>JAEIFV010000002.1:0-600000 GCA_018904265.1 Lordiphosa collinella | reverse complement strand
GCTGTCACGCCAACTTCCATTTGCAAATCCTATTTATACTAGAAAATAGATAGATATTGGGCCTTACTTGATATATATAAAGTTTGGAAGGTCTATCTTAAAAATTGTGGCTCTGACAGTTTTTTGCGCTTAAAGGGGGGAGGGGAGGAATTTTCCAAATCTGAAACAAACTCGATTTGAATCTACACCTACCTACATTCAAAAATTTGTGGCTCTATCTCTCATAGTCTCTGAGATCGACGCGTTCATACGGACAGACGGACGGACTAAATCGACTCGGCTGTTGATGCTGATCAAGAATATATATACTTTATAGGGTCGCAAATGCTTCCTTCTACCTGTTACATACTTTTGCACAACTTCATGATCCCCCTTTTCCCATTTTCAATGGGAACAGGGTATAAAAAGCTGAAATTTTTTTTGGGGCCAATATCTGGGTGGCTCACAACATCCCATGGCTATCTATATGGTCAGATGGTTTATATTAGAGCTGTAAACAAACTACAATTACAATTATGGGCATATTTTCAATTACAATTACCATTACAATTATATCGTATTTAAAAATTTATAACCAATTTCAATTATTTCAATAATAACTTAATTATTTCAATTATTTAGTAATTGAAATAATTGAAGTAATTAAATAATTGAAATAATTGAAGTAATTACGGAATAAAAATGAATTACCTTTATTATTTTGAGTGAAAATTACAAGTTACATAGAGAAAAGTGGTATGTGAAGTAAAAAGTTGGATAGATGTAATGTGTGTAATATTCACACAAAATAATAAAGGTATTTTATTTGTGTTTCGAAATTACTTCAATTATTTCAATAACTTCAATTATTTCAATTACTTCAATTTTTTAATAACTTCAATTATTTCAATTACCAAATAATTGAAATAATTAAGTTATTATTGAAATTGTTGTAATTGATAATAAATTTTTTAAATACGAAATAATTGTACTTAATTGTAATGGTAATTGTAATTAAAATATGCCCATAATTGTAATTGTAAATGTAGTTTACAACTCCGGTTTATATAAATGTTCGACAAGTCCAATGGCTTCTAGCAGGTGGTTTAGTTTGACAAAATTGCTATAAATCAAGTAAAATTTGACTTTGAAAGCCAATTTCGACACCATTGCTTATTCCGCATGTTTGAGCTGCATTGATATGTTGACTATCCTAGAATCATCATAAAATCACAAATTAATGCTTGGTGTGGCCTACAAAAATTCTTAAACGGTCCGGAGTCGGTAAAATGGTTTACCGTGAATATCTCGGAAACGGAAACTAAGTTTTGACTTTGACCTTCCAACTCGTATTCAGGATGGGTTTGTCTACAAGAATTATTAGAAGATCCGCGGGATACTTTTTACTGTAAAACAGTGTTATTTGTAAACTTGTGTAATCAAAGCAGTGAACTGCTACTGGAACAAAGCTTTGGAGATGGTGTTTCGGAAAGTCAAGTGTGACTCGACATATGCTTATCGATTTCTGGAAAATACTATTCAGAGCAGGGCTGCACACCGATTTTGAACCGAACCGGTTCGAGCCCGGAATTCCGACTTTTATTTTGCTGTGAACCGAACCATGAACCGAACCTTTTTAAAATTACAAGCTGAACCTGTTCCGAACCTAAAATTTCGGTTCGGTTCAACAAAAATTATAAAAATGAAAAATTTTCAACTACGGTCTAACGACTTCTTCTGTTATCTGATTTGTTTTTGGCGACTGACTCTTATAATCCTCAGGAAAGCTCAATAAAACATCTAGAAAAACGTTCAGAACCCATAATAGCCTCTGTTTTTAAAGATCCTCGACTCCACAGCGTATTAAATGATTTACATAACAAGAGCTTTACCTTACATTGGTAGTATTTCTCATATGAAGACTACGAAATCGAATTTTGCTTCACAGTAAACTATTGTTTGAATATACCCATGTGTTCTACAAATCGCTTCCGACCCAAAAACGAAATTTTTCTTTAATTTTGTGTAATGCATGGGCTGAACCAAGGATCGAACCAAAACCTTGGTCCAAAAACCTGGAACCTCTAATTTCTGAACCTTAACCTTTGTTAAATTTTTGTTCAAATCCGCGAACCGGAATTCCGAAAAACAAAATCACCAGACAGAAATATTAAAATTGGGCTTCGAATTGGTTCTGCACCCACCATACTTTTTGGACTTAGTCCCTTGCAACTACGTTATTTTGTTTGTCTAAATTTTAGCATATGGCTCTGCAGAAAGATATTTAAGTCGATTGGGAAACAGAGACCTGTTTTAAAGACTTAAGTCAATCTTATTTGAAAGTCAAAAGAAAAGGTGAATTTTTATTTTTTTTTAAAAGTACCTTTTTATTCATCAATATCCATTTTGCCCCTTCAAAGTAATCACCCTTTGGATATAATACACTTGTGTCAACGCTTTTTCCAATCCTAGAAGCAATTCTGAAATGCGCTTTTCGGTATGGCCATCAGCTCGTTCTTCGATTCTGACTTGATCTCATCAATTGTGGCAAGACGCTTTCTTTTCATTGGTCTCTTCAATTTTGGGAATAGGAAAAAGTCGCAGGGAGACAGATCTGGTGAATACGGTGGTTGAGTCATGATTACGGTGTAGTTTTTGGCCAAAAACTCACGAACAAACATTGATGTTTGATCTGGTGCAATATCGTGATGCAGAATCCACGATTTGTTTTTCCACAATTTTGATCGTTTGAGCTGTATTGCTTCACGCAAACGTTGCATAACTTCTTTGTAGTATTTCTTATTAACTGTACGACCACTTGGCAGGAAATCATGATGCACCACACCCTTGTAGTCAAAGAAATCAGAGAGCAAAACCTTCACATTTGATCGAACTTGGCGTGCTTTTCTCAGTTTTGGCTCATCTGGCCGCTTCCATTGGGACGATTGGGATTTGGTTTCGATGTCATAACCATATATCAACGTTTTGTCACCAGTTATGACCCGTTTGAGCAAACCCGGATCGTCGTTGACGTCATTCAACAACTACTGAGCGATACTAATGCGACGTTGCTTTTGCTCAAAATTTAGTCAAAAATCGAAGAGCACACAAAAACGTGACTAACCTTTTTAGTAGCCAAAAACAAACTACTAATCGAAATTGGCTGCTAATGTTTCATCATCATCATCAATCATAAGTTTTCGAATATAACAAAAACAAAATATCAATAGCTTGCGAAAATTCACCTTTTCTCTTTCCACCTCGTACTTGTTGGATAGATTAAATTAAAAAGTTTATCTATTTTTGTTCCATAAAGTTGCGTGTTCTTACTTAGGTCAATGACTTTATTTGCATGACGAGCTGATATATCCTCCCTCAATTAGGTTTCTTTTCTTTATAGGCTGCGCAATCGTATAAATAAATACCGATCGGACTGCAATTTATAAACTTTAGTAGTCCAAATTTAAGCCACGTTAGAAAAACTAGGATGATACTCTGATCAACACACATAGGCAGCTCTTTCATAACACGATTTTACATAGTCTTACTTAGTCTGGTTTAGAAACGCCTCTGAGGTATTTGATACTTTCTAGTCTCGATTAATATATTCAATTTAATTCTAATTTAAATGGAACTTACCCCCGTCTCAGCAAAATGATTCAAATCGTTGCTGAGTAATTGTAGATACAATTCCCTGATTTTTTCATGTATATTGAAGAACTTTGTGTTGTTGCTCGTTGGGCAGGAGGTGGAGGACGACGACGTGGTGGCAGAGGTAGCCTTGGATGAGGCATTGGCGTTTGCGGCGCCAGCGCGCGCTGACGATGATGTGGAGGTGGAAGTTGTGGGCCGACTAGAGGAGGTGCCATCCTTATTGCCGCTGCTGGATTTCTGTCTTTTGCTGGGCGACGAAGTTGGCGAGGCCAGTACATGATTATGATGCTGCTGCTGTTGTTGGTGATGCAGATGATGGCTGGAGTTTGTGCTTGCAGGACGCTTTTCCGTTTTCTTTGTGTTTGTCGTTGTTGCGGTTGTTGGTGGCGCCGTCGAACTGTTGTTGTTGTTGCTTAGACTGGAATTGATGCCAGGAGGCGTTGATAGCAACAGATCTGGAACTACCGGCGATGGCGAAGTAATTGAATTGAAATTCGATAATGTCGTTGTCGAGGAGGAGCATGATGATGGAGAGGGCGCAATGGCCATGGGCATGGCACCTCCTCCCCCGCCCAGGCCCACGCCCAGACCACCGCTACCAGTACCTTCTGTGGGTTCATCATCATCAAAAATGTAAATGGGTGGCTGGGCAGGAATTTGTGGTATGGCCTGAAGCAGACTTGACTCCAGGAAAGATTTACTGCTGGTGGGAAAACTGATGACTGGTGCAGATTGCTGCTGCTGCTGATGTTGTTGCTGCTGCTGCAGGTGGAGGGAGGAGGGTGGGAGCTGGATGTGATGTTGCTGCTGCCCCGGCAGCCCTAGTCCTTGGACATGATCCGTTGCTACGTTGGAGCCCTTGAGTTTCTTCAGAGTGTCATTGATGATAAACTGAAAGGGAAGCAAAAAAAAGAGTAAAACTATCACTGCTCCAGATCCGCGCGCGCACTTACATCTGCTTCTTGGCATGATGAGTCCAGACTTTGCATTGTTGTTGCTGGCGAAGATGTGGTGTAGGAAGGAGATCCCAACAGGTCCGAATTATCCACGACATTCAAACCAAAGATTGAAGCTGGACAGGATGAGCATAGATCTCATGTTCCCTTAATTTTCTGCGAGGTTTTTGCAGGTGTCTGCTTATTCCCTGTGAATTACAACTACAATGGCAACAACAACAACTTCTGCTGCTGTTTTATTTATGCTCTCTCTCTCTCTCGCTCGCTCGCTCTGCTCTCCGTTTGGGTTTCCCTTTTTTTGCACTCACAACTCGCACAACACTTTTCGTTATGATTTCAATCTTTTTGTTTTTGTTATTATTGGGAGGAAATTTGTTCAATGCTTCTTGGGCCGTTTTCCCCCGTGCGTTTTCCCCCCTTTACCGACACTTTGAAATTGTAATTTCTTCACTCTTTTTCTGCTTCTTTGCGTGACATTTTCTCTCTCTCGCTCTGCGCCCCCTCTTTACGATGGCAGGAGTCGTCTTTTTTATTCGCCTTTTTCTGCCTGGGAAGTAAGTTGAATGCTTGCGCTTGTTGTTGTATTGTTAGGCCCACCGCTTCTGATGTTTCTTTAATAACATTGCTTAATTTTAATTGTTTAAATTTAATTGTTTAAAACTTTTATTTTTGCTGTACTGTAGAGATGAGCGATATTTACGTACTTGTTACGGAGTCACGAGTAATTTGGCAAGGTAACGAGTCAGCGATAGTGGTGCACACTTATCGATAGTTGTGCGTAGAGTGCGATAGATTTTAGCTCGATAACGATAAGTTAGCCAAACGGCTTGAAAGTGAATAAAGCAACCCTGCGAGACGGCGCGAAGATTAAAATAATTTGAGAAACTACAGAATATATCAGGCCTATTCTTGTTTTCGAGACCGTTGATCAGATTTGGAAAAGATCTTATTTCCCAAAAAATGTTCAATATTTGGTTAAAACGTTTTGTCTATATTTTCTCTTAAGAGTTGGTTGTAAAACACCTCAGCAAGCTGTGACTTGGCTGTCAAAAAAACTCATTACTCTTATCAGATGCGGCAACTATGGCAATTATATAAATATTTTAAAATTGTTACTTGTTGCCGGCTCGAGGTCTGTTGTGTTTATTGTGCTAATTTATTAAATAACAAAACCCAGATTCTCCTTATTTTTTCCTACGATCTATTTCGAACCCCTCCGGGATTCGTCTTCAGGGCTTATTGGTTAGAGAAATTGTACGACATCACTTTCTTTTTTGAAATCATCAGATTAGTTCATCAGATAAAATCTTTCATTTTTCTTAATTAATTTACTACAATTTTGGGGTACTAATAATTTGCATTTACCCGCCTGTTCGATTTTATAATTGATACTTTAAGCAGTTTATATCTCGATATCAGTTAATTCGGGACGTTTGTTTTGACGGAGCAGCAAATGTTTCTGAACGATGCAACGGAGTTCAAGCAGTTCAGCATTGAATCTGGTCATCCAAGATTCAGTGAAAATGATTCCTCTATATCGTGATGACCTTAATGTTGCAAAGGATTTTATAAATTTCGTACGTGATTCACCTTTGGCAGGTAATATGTGCAATTATGATTATTTTTTCAAGTTGGGTTTAATTCTAAGGGTAGCATTTTTTTTTACTTTTATATGAAGATATTGAATTTTTCTGGAAAATTAAATTTTTCTCCAGTTAAGAAAAATTGTTCGGAAAGAAGAGTCGCTGCCCTACTCGCCTATCCTGGTGATGGGGGTGCCATCTTAGAGTCCAGGACCTCCAGTTATCAAGCTTCAGCGATCTTTTAGCCTAGGAATGGTAAAGATCGGAAGAACGATAGTCGAGTTGTATGAAAATCAAACAACTATGGGCAGCACCGGTCGCAACGATGATGGGCAGCCCTTCACAGTTACAGAGTATATTATAGTCGGGCTTGACCGACTTTCTTAGCTGTTTTTTATGTCTTTTTAACACGTCTCGACGAACTTTAACGCAAATTTCTCGAGAACTACTTAACGGATTTTTAAAATTTTTTTCGTTGTAAGCAAAAACCCAAACGCAAAAAATCCATGTTAAAAATCTAACCTTTATTTTAATTTTTTTTTAACAAAAATGTTGAATAACTCCTTCAATTTTAAGTTCATGTTTTGCAGTGTAAAGATCGAATAATAAATGTTCACATTAAAGTTAAGGCTCCGTTAGTTAACATATGGGAAGGCTATTAAACATTTATTCTACCGAGTAACGGGTCGGTCTGGGCCGACTTTAACTTACGCTCTCGTTATAAATGTACAAATACGTGAAATTTGCAAGAGTCGTTTTGGTTCAAATAGGTCCTAAGCCCAAGGCTGCAAACCGGTCCGGAACCGAAGCCCTGAGAACCGGTTCGGTTCGGGTTTTTTGGGGTTCGCGAACCGGGCCATGAACCAGTCGCCTTAAATTTTTTGGTTTTGGTTCAAACGGGGTTCGGTTCACCAGTTTAAGTAATTTTTTCAACGATACATTCAAGGAAAAGTTGGAAATCTCTGGAGATTTAAGTATAAACGATTGCATTTTTAACTAAGCGTGGATAATTTTATATGTAAATTAACAAGATAAATTATGATAACAAGATTGAACAGAAGTTTTCCTTTGCTTAACGTGAGCCATCTGATCTAATATCCGAGTATTTTTGTTAATATTCACATACATATAAAGGCAAACCGCTGCAGCGCAATTTGATTTTGTTTGATTTTGCTGCCCACCACTGCCCACTTCTAGTCTCCGAGATCTAGGTGTTCATACAGACAGACGGACAGACGGCATGGCTATATCGACTCGGCTGTTGATGCTGATCAAGAATATATATACGAGGGCCGTCCCAGAAATAGCCGACCTAACTACTAAAACACAAAAAATTTTTTTATTTTTCAACATAGGATTCTATTAGGTCGATACACTTTTCCCAGCGATGTTCAATAGCTTCGATACCTTTTTTATAATGAGAACTGTGAAGCTCTTCAAAATAGGCATTAACCTCGGACTCAACCTCTTCATTGTTGCCAAATCTTTTTCCTCCGAGCCATTTTTTCAAGTTTGGAAATAAGAAAAAATCAGAGGGAGCTAAGTCTGGCGAATAAGGGGCGTGAGGTAGCAATTTAAATTTTAATTCATTAATTTTAGCCATTGCAACGGCAGAGGTGTGAACCGGCACTTTTTGAAATGCCTACACATTCAGCTAACTCACGAACTTTCAATCGACGGTCACTCAATACAAATTTTTTAATTTTGGCCACCATTTCTGAAGTGGTCACCTCATTTGGACGCCCATTACGATGTTCATCTTCGCAGCTCAAACGACCTCGCTTAAACTCAGCCACCCAATACTTTATTGTTGTAAACGAGGGAGCAGTATTACGTAAGGTAGAATCCAGCTCCTTTTTAATATTGGTTGGACTAAGACCTTTTATATGAAAGTATTGTATCACATAATGATGACCAATTTTGTCCATGTTTGCAAATCAATAACAAGCTTTCTCTATTAAAATCGACCAAAAAAAACTGTGCAAGGTAAAGGCACCAAACTTCAAACTTAAGCTTTTAATAGTCGGTACTTCCCCTTTTTAATATTTTTTGTGAACATTTTCCAACACTACTGTGCTAGGTCGGCCATTTCTGGGACGGCCCTCGTACTTTATGGGGTCGGAGAAGCTTCCTTCTGCCTGTTACATACATTTGCACGACTTTAGTATACCCTCCTTACTCTACGAGTAACGGGTATAAAAATGTATGTATATATATGTGAACTTGGCGCCATTTTACTACTGTCGCTCGAGATGAAAGTTCTTGGTAGATGACTCGCGATAGCTGCCACAAATTTAAAAGCCTAAATCATCTTCATACATATGTACACCCAAAAAAATTGATATCAATATCAATTTGATACACGTTGTCTCAAATTGAAACTAAAACCAGTATCGTTTTTTAGTATCAATATAATCCAAAAGAGTATTAAATTGATCTTTTGGTTATTAATTTGATACTTAAAAGTATCAATTTGTAACCAACACTTTTTTATGAAAGTTCGAAAATTCGAAATGTCATGCTCGTATGTGAAACGAAGCCAGCTGAGCTGGCAGACCAGTAGGCGCTTAACGATTGACATTAACTGTTTGATTGTAGTGCAGACCAGAGAACTGCAATGGGTAGTCATTAATGCGTACTATGTGCGTACTACGCATTTTTTTGAGTACGCATATGCATTTGAAATTGTAGGCTGCGCATTTTTCAACATTCAAAAAAAAAAAATATTTTATTCATTCATAATTGAGCAAAAAAAGGCTTAAATGACTTTTATTTAGAATTATTTTTCTTTTATTATTTACTAGCTGAATACCCGGCGTCGCCTGGGCTCTTATGATTCTTAAGAGAGCGATTATATTCAATCTAGTGCAGGCTGCATGTCGGTTTAAACATTTTGGACGGATCAAACTTTTTCTCTATTTACATGTCTTCATGATAATCTAAAATCATGAATATTTTGCAAATTTCGTGACTTTTTGACCGTTTGGTTAATACTTCCTTTATACCCGTCTACAATTGCCGTCCATCAAATCTTCAGAATAATCCAGGCTCAAATCAAAAATTTGCAAATTTCACAATATTTTGGACCGTGTAATCTACAGCATCCATTTACTAATGCCGGCATTTTAATATAAGATATAAGCGCTTTCATAAATACTCATACGGGGGTGTCCTGGTTTGCAAATCGCCAGAGAAATCCGTCGGTGTCCCAGAACTTCGAGAGATTTCGTCTAGTTCGAAAGTCGAGTTCGAAAGGTGTGTGTATAAGATTATGCTCCTACTACAAAAACAGTGATATATTGCGTGGGTTCGTGAAGTCGCTATTGGTTGATTATTGCATTGGCTGGTTTGTGTATTGGTTGGTTTGCCAAAATCTCCCAACAAAACACGAGAGGTTTGAAACCAACCGAAAGAGATTTCTAGGGCACCGAGAATTGGTTTTGGGTTGGAATTTGGTTGGAAGAGATTTCTGGGACACCGCCGATAAGGTTATTTTGCAAATTTCGCGATTTTTGGACCTTAGAAACCTTCGCGGGCAAGCGTTGCCCAAAGTTTTATGGCAATCGGATGAACGGTATAGTTTTGGAAATTTCGCTGTTTTATGACCATTTCCGGCCCATTTCTTCAATTTAGATACCTTCGCGGGCAAGCGTACAACCATTCCTCAAAGCTTCATCAAAATCAAACATTTTGCAAATTTCGCGGCTCTTGGACCATTTTCCGCCCTTATCTTCTACTTGGAAACCTTTCCGGACAAGCGTCGAACCACTATCCAAAGACTAACCGAAATCGCAAATATTTAAATTTTCGCTGTTTTCGGACAATTTTCTGTAAATTTCTTCAACTTAGATACCCTCCCGAGCAAGCGTTCAATTCATTCCCCAAATTTCGCGATTTTTGGACCTTAGAAACCTATGCAGCCAAGCTAACCATTTTCCAAAATTTCATAGCAATCGGATGAATTGTTTTTGAATTGTCGCGGTTTTTGGACTATTTCCCGCCCATTTCTTCAAATCAGAATCCTTCTCGCGCAAGCGTCAAAACATTCTCCAAAGTTTTATAACAAACGAACATTTTGCAAATTTCGCGGTTTCTTCTACTTGGAAACCTTCCCGGGCAAGCGTCGATCAATTTCCCAAAGTTTTAGCGAAAACGTAAATTTTGCCATTTTCGCGGTTTTTGGACCGTTTTCCGCAAATTTTTTTCACCTTAAAAACCATCCCTGGCCAGCGTTCAACCATTCCCAAATTTTCATTGCAATCGGAAGAACGGTAGAATTTTGCAAATTTCGCGGTTTTTGGACCATTTCACAGACATGAGACATAGCCTATGACACTTTTCTGATCGACATGAACATACTGTGAAAAATTCGTGAAGATCGGATCATACAAGTCATACAAACATACAAATATACAAACATACTTTCACTTTTATATAGATGTATAGATAGTTATGTATCATGCTTACTGTAGTAGTCTGTTATGTTAGTTTGTTTTTTTGTTTTGTTTAAATTAGACAGCACAATGTCTTTACGGAGCTCCAAAAGATTAGCCATGTGCTTACTATTATGCGTCTCACTATTTTTGCACCATATAAGCAAATTATTGACGCTTTCCATTGCCGTACCATCTAAAGGTGTTTGAGTGCCATCGACGTCGGCGTCTTCCTGGTCAGCTGAAGCCACATCTTCGCTGTTGACTTCCTGTTCCACAAACCCGTCTTCATTCTACATTTCGATTTCCTCTATACCGATGGAAATTAAAAAAAACGCTTTTAAATTAGAACCGCGGTTCTTATTTCAGAGCGTTCAATGAAATAAAAACACTGGTTCTAATTTCTGGAAGATTCTTATTTCCGAGAGTTCTAATTTGTGAGCGTCTACTGTATATATAAAACTGTTTAACCTGACTGACTGACTGGTGACCATCGCACAGCCTAAACGGTAAGAGCTAGAGGGCTGAAATTTCGACAGGAGTTTTCTTATGAGGTGAAAGAAAAGCGTCGGAAAAATTAGTATGGGGAAAATTTTATTTTTCATCCGATTGACTTGAAATTCGGTTTGTAAGCATAGTATGCAAAATAATTGGAAACGTGTTTTCCCGATTTCGGAAAATCCACCCACAAGGGATATTCTCGGGAAATTCGATATGCAAAAATATATTTTTCATCCGATTGACTTGAAATTCGGATTATAAGGACAGTAAATGAAAAAAAATTGAAATATGATTTTCCGATGTTGGAATATTCGACAGTAGGGTCGGGAAATTTCCGGAAAAGCGTCGGAAAAATTTGTATGGGGAAAATTTAGTTTTCATCGGATTGACTGAAATCGGTTTGTACGATAGTACAAAATTTGGGGTTGGTGGAGGATAAAGATATTCCGTGCTGGTTGGGGGTGGGGTGGGGGGCTGGTTGACCGTAGGGTCGGGAAATTCCGGAAAAGCGTGGAAAAGTTTGTATGGGTAAATTTTTATTTTTCATCCGATTGACTCGAAATTCGGTTTGTGAGGACAGTAAGTGAAATAAATTGAAATCCGATTCTCCGAAGTTGGAAAATTCGACAGCACGGTCGGAAAATTTTCGGAAAAGCGTCGGAGAAGTTTGTATGGGCGTATGGGTAATTTTTTTTTTCATCCGATTGACTTGAAACTGGGTTGGTAAGCGAAGTGTACGAAATAATTGGACACGTATTTTCCCGATTTCAGAAAATCTGCCCGCAAGGAAAATTCCTGGGAAAATTCGATAAGCAAAAATCTATTTTTCATCCGATTGACTTGAAATTCGGTTTGTGAGGTGAAATGAATTGAAATGTAATTTTCTGATGTTGGAAAATTTGACCTTAGGTTCGGAAAACTCAGCAGCCAAAAACCGATTTTCATCCGATTGGCTTTAAACTTGTTTTGTAAGGATAGTATAAAAAATAACGATGGCGGTAACGGCAACGATAGTGATAACGATAACGATAGCGATAACGATAGCGATAGCGATAACAATAACGATAATGATAACGATAGCGACATCGATTACGATAGCTATAACGATAACGATAACAATAACGATAGCGGTAACGATAACGATAGCAATAGCGATAGCAATAGCGATAACGGTAATGTTACCCAATGCCGGTCGGAAAAGAAAAACTATATTGGTTTTATGTGATGTCAGTATACACTGACGGAGGCGTAGCGAAGCGCGCCGGGATATAAGCTAGCGTAATATAAATATATGTATTAATATTCCTTATCAGCACAAAAACACACAGTGGTCAAGAATCGTTTTGCCTTGAACAAAATTCGTTAACTTTTGAACCGTTCATTATTTTGAATACATTTTTTTTTAAATTTTTAAAATTGAGTAAATATTTCTGGAGTATAACTTCGCTAAAGTCAAAATTTCGTAAAAAATAATTCTTTTAAGGGGGGAAAACACTTTGCGGAAAAAAAATTTTCGACTTTTTTCGTTTTGCATATTTTTGTAGCTTGGATATTCAAAAATATCCCCCGAAAAGGATTTTCAAAAATTCGAAATAGTTTAGAAGATATAGTCCTTTTAATGACCCAAAGTGACCCGATTTGCCTTGCAACTGCAAACCTTAAACGCGTTTATCTCGAAACCACGTTTTTCAAACTGGTGGCCACGATTCATAGGAAACCAGTGGACCGATTTTGCTCCGGAATGGCTTATACGACGCAGAATTGTCGTCGCTATCGTTCGGCCCTCCAACTTTTGGATACCTATATTTTAGGTGTACTTTTTTTACACTACACTACAACAAAAAAGGCCAAAAAAAAATTGTTGTTTTCAAATGTCCGCCATTTTGTCAAAAAAATTTTAAATTTTTTTTCGAAGGGCCGAACGATAGCACATTAGTTCTAAACATAAATTTTTTCGGCGACTTTCTGAACGGCAAAAATTTTTTTCCTTTCGTTCATTAACTATTTTTAAAAAAAACAAAAATAAAAAATTATACTTTTTTCTGGAAACCATCTACTTTTGCTCATCCAAAGTGTGTTCCCCTTAAAGCTGTGCAAGCCATATCATAAAGCTGAGGTGCTGATTTTGGTCAGGTGACATAATATGATCTCAGCTTTTTTCAAATAAGAATTTAGTCGTTCAAGGTAGGGGAGTCGCGTCTGAGCCAGATAATAAGTAAGATGCCAGGCTGATAGTTGAACTCCTCAGTTCCTGGCTGACCGTTGGATTGTCACCATCACTTAACTTGGTTACAATACATGTTTTGAATTTCACCCTTACTCTTGATGTATAAAATATCTACATCCTACATCCTGGACAAGTACTATATCTATTTCGCCGGAGGATAGGTGAAGTCGAAGTGCAGCGGTTGCTGCTTTAATATGATGACGGCTTATTTGCAGAATCCGTATCGTTTTGTGTCAGTAAAGACGGAGTAAAGACGCCCAAAATATGGTCCATATTTGGAAGCCGCAAAAATATAGTCACAGCCCTCCTCTTTTATTGTGGTAAGCTCTGTATCCATCTCTTCTTCACTCTGCTCTCTTCCTCAACGCTAGCTACTAAGTCAGCAAGCGACGTAGGATCTGTCGTACAAACTTTTATGTAAGCCCTCTGGAGCGCATATTTCAAGGTTCCGCCGCACTTGGTTAAGTATTCTATTTATCTGGAATTTGACCAGAGTAGTTGCCCGGGTTGAGCGCTCCACTTTGATCACTCTCCAATTGCTGGTCAGGAGCGCTAGGGTTAAGCATTCTCATCAGCTGTACTATTTTTTCAGGTTCCGCTGGGTGTAAGGGTTTCTTTGGCATCGACAACCTTGAACCTCGCACCCGGTTACACTTCGGCAACTTTATCTGCTGACCTTTGGTCCTCACAGATTAAAATTCGGATGTTCCTTTGGATTTCCCTCGTCCAGAACATCCACGATATTTTTATCCTTGGCCACCTCAGCGAAGGAGACCTGAATGATAGCGGTTACTGATCATCCATAGACCGAAATCTTTTAGCTGGCCGATCCTTGTTTGCATCGGAGGTCTGTTCGGGTTTGGCTATCTCCAAAAAGAATTTTGGTAGAACTTCTGTTGCCCAGGATATGTCATCATGAACTTTGGCATAGCCCTCCTACGACGTCTGGTCCTTACCGATTGGGTTGGTTGCCACACGTTTTAAGATACGCAATGCCTATCCTTGGTCTTCGATTCCACGACTTACACTAATAAATCTATTAAAAATAATTTTCTGATATGTACACGTCCGAAAAGATTCCTATTTAGGTCTTTTTATCTAAATTTGTATGAAAATTTGTAAAAATAAATGGCATGGAGGAACTTAGCTTTATAAATTTTGAACAAAAAAACATGCGTATACGCATTGAAATTAAGCGTAGTGTGCGTATGATTCAAATATAAAAACGTAGTTTGCGCACTTCTGAAGTATGCGTATACGTAGAACAAATACGCATACGCACTATGAAGCATACGCATACGTAGTTTTTTAAAAATGCATACTGAAGTTTTTTGATTAGAAGCATTGACGCATTTGAAGCAATACGTATACGGTTTTTGTACATTTTGCAGTTCTCTGGTGCAGACACATCGGTAATTTGCTTAAAATAAAAGCTATGTATATCAATCCCCCAGACGACGTGTTGAAGACTAAATTAATGTATTTAAACATGGAGCTGAAGCTCTATATTTACAAGGTGAGCAGCTAAACATATATACATCGTTCAATGCAAACACGTGTAAATAACAAATTCAACTTCTGAAAGAGGACGTACTCCACCATGTTTCTGCGCTATCCAAGAGGCGTCCAGTTGAGGCGTGGTTCGCATACGCTTTGGTTTCATAACCATAACTAAAGAAAGATCTCGGGCTGGGATGATCATGCTCAATAAGGACTTATGCACTTGCTTACTGTGACTTCTGTATTTGAATAACATCCGTGTTGAAATATTAGAGTACAATGTTTCCCATACTTGCAAAATACATTTTGTAAGAATACAGAATAAAATAAATCAGTTTTTAAATGTTTGTGATTTATTGGCAGTTTGCTGATAACTGAATTGGTACCCAAACTTGATAAGAAAAAATGTTAAATTGAGAAATGCTAGTATAAAAATAAAACGAAAAGTTTGACAGTCAAAATATCAAAATGATAGTTGCTAGTTTCAAATTGATACTAAAAAATTAATACAAAATAGTGTTAGCCTGATACTAGTTAGTATTTTCGAAATATCATTTTAATACTTTCGAAAATATCAAATTGTTACTTGGAGTATTAAAGAGAATTTGATACTCAATAGTTTCAAATTGGTGACTAAATAGTGTCATTTTGATGACTACTTTTTTTTGGGGTAGGTATGAACAAACATCCAAACATGTCATATGTACGTCAGATTCATAAAGATGACGAGATCCGCGTTTTCGCACGTCCAGCAAACGAGCCCAAAACTGACTGCTATCATTCAAGAAGTTCTCCAATCCTACGACATTTCTGTAAATCAGATTTATACTATTACCGTTGATAATGGAGCAAACATGGTTCGAGCAGGAGAACATTTAAATAACAACTGCAGAGCAGAAAAGGAATGCATCGATGAAGAATGTATTACCGAAGAAAGTTGATCATGTGACCCAAAAGTATTTGTTGATTTGGACGATGACGAAGTTGCCTCAATAGATTCCCTGGAGAACTCTATTATTACAGTTCGCTGTGCTGCCACACCTTAAATTTATAAGAAGTTTTTGCTATATCGACTCGGCTGTTTATGCTGATCAAGAATGTATATACTTTATGGGATCGGAAATGCTACCTTCTGCCTGTTACACACTTTTGCACAAACTTATTATTCCTCTGATACAGAGTATAACAAGAAAGATGTGGAGTGCTGCCCTGTGGAGTGCTGCCCATCACCTTTGCGACCCGTGCTGCCTATAATGGTTTGTTTTCCTTTTAACTTGAAAATCGTTTATCCGATCTTTAAAATTTCTTCAGCGGATCGATTAAGAATACTAAATATGTCCAGAAGGTTCGAACCTTCTATCTATAATACTGTGGGAGATATGAGGTTTTTTCGATATTACGGGGGCGGGAGGGGGTGTACGGCCAAAATTTAAAATAAACTTGATCTGCCTGCAAGTATAAGAAACATATGTTCTATACTTGTCAAACCTCTATCTCTTACCATGATCTGTTTGTTTATACGGACAGACAGACAGACGGACGGACAGAAGGACACTTTTGCACAAACTTAATATAATCGGTGTACTTCTGGTACAGAGTCATACAAAATGTATGACCATAACTCTCATCGATTAAACAAACCCAACCATTTGGTTTGGGTGCGTCCTAGAAATCTCTATAGATTTTTGTATAAAAGGTTTCATTTAAAATTGAAACTGCTAGCCTTTATAAGTATGTGAAGTGTCTCCAATTGTAAAAAAAAACGGTTCGCATTAGTTCCGAGTGGTACATCAAGTTTCTATCTGAAGAAATTCAATTCATTCAATTTTCAATCATAAGCAATAATATTTATTATCTTGTAGGATTTTTGTAGTTGTTGTTTTGTCGCTTACACATCTAATAGGTAAAATATATATATCGATTTCTATATACTAAATATACATATTTATATATGCATATACATATATTATTAAGGATTAGTCTCTAAGAATACAAAAAATTTTGTCACTTGTACGTATACTTCATTTCCATTTCAATTAACCATAATCAATATGCAATAATCAATATTCAATATTCAATAAAATCATTAGGCAGAAACTTTTCGTTTTGTCGTAATACACTCGTCGCAGTTGAAGAATTTTCCATTTTTCACATCATCATGAGATCTTTAAACGTCAATTGTGTAGTTGAAATATGCGTAGTTTTAATAGAGAGACCGTAAACCGCTCCTACTCCTTTGTGTTGTGTCCACCCTGCAGCTTCTTCCAGGTGTCGCCCAGCGCCTTGGCAAAGTGATCATCGACAGAGGCTTCAGTCTTGGTGAATATCGAAATGTTCGTGGACGAGGTGGGCGAGGCAGGTGGCGTTTGGGTGGATGATGAGGAGGCTGCTGCCACTGCAGCCAATCCCGGTTCGGCCTTGACACGTATGATAGCGGGCATGGTGGGTGTGGGCGTGGGCGTTGTGGAAGTAGGCGTGGGCGTCGAGGAGGCAGAGACTGTTGTGACACTGCCATAAGCCGGCGGTGGAGTATTGTATCTGGGTGGCGTGTCCAGGGCTCGCTTAGCGGCCACTGGGAGATCCGCTGTTGCTGTCATGGGAATTGGTGGCGTCGGTGAGGGCGGCGTCTGGCTGCGATGCAATGAGAGTGGTTCCTCTTGGGGTGGCGGCAACTCCGATTGCAGCTGCGGCGGCTGTTGTGGCGACTCTGGCTGAGATCTCAGCGTGGGTGAATGCAACATTGTTGGCGGCAAGCCAGGCTTGGCCAGCGGCAAAGGTGAACGATGTGGCTGATAGTGAGCATGTGGTGATACCTGCTGCATAGGTGTGCCACTGGGCGAGGGTGTGGGCGTTGGCGTTGGCGACTTTTTAGCAAACAAAGCCGCATAATCCGCTCCCAGCGAGCGGCGGAAATGCTCATCAATGTCGCAAACGTTGTCTGCGAAGAGAAGAGTTGAAGTTTAGCAAGACATCTTAACAGTTTTGTATATTCTTTGACACTCACCCGAGGATTTGTTAATCTCCTGCAGCTCTCGCTTAGGTGGCGCCTGTGTAATGACGCTAGGTCGGCTATTGGCCACATAATTGGTGCCTGGCAAAGGCTCACGGTAAGGTGGTGGAGGGGAGGCCCTATGCTGATGCTTCACAGTGCTGGAAGTCACCGACATATCAATGGGACTGTCCATATCACGTTCCTCACGCTCCAGCTCCCTCTCGCCGTGGCTGCCGGCCTCATGAACTTGATATTCGGCCGTTCGTTGACGGCGCTCACGTCGCCATTTGGTGGTTGGCAGCTCCTTTGACGTCACACGCATTTCTAGAAGAGAAGAATATGGACTTTAGGAAACTAGTTTTGGGTTTTTTTTTTTGGCTAGTCAAAAATCGCTTTGCAATTAAAGGCCATAAATTTGGCTTTTGCGGTTTTAGTGTGTCTGAATCGGTGGCGTCCACTCCTCGTTGTGGTTAAGCGAGGGAAGTTTTGTAAATATAAGTGTTGATTGGGAGTGTTTCGAAAGAGTTTCTGTTAATTATTTTATTCTATTCTTGAATTGAAAACTTAATAAGATCGGACAGAAATCACTGAAGAACAATTCTTTAAGTGTGGCAAACTATCAATTCGTTTATATTTTCTAATTACTTTCTCCCAAGGCTCTTAGAATATCGTTAAAAAAGTGTTTTATGGATTGTGGCCACGGGAAGTCGTGTTGCTCGATTAATTGTTTAACGATAAAGTTGAAAATGTCTTTCTTTACTTGGGAATTAAACGCATCTTTTATAGCTGAAAGCAACGATAATTTCATTTCGTGAGGATTTTTATGCAGTTTTTTACGACTTGTTTATTGTTATATGTTGCAATTTATTTGCTCAAAGCCTTAAAATGGTTTTTTTTAAATTCTTTTTATGACAAATATCATCACAGGCCACTTACGAGCTTTAATAACGTTATCATATATGAGATGATTGAGAGTTTAAATTCTAGTTGGTTTTGTTGTGTCATAGATTTGAGGAGTTTTTTAATTTTTCATTTATGAGTTGGTCAGGGTTAGTAAATAACCTTTAAATGTCTCTCTACACGCATTCCTATCTTCATTTTTAAGAAAACAATGGAGTCAAAATACCCGACGGATCACTTTGTTGATGCGTTTAAGTAAGAAAAGCTGGATAACGTCATTTGATTATTGCATTGTCTTTTCGGTCGGAGTTAAAACAGGAATCCAAAGTAAGCCAGCAGGCACTTAATACAAGACTCATCTTTAAGGGCAGAAATTCTAATAAACAGTTGACAAATATCTTTTAAAAAGATGTGTGAAAAGCATATCACAGGAACATTAAAGGCTACCAAAAACACGTCCCGGAGCCCGGTTGCGTTGCAGCAATTTCGTGGGTTTGAACCAACCTCTAAAAATCTAATAAAAAAAAATTTTTTTAAATAACTTTAACGCAATTGGGCAGCTTCACTAGCTATTGTCGCAAGCTCTAAAGTAAGTAACAATGCCATTCGGATTCAGCGTTAAACCAAAGACATAGAACTACAAGATGCGTTAAGGCCATACAAGTGAATGGCAAGGGGAATTTTCAATGTGGACCTTCGATTTTACTTAGTGTGCTGTGCGTGTACGAAGTCTGCCGAACAAACACAGACATTACTCATATGTAAAATAATGATAAACATAAGGTTTTAAGGATTGATAATATTTTAATAATCCACATAAACCAACAAAGATTTTGGTAAATTTGGTCGGAAATCGGTTGTTTAGACCAGATTTGTTTCAGGGTGAAGGGGGTTTTAGAAAATTTTCCTTTGGTCGCTTCTTCCATTTACAAATTCCAATTTATTTCAGTCACCCGAATAACAAAGTCTTGAGAACTGCAAGAATGAAAAATTCCTTAGTGCTAATTTAAGCTCCGTTTTTGGAACGGAAGGCACGCCGTAATGTTTGTTATAAAAACAAGAAAGTCGGTCAAGCCCGACTATAACATACTCTGTACCTGTGAAGTGCTGCTCATCACCGTTGCGACCGGTGCTGCCCATAATTGTTTGTTTTCCTTATAACTCGAATATAGTTCATCCGATCTTTAAAAATTCTTTAGATTCGAACCTTCTATCTATAAAACTGTTTGAGATATGACGTTTTCTCGATATAGCGGGGGCGGGAGAGGGGCGTGGCCAAAATTGAAAATAAACTTAATCTGCCTGCAAGTATAAGAAACATATGTTCCATACATGTCAAACCTCTATCTCCTACCATCTCTGAGATCTATTTGTTCATACGGACAGACGGACAGACAGACATACGGACGGACAGGCGGGCACTTTTGCTCAAACTTAATATACTCTGTGTACCTCTGGTACAGAGTATAAAAACCTTAACGGTTTCCCTATTAAACTTATTGTTTGTTTGCAGCCCTGGGGTTCTCCAAGCTATTCGACATTTCGTTTTCGTTCTTGCCCTTTTGTTCGTCGAGGGTTTTATATAATTTCCATAATATCTGTTATCAAAATTCAAAAATAATTTGATAAAAACGTTATTTCCTAAATCCTTTAAAAATCATTGCACAGATTTTGCCGAACGATTGGTAGAGCCGGTTCTAAACGATATTTAGTATAGGATGTGCTTAAGTTTAAAATTTGTAAAATTCAAACAGCTCGAAGGTAAAATTTGAACCCAGGTAGAGAGCTGATTGTTAAATTTTATAAATATACTGTTCAACTCAATTTTGTCACTAAGTCGAAAAAAAATTGAGCACTGGAATATTATAATTTAGGATGACCCTGAAATCCCATTTAAAGAACTGCAAAATTTTCTACAGCTTTTTATCCATTTAGGAGTGGAATTGGCAGATAATTTTACAAAATTCCTTAGAACAAACTGTCATCTTAAATGGAAACAACTGTCTAAGACGGCAGTGCTGTTGGAACTAATCACAGGGTTCTCCAAATAAAAAGCTCAAAATATATTCTCCAAAACGGTCCAAATTGCCGGTTACTATTTCAATCTTTTCAATCGAATCAATGACAATGAATTGAAACAACACAAAATTTGTTAAAGTAGAATAAGTTAGGATGCTAAGAATATTTCAGAGATGCAAACCGGTTCTGAACCGAACCGAACCGCTTTTTTCAGCTGGTGAGCCGAACCGCAAACCGAACCGGCGTCCCTTCGAAAATGCTTAACCGAACCGAAAATCACAAATGAAAACGGTTCGGTTCGGTTCAGTTCACTGACGAGTCTCAAGACGCACAAATTTTGAGAATTTTGATCGAGTTGCTACGATAAATCCTTATTGATGCCGGATGTATGTAGCACCCAAACATTTTGAAACATGCAATTGACCACCGACCTCTGAATATGCCTGTCATTAGTAAACATTCCTTCTTTGGAAGTTGCTAATTGATTTATTTGTCGAGCTTCATCACCTTAATCAAACTTTAGCCAGGAGTACAGCTATTAAAGTGATATCATTATGGACGAAGCAAGAACATCCAACTAATTAAACTTTTTAATTCTCTAGGAATTCAGTTACGAAATGGTCGAAAAGTCACATATCACTTTAAAAATCATTAAATTTCGAATATTGAATCAAAAGTTCGGGGAAAAGACACTATAGGTGAGCTTTAATATTTTAAAAAGTTTTTCGGTATAAGATAGCTTTCTCTATTTAAAGGATTAGCTAGACCAAAAAGAGTTGGTTCAAACAAAAACACGGGGTGTAGTACCTCTTAAAACCAGAACTACTACTTTATAATGTGTTCGATCCTAACTTAACTTTTCATCAAATAGTATGTCCCACCCTGGTTTATAGTTTTTTAAACTTCAGCAGCTTCAAAAGTCCAAAACAATAACTTTCTGAACAGATTTAAGGGTATTGTTGAATGCTAGACTTCAGAATGGGCTTAAAGGGTTAAGGTTTGGTGGAATAAAGGGTAATCTTAGAACAAAAAGAAGTTTTGGACTTGCCGCAACTTCAAAAGTCTAAAAAATGACCTTCCGAGCAGACTTCAGGGTAAATTGCGACGTTGTACTCAACAAAAACCTTTATGAGTTGGCATAGGGAGAAATTAAGGACGATCCAAGAAAATAATGGAGTTTCTAACACGTTATCGGTCTGCTTTTCCTTCGAAACTTCGGAAATTTATCTCTTCGTGCAGACATTAGAGCAAACTGGGACTTTGTACTTAAGAAATAGCTTAGGGCTAGAGACGGCAAAATTAAAAAGATCCTTGAACAGAAGCCTTACCATCGAAAGTCTGGAAAGATATAGGGTTGAGATTTTACAGATTCTAGGCATCCAAGAACATAAAGTTCGTTGCGAATTCCTTTCCAAGCAGATTTTAGGGAAGATCGGGGTTATTTGCAAAAACAGAAACTGGCCTTCATTTTATTTATAACTTATGATTCTTAAGAGAGCGATTATATTCAATCTAGTGCAGGATGCATGTCGGTATAAACATTTTGGACCGTTCGATCTTTTTCTCTATATAAACGTCTTCACGATAATCTAAAATCATGAATATTTTGCAAATTTCGTGACTTTTTTGACCGTTTGGTTAATATTTCCTATTTACCCGTTTACAATTGCCGTCTATCAAATCTTACAATAATCCAGGCTCAAATCGAAAACATGCAAATTTCGCAATATTTTGGACCATGTAATCTACCACAAAGTGGCCGGGTGGCTCAGCGGCTAGTGTGCGCGACCGCTGTGCAAGAGGTCGTGGGTTCGATCCCGCCTCGGAACATCTAATGAAAAGTTTTTTTCTTTGAATAAAACTTTACACCCGGCCACACCTCTTTGCTGTTGTCGCCAGCTTTGTAGTAATTAGCCATGAAAAGCCTCTCAAACTGCCTTTCGGATTCTGCGTTAAACTGTAGGTCCCTTTCTCTTGTGCTAAAAATGAGAAGCGCACAAGCCAAGAGATTGAGAGAGGCTCGGCTTTGGCCCTTTGGGGCTGTGTCAACTTGGCAAGCCTTGGGGCTGTGTCAACCTGACAAGCCGTTTTACTTTACTTACTTATCTACAGCTTTCATTTACCAACGCCGGCATAGTAATATAAGCACTAAGCGCTTTCATAAATACTCATAATTATTTTGTTATTTTGCAAATTTCGCGATTTTTGGACCTTAGAAACCTTAGCGGGCAAGCGTTGCCCAAAGTTTTATGGCCATCGGATGAACGGGATAGTTTTTGAAATTTCGCGGTTTTATGACCATTTCCGTCCCATTTCTTCAATTTAGATACCTTCGCGGGCAAGCGTACAACCATTCCTCAAAGCTTCATCGAAATCGAACATTTTGCAAATTTCGCGGTTCTTGGACCATTTTCCGCCCATATCATCCACTTGGAAACCTTTCCGGGCAATCGTCGAACCAGTATCCAAAGACTTACCGAAACCGAAAATTTTTTAATTTTCGCGGTGTTTTGAGAATTTTTTGCAAATGTCTTCAACTAAGAAACCCTCCCGAGCAAGCTTTCAATTCATTCCCCAAAGTTTGATTGCAATCGGATGAACGGTATAATTTTGCGAATTTCGCGATTTTTGGACCTTAGAAACCTTCGCGGGATCTAACCATTGACCTAAATTTCATCGCAATCGGATAAACGGTATAGTTTTTGAATTATCGCGGTTTTTGGTCTATTTCCCGCCCATTTCTTGATATCAGAATCCTTCACGCGCAAGCGTCCAAACATTCTCCAAAGTTTTATAACAAACGAACATTTTGCAAATTTCGCGGTTTCTTCTACTTGGAAATCTTACTGGGCAAGCGTCGATCAATTTCCCAGTTTTAGCAAAAACGTAATTTTGCAATTTTCGCGGTTTTTGGAGTTTTAAGTTTTTACTTGAAACACCAGGAATATTGTAAAATAAATAAATAAATAATCAAAAAATGCCAAGGATTCGCTTCGGAGAATAGTCCATTACCAAGGGTTGAAATTTCCTATTATGGGGAAAAACGTTGCAGTTTGGTCTTTAATTTGCAAAATCTTTAGCTGCATTCGTTCTTAGCGAATTCTTCTTTCCTTGTTCTAAAGAAATCAATATAAAATGTAATTGTGCATTTAACAAAAAAATTGCAGTATTTACTTGTCGTATAAATTCTCTTTATTATCAGAGCCTTAACTTTTATCCCATAAGCACACCTCGCTGAATGGTCTGTCTCTATCATCATCGTCTTGGCTTTTTGATTATGCGGTCGACGTTTGTCATTTCTTGAGAGTGGGCGTAATGAATCACATGGAGTTGAGTTTTTAGTTGAGGCGAGGCGGCGCACAACTCTACACAAATCCCGTTCTCGTACCCTCCGCATCCAACGCCCTGCCCCCAACCACACCCCCTTTGTCTGCTTTGCAGTCACGTTCAAGTTTGTTGCCTAAGTCTTTCGTTTTTTGAATGAATTTCTGCTAAAAGAAAAAAAGCTCTTCGAGTATCGGTGAACGGAGCAGGCTCGGTCAGGAAAAAAAATTATGCATAAAGACACGAAGACGTAGCCGTCACCAGCAAAAAAAAAAAAAAAAACAAAATAACAAAAACAAAAACACAATCGAAACTTCCAAGTCACAAATAAAATTGGTTAAGAAAACTCGTTTTTCTACGATCATTTCTGTGTAAAAGTGTGCGCGGCTTACACTGAGCAAAATATTGTCTGGCTGGGCCAAAACGTGTATGGCATTAATAAATTTTTAAGGGAATATCTCGATTTATTCATTTTTGGCGTGGGAAGTCGCGCAAAACTTGTGGTGTATGAGTGGGTTTTGGTTTTGTGGTCGGGAACTGTGATGATGGTTACTTTGAGTTGTAATTTAGTAGAATTGAATTGGTCTTGATATCCACAACAGTACAGAAAATGGGTCAATGGTTTAAGAGTAAGAAGCAGCTATTAGTATGTTATTTAATCTATCGAATAGGGGAAACTCTCTTCAGGAAGAAATTAGATTTGAAAATTGGTTTAGTACATATTAATGGTATTAAAATTGGGAAAATGATGCAAGAAGTATTCAAATCTTAGAGCAAACCCTTAAAAAAATAAGCAAGAGCTGACATCTACTCCTGCGACCACCCTGGGAGATTTGTGTTTTGTTTGTTTGTCTTGTGTCATATGAAATGGGCATCTATTTTTATTGTCTTTACGTCATCGGATTTATTTATTGGTCTGACTTTGAAATAACTTCCTATGAATTCACTTTAGTACTTGAAAATAGTATGTAGCTTGACTTAAAAGGGCTTGGAGTTCTTTCAGATTCAGATCACATAAATATGTAATCTAAAATGGCTTGACACTGCCCCAAAGGGCCAAAGCCGAGCTCCTCTCAATCTCTTGGCTTGTGTGCTTCTATTTTTCGCACAAGAGAAGGGGACCTACAGTTAAACGCCGAATCCGAACGGCAGTTTGAGAAGCTTTTTCATATCTAATTACTTTAAAGCTGGCGCCAACAGCGGTGAAGGTGACCAGGTGTGTAAGTTTCTCAAAGAAAAAAACTTTTCATTAGATGTTCCGAGGCGGGACCGAACCCACGGATCTCCTGCACAGCGGTCACACAGACTTGCCGCTGAGCCACACCCGGCCCCAAATATAAGCCAAATATAGAGTCTAAATAAAATAACGCTTTCTTCTGGAAAGTATTAGCTCATTCATAATTCGCTGGCGATCATTTTTACTAAAGCAAACTTGTTCTTTTTTGATAAATCAAAATTGTAAATTTTACGGGTTATCTAGCTACTTCGGGTATTATTTCCTTATGGTTCATAACTAGCTTCTTACATTGGCGGCTAGAATTAAAAATTAATCTTATCCCGATCATTTCTCGTCTCACGTTCATCCCTACTGTTAATCAAATCAACTGTTCGAGGCAAATCAACGGAAGCAGACAATAAATACTTGAGTATTTATTGTGTATTTCTCTAAAAACGAAGGGTTTTCTTTAAAGCAGTGGTGTCCAAACTCACACACAATCACCAAACTTGCCAACCACGCGTGGCTGCCTTTTCAAATTTTGGACATCGCTGCTTTAAAGTATAGAAAATCTTGTCCTAAAAGAGATCCATTGGTCCAAAATTATAAAAGAAAGCTTAGTTTTGTTCACTAAAATTGAAAACAAAAAATTATTATTCTTTACTTATTTATAAACTTTTTATAAATGCAGTGTTCAAAAAAGTTATCATGAAAAGAAAAAGGCTGCAGCCTATTTGGATTTAATGAGTTCGGAGCAAATTATCATCTAGATAACTTTAAAAGTAAGGAGAAAATCAGTGATGCCAATTTGTACTTGTTTAAGGAACGGTCTGTCCTTTTTTGAACTGTTCCAACCCTAAAAATCATCAAACACCCAACCCCAAATCAATTCTATTTAGCTTCTTAACAATCTTCAGTTCGGCTC
This sequence comes from Lordiphosa collinella, assembly GCA_018904265.1. Lineage (NCBI taxonomy): Eukaryota > Metazoa > Arthropoda > Insecta > Diptera > Drosophilidae > Lordiphosa > Lordiphosa collinella. The sequence goes on along the minus strand of JAEIFV010000002.1, from coordinate 573,791 downwards.
AGTACTGAATAATAGCTGATGCAGCCCTAAACCGAATGGGCTGGTACTAAATTAATGGCATCCCTTATATGAGTTTCAGCCATGAATTTAACACAGACATTTACTACTACTTCATGACCTTAGCTGATTTGTGTGGTGAGTTTCCTGAGAAGTACTGAAATCAGTCATGAATTCAGTTGTACCTACTGCTCAGGTCTGAATTCAGCACTAGCTAAGCTGTTTGTCTTCCAGACCGTCTGTCCGATTCTATGCTCAAGTTTTACTATATTAGCTTAGCTCGCCATTCTAATCCAGCATATATAATAAAGTAAAGTATAAACCATAGATATTCACAGGAATATAGGTCAGACATGTCCTGCTGGCAGAGCTTCAGAAAGGGAAATACGCTAATATATGCACAAGTAATCATTGTGTTATTTGTACTGATATAGATGATCCTTATTCACCAACCAAAGAAAGAACAATGCAAAAGTTGATATAAATTAAGACACTGTATTTGAAAACAAGATAGAAAGTCGGTCAAAGCCCTACTATAGGTACTCTGTACCTATGAAGTGCTGCCCATCACCGTAGCGACCGGTGCTGCCTATAATGGTTTGTTTTCCTTATAACTCGACTATTGTTCATCCGATTTTTACCACTCCTTTGGCGGATCGATAAAGAATCCCGATTACTACTTATCTCCAAAAGGTGCGAACCTTTTATCTATAAAACTGCCGGAGATATGACGATTTTTTGATACTGCGGGGGCGGGAGGGGGCGTGGCAAAAATTGAAAATAAACTTGTTCTGCCTGCAAGTTTAAGAAGTCTTTGTCCTTTACATGACAAACCTCTATCTCTTACCATCTCTGAGATCTGTTTGTTTATAAGGACGGACAGACGGACATGGCTATATTGATTCGACTCTATTACAGAGTATAACTACCAGATGAATTGTTTTTGGAATTCAAACTCGTACTCCACGAGTCGAAGAAGGTATCCTACTTGATTTTGCTTAACATACTAACTAGAATTTCGGGAGAAACTCAGAAACTGCTTATCTTACAATTAAAATTATTTGCTTCTGTTTGATCTTAAGTTCTAGCACGTCTGCTATTTTTCGGTATATAAACCATGCATCAGTATATGCACTTCTAGTAACTATATCCTTTCAATTTATAAGTAATTCAAAATACTCCCAAAAATAAGTTCTGCTCAGTGCACAGGAAACAAAGTTTAAAAATAAAGCTGAGAATCAAGTAGTAAGCTCTCCAGCCAGGCGCGCACACACATCTTGGAGCCCAAAATCGAAGGGGCACATAAACCAGTCAGGCGACTTCTGCACATTTCGAGCAGACCCCTACTAAGCCTGCCTGGTCGTCGAGTGGTCCTAAGAGCACCCAAACGCATGAATGAATGAATGAATGGGATGGAGGCGGTGGCGTTGGTGGAGGAGCAGAAGTATCTGCAGCAGCATCAGCATCGGCAGCGGCAACGCGTTGTCCTGTTTTTGGCAACGTCACCGCGAGCTGCAATTTATTATTTCTGCGCCTGCGTCACGAGAGAAGATTGAACAAAAACTGGTCTCTGGAGTGGAAACAAAAACAAAAAACATGAAAACGAACAGACAACACAACACGGAGGAGACTGCGACTGAGACTGGCTCTGGATGTTGATTCTGCTCCCGCTGTTGCGGATGATGATGGGGATGATGATAATAATAAAGAAACATTCAAATTTTATTGCACATTTCCGGTCGTCGGACGTCGCTGTTTGTGTTGGGGGATCGACGACGACGACGATGAAGCTTTCTTTTTGAGGCTCTCCCCCTCTTTGTTGTGTTGTCTTCTTGGTTTTTTTTTTTTTTTGCTACCTTCTTGTGTATTATTTATTTATTTTTGGTCGTTTTTTTATATGCTGTTCGACATTTTTAAGCTTTTCTTATGTATAATCACTTGTGTCTAAAACTAATTGGTGCTGAGAGGGAGTTGCTGGATATCAAGGGATATATTTGGATTATTCTTTGACCGATTGTGGTTGATCTTTATGGATCAGTTTTAGCAGTAGCATCTTTTTAGTGTGAAAATCTAAAATGAATAGATGATAAGACTTATATGGTTTTTGTATTCGAGTAAATCGCAACAATGTGACCTAACGTTTACTAAGTTTGTCAACTTTTACGAATCAAGGGATTGCAGTGTCCCACAATCTTGTGTGTGAACATAATCTTCTAAACGTCTAAACGGCTAAAGTTACTTTAATAGAATTTTGATGCTACTTTTTCTAGACAAACAGAAAGTCTCCCTCTTCCAAACACAATGTTTATTGTCGAAGCAGTAACTCAATAGATGAAGAAGAAAAAGTGGTTTAAAAGGAACGATCCTGCAGTTACAGTCAACTAACAATTGCGACTGAAACAACTGTGTAACTTTGAGCAAGCAAAAAGTTTATGTGTTAACAATCATTGAAGACAGTCTCGAGAATTTTTCACGAAAATTGGAATAAGCAAATTTCGAGTGCCCATCAAGCAATATTTTTTGATTGACTGTTGACTAACTACGCGCAATACGTTCAAGTGGCCCAGAGACACCAAGACCAAAACTAGTTACGCGCTGACGCCAAGCAAAATTTAGCCCACCTCCTACCCAACCGAACGAGAGGCGCAACCGTTAACGTGCGACATGAAAACGCGAAGAAAAAAACATAAATTAAGGTTAACTACGGGCTAAATATTGGGTTGGCATGAAACTCATGTCGATTTTTCGGATTGATGGCGTTAAGCCCAACCTTAAAAGGGATGTGGTGCCCTTGGGTTAAACATCTTGGTATCTTTACAGAGCTTTGAAGTCTTAGCTATCTATCAGTAAACAGCCGATCGTCATTTAATAACATTGGTTACAGCCAAAGATACAAAAGGTCAGTATTTTTGCCATATTTTGCTAGTTTACTTTCAAAAAACAAGTGGGAAAGTCGGTCAAGCCCGAGAGTAACATACTCTGTACCTGCGAAAGTGTATGATAGTAGCAACTGTAAGAAGCTCTGTTGCTGCGTTCATCTATCGATTATCCAATCTTTACCAACCGTTTGTCGAATCCAAAAAGCGGGGGCGGAATCTAAATTGATCTACCCGCAAGTATAATAAGTTTATGTCACATACTTGTTGAAACTCTATCTCTTACCATCTCTGAGATCAGTGCGTTCATACAGTCAGACAAGGCTATATCGACTCGGCTATTGATGCTGATCAAGAATATATATACTTTTTAGGGTCGGAGATGCTTCTTTTTGGCTGTTATACACTTTACAAAAACCTAATACTTATAATCTTGGTATCTTTGGTACAGAGTGTAAAAAGAACGCGAGCCAATCACGAAAATAAAAATTGCAATTTTTATGGAAACAATGCAATAAGTACCACATGGAGGCCGACCATTGGAGTGCATTTTTTCAAACCTATTTTAATCCTAGTAGACTGGGACAAATACCATATAGCTCTACGAAATCGGGAAATGAGTCTAGTAAGAAAAACTTTTTGTTTTAATGGGATAGCCCAAGTTTCATAAACAGTTTGTTGCTTTCATAATCACTAAGTTTGGTCGAAATCGGACATTATACTAGCTCTAATAGAAAAGTAAGTCGAGTAGCTATTTAGAAAAACAAACTGGGTTTCGCCGACCGAAGTTAACTTTCCCGTTTTTCGGATGTAGTGTCGTAAAAATTGAAAAATTATCAAAGAAAAGCATCCCGGATTGGCCAATAGAAGAGCGTTTTTATCAGGCCGAAGAGTGGTCCTTTTGCAGAAAGTCCCAAAAAGAACGTTCGCAAAGAACGGGATCAAAAGACACTTTAAACCTGGTTTTACTCAGCGTGCTGAAATACTGCGCTCTCAAGCGTAGAGCACGAAACGGTTGGGTGTGGTAGTTCGAATTGTATTTATTTGGAAGAAAAAATAGTTGAATTTTTTTTGTATATTGTATACTTTTGACAGTTTTTAAATGTAGTAGGGCGGAAAGCAACAACAAAGCACTAAGAAAAACAAAAAAGCACTGTGCTTTACCAAATCGTTTTCGTGCGGGCCGTTAGGGCGCGGCAAAAATCCCATCAAACTGTTGTCGCGCGCCGTGTTTCTGTCTAAAACAGAAAACACGAGAGCACAAATTTAGTGTTCTTCTAGTGAGCGAGTCTGTCTAATTTTTCCCTGTTATTTCAGTGAGCAGACAGCTTGTGAAATTTTGGTTGAGCATATTTTGGGAGCTCTGGTTTTTATGATAGAAATATCATAAAAACGCTCGACGTCTGTTCAAAAACGAGAGCAAAAGTTAAAGTCGGTCCTGCCCGACTTCGATATACCCGTTACTCAGGGCAATTAGTGTTTAATTAACAGAGCATTAACATTAACGTGACCATTTCAACATTATGTGAGGAAAAAGCGCATGTAGCGTCAAAAAGTATGCAACGTTTTTTATAACCCTTATAACTCTGCCAGTTATTATCCGATCTTTATGATTGTTGACATTGCGCACATACACTACATTGCAAAATATGAGCTTGATATCTTTAAAATTGTTGGAGTTATTCAACGTGGCAAAAATTTGAAATAAACTTGATCTGCGTAGGGACAATAGGAGTCTTCATACAGACAGACGGACATGGCTATATCGACTCGGCTTTTGATACTGATCAAGAATATATATAAAGGGTGATTTTTTAGCTATTATCTTTTTGGCAACACTGGTTTAAACAGCTCACGCACGTTTCGTGTTTTGTTTCACTGTCAAACATCTTCAGTTTGGTCTATAATTTTACCATGAATCGTCTTACAAACGAACAACGCTTGCAAATTATTGAATTTTATTATCAAAATGCGTGCTCTGTTAGGAAAGTTCATCGCGCGCTTCTTCCATTTTATGGTCAGTTTAATCGACCCACTGAAGCGGCTATTCCATGCCATTGTGACTAAATTTCGCACCAAATTTACATTGTTGGACATTAAACCACCAACACGCTTACGTAGAGTTCGAACTGAAGCAAATATCGCAGCTGTATCGGACAGTGTTAATGATGACCATCAATTATCGATTCGTCGCCGTTTGCAGCAATTGGGCCTCTGTTACTCAACAACGTGAAAAATTTTGCGGAAGGATTTCGTGGTGAAGCCTTTCAAAATACAGGTGGTGCAAGAATTGAAGCCAAACTACCTACCGCAACGTAGAATTTTTGGTGAATCGGCTCTTGGAAAGTTGGCTGAAGATCCACTTTTTTACTGAAAAATTGTGTTCAGCGACGAAGCTCATTTTTGGCTCAATGGGTACGTAAATAAGCAGAATTGTCGATTTTGGAGTGAATATCAGCCAGAAGCATTGCAAGAGCTACCAATGCATCCAGAAAAAGTCACAGTTTGGTGCGGTTTATGGTCTGGTGGCATCATTGGACCGTACTTCTTCAAAGATGATGCGAATCGTAACGTAACTGTGAATGGTGAGCGCTACCGTGAGATGATATCCAATTTTTTTTTTGCCCAAAATGCAAGAGCATGACTTGCATGACATGTGGCTTCAACAAGACGGTGCCACATGCCACACAGCACGCGCAACAATGGACTTATTGAGAGGCGAGTTCGGTGAACATTTTATTTCACGTTCGGGACCGGTCAATTGGCCGCCTAGATCGTGCGATTTAAGGCCTTTAGACTATTTTTTGTGGGGCTATTTTAAAGCTCATGTCTATACAGACAAGCCCGCTTCAATTGACGCATTGGAAGACAACATTGAAGCATTTATTCGTGAGATACCGGCCGAAATGTTGGAAAGAGTATGCCAAAATTGGACTAAGCGGATGGACCATTTGAGGCGCAGTCACGGTCAACATTTGCATGAAATAATCTTCAAACATTAAATTATATGGACTGTACTATCGATTCAAATAAAGATTTCATGCATTTTTCTGAATTTTATGTGTTTTTTTTTTTTTAAACTTTCTTATAGCTCTTAAAAAATCACCCTTTACTTTATGGGGTCGGAGATGCTTCCTTCTGCCTGTTACATACATTTGCACGAACTTAGTATACCCTTTTTACTCTACCAGTAACGGGTATAATTATCGGAGCTGAATTGGGAAGTGATGGCACATCCACCTTATAGTCCCTAACTTGCACCTTCAGATTTTTATTTGCTCCGATCTCTTCAAAATTCTTTTAATGGTAAATCATTCGACTCTGATGGGGCTGTCAAAAAGCACTTGGTCTAGGTACTGCCAATAAGTACGAGAAGTTCTAAAAACGTGGATCTATGCAGCTGCCCAAAAGATGGTTAAAGATGGTCGGACCAAACAAGTTCAGAGTAGATCTATATTAACTGGGAGTATAGTATTTTTTTATTTATTAGTTAGCGTTGATACAAATATAATTTATTCTTTCATAACTGGGGATGTAAGAAGTAGAACAAGCACAATTAAGTGAATGTTATACTCATAGTTATAACAATTAAACTCGAAATCTCTTTTTATTGTTGTAGTTATTTCTGAAACAATATTAGATCAGGTCAGTTTTCAGAATATTTTCAAAATATGCAAAATGAGTTCGGAGTCTTATTAGGTCTATAAAGATTGAGAGACAGGGTAATCTCAAGTTAAAAAATATTTTGAGGTTTACTTCATTAAGACGAGTTAATGCCTAGAAACGTTACTAAATTAGAAGCGTCCTTATCCTTTGTTGTCTCTTCCCATAGCGGTTTGAAAAACATATAAATAGCCTTAACAATCGCGTCAAGCAGTATTAAAGTTTAATGTTGTGACTTTGTTAATGTTAAAGGGTATAGCCGTTAGATTGATCATGAGTCTCTGAATGTGTCGTTGCTATTCTACTACATTTATATGATAAAACAAGAAAGATTAGATTTGAAACTTATCCTATGGAATCGATTAAAGTTTATCAGTGATCTGCACTGAAAAGTTCTTTGTGGTTTTCGATTCGGTTCAGCATTTTCGAAAGTTCGACGGATCGCTTTTCGGTTGCCTAATCAAATCTTAACTGAAGTCCATGGAATAATATTTAGACGATAGGAGACAGAAGGAGTTAGGTAGTTGAGACTGTATGTTTTTCCACTCGATGTTGGGCACTAACATATTACTAAAGAGCGCTGCAACAATAAAAAGCATTTGATTTTGTTTTGTACAATATAAAAGAACGAGCTGAGAGTGTGCAATTGCCACTATGTGCCCATAGCTGATATGAAGAAATCATAGATATATCAGAACGCATTAGAGACCATGATTTCCCCCTGTAAACTTGCACCAAGGAACGCCATGGTAGGTCTGTCGGTTTTCCTTCTAGGGGCTACAAAGGCTTTGGAGAATGCGAGGCAATTCGTGTTCTTATAAGAAAGATTCTCCACCCTAAATCCAGATTATCCAAATGTAAAATTAGTTGTTCAAGTCAAAGAATCGATTGCCGCGTTAAGTTTTACATTGGATGCAAAAAAGTTTTTCTTGAATATATACAAAATGTAAATTAGTTATGAAAGTTCTAAAAGCCCCGTAACCTTTTAAGCCCCTTTCGCTCCTCTCCTGCCCTTCAGCTGTACAACAAAACGCCGGCCTAATCACCCACAAAAATAAAAACGAGCTTTCAGATTTACAAAGAGAGAACCGAAACTCAACTCGGAATACTCGACTTATATGGCATGGATTGCACTACAAAAATAGCAACAGTAACAACAACAACACAAATTTGTTGCTTATGCAAACAAGTTACTTGTTGCTTTTGTTTTTTTTTTTTTGTGTTTATTTTTCCATCACCGTCGCCGTCGTCGCAGGCGTTTTTTTCATTATTTATATTATTTCTCGCGCCGGCTCGTGAGTCATCCGACGCCGTATATCGCAAGCAACCCGTTACTCCGATGCCCGCCTGTTGGCCGACTTGATTGCAAATCTGGTTTTAATATGTCAACAAATTAACAAAAAGTAAAATAAAAGTGGAGTCGAGACAAGCACAGCAGCCCCCGCTATTCCGCTGCCTCCCCCCAGCGATTTATGGAGGTTTAATGTTTAAACAGGCGCTCATTTTTTCATGTAATTGAAAGCATTTGTGTGATTTGTGCAATGTGGCCAATTACAGGGGAGAGGCAATTGACGACAGCGACGATCGAGCCAATCTAATTGTGGACAGCCGGTGTCGGGCGTAAAGAAAAAGTGTTGCCAATTTCATTACCAATTTTCCACCTCAAGCCACATGAAATCGAGAAGACGTCAGTAGTCAGCTGGCGTAACCGATTGACGTGGTCGGTCAGGTCATCGTCATCAAATCAAAACGGCACGTTCGAAAAACACACGCTTTTCCAATCCATCCGAACATCCAAGCAATGATAAACAGAGTGGGAATCGAGTCCGATTTCCATTCATTAAGGGAGTGTTTGGATGATATATCGGGGAAATGGGCACGTAATTATGACAAAACCATTGAACTTTAGCATTGTGAGATGGGAAGAGAGGTTCACGCGAGCAACAGGTGTTATGTGGAGCAGTGGTTCAGTGACTAGAAAGTGTTGGGTGGTCTAGGTGTGCTCTACTGAACTTTAATTTCCTCAATCAAGACAACGAAATATCACGTATGCGGTTAACGTAAGTGATGCAGTGGGCGGTACTTTGTCATTTAAAAAATTCTGGACCTCTTCCCAAAGAGTTATTTATTTTCAAAGCAGCTCAAAAGTGTTTCTATTCGAGTGATGTTTGACATAAAAATTTTTTTAAGCTTGATTCCAGATGACAAAAATTTATTTCGGCACAGTACTTTATTCAAATAAGACAGCTTTTCATAAGCATTCAGAATTTAAAGCAATTCAAAAGTGTTCTATTCATGTGAAGTTCGCCTTTAAGGCTGATTTCCAGAACGCACGAATAGAAAAACATGAATAGAAACACTTTGGAGCTGCTTTGAAATCGGAATGCTTATGAAAATCTGTCTTATTTGAATAAAGCATTGTGCCGAAATAAATTTTCATGTTATCTGGAATCAAGCCTATAGTAAGAAAACGTCTGAGTCTCTGTCAGCCCGTGTAAACAGGAGTCTGAGTAGCCAAATGGCCTACTCAGCTGAGCGATCAGGTGTAATAGCATCGGTTGAAATTGAACTGACCTCACAGCAGAGCGCTCAATGAACCATTGGTTTTGTTGCTGTCTCAACTGAGCTTCTCAGGCATGTGTAAATGCTGAACTGAGTTGCTCAGCTGAGTTTTTTGACACTCGGGTCTGAAAAACTCAGCTGAGCGATCAGGTTGCGAAAATTGAGCTTAAGATAGCTGCTATGTGACAAATAAACTCACACACGGCCCTAAGTATTTTTAGATACACACTTTGACTTTGACGCACTTTGAAATATTTCGCATTTTTGCCGGGGGTTTCCACAAATGTTATTCTATTGGTAAAATAATTTTTTGGGTTGTCAATGAATCAACGTTAAACTGAAGTTCATAAACAATTTTTTTTATAAGAGTCATATAATTAGAAAATATTTTATTTTGTGATAATGTCGAATAAATTTGTTTTTTGCGAGCGAGCAACATAAAACTAATACCGTTCGGAGATCATCTTAAATATAGAGCAAACGATAATCTTTGAAGTGCAAAATTCGGTGAAACCGTTTAATAATTTTCTAAATTCTCTAAAATGAATAAACATGTCCCAAGAGCTCTCAAACGTACTATGATATTACGATTTGGTCTTGAAAGAGCAATATAGATTTATAGGTACGCATGTTTTCTTTGCTGGTGGACGCCAGGAGAATTAGAGTTGGTATCTACGTAGAGATGTCACCACTGTAAACATGATGAATTATTGATCTCCCCTTTGCCAAGACAGAAAAATTATGTTTACCACCTTTCCATATTTAACTTGGAGTGATTAAAAACTTTATCGTAAAAAGGATTCCAGACTAGAATAAAATATAGAAAAAGCCCAGGAATTAGGCAGATAGATTTCAGTGAGTTCCTTGGTGGCCACTTTTCGCCGGAATCCTCAAAGATGCACGAGAATTTTCAGGAAATAAGATCGAACATGATCTTCCTTGGAAAATAATCACAATTAAATGCTGACCGCCCATTGATAGACGCAGATCTCCAATGACAATAAACATATCGAATATTAATATTAAAGTGCATTTGAATAGAGAATATGTATTGTTTCCAAACAGTCTAAAACTTAACGCATCAATAAAGTCAAACTTTGGCCGATGGAACTGATCGTAGAATAAGATAATTTTAACATCTTTTCTTTGATAGGGAGCTAAAGTTTTCAACGCAAAAGAGAACGAATTGGCGACTATATTTCTAGTACAAAATCGTCTTGTAAGCGGTATGCAGAGATGGATTAAAGGTTTCTGTGTGATATTTTGATGGGTAAAAAAAGTAAAATGGCTTGACACAGCCCCAAAGGGCCAAAGCCGAGCTTCTCTCAATCTCTTGGCTTGTGTTTAACGCCGAATCAGAACAGCAGTAAAAAATTCTGTAAGTTTGAGCACTCTCGAGACATGTTAATTCATTTCATTTGAAATACAAAATCATGTTTGGTTGTTCTTTCGAAACATACAAAATGTACATCTTTTTATACTCTGTACCAGAGGAACACAGATTATATTAAGTTTGTGCAAAAGTATGTTACAGCCAGAGGAACCCCCATAGACTATATATATTCTTGATCAGCATAAACAGCCATGTCCGTCTGTCTGTCTGTACGCCTGTCCGTCCGTCCGTCCGTATGAAGAGATAGAGGTTTGACGTCTATGGGACAAAAACTCCTTATACTTGCAGGTAGATATAGTGTATTTTCAATTTTGGCCACGCCCCCTCCCGCCCCCTAAATTTGGAAAAAACGTCATATCTCCCACAGTTTTATAGATAGAAGGTTCGTTCCATTTGGACATATTTAATAATCAGAATTATTTATTGATCCGCCAAAGGAATGGTAAGAATCGGATGAACTATAGTCGATTTATAAGGAAACAAACAATTATGGGCTATAAGAGGCGAGTTGAAAGGTTAGACCTTGAGTGTTTTATAGAAGGCGCAAGGCCGATTTTTTTACATTGATTCTTATGGCTAGGTTTGATTACATGTGTTAGAGTAGTGGATAATTAATCTTATGCTCGGCTTAAGTAACGGTGGTTTGATCTATGTTGCAACTTTTCTAGTACATGGTAAAGTTGTAATGTAGGAGCTTTGGTTCATGTCCATACTTAGTGATAAGTAAAGTAGCTTTGGTTTATGTCCGTGTTACAGTGGGACATGGCAATGGAACTACTATAGGGCAGCACCGGTCGCGACGGTGATCGGCAGCACTTCACAGTCGGGCTTGATCGACTTTCTTTTTCGTTTCTATCCCAACAAACAGAAATATGGCTTATTGAACTTCGAAGTTTATAGTTTCCTCTAGTCTCACTAGTGGCATGAAAGAAAAAACGTTCCCTTCCTGACTCCAATATAATCTATAAGTATATGCCGCTTCAAATTGAAAACTCAATCCCGACACGTCCCGATTCCAGTCTTAACTTCTTAACTCAGTACCGTTTAAAACCCGCAGCTAATATGAAGGATTTCTGTTTTGACTTCAATTTTTAAGCTGGGAAGACTGTTCAAATATAACACCATAGCACTTTTGATCTTAATTTAAAATCATGAATTAGCTTTTGTGTTTCAATACAAAATTATAAATACTCGAGAACCGAATTGAACAGCTTAAAACTGTTGAATTTGGCAGACTTAAAAATAACACAAGACCTTTTTATATCCTAGAATACATTTGTCAATGTCCGAAACCCAATTGTTTATCGCTGCAGCTCACAGTTGAACCTCTAAAATTATTAAGAAAGTAACGAAATTTAAAACCAATCTTATTGCCCACCTTAAGAGACACAATATATATAGAAGACCAGGTAAACAGAAAATGAAACAAACAAACTAATAATAAATGTTTAGAATTGAGATAGGATAAATATATTTTTAAAAATAATTAAACAATCGTGACTAACGCATAAATATAAGTACATTGTAGCGTTAAGACAATAAAGTAATAATACTGACCTTTTCTGAAGCGAACCGAAAAGTTTGGACTAAGGCAAAAACCACATATGGGCATTTCTATTATGTCGAACAAGACGTTCGTACACATTTAAAGTGAACAAAAAAGTCAAATTAATTAATTAGTGCTAAAGTGAATAGCGAGTAATATCCAGTTTCAAAAATATTGGCCATATAAGAAGCAATTCTAACGTGACAAAAACAGAAAAAGTTTTCGAGCTTACCTATATAAAGATAAAGTTTAGCGAATCCTGACACTGGCCTGACCTGAGACCAAACATTTTTAATATCGTCTTAATGAATTGTCCTTAGAAATATATTTTGTTTAATTTGAAAATCTTGTGTACTTTTTTTTTTAATATTTATGTGTATCGATACGTGACATGTCGAACGCGACGATTTTTCCATCAAGATATTAAGGTGGTTTCTGTTTAAGGCAAGGCAAAAACTTGAGTTAATTGCAATCACAAAGTTTGTTATGGTCTTTTATGCATCTTTTTTAACTCTGTGTACCATAAGAACAATTTTAGAGATCAAAAGTCAATACAATTTATAGGCACTTTTTTAAGAAAAAACGTGCAAAAAGCTATCAAAATGAGAAAGTTGGGGCTTGCGCGGATGTGCGTTCAAAACACTTGGAATGGGTTATGAAAAATGTAAGATTGACTAACTTTAGTTTAAGTTGCTTGTTTTCCTGGAAATATATGATAAAACTCAAGGTTTTTAACTACTCTTAATTTTTTTTTCTCGGTGGACCTTTCGGTGGAATTGCCCTTATGAAGACGGTTGGTTGAAAATCTCTCGAAGTTCTGTGGCACCGTCGGATTTTTGAGAGATTTTGCCCATCTTTAACGATTACAGGGTAAGGAGAGAGAGTTTTTAAATTTCTTAAAATATGTGTTCTTGTATGTTAAACTATCAAATGATAATTAAACGTCGTTTTTCTAACCTCCAACCACTTATACCCTACACTTCTACAATGGGTAACAATTCTCTGAATTCTCTTCCTCCATTTACAGTATGTGACATATTCCATCTTTCAAATTTTTGGAGGTCAGTTCCGAAGATTTTCACTGGGTTTTCTTTAGAAACAAAAAAAGAACGAACCTTTGTGCAATTGTAGTTGTTGTTGTTGCTGCTTGTAAAGCTGATGATGCATTGCAGCTGCCTGTTGAAGATCACGCCATGGTTGCCAAAGTAAACTATTAGCCATATTGGAGTTGGGATCTACTGAGGATTGCTGATGATTTACGGATGCCGCTTGAAGCTGCTGCTGCTGATGTTGCTGATGGTGCTGATGTTGATGCTGCTGGTGGTGGTGCTGATGCTGCTGTCGCTGCCGTTGCTGATGATAAAACATAGCCGCCTGAGCTGAAGGAAACTCGGATGGTACTTGCTGCTGATAGGCAGCCAATCTTTGCGTGGCCGCCAAAGCGGCAGCCTGAGCCACTTCCCGGGCTGAGGTTGTGGGCGAGCTGGCTGTTGAGGATGCTGACGAGGAAGTGGAAGGGGCCACAGAGGCGGCTGCAGCGGCAATTTCCTTGATACGATTGTAATAGTTTTGCTCAAAGGCATTCAATATGCAAAGATATTCCATTTCGTTGGAGAGATAGAGAGAAGGGAGAGAGATCCCCTCTCACATTTCTTGAGTTGGTCTCGAGAAATGATTCTTTTAGACACTAAACACAAATCACGGTTTTTTTTTTGCTTTTTGGGGAGCAACTCTTATTTATTTATTTATTTTTTTTTGCTTCAGTCGCCACTATAGATACAGATACAATCTGTTTTATATTATTTTTTCCGCTGCTCTGTTCGTGGACGGCGACTCGGGTTACAGTCTCTTGCAAGTCTCGTAGCTTCAAGTCGACATTTAGCGAAATAAAAATAGCACGCTTTATTTTATATGTGTCTTTTCTGAGTAATAATTTGCATAGAAATCGGCGGCGGAGACGACGGCGACGACGACAACGATGACAACGATTCGCTGACTGAACTTGAGCTTTAGTTTTCGCTTTCAGACTTCAAACATAGGTAGGTGGTATATGTACGTATGTATTTGTATGTATGCACGTGTGTGTGAGTGTAACCACTTCAGCCACGCTCTGTCCGACCGACAACTCGCGGCTTCGACGTACAAACTTGAACTGATCCAACGGCGACTTGAAGATATTGTGACTGGGGGAACTTTCAAAGCTTCGTCTTCGCGCGCGCTCTCAAGTCTCCACGGGACGTCGTTGTCGTAGCCGTCGGGTTGTGTAGAGTTTCAAGCCCATTTGCACTTGCGCCAGTTGTTGTTGTTGTTTATGCTGTTTTATTTCTTCTCTTACCAATTTCCGTTTCGACTGTTTGTCTGCTTTCTTTGCGGGTTGATTCTTTCGGTTTGCTTTGGTGATTTTGTAATTGAAAAAAAGGCAAAGGGAAGATGTGAACGCCTATCCGTAGGATGCCAACTGCCACGCCTCCTTTTACTCCTTCTCTCACATTGATGCTTGGCAAATTGGACAAAAGGGTAACGAAATGGCAGCAATTGGAAATTGGCCACAGTCCGTGGCCTGAGAGTCGGAGTGTTGCAGCTTGAGTTTAAAAATTTTGGGTTGGGTCCTACAACTTTTGGTTTAGCACATGGCGTGGGCGTTCTTTTTTCTCTTATTTATTTTTTTTTTGGCTCGGTCATTGCATTGCAGCTCATTATAATGTTTACTCACAGTTTGCCACAAACAAACAAATATAAATAAGTATATATGAAGCATAAACGTAGGTAAGTAGATGTACGGGTATGTGTGTATGTTTGTGACTTGGTATATGGGCTGGCTGTAAGCAAGCTTGCGAAAATGACAACAAAACAAGAAAAGGAAGGTTAGCAACGGGCCCCAAACGAAGCGTTTCATACCCTAAGAAAAGAGTACCAAGTGGAAGACTGATATTTCAGTTTTAAGGCCTGTGCTCACATGGGATACAATATTATTCCGGAACATTACATCATAGAATAGAAATGCCTTTGAAAAGCTTTGAAAGCGGAATGCTATTGAAGAGCAAAGTTTACACAGGCAAATAATTTGGATAAATTTCGGTTCAATTTTGGCTAAATAAGCCTAAAGCGAGGGAATTGAGTCGGATCTTATACCTTTCGGTTATAAGTTCTATTCGTTTTCATTAAATTTCCGGCCTACTAAGAAAACTTCATGAAAATTGATATAAATGATATGAAGTACCATATCTCAGAGATGGTAAGATACAGAGGTTTGATATGTATGGGACAAAAACTTCTTATACTTGCAGGCAGATCAAGTTTATTTACAATTTTTGCCACGCCCCCGCAAATTCGAAAAAAAAAAAACAAATTGCAATCGTTATATCTCCCACAGTTTTATAGTTAGAAGGTTCATACCTTCTGGACATATGTCTCGTAGAATTCAACATTATTATCATTATCGATCCGCCAAAGGAATGGTTAAGATCAGATGAACGATTGTAAAGTTATAAGGAAAAGAAACAATTATGGGCAGAACCGGTCGCAACGGTGATGGGGAGCACTTCACAGGTACAGAGTATAATATAGTCGGGCTTTAACGACCTTTTATATCCGTTACTCGTAAAGTAAAAAGGGTATACTAAAGTCGTGTAAATGTATGTAACAGGCAGAAGAAAGCATCTCCGGCCCCAAAAAGTGTATATATTCTTGATCAGCATCAACAGCCGAGTCGATATAGCAATGTCCGTCTGTCTGTTTGAACACCTAGATCTCGGAGACTAGAAGAGCTACAGCCACCAAATTTTGTATGTAGACTCCTATTATCCATATGCAGGTGAAGTTTATAAAAAATTTCGGCACGCCCCCTTCCGCCCCACAATAAAAAAACTTCTTCAACTTTGTAAATATCAAGCTCATATTTTGCAGTGTAGTGCATGCGCCCATTATCTACAATTTCTGAAAGTTTCATAAAGATCGGATAATGAATAGTAAAGTTATAAAAAACGTTGCATCCTTTTTGCGCCACATGCTCTGTTTGCTTACATAATGTTTAAATGTTCTTATTAATTCTCTGTTAACTAACATAAGGGAAGGCTATACAACATTAATGTCACTTAGTAATGGGTATATCGAAGTCGGGCAGGACCGACATTAACTAACGCTCTCGTTTTCTTGTTTTACCTTTGCAGAGGCCGGCTGGCTCAGCGGCTAGTGTGCGCGACCGCTGTGCATGAGGTCGTGGGTTCGATCCCGACTCGGAACGTCTAATGAAAAGTTTTTTCTTTGAATAAACTTTACACCCGGTCACCCCTCTCTGCTGTTGGCGCCAGCTTTGAAGTAATTAGCCATGAAAAGCTTCTCAAACTGACGTTCGGATTCGACGTTAAACTGTAGGTCCCTTTCTCTTGTGCAAAAATTAGAAGCGCACAAGCCAAGAGATTGAGAGAAGCTCGGCTTTGGCCCTTTTTGGGGCTGTGTCAACTTGACAAGACATTTTACTTTTACTTTACCTTTACAGATCGTATTTTTCTCAGAGCCCATCGTATTTTTCTCAGATGCTTGTAACGCGACGAAAAATCTTTAACACGGTGTCAAATTTTCTTGTCACTATTGTAAGAAGGCGTTAATCGTCTGTCAGCACACATCTACAACATTTCTTAAATTTTGCGGACGCAGATAACGACATTTTTCTACATCGGAAAGTTTGGGACTCAGTTCGCGAAATAATAGGCATATTAGAACCAGCTGAGGTGACCACAGCTAAATTTCGAGCCGAAAATTTAGTTTTGAAAAGTTTGGATATACTGCAAATTGCAAATATCCAAAAATACGTTATCTCTAGCGAAATCGATCGTTCAGGGAACAGAGAAGCGTGAGAAATCCATTTTTGAGAACAACACTTTTCTATGTAGCATATTTTTGGACCCAATATACATATACGTAATGCTAAGTCCTAAGCAAAAAAAAAATCTTGTATTACTTTTTAACAAATATATATGGTAAAATTTCGTCGTTTGCTGATCAATCACTGCTTAATTATGAATGTTTTAATACTTGCTTATCTAAAAGCGCCAAAGAAGATGCAAGAAAAGAAATTTGGTGATAAAACACATAATTTTTGTCAACAAATAAGCTGCTGGATTCCATTAATATTTTTTTTTGCACATAAACATATTCGAAACAAGAAAGAAAGTCGGTCAAGCCACATACTCTGTACCTGTGAAGTGTCATCACAGTTGCGACCGGTGCTGCCCATAATTGTTTGTTTTCCTTATAACTCGACAACTGTTGATCTTTACCATTCCTTTGACGGATCGATAAATAATCTTGATTTCAAAACATGTCCAAAAGGTTCGAACCTTCTTTCTATAAAACCGGAGATTTTCTAAATTGTGGGGGCGGGAGGGGGCGTGGCAAAAATTGAAAAAAAAAACTTGATCTGCCTGCAAGTATAAGAAGCATATGTCCCATACACGTCGAACCTCTGTCTCTTACCATCTCTGAGATCTGATTGTTCATACGTTCAGACGGACGGATGGACAGACGGACATGGCTGGATTGACTCGCCTGTTGATGCTGATCAAGTATATACTTTATAGGGTCGGTAATGCTTTCTTCTGGCTGTTACATACTTTTGCACAAAATTGATATTCTCTGTGTACCTCTGGTACAGAGTATAACTATGGAAATATTCTAAAGTAGTGGTTAGTGTCCTCCACTAAATTTCCAGAATTGTAAGAGATTTCAAAAGTTTTACTTTATATGTAATCGACTGAAAGATTTATGTTGAATATTGTTTCTTTATATTACAAAAAAAATAAAATGATTTGAACTTATCTCAGAATTTACTTTCTACAATATTCCAAAAATTTTTTACTTATACCGTTACGTACCGGTATACCGAAATAAAAAGCTGCGTATCGTATCGAACCCGAAATAAAATAAAAACCGAAATAGAACCTTTTACCGAAACATTCGTTTCTGGTCGTACCGGTACCTGTATCGGAACCTATAACACTGTGCGACACCAAAAATTTGATCACATTCAGTCCCGGTAAATCTGAAAGGTACTGATGTATAAAGAAAAGCCCGAGCTGGATTTGGTCGGATTAGTCAGCATTTTTTTTTTATGGGCATTTGAAATTTTGGTCTAATGTTCGGCTTTCTGTCAAAGAGGCACTTTTTGTATTGCTCATATTAGTATGTTTCAGCAAAGTTGTAGATCTTGACCTAGTCTACAAAATTGCCCTTAATAATTACCGGGTCTGAGTGTGATCAAAAATTTAAAGTTGCAAAATGTTGCACCGTGTAATCGATTCGGTATTAATCCCTGGTTCTGAGTTTAAATAAAAAGATCTTAGCGCATTAGAATATGTTTTTGAATGCAAAAACTTTTTTTCATAACGAACTAGTAAATTTCTAAGAGAAATGAGAATAATTTTTACTTTGTGTTTTGATACCTTATCTCTAGGTCATATTGCCAATAGAATATCCCTCCAGCAAACTTTAATTTGCAATACAAAAACAACTAAATCAATGAAGTCATTAAAATGAAGCAAAATTAAATTTAAAAATTCTCTGTTCAGCTCTGCAGACTAGTTCGGGGTTTGGCTTACTAAGCATTTCAGTTTAGAACCGTTATAAGAAACAGTTTTAATCCTGGCTAATATAGACACAAACACATAATTTTGTTTGAGCAAATGCTTTTCTTACTGTCTGCTCTTAATTAATTTAGCTAGTATCCTCTTCACTCTGCTTGACTACATTTATTTAAAACTCATGCACCCTTCTTGGTTTTGATGAGCTATCATTTTTATGTGCCCACAAACGTGATCAGAAAGTGTTGATACCTCTACAGTTGTTCTGCAAAGGAGTTTATAAATGAAACAAACAATAGGTCGACAGTACTACACGTTGTGGCTGCTTTGGGGCTTGGCTTGACTTGGTTAGCCTGCCTGATTGCCTGCTTTTGGATAGCAAGTAAGCAGCCATTGCTGCAAGCAGCCTAGAAAAACAGCAACAAACTGCCGCTCATACAGAAGCAGCAGCAGCAGCAACAACAACATGAAGCAAACCCGTTTTTAATTCAATAGCAGGCCCATGAAATTTTACGCCCGATTTGTAGTACAACCACTACTGTTGTTGCCCCAGCAGCAGCTCCCCATGAATTGCAAACTGCACCAACAACAAAGGCACTCGAAAGATTCGATTCCAGTCTCATATGTGTGTTGGCACCATCATCATCGACTTTATCATCATCATCATTATCATCTGGCTTGCCTAAGCTCAGCTGATCTTACGAATCGATCACCAATCGATCGTTTTTCTATTGTTGTGTATTTCTTTTCGCAGTCAATTTGCTAATCCATGTCAAAAAATGTGCAATTTTCTGTTGCGTGGCTTGAAACACACAAAACCGAAAATTAAACAAAAATCAAAGATTGACGAATTGAGTGTGGCCTGACAAGAGTCGTAGACTTTTGGCGCTTACTCATCAGACGAAGCGCAAGTTTTATGCGAAAATTTTTAGTGTAGCATGAAACATGCGCACGCATGCGTAACGAGGTCAAATCGAATGGCAATCATGGGTACAACAAAAACAAAACAAAAATGGCAAGGGGGCAGGCAGACGAGCCCAGGCCAACAATACAACAATGGCAACAAATTACAGCCAGCTAAGGCAACAATAACAACAACATCAGAAGAAAAAAAGAGAACTCCAAAAGTAGGCAAAGTTTTTTTATAACCCAGGGAGATCCCCCCAATGAACAATAAAGTCAACAAAGATATTGAAGTTTCCTGCTAAACGTAAATTAACGAATGAGCATAAGATCTCAAATTACACAGTCGTACTAAGCTTAGATAATGACTAACATTAATCAATAATTTATAATTCCCCGAAAAAGCACTACCAAAAATTTCGCACCTTGGGTAAATATTTTGATGTTTTGGAAGATAAAATAAAACGTAAATACTTATGAATGTATGTTAGTGTCAACTATTACAATCGATTTTGGGTAGATAGAATTGGGCAAGACCTGTTTCTATTCCGCATTTCTTTCGGAATTATACATTATGACTGACACAAAAACCATATAGAATCCTGTAATATTTGGAAGGAAGCATTTCCAGCCCTATGAATTTACGGAACGGATTTTGAAACCAACGCTGCCATTGTCGTTCACTTATTGCATTGTTCCCTTATAAGTACGTCCCTGCGCCCAACAACAGCGGCATAAGGTCCACAATGACTACAACTCTGCGGCATCTGGAATATGCAGATGGTATATGCCTCCTAGCAAATAGGCTAAACAACCTAGCTAGTACGCCAGTCGACCTGGATACCTTAGCTAAATCGTCAGGCCTCAAAATCAACTCGACGAAATGTAATGGTTTTGGACAATCAGCCGATTGAGCCAGTTCAGCAATTCAGCTGCCTAGTCCCTGTGAATGGAGGGACGCATATCGACGTAAATCGCTCCTTCAAATAGGTGAAGGAGCTTTTGGGATGAAATTCGCTGTTCGACGATGCTCATCATATCCAAACTGGCTCCAAATCAGGTTCTTCAAGTCAAACGTAATGCCAGTACTCCTATACGACTTGAAAATCCAAACCATGCCTTCGATGCATATTCTAGCCTGAGAGAATCGATAAGATAATACACAAAACGAAGTAGAGATGGAAGGCAATGGAATGGAACCCAATGGACGGAGTCGGGCGGGGACCTGGCAGCCCCAAATAAACTTGGAGAAGGGCTGTAGGTAGAGAAGCTCAAAGCATTTGGAGAAGCTGGGGAGAACTCAAAGCGATGGTTTACAGCAAAGTTCGCTGGAAGAGACGAATGGTTGATGCCCTCCCAGAGTACTTTTCACTTGAAATTAGAAGAAGAAGCATTCAATCAATACCGTGTTTGGCCCTGTGGCATCATCACCCGTTTTTTAATTAGGTGTATTGGTGATTTTCATAAAATAAAAACGAATAAAAATTTTCCAAAAATTTTTTCTTCTTTTGATTCGGTCACTCAATGGCTACAAATCGCAGATCAACTTATTCAACTTATTTTCCAACTCATGCATTGGGAAATTATCCATTGCTCGGACAGAGGCGCGCTTCAAAGACTTGAGTATCGAATAGAGCAAGCCATAGCCTCGAGAACAGACCACAGTTTGTAGTCCAATGGATTCAGGTCTGGGCTACCAGTGAGCCAATCATTCGTAGAACTGAAGTTCGGTGCATTGATTTTTAGCCATGTTTGAGTCGTTTTTGCCTTGTGAGCTGGAGCGATGTCTTGTTGAAAGGTCCACGGTCGTGTTGAGTGGCTTCACAACCTTTTCCAAAACGTCGGATTGATACACTTTTGCCGGAAGGTGACCTTTCTGAACTCTCGGAATGAGTTCGGACGCTTGTTTAGATGACACAGCATACAATCTATCGTTCCGTTTGTTGAACGATTCCTCTATGGTGAAATTTTTTTGAGTGATTTCCAGTAGTAGTGGTTGTTCCAAAAACCAAATGATATAAAATTGAAGTAGGAATCTGAATATTATTCAAAACCAGTGAGATATTAGTTAACCGAATCGAATCATCAAGGCATGGTTACCCAGAATTGTGGAAAAAAAGTTCACGTTTTCGTTTCCTACGGGCATCTGATTGTGGACTACTTAGGTTTTATTGAAAGCTTAATATTACACCAGTAATATGCGATATTTCGATGTTGGAAAATTCGACCGTAGGGTCGGAAAATTTCTGGAAAAGCGTCGGGAAAGTTAGTATGGGAAAAATTTTATTTTTTATCCGATTGACTTGAAATTCGGTTTGTAAGCATAGTATGCAAAATAATTGGACACGTTGACGCCCACAAGGAAAATTCTCGGAAAATTCGATATGCAAAAATCTATTTTTCATCTGATTGACTTGAAATTCGGTTTGAAAGGACAGTAAGTGAAATAAATTGAAGTGATTTTCCGATGCTGGAAAATTTGACCTTAGGGTCGGAAAACTCATTGAAAACTCTGCAGCCAAAAACCTATTTTCATCCGATTGGCTTTAAACTTGGTTTGTAGGGATAGTATAAGAAATAACGATAACGATAACGGTAACTCGGGCTGCCGTTTTTCATTGTACTGGTTGTGCGCGGGACCTGGACCACGACCTGAAGGTGGAACTGGGCCTGGAGGTGGACGTGGACCTGGAGGTGGCCGTGGCCATGTAGGTGGCCAAGGAGGTGACCATGGAGGTGGGCATGGAGTTGGCCATGGAGTTGGCCATGGAGGTGGCCATGGAGTTGGCCATGGAGGTGACCATGGAGGTGGACATTGAGTTGGCCTTGGAGGTGGACTTGGAGGTGGACCTGGAGGTGGAAAATGGTCCAAGAAACGCAATATTTACAAAATTCTTAATCTCGGTGAAACTTTGGGGATTGGTTAGACGCTTGCCCTGGAAGGTTTCTAAGTAGAAGAAATGGGAGGGAAATGGTGCACAAACCGCGATATTTGGCAAAATTTTGATTTCAGTGAAACTTAGTGGAATGGTGGACGCTTGCCCGGGAAGGTTTCTAAGTTGAAGAAATTTGCGGAAAATGGTGCTCAAGTCGCGAAATTTGAAAAATTATAGCGTTCATCCGATTGCAATGCAGCTTTGAGGAATGGTTAGAGAATGGCAGGAAAATGTCCCAAATCGTGTGTTCAAGGCCAATCCTAATTTTTGGGCTGATCCTTATCAAATTGGGTTTGTAAGTCTTAATTTTTAAAAGTCCACCTCCAAGATCGGAAATGTCAGGAGAGACATTATTTTAAACCGCGAGCGGGGCATAAGAGTTAATCTCTGCTTTAAGCCGATGTTTGTAAGATACGGTCATATATTTTCTAATTTGTGAAATCCACCCCCAAGTCGGAAAAGAAAAACTGATACCGATATCAGTTAAAATAGCTTAACTGCCGTCGGCGTAGCGAAGCAACCCGGGTTATTTGCTAGTTTTATATAAATTTTCACAATTCTACAAAGTTTTGTGAAAATCGTATGACTATAGCATATAGCTGCATTTTTTATATAGCTTTTTTATTTTAAATGGAATCGCCTTCAAAAAATGTACATGTTTGTTTTGCTTTTCCATGATTCCACTAAATTTGGTCGAAATCGGACATCTATTAGTATAGCTCCCATAGAAAAGTAAGGTCCGAAAAGTAGCTTTATTAAGAAAAAACAATCTGCAAGTGTATACAAAACTTCGACCGAGCCGAAGTTAACTTTCCAGTATTTTTTAATTAATGTCCCGATGGCACAAGACATAAAGCTTATAAATTAAGTCATTGGTCACAAAATTAAGGCAGTAGTCACAGAAGTTTCAAGTTTATTTAAACTTCGGCACAGACGAAGTTTCCTTTGCTTTCTCGTTTTCTTCTAAGCCAAACAGACGGACGGACGGACAAAGCTCAATCGACTCAGCTCGTCATGTTGATCAAGAATATATATACTTTATGTAGTCGGAGATGATTCCTTCCATACGTTGCAAACTTCTGGGCAAAATTATAATACACTTTTTAAGTGTATAAAAATTGGATCAATGGGGAAATGGTGAATCGCAATTTTTATACTCTGTGCCAGAGGTACACAGAGTATATTTAGTTTGTGCAAAAGTGTCCATCTGTCCGTCCGTCTGTCCGTATGAACAAACAGATCTCAGAGATGGGAAGAGATAGAGGTTTGACATGTATGGGACATATGTTTCTTATACTTGCAGGCAGATCAAATATATTTTCAATTTTGGCCACGCCCCCTCCCGCCCCCGCAATATCGAAAAAACGTCATATCTCCCACAGTTTTATGGATAGAAGGTTCGAACCTTCTGAACATATTTAGTATTCGGGATTCTTTATCGATCCGCTGAAAAATTTTTTATGAACGATGTTCGAGTTATAAGGAAAACAAACAATTATGAGCAGCACTTCACAGGTACAGAGTATGTTGTAGTCGGGCTTGACCGACTTTCTTTCTTGTTTTTATGAGGTTTACAGATTTAAAATACTCAACTTTATTTAACTCTATCTTCAAATTTATTCAAATTACTTTTAAGCACCAGTGATTTTTGTCTTAAGCAACTATCAGGTGAAATTTAATACATCCAAACGCAAAATGTCCATCATACATACAACATAAAGTCAAATGTACTCAAAAGACTACCCCAGAAAACATGCTCAATATAAAACTTCACTTAATGGACTGCCATTATTCTCAATGCTATTTGTCGTCGTAGTCGACGTCTCCTATGCCAACCTAAGCAGCAATTCAATATTACTTCATTTATTCAGCTTACATTTCTAAAACCCGGAAAAGCGCTTTGCTAATTGAAATTGGTTTTAATTTTTTATGTTCATTTTTTTTGTTGTGTTTTTTTTTTGTTTAGAAATCAGCACAGAAATTCGAGTGGCCCCCAAAAACTTTAAAGAAGATGCACAAATGGGTCAGTGTAATAACAAGTACGGAAGTCAAATAAAGAAAAACAACAATATATGTTCGCTTTTTAGATGACAGACACAAGATAGTCGTTAATTTTCAGAACAAGTCGATGTTAACGTTAGAAGACAAATTATATTTTTGGTTTTTTGTGAAATCTAACAATCTGAATTTTATATATAAGGTGGTAGTGGGTTCACATAAAAATAGACAAAAAAACACAAATCAGCAGCAAACCAGTTCAAAATTTAAATAAAACGCGAGCGTGCGCATTTGAAGGCAACCGGTTTGCGATTGGCCAGAACAACAACAACAACCACAATAGAAGAAAAAACTAACAATAACATAAATATAGTTGTCATTATAAAATATCATCCGGTGGTAAATTAAGCGTGAGAAAAATTTTAATGCCAAATTTATTTTGGCGACAAAAAAATCAATTTCAAAAATTCGGATAGGAGGAAAACATGAAAAAAATATTGATTTAGCAGACTTTCCATTTAAAATGGCTGAGAAAATTTATGGCAAATAGGCAAATGTTATGTTAAAATAAATAAATAGCCAAACACAGCAGAGCAACAGCAAAAAGAAAGGTACTAACCACTAGGCTAGTCCACAAAACTGGTTTTCAATTTCTTCTTCTTTTTCTGGTCGAGATTTTGTGGCAATTATGTGCACCGTTTGTTGTCCATTGCCAAGTAAAAGGAAGAGAGTGTTTGTTTGTGGATGGAGAATTGAAAGGCCATGTAAATTACCTGATGAGCCCAGCCGTCCAGCTGTGTGCCTGCTTCAAAATTGCCACAATTTTTCTTCAATTTTTTTTTTATGAGTGTAACTTATTTGTTTAATAATAATGGCCTAACCAAGTCCACAAAATAATGCAATACAATGAAAGGGTCGCTTAATCGACCAATCGACCCGCTTTTCTACATTTTGTGATTTATGAAGAACCAGAATGTTTATGTTATGTTCGATTATGACAAATTCATTAATCATTAGCAGGTTAACGACATTTTGCGTTTCGATATTTGACTGCTGCCGCCGCTGCTGATCAATCAAATTGTGAAGATGACGACGATCAAGATGAGCATATTACGAGAACTACGATTGTGAATACCAAAATCATTAAAATGTTTATTATCGTTGAGCTTTGTTATCTAACTAAGTCTTTGTTTCTCCCCATATGCTGTTCGTCTTTCGCTATTGAAGAAAAGGATGTCCCAAGGATTAAGATTGACTAGCTTCAAGTCGGAATAATTATGGAATGCTTACTTTGCAAAATCATTTCATGACATGTGGCCAAAGTGCATGCATAAAAACAATTTAATTAATTCGACTTCTATTCGAAAGTTGACGTCATAAGTTCATGAAACGGGAATTTATAGATAACAAGTCCGGCAACGCCAAACAGTTGTCATTACGTATGTAACATTCGAATGCATATTTTGGACTATTTATTACGATCTGAGTACAATTTCATTTACGTAATTACAGTGACACATACAGAGTAATTTCAAATCGGTTAACAGCGTTTAGCAATGAAAAAAAGTTGCTTAAAGTCCCGACTTGTCTATTGTTTAAAATAGATGTCGTTTTTGGGATCAACATATATTTTCGATATTTTTAACGATTTTTGCAGAACTTTGTTCGTGCCGAAGCTTAAATTAAAATGCAACTGCTCGCTCCAACTAATATGTGCGAGATAATAGTAAATATTCAAAATAAAATGATAGTATCGGAGTTCCTAGCTAATTAGATGTGATAAAAAATTTGTTCTGAACAACCCTTCACATAAAAAGAAATACTTTTTGAACAGTTTTGAAAACGCATTGCTTTCGAGCAGCAGTTCCTGTGCTTATCGAGACTAAGGTTTTTGTTGGAGTCTGGGTTCAAAGATTGCGAAATACTTGACAGATTTTTGCCTCTCCTTTCGGCCAAAATTTAGACATATTTTTGTTCAGTCACTAAGCTATGAAAATCGTAAATTAGTAGTTGAATGGACATAGTGCCTATTTGTTATCATTAATAGCACTTTGAATTTTTGAAAGGTAACCCTTACCTCGTAAGTACATAAACTTACGAGAATTGCTTTCCCATTTTCTAACATGACTAGAGCTTTACTTCCTTCTCGAAACGCATCTTGAATTATACAAGTTTACTAAACAGAAAAGATAGCAAACGATCCTAATGTATTTTCACATTTCTAGGTCCTGCAGTCACATTAATTAACCTATTCGAAATATATTTATTTCTACGTAGACTGAGTTGATTAACGATCACTAAAACCCAAAACCAAAGTTCGGTTCTGGTTCTTAAGATAACATTATTTGGATTTAAATATGAAAAATATGCAACTTTGTGAGAAATTACACTTTTTCCCGAAGTTTAAAAAGTTCTTTAAAATATTCGCCAATTGAAACAAGAAAGAAAGTCTGTCAAGCTCGACTATAACATACTCTGTGAAGTGCTGCCCATCACCGTTGCGACTGGTGCTGCCCATAATTGTTTGTTTTCCTTATAACTCGACAGCCGTTCATCCGATCATTACCATTCCTTTGACGGATCGATAAATAATCCTGATTACTAAATAATATACAGAAGGTGCGAATCTTCTATCCATAAAACTGTGGGAGAAATGACGATTTTTCCTATTTACGGGGGCGTGGCAAAAATTGGAAATAAACTTGATCTGCCTGCAAGTAAAAGAAGTTTTGGTCCTATCTACAGAGTATAATTATGAAAACACACAGCGCATACTTGCTGATTTCAAGTCTATCACAAGAGATGTTTGCAGAGGTGACATGACAAAATGCCCACGGACAAAAGGCCCATATGAAAAATTTCAATCATTACTTTGAAATATAACTCTGAAATTTTCTGGGCCTTATGTCCGGACATTAAGCCCATGGGCGTAAAGTTCGTATTCAAATTTTAATGGCACTAAACGCGCAGTGAAGAATATAAGACTTGACCAATTTGTGCTTTCCATACTGGTGGACTAGTTCTACAAGTCCATTTATATATTTTTATAAAAGAATATAAAGTGAGTTTACAATTTTTTGCAAGATTTGGTATGCACGCAGGGTTGATAAACCACTGACTCAGTACTCAGAAGTTATTTGGGCCAGCATATTCTCTGTTAACCATTAGGGCCGTTAGTTTAGGGCAGGGGCCGGAAAAACCTCAATCCCATTTTTGCATTGGTGTGTGTGAAAGCAGAGCAAAAATTGATTCAATCGCGACGCATCTTAACAAGAGCCGAACACGCAGCCCAACGACACTTAAAGTGCTTATACTGTGTGTAAGCCGCTGCTTTTGAGAGCTTTCCTATGCCTATCCTATATGGTAGATAGCGACGTGCCGACCTCTGGTTTAGGGTAACCGACGGCCTGGACGATCCGCTCAGCTTCACCAGAGTTTGTGCACTAAATGTCTAATTTCAGAAAGCCATCGCCCGAAGGGCATAGCCGAGCGAGCTTCTTCTCAATCTCTTGGCTTGTGTGCTTCTAATTTTCCTAAAATAGACAGTTTAGATGGCCCGAGACGGTATTAAAGACATGCACACTACCCGCTACATCACAATCGGCCAGTTTACCAAAGCTGTACATGAAATATCGTGCGTACGCCAGGCGATTTTGGGACATCGTTCGGCTAGCACATTCTCTTAAAAGTCGCCCCATTCCTTATGAAGATGTTTTGAACTTTTAAAGTTGCTCTTCTTTGATATGCAAGAGGCGCATATTTCGTTTTGCACCCTGCAGGACCTCAAATTAACCTGGGCGAAAAGTCCGATGAAATGTGGGCAATATGTCCGAATTTAATGTGGACACAAGGCCCATAACACTTTTGAGTTTTATTTCGATGCTTACTACAATTAGTTTTGATATGGACCTTTTGTCCGTGGGCGTTTTGTCATGTCACCGTTTGCAGACACTGCCGCAAACGCTATGCTTTTGTAAAAGCTCAAAATGAATGACAGAAGGCGATTTTCTTATACATAACTCCGCTATTTATTATTCGAATCTTATGAAAATTTTAACGATTATAGATATTGTAAATATAAATGTGGGGTTTAAATTTGAGATGGATATTTTCAAAATCGCGTGAGTTTTATTGCGGGGGCGTAGCAAAAATTTGATATAAACTTGATTTATGTACAGACAATAGTGTTGGGTTGTTCATGAGTGTATGAACAAAATTGAGTTGTTCACTAAACTATACTAGTGAACATGTTCTTTAATTGTTTATTTTTGTTCAGTCAGAGTTGTTCACTTGATCTTGTTCAGCCGTTTTTGTTCTGTGAGTTGTTCAGTTGAGTGTTGGTCAGTGAGATGTTCATTGAGTGGTTCTGTGACTTGTTCACTCAATTTGGTGACTCTTCAACTGTTTTTTGGCCGCGTGTCTGACTGTTCAATGTAAGCAACACTCTGGCGTGGCAGTCCCAACCTTTTTTTCATAGAAATTCTTTAATAAAAATGCACTATCATTTTCCGAACTTCCGAAGTATGACCAACAACGAAGGAATAAAATTAGTTCGAATGATAGCTAATCGTCACAATCCCGAGGTGAACATCTGAACAGTTGAACAACTGAGAAACTGAAGCACTGAGCAGATTGAGTGAGTTGAATAACCTTTACCCAACACTAACAGACAATCGGAGTCAACAAACAAAATATGGTTGCTCTAGCTTTTCTAGTTTTCGAGATTTAGGTGTTGATACAGACAGATGGACGGGGCTATATCGACTCGGCTGTGTCGGAGCTCCGGCTTTCGGGTTCGAACCATAAATTACCAAAATTGTTGGTGTTTAGTATTTTTATACTATGTACCAGAGGTACACAGAGTATATTAAGTTTGTGCAAAAGTATGTAACAGCCAGAAGGAAGCATTTCCGACCCGATAAAGTATATATTCTTGATCAGCATCAACAGCCGAGTCGATATAGCCGTGTCCGTCTGTCTGTCCGTATGAACGCACAGATCTCAGAGATAGTAAGAGAAAGAGTTGTGAAAATCTTTCGTAGTTGTATGTCCAAAGAAGGTGGAGAGAGCGTCATTAAATTTGTCACCTGGTTTTTAAAATCGTTTTCAAAATCGCTGGCAAAATGCCTGATTTGCCCCACATTAATTTATTATTATTTAAAATATTCGTTTGGTTCAATAAATAAATTGCGTGCTTGTGTTGACAGCTGTACGCATATTTTTTGCGCGAGGAATTTGTCAAAATATGTTGAATTGTTGTTGATAAAGACATCGGAGGAATGGGTAAACAAATATAAATATAAATAAGTTGGCATCTGTTCGGGGTGGTATGGCGGTTCCTTCCTCTTTTGATTATTTTTATTAATTTATTTATTTCTTTCTTATCGTGCAATTAACATATTTCAGAGAATGCTTAATCAAATCGATTTTTTTTTTATTTCAAATTTTTTCATATGGAATAAAAAATTCTCTTTGACGAGCGCGCACATTTCTTTTGGCATGTCACGCGGTCGCGTAGCGCGCTTTTTGTTTGGCGCATTCGGTAAAATGCAAATTGCAAAAATTATATGAAAGATATGTAGCCAGTACAAAAATATGCAATATGTAAGTATGTACATTTGTGTGCGAGCGACCATCCACAATTCGTGCTCAAACGACCGCCTGGCCTGGTGGGCTGCTAAGTATTGATAAGCCAAAGAGAGTCAGTCGGACGTACTTGGATACAAACATACATATGCACTGTATGTAGTTCGGTTGTCGTCGAAAATGCGGCATTTGACACATTTATGAAAATCGGAATCGGAATGCGCCGCAAACTCATTTTGTTGGAATGTTTTGTTGTCGTTTGTTTTGCCTTTTTTTCTCGTTTTGTACAAAAATAAAACATTTTTCAGATACGTTGAGTGTTTATATGCCTCACTATACCACAGTGCTTAGCATAATTGTGCGTACGCTGGTAGAAACAAATTAGTAAACTCGGGATAATTATGGAATCAGAGTTAGTAACAACTGGTCTTTTTGATAGATGCTGATTGAATTGTCAGCCATAATCGTTTGTTAGGATGCTCATCAAGGGGTTACATACAACTCAACAATTGTCTAGGACCCGCATACTGCAACGCAAAAGGTTCCCTATGCAATAGTGATTGAATTGGAAAACTTGGAGCATAAGACGATGTCTAGTTCTTAGGGAATTTCGTTAGCGATAGTTTAAGAATTGGTCTCTAAAACAGGTTAAATTTAACAAACGGTCAGACGAGCATTCAAAAATTGAGCAAAAAATTTACAAAAAACTGATCCAACGAAGAGCAAACAAAGTTTTAATACACTTATAATCGATTGTTCCTATGGCAGCTACAAGAAATAGTCATCCAATCCGAATATATATACTTTATGTGGTCGAAGATGCTTCCTTCTATGCGTTACAATTTTCTGCTAGAATCCTATTCGGTTCCACTGTCCTTGGATATCGCTGACTTACTTGCATACAACCACCCGACCGGATTAGCTGGTTTAGTTTCGGTTTTTACTCTACAATCAAAAATTTCGATTAGCAATATAAAAATAAATATATTTCGGATCGACATATTTTTAAAAGTGCCGATTTCCAAAGGAATGGTTTGGCTTTGTTATAAATAACGGAATCAAAAGTTAATCCACTAATCGATATTTATTAAAGAGGCTCCTTAGGCTAACAAATTGTGTATTTCCAGAAATAAGAAGAAAACACTGCTATACTGCACTTTTCCCAAATGGAGCTAACCAACTTCTGGCCCACTAATCACGGAATTCCAAGTAATTCTTTCGGCGAATTATTGAGATATTACAGATTAAATTGTTTTTAATTTAACAAGTTTATACATTTTAGAGATCATTTTAATGGCTTATTCTTTGTCATAGGAGGCTTAAGTTGAATGTTCCGTTATAAAACGGTACCATTAAAATCAAAAAAATTATATACTAAGATTACTTTTCAGACCTATCTTTTGTATGGCAGCTATTCCAAATAGTTGCCGATTTTTATCAAACTGAATACAATAATGAACGAGAAAGCAAAACTTACTTCGTCTGTGCCAATGTTTAAATACACTTAAAATTTTTGTGACCACTGACTTAATTTTGTGACCAATGACTTCATTTATGAGCTTCATGTATTGTGTCATTGGAAAATTAAATAGAAAAACTAAAAAAAAAATTATATGGTAGTTACAAGAAGTGACCATCCGATTTTCGCGGTTGCGACATATGTGCAGTGTGCAGCTAAAGGATGACTCTGTGCTAAATTTCAGCTCAATAGCTTCAAAACTGAGAGACTATTTTGCGTAGAAACAGACAGGCGGACGGACGGACAGACAAACGGACAAACCTCAATCGCCTCAGCTCGTCATGCTGATCAAGAATATATATACTTTATGTGGTCGGAGATGATTCCTTCTTTGCGTTCCAAGCTTCTGGGCAAAATTATAATACACTTTTCAAATGTATAAAAAGCATAGAAATTAAATAAATACGTAGTTAAAAACAAAAAGTTTTCTCACTAAAACTATTTTTTCGAGCGAAGCATATCGTTCCTATGACAGCTATATGTTATAGTCATCCAATCCGATCGGTTCGGATCCATGACTATGTGCAAAATTTCAGATAGGTAGCTTTAAAACTAAGAGACTTGTTTGCGTAGAAACAGACAGACAAGGGTATAAAAAAGTAAGGGTGTTCACGATCCCTAAGAATAAAATTATATTGTTGAAACGATTTCAATATGATGTGCTTAAGTTTTTATTTGCACGGGGAGGGAGAATGAATTCTAGCCAGAATTAGGCCCACACAGGATGGCAGGGAGCGCGGTGACAATTTTGGAATTCCTTGTGTATTTTTTTGTAGTGAAAGCTTTTGACTTTTTGTGATTTTGCCACTTTAGTTTTCTTTCGTTTGTTGTCGATGAGTGTTTTCCAGGCGGGCAGGGAAATATACCCCCTTTGAAATGAACTAAGCCAGTCGGATTGCCCATCAAAGAAAAAAGCAGTTCCATAACAATATGGCGCTACGGCATTATTGAATCAAGGAAGTTTTTATACTCTGTATCAAAAGGTACACAGAAGGAAGCATCTCCGACCCTATAAAGTTTATATATTCTTGATCAGCATCAACAGCTGAGTCGATTTAGCCATGTCCGTCTGTCCGTAGATGGTAAGGCCCAGTACGGAGATGCTGAGAATTTTCTCGTAGCGAAAATTGTTGCATAATTCTCAGAGCGGCCTCTGAGACTTTAGTGCAGGGGCCGGCAGCTTGCTATCTGGCGTGCATACGAAAAATCTCACAGCAGCGCTGCTTCCACACACACGGTATAAACTGTTAAAGCTCCGCTGCGTGTTCGCGACGCAGTCGTTGCTACTGGAAAAGAGAGAAATTTTTGCGCTGCTCTCACACACACCAATGCAAAAATGTGAATGCATTTCTTGCCTGCCTCTGCTTTAGTGTGATCAGGCGACAGCAAAGAGCCAGATGTAAAAAATTAGCTTGTCAAGATGACACAGCCCCAAAGGGCCAAAGCCGAGCCTCTCTCAATCTCTTGGCTTGTGCGCTTCTCATTTTTAGCACAAGAGAAAAGGACCTACAGTTTAACGCCGAATCAGAACGGCAGTTTGAGAAGCTTTTCATGGCTAATTACTGCAATGCAGGCGCCAACAGCAAAGAGGTGTGTCCGGGTGTAAAGTTTATTCAAAGAAAAAACTTTTCTTTAGATGTTCCGAGGCGGGACCTCATGCACAGCGGTCGCGCACA
Source organism: Lordiphosa collinella (assembly GCA_018904265.1). Classification (NCBI taxonomy): domain Eukaryota; kingdom Metazoa; phylum Arthropoda; class Insecta; order Diptera; family Drosophilidae; genus Lordiphosa; species Lordiphosa collinella. The sequence goes on along the minus strand of JAEIFV010000002.1, from coordinate 540,558 downwards.
CTAGCCGCTGAGCCACCCGGCCACTCCAGAGCCAGATGTGGTTTGTTTAAAAAAATAGGCGGGCTTAAAATCTTAAAATAAAATGGTTTTTAAAATTGAAAATGAAGTCACTAAGTGGAATTTAGAGTTCATATGCAATGCCATGGAATTTTTAATAGAATTGGAATTAGCCGGGTACCACATTAACGCGACGCCTTAGTCGTAATGATAGCCAGCTCCATAGATTGGAGATATTCGCCGGGTGTATTAGAGCAGGAACAACTAAATGCATATGCATTCAAAGTTGGCTGATAGGTGCCGCCTGTTGTTAATAGGGAGTGGCCGCAACAGGGCCGTCGAAATTAAAGGAGGATTCTCCTCCAGCAATAGGGCCGTTGCCGGCATAAAACGATATGCATTTTAATGGCCACAATTTTGATCAGCGAGACTTGTTTGTCCTCCGCGTGTTTGTCTATGCTGCTTCCATTTTTATACCCTGTTCCCATTAAAAATGGGAAAAGGGGATTATGAAGTTGTGCAAAAGTATGTAACAGGGAGAAGGAAACCCTATAAAGTATATATATATTCTTGATCAGCATCAACAGCCAAGTCGATCTAGCCATGTCCGTCCGTCTGCCTGTCTGTCTTTATGAACGCATCTAGATAGAACCACAAATTTTTGCATGTAGGTAGGTGTATACTATACGCAGATCAAGTTTGTTTCAGATTTGGAAAATGTGCTCTGAGAATTTTCTTGAGCGTATTATCTGATAGAGTTTTGACGTGTATGGGAATTATGCTTCTTATACTTGCATGCAGATCAGGTTTTTTTTCAATTTTTGCCACGCCCCTCCTGCCTCCCGCAAATTGGAAAAGTCATATCTCCCACAGTTTGATAGATAGAAGGTTCCTTCTGGACATATTTAGTAATCAAGATTATTTATCGATCTGCCAAAAGAATGGTAAAGATCGGATGAACGAGATTCGAGCTATAAAGAAAACAAACAAACCGGTTGCAATGGTGATGGGCAGCACTTCACAGGTAAAGAGCATATTATAGTCGGGCTTGACCGACTTTCATACTTTTTTTTTTTTTTAAGTTTTTTACAAGTCGAAAACAAGAAGAAGAAAACATAATTTTCCTGATACTTTTTCAAATAATGTAAGAATCCTAATTTCAACAATTTAGTAGCTTAACTTGGGGGTCGTGAACACCCCAATTGATTTAATAGAATTTAATCATGTGCAACTTAAAATTGGAAACGAGTGCTACTGGATATAAATTTTAGCAAAGTCCCCTTTTCTGAATAAATGAGGGTCCATTTGAAAGTCGCGTTTTACTGCCGTGATTTTTATCCCTCATCCTGCATTTTGGGCAAATTTTGCTTTCTGACTGCAGTTTTTTCCTCTTTAACAACCCATTAAAAAAATAACTTTGAATGTTTTCCCAAAAAAATAATTGTTTGGGCAATTGGGAAAATGCCCAAATTTTTTTTTTATAAGGTGAGTGTTTACTAATAACCAGGGCGGCCTGTGTGGTGCGGCCTTTGCCCCAAATAATTTACGAATACGATTAATAATCACTATTCCCTCTCCGTTCCCATATAAAAATTTGTCGACACTGCTCATAACCGTTCCCGTAACCGAATCGAAATAAGGTTTACAACCGTTACCCCTAAAGTACCCCATATCCTATAACGGAACAAAACGATCGGTCAAAACAATTATCGTAAACGTAAATATACCATTTAATGCTTTTGTATGCATCATTTACAGTTAATCCATTAGAGATATGGAGCTTCTATATTCGGGTTCAGCGTGAAATAATGATCTGGAATCAATCATTATATCAGCATTTGAAGTCCTGTGCTGAGAATAAATCAATTTTTAACTCTTTGTCAAAATACTTATGCCACCGTCCATTTTGACAATTCGATTAATATTTTCTAATTCCAGCAGCTGATTTTCGATTTAGCCATGTCCGTCTGTCCGTATGAACGCGTCGATCTCAGAGACTATAAGAGAGAGTCACAAATTGTTGCATGTAGGTAAGTGTATACCAGTTTCAAATCAAGTTTGTTTCAGATTTGGAAAATTTCTCCCCCTCCCCCCTTTAAGCGCAAAAAATTGTCAGAGCCATAATTTTTAAGTTAGACCCTCGAGACTTTATATACATCAAGTAAGGCCCAATATCTATCTATTCTGAAAAGATCAATAAGATCGGACAAAAAACACCGAAGTTAAATACGAATCAATTTTGCTTGTAGTAGAGAGGGGGTCTTGCATTGTCAGTTACCGCGTGCGTGTGTGCGTATGTGTGAGTGTCTGTGTATGTGTATGAAAACACAAGAAGTCAAGGGAACAGGGTATTTTGTAGTCGGGGCACTCGACTACAGCTCCCTTACTTGTTATAGATAGAAGGTTCGTACCTTTTAGACAAATTTAGTAGTTGAGATTTTTAATGGATCTGTCAAGGGGTTGGTAAAGATCGGATGAACGATAGTCGAGTTATAAGGAAATCAATCAATTATCGCACAACTGTCTCATAATATAAATTGAAGAGCATACAATTTGCAAAAACTTTCACATATGACATTTAGCAGTGCGACAAAGCGTTACAAAACTTTAGCTTCACAAACTCAAATCGTCCCGTTTTTTTTGTTCGCCCTCAGGTGGGTTCGATCCGCCCGGAACGTCATGAAAAGTGTTTTCTTGAATAAACCTACACACCCGGTCACCCTCACGCTTTGGCGCCAGCTTTTAGTAATTAGCCTGTAAAAGCTTCTCAAACGCCGGTAGGATTCGGCTTTGGCCCTTTGGGGCTGTGTCAAGCCATTTTACATTACAAGCCAAGAGATTGAGAGTCGCTCGACGTTGGCGATGTGCCAAGCCATTAACAAAAAAAACCAAGCAGTACAATAAATCAAATAATAAATTATAGCTTGTTTAAAAAAATGATGCAAATTAATTTTTTGATTCTTTTGTGTGTTTCTTCGTTGCTTTTTTAAATCTTCTAGGTCTTCATAATACATTTTTGATAGTACATAACCAGAGCTAGCAAATAACAATTGACCGTTTTTCGTTGTCCAAAAATAACCGTTATTTACGGACCCTTTGAGCAAAAAGGCAAAGATGAACCGTTCACATCGGCTCATGAACGATTCGCTCAGTGCTCAACGAACAACCAATGGATTTGTTTACATTTTGCTCTGCTCATTCACTGAGCAAATCGTCGCAAGCGAAGAAGATAAAAGTCATTTGCGTTTGTGTGTGTGTATGTGTGAGTGAGGTGTCTGTTTGGGCTTGCGACTCACACAAGCCACACGCAAAACAAATAAATGAAAAAAGTCGTTCGGCTTTTTGCTCATCTACTGACTCTTAATTTGCGAGCGCTCAGTCGGATCGCTGTCTAAAAATTGTTATTGAATGAGCAAAACAAGAAAACCTCAACTGAGAACAGTCAACTGAAAACAAAAACAAGGAGAAACGAAGTGTTCTGCTCAAAGCGAGAGCAAGCGTGCTTAGATTTTTTCGGTTTTGTTATTGAGCAAAAAAAAAAAATTATTTATTAGTCTGTTAACCTGAACTTGCCGCAGAAAATTTGTGGGAACCAAAAGGAAAGGTAATGTTATTAATAACTTATTATCTATAACCTTGTCTTAAACAAATTTTCTCCTTAGTCAATCGTTTGTAAGATACAGAGCAATTTGCGCTTTCCAAAATGGCGGCCGTTAAAAATTTCTATATTAGTAATTAAGCTAGGATACATTACATTTTCATCTTGTGACCAATACTATAATTATCAAGACTAGTTCTTGTTGTATTGGGAAACGCACAGATCTCAAATATGGTAAGATTTAGAGATTTGACATGTATGGGATATATACTTCTTATAATTGCAGGCATATGAAGTTTGCTTTTAATTTTTTCAACGCCCCCTCCCGCCCCCGCAATGTGGAAAAGACGTCATATATCCGTAGCAGAGCAGAAGCAGCGCTGCTTTTAGCTACAATTGCAGCATCAATATTCATACTGAGAGCACACTTTCGTTGGTACAGAGTTATAGTCGGGCTTGACCGACTTTCTTGTTTGTTATGAGCAAATGAAAGAGTGCAGTTTCTTTTCTGAATAGCTCATAGACTATGACTTATCCATCTTTGGATTAGTTTTAAAGCAAACTTTTTAACTAATAACGTACGCACAACTGAAACAGGGCCCAAGAATAAGAAGCTAAACAATGCAAATACATTTTCATAAGAGAATTCAACTAAACAATTCGCAAATTAAGCAATTATTACTTCCAATGTACCGGCGGATTCTTAAAAAAGCAAGTAACAGAATTGGCAAGGAAATAATTCATTCTGGCCAGCTTTACTAGAAGCAGAACAAATAGCACTGCTTCGGGATTTTTTCATGGATTTTCTTTATCAACGACTTATTTTATTTGTAGAAGTGCGATTCGAAGCTTGAAAAAAATGAGGTTAGTAATTAACTAATTGTTTTAGGTTACATATATAAAAGGTTTTAAAGTACTTTTTTCAAAAAAATTTCTCGGAGTAGACCACATTTTTGTATACTCTGTACCAGAGGTACACAGAGTATAAGTTTGTGCAAACATGTCCGTATGAGCAAACAGATCTCAGAGATCTGTATGGGACATGTATGGGACATATGCTTCTTAAACTTGTTTTAAATTAATAAATTCAAAAAATTTAACAATTCGATTTTCCAATTCACAAGAAAATTCAATTGGATATTTTGTTTTCCCGCTTAGTGTCTTCAAACAAAGCAATTGGCAATATTAAGAGGTTCCACTAAATTCTAATAAGTTTGATCAAAATCGTACAGGAACGGCAGTTACAGGGCCGACATTCTTATGATGTTTTATTTTACATTTCATTCATGTGGGTGTCATTTAAAATGTTACTTGAGTGACTCATTTAAAGTTTCAAATCGATGGCCGTATGAATAATTCTTGGCCTCACTGTATGAGTGTGTGGTTGTGTGTAATGCGTTCGTTCGTTTGTTCATTCGTTTTGTTCCAAAAGCCTTTCACAGAAGAAGATGTCATGTGGAAGTGTTCGTCGTCTTGTTGTGGTTTTTGTTGCAATCATCATGAATCATGCCTCAGTTATGGGACTTGGTGGGGGACACACGACTTCTACAGAAAGAACTACACGAAATTGTTGAAATACTTTTCAAGTATTTTGGACAACAGCTCAAAGGTGAAAGCCATAAAAACCAAAAGAGCCTCGAAAACATTTGTTTTTGGTTTTAAGCAGAATTGGTTAATGGCCATGTAGTTCAGGGAGGGGGAACTTACCGGTAGTATTATTCTGCACCATGGTGGCCGCTCGAGAGAGCACATCCAAAGCTGATTCCATGGTGGGTTGTGGGATGTGGGCTGCTGATGATGATGCTGTCGTTGTTGTTGTTGCTGCTGCTGCTCCTCCGCCTTGGTCTGCACCGCATGAGTTTCACACTGAAAATGCAAAAGAAATTTGACCATGAGAGCAACACACATACACACACACATATGTGCGCATACACCTACAGCGAGGAGACACCACAAACTGGATGTAAATGGAACGAAAAAACGACTGAACAAAGACTGACGATGCTCTGGCTCGAAAGAAATCCTGAAACAGAGTTTTCATATGTTAGGGGTGAAGGGGAGTTAGCGGGGGAGGGGGTGTTGCAGGCACGATGCAGTTGTTGGGACAGGTTTGGGCCAAGACTTCGACTTCGACGAGCAACAGCCGAAATTTTTTGTATTTCGGTTTTTTTGGCAATGAAACGAAATCAACTGCCAAACCAAATGCCAAAATATTTTTCGTCTGTTGCCAGGCCAGCAGCAGTGGCCGCCGCAGTGCAGCATCCAGCTCCAAATCCAACCAACTGGTAACTTTTACCTCTCTTAACTCCCCTCCTCTTAGCTCTCTCCTCTTGCCGTGGGACGCCTTCAAAGTATTTTGTATTGTTGCTGTTGTTTTTGTTGTTGTGGTTGGGAATGCAGCTGTTGGCTTTTTGTTTAAACTTAAAAATTGCTAGCTTTAGTGAGATTTTTCTTGGTATCTTTAAGAGCACAGCACTTGTATGCAATTTGAATGAACTATTTTGTAATTTCTTGCTTTTTTGGGTTAATTTGTAATCACAATTAAATTATTTTGGATGGTTCAATTTCACCGTAAAATCAGTGTGACCGTGGCCGAAAGGCAGCAAAATACTGAAAATGCGTTGTTGTGTGCGAAAATTTCACAAATACCAAAAACACAGTGTAAGTGTAAATTTGAATTTAAAATACCAAAAGACCGTTAACTATGAGAAGGATATGAATAGAGCAAATTTAATCACTTCATCAATCAACAGCATTTAAATCGAGTTGAAGTCACAAAATTCCGATAATTAATGCTGATGTCCATCTGTTTCAATGCTATCTCGTCCGTCATTTTGAATGCAATCTTCACCAAACTTTGCACGAAATCTTTTAGTACACATACGCTGCACATTTGTCGGAACCGGCCGGATCGGATGACTTAGCATATAGCTGTCATAGGAACGATCGGTCGAAAAACTAGTTTTAGTGAGAAAAACTTTTTTGCTTTTAATGAAAACGCCTCCAAACTTCGTATTTCTTAGTTTACTATGATTTTCCATGATTCCACCAAATTTGGTCGAAATCGGACATCTATAAAGTATAGCTGTCATAGAAACGTAGCGTAAGAAAAGAAGTCTAGTTGGAAAAACTTTTTTGTTTTCAATGGAAATTTCAAAATTGGCATATATTTGTTTTATATGCTCCCACACAATTCTACAAAGTTTGGTCAAAATCGGATGACTATAGCATATAGCTGCCATAGGAACGATCGGTGGAAAAACTAGTTCTACTGAGAAAAACTTATTTGATTTCAATGGGAACATCTTTATTATTGGCATATATTTAGTTTATATACTTTTACACAATTCTACAAAGTTTTGTCAAAATCGGATGACTATAGCATACAGCTGCAGTACGAATGATCGGTCGAAAATGAAGTTATAGTGAGAAAAACTTTTTTGTTTTAAATAGGATCGCCTCCAAATTTCGAAACTGTTAGAACTGTCGAAACTTTTCCATGATTCCACTGAGTAAAAAGTAAAATGGCTTGTCAGGTTGACACAGCCCCAAAGCTTGTCAAGTTGACCCAGCCCCAAAGGGCCAAAGCCGAGCCTCTCTCAATCTCTTGGCTTGTGCGCTTCTAATTTTAGCACAAGAGAAAGGGACCTACAGCTTAACGCCGAATCCGAACGGCAGTTTGAGAAGCTTTTCATGGCTAATTACTACAAAGCTGGCGCCAACAGCGAAGAGGTGTGGCCGGGTGTAAAGTTTATTCATAGAAAAATTTTTTCATTAGATGTTCCGACGCGGGATCGATTCCACTAAGTGATTCCACTAAGTTTGGTCAAAATCGGACTTCTATATGGTATAGCTCTCATGGAAAAGTAAGGTCCGAAAAGTAGTCTTATAAAGAAAAACAAACTGCAAGGATATACAAAACTTCGGCCGAGCCGAAGTTAACTTCCCTCAATTTTTTAACTTTAAATTAAGAAAAATAAAAGTAAAATAACTTTTTAATGTCAACACTTTTATTTCAAAATATTAAGACACTGGTGACTTGCACCTAATCTCCTAATAGCGCGATTATAAAAAAAGACTGTAAATGTAGTAAAAAAAAATACGTTTTTTTTTTTCTAGTTTATATCGCGACTTTCAAAAATTTTTTGAACTTGGAGAAAGAGAAGTTCGCACAGAATTAGACATTTTTTCATCGTAAAATAAAAAAACTTATGAACACAATCTAAACTTTGCGTTTGGTTTTTCTGTAACGTTAATCAAAGCAGCTTATATAACAGCCAATTTGATTTGAATAGGTTACTTGATGTGGCCACAGCACACTGGGCCAGCAGGCCGAAATTTTGGCCAAAAGTCTTACTTTTTGGTTTGGGAAACTAGATAAAACGATTGTCGGAAATTATTAAGAATACTTTGAGCTATTTTATGCCAAAATTTGGAACACTTTTACAAATTGGTTTTTGAATGGCAGCAATTCAAAGTAGATTTTTCTTAAAATTGCTCCTAAAAATGGAAAATTAATAGTCGAAGCTTGGAAAGAAACAGCTTCTAGAGTTTGGTTGTATATTTTCGACTACGGAATAGATTTTTAAAAAAACTATAAAAAAGTTTCCAATTCTATTCGTTTCCATAATAAATGGAAAAAATCTTAAATTTTGTGGGTTTTTTACATATGTCAATTTTGACTTATGAATTTTTACCCACGAGTGCCACTGTGTATTCATTCGCAACATGACTAATTATTTTCTTGGAAAATTGTACTATAGCTGGAGGTATGCGCGTTTTTGCTTTGGATTTTATTAAATCGCTTTTAAAAATGTATTCCCATTTGTCATCGAGCAAGTTTCAAGTCAGCCGAAAAGTATGCTTTTCTTTTTTAAAACATCGGAATTTTGCCTATGAAGCTAAACTGTGAGAGCTAAGCTATTTTCATTTCCATGGATTAAAATGTGTAGCATACTTTTAGAAGCACGGAATTATGGGTTAAAATACATACTAAAATTATTTTTTAATTAAAAAATTTTGTATATGAAATTTTTTGTTTTATGAAATGAATATAAAGAACAGGTTAAACAAATGAAAATAACGGTGAAAGTAAGCAGCTTGACTGAAAATCCTTAACGGGGTGGGCAGTCAAAGTTAGTATCATTTTGGGTTAATAACTCTTAAACGACTAATCAGATCATGACAATTTTTTTTTCCAAAAAACAACGTTTGCTTATATGTACCACTACAAAGTTTGGCTTAAATCTAATTACAATTTTTTTTTAATTAAAAAAAAATATGTTGAAAAATTTTCCAAATTTGATTTGAAATTATATCAATATCCTTTATTTAATTTTTTAATTGCGTTAAGTTCAATCTTTTAAGAACATTTCGTAAAAAAAATTTCAGCTTCCTAGCTAGTCTGGTGTAGAAATGCCAGAGTTTTGGCCAAAATATGAGATTTCTGTCCCACAGGGCACAGGACCAAGCCTCGTTTAAAACTTGTTTATCCAAGTGGACTATTGATTTAAGTTCAGCGCCTAAAAATACATAAGAAAATGTTGATTTTTTGTTGATGCAAGAGTTTTCCCTTATTTGTTATCTTATTTTTGGTACTTACCGCCCCTGACTAGAGTTATTTTCAAATTGAATTTTAAACATTTTTTAAACTACTTGCAGAAATTCTTACTGGTATTTTTTTTAAAGTCTTCTTCAGCTGATGCGTTTAGTATTATTTGGCTAAGCATATGCGGCCACACTGCCGCACTGATTGTCCGGGGCAAAATTGTGTAGGCCGCAAGCAACAACAAACGAAAAGTTTCAAATTTCCAGTTAAATTAGGCCAATTAAATTAATTATAATGTGGCCGGGCCGTTAAATTTGAAATTCTCAGACATTCGACTTTTGGCATTTGAAAGTAAAAGCATTGCAAGTTGCTCCTACCCCACGACAGACATTCTTCAACGGGAAAATCAATCGCATTCCATTGTGGCTGCAGTTGCCATTGTCGTCGCTGTTGTTGCTGTTGTTGTTGTCGCTGAATTTAATTAAAAACTCCAGCGCAAAGTTTGAAGCCAAAGTTGGAGGCGTTGTTGGTGGTGGGGCGTTGGCTTTCACCCAAGACCGAAAAAGGTGAACCGTAACAACTACAACAAGTGAAAGCCGGCCAAGATCTGCTGGTGCATTGTTCAAGGTCATTTGGTAAGGCGCCCGCATTATGGCCATCAGCTTTGAGAAGAATCGAGCCGAGTTAGTGGCCGCCTGGAAGGATGTGTTGGATGACAAATCGCAGACCAATTGGTCTCTGTTCGGCTACGAAGGTCAGACCAACGAACTGAAACTGGTTGGGTCCGGTGAGGGAGGTGTGGAGGAGCTGACCGAGGACTTGAATAGTGGCAAGATTATGTATGCCTTTGTACGCATCATAGATCCTAAAACGGGCCTTAACAAGTATTTGCTCATAAACTGGCAGGTGAGTCAGTCAGAGTCTAGCTTATCTAATCAGGAAATGGGAACTTTATCATTTAATTTTTCGTTGGTAGGGTGAGGGTGCTCCCGTACTACGCAAGGGCACCTGTGCCAATCACATACGTGACGTGAGCAATCTTCTCTCAGGTGCCCATTTGACCATCAATGCACGAAATGAGGATGACATCGATCTGGAGCGCTTACTTAAGAAACTTAGCACCGTGAGCTCGGCCTATAGCTTCAAAGAACCGCGTGGTGGCATGGAAGAGCAGAAGGCTCCAGTGGGTACCAACTACACTCGGGTCATACCCACCAAGGAGCTCAATGCCAGTGTCATGCAAGACTTCTGGAAGAAGGAAGAGGCCGAAGAGAAGCGTCGCCTGGAGGCGGAGAAGGAGGCCAAACGTGTGGAGCTACAGAAACTTGAGCAGGAGCAACGCTCACGCGAAGAGAAGGAACATAAGGAGCGAGAGAAGCTTGTAATCAGCACCAGCAAGCTACAGCCGGCCCATGTGCCCATTAAAACGTAAGTCCTTGTCATAAGTAAAACAGGTTTGGCCTCTATCATTTGCTGTGATTTTTTTAGCTCGCCTCAGCCCTTAAGTCCGGAGAAAACGTCTACTGGGTTTGCCCAGAATTTGACCGATGCGGAGCGCATGCGTCAGGCACGCAATCAGGAAGCCAGAGAATTGATTGGTTCACGCGTGGGTGCAGCCAAGGCCATGTTTACCAAGCACACCAGCGAGGGTCAGCTGCAGTCCAAGTAAGCCCTAACAAATTTTACAGTGAAAATTAATTTTTACTTTGACGCCAAGTATTCTTAACTTTACTTCTTTTCCTTAAAAAACCGTAAGTCATTTAGAATTCGCGGTTACTACGCAAATCGCTAGCACAAAACTCCACATTTCCAACAAATTTTTAAAATAATTATACCCTTGCAGAGGGTATTATAAAATTGTACGTCCAAATAAAGTATATATATTCTTGATCAGCACGACGAGCTGAGTTGATTTAGCCCGTCTGTCCGTCCGCTCCTTCAAATAATCCCAAAGAAAGTAATCTGGCGGTTTGTCAGCCAACCAAATTTCTGAAAATTATTCGCACTCCAAAAAATTGACTTATAAGTGCCATTGTGTCTCGGGCAGTAGCTTCATCCTGCTGAAACCACATCTCAGGTCTCAGGTTAAGAGCAAGACGTTAAAAATATGCTCTATCATAAGCCGATACCGCTTTGTATTTACGGTTACAGCACTTCCATCTTTATTTTTAAACCTCATGGTGACTTTTGGTCCACCCTGTAGTTATATCGGCGGATATATGTTTTTTGATATTTTCTAAAAGAGTAATATGCCTAAACTGACTTACCACCTAAATCAAAAGACTGAGTTAACATTTTAATTCTTTACTAGGTTCGCCCAGTGGTTGAAATTTGGCCATTTAACAAGTTAATACTTAACAGTAAATAAGAATCAGTTTGATGTAAATTTTAAGTACATTTAAAGATGTGCACTTTTTATTCTAATATAATATGTCAAATTAGTCTTATATTTTTATAGTTTTGCTCTAAGCCGGTTTGAAACCCTGGAAAACCTGATTTAACATAATTCCAATTTTGAAAAGTCAGAGAAAATTTGGTTAACTAACTTGGCATAGTTTGGTCTTTTTTGTACTACCCAGAAAGCCATAATCAGCGTTCCTTCCGTTTCTTGGTTATTTGTTAAAGTTTTGGTAAACTGTAAGCCTTAACCCATTTTTCAATGTCCAACCCCACTTAAATGCATTCCTTTATTTTTGAAGCCGACAGCCTGGAATATGTTACTTGGGGATGGCTCCTTGATTTTTCTGCACTGCTTTCACGAAATTTTTCATAAGCCCAAGGAAAGTGTGAAGAGGCAGAAGAAATATATTTTATTTTGCCGGCAACTCAGGGTTTTAATGTTATTTTCATCAATAATGTGATTCTGCTGCAAGCTAGTTAATACCCATTTGACCTTAAGATCACTGCACAGTCTCCAACTTTGCTCTGTGTATTTATATTTTATTAGTGCATTTGCCATCTAATTGTACGTTTCCGTATAATGTACCTTTCATGTATCTCTTCGAATTTCCCAAGCAATATTCGGGTCTGTTCCGGTTTTCGACTCGATTTTCGTGTAAACGTTAATGTTTCGCGCTTAAGTTGTATTAATTTGTATGTAAGTAACAAGACATTCTGTGGTTACTAGATCTCGTGTGGTTACTAGATCACACTCGGAGATTCAATTCGAATGCTTGCCGAAGCAATGCATCAACCTAAGTCAAAGAGAGAGAGAGAGAGTCACTCAAGTGACGACTGAGCAGAAAGTGCACTGACTGCTTGTTGTTTCCAGAAACAAAAGCAATTCTTTGTTTTGCTCACCTATCTGTGTGAATCATGTGCGTGTATTGCTACAACTTTTAATTTGTTATAAAACATTAGAACATATAGTGGGGGTGTTCCAGAAATCTATAGAGATTTTCGTATAAACAATTGGATTTTGAACTAAACTAGGAGGAGTTTATATGTAAAGTGTCAAGAATAATTTCACCTACTAGATTATAGAGAACGAAAACCGTACGCCCTATTATGTCACTTCAAAAAGACAACATAATTCCGACAGTAAAAAAAAGTCATAATTTCGATTCCTGCGACATAATTTCTATTGAACTAAGTCACCATGCCATATAAAAGATGTAAAATGCCCTCACATTTCATTCACACATTTTTATATGATCATACAGCCATACACCCATTTTCGCATTCGCAAAAGTTTTGCGACTTGGAGAGCAAATTTGGTCGAAAATTTGCAAATTTGGTTTCGAATCGCAAAATTTTTGCGAATGCGTCAATCGGAGCATGTCTGATAAACATAGTACAGTTAAGATTGCCCAAATTTAGTTGCACACTTTAGAGAAAATAAATAAATAATTTATAATATGTGCATTAGGGTGTTTTTTAAGGGCAAAATTGAAAACATGCCCAAGCCAATCAAAAAGTTCGCACAAAATATTCATAGCCTGACAACCATTGTTCATTATTTAAGAAAAAACAGGACTACACTTGGGTTTGGGGAAATGGATATCGAAACGCCACAGGTTAGTCCTCCACGAAGCTCTCCAAATAATTTTTGTCTTAGTTTTTAGTCTTCTTTGAATCTATTCCTTAAATTGTGTGCTCGATTCTCGAATGAACCATTTAGTGTTATGAAACATGTCTCAAGTCAAAGTCTTAAGAGTAAGTTTATTTCTCCAACATTTTTAGTATAAATCAATTTTTTTTGGTATCGTCCCTTATGCTTTGCAAACTTTTGTTTAAATCAGAGTAACCTTTTGAAAGTACGAAAACATTTTGTTAGAGATCAACGCCAACTACAAAAATATATAAAGTTGATAGGCGACACTGCGTATGAGTTAAATCAAAAACTTTGGAGCCCCGTCGCGTCCACTAAACATAACTTGTTGAGCTTTTTCTCTTTTCTCGCTAAATATACACCATAAACTAGCGAATAAGAGGGAGCCAGTATGACCTTAATTTTTCCTTAAAAAAAAAGCCCTAATGTACATGTAAGGTTATTTTAAAGAATAAGGAGAAACTTCATACTGGTTATAGGTAACTAAAACGACTGGACCTTTATACAATAACTTAATCAATGATGTGCGTGTGTGAGGTTGTAATTAAAATAGCCCGGAATTCTATGAAATAAAACATTTTCAATGTTTGAAATAATCATATAATCATAATCATACCAAACCATACAGACCTCTTTCGAAAGAATTTGTCGAATTAGAATTTTGTTAAGTGGTTGTTGTATAAAATTGATGGAGTAAATCAGTTGTTCCCATTAAAAATGGGAAAAGGGGATCATGAAGTTGTGCAATTCAGAGTGATATAGAAATCGATTGTCTTTTCGAATGAATGTTCGAATCGTTATCGAATTTTAATTCAGCTAAAAAGCAGCCTTGACAATTTCGATCAGCACTGCGCGTGCGCTGATTTGAAATTGCGAACAGCTCGGTTTCATTTCGATCGTCTTACTTTCGTTCACGTACAAATTAAAAAAACTGATTTTAAGTCAAATTGTATAGTCGGTATATAGATCGGATACTTAAAAATCTCGACATTTGACATGTAAAAACAATTACTTGCAAGATGAAAAGAATCACCGTTGCCAAGAAAATTGCCATTTACTTTTCATTCCATTAGGCAAAACTATTGAAACCGAATAACTCGGTCGTACCAATTCCGATTCCGCATGATCCGATCGAAATCGAAAACGAGAAAGGCCTAAATATTTCCAAGTTTCTAGGGAGCTGTGATTCTTAAAAACCGGAAAATCGAGTAAGCATAATCTTCTTTATTTTACTTAGAACCTCATTCTGATTTGTAAAATTGAAGTTTAAAAAGTGGAGGAAAGCTAACTTCGGCTCGGCCGAAGCTTACATACCATTGAAGCTCATACAAATTTTCAGGACGCCTACTAAGACTGTTTTTCAAACCTTACTTTTCTATGGCAGCTGTACTATACAGTCTTCCGGTTTCGACCAAACTTAGTGAAATCAAGAAAAAGCATAGAAAACGTATAAATACGAAGTCTGATGTCGATTCCATTCAAACCAAAAAAGTTTTTCTCACTAAAACTAGTTTTTCGACCGATCGTTTCTATGGCAGCTATATGCTATATATCGTGAAGATAGCTTTCAAACTGACGGACCTCGTCATGCTGATCAAGAATATATATACTTGATGTGGTCGGAAATGCTTCCTTCTATGCGTTACAAACATCCGGACAATTTCAATATACCCTCTTCAGGGGTATAAAAACTAAAAAAAACGGGAGCGTAATGATGTGCTCTGCAACCGATAAAACGTAAAATTAGGAAATAGACTCATGTTTTTAGGTGTAGAAAAATTTTCATAAAATGTCATTCCAATTGGTACGCAAAAATTTCCATATTGATGAAGTTTTTAATTAAAATTTATATTTGCTTGCAAGCGTTTTGCAAATGAACAGACGAATTCTGATATAAGCTAAAAATTTTAAGAATATTCCTTCCTCTCTTTTGACCAGACTTAACACACAACCGCCAGCTAAGCCAGCACGCAATTCCATTGCCCAGCGCATAAATGCCTTTAATCAGCAACAACCTCAGGAAGCAGCTGCGCCTTCACCACCGCGGTCCCCTTCGCCCATTCCACCTGCAGCTTCAGTTATCCAAACTGCACCTGCTTCAGTTGCTGTTGTTGTAGCTGCTGCTGCTCCCGCTGCAGTTCCCGTGGCTGCCGAGGTGGTCTCTACCATAGCCGAGGCAGAAGAGTCACAGCCTGTGGATGATTTTCCTTTAGCTCATGAAAGTGAACAATTTTCAACCATTAAGAGGTCACCGCACAGCAAAACCAATTCGCTGCAATCGCAATCACCAGATGAAACCACTTCCTCCAATGAAACCGACACGGCTGTGTATCAGGATGAAGAGCAGGAAGTGCGCACTAAAGTGTCGGTGACCGTGCAACAATCGCAGTCGGTTAAAACCTCAAATCTAAGCACTCTGGAGCGGAATGCTTGTAAGTAGCGAATTCGCATCTGAAAGATTTCATTAAAAAGATTGAAAGATTTCTTTAATGCTTTCCCCCCTTTCATTGTAGTAACCGATCTGGTCAACGAGGATGACTTTATCTGCCAGGAGACTCTTGGTGATTTGGGCCTGCGTGCCCGCGCCCTCTATGACTATCAGGCTGCTGATGAATCGGAGATCACCTTCGATCCAGGAGATGTCATCACACATATCGATCAAATTGATGAGGGTTGGTGGCAGGGACTCGGTCCCGATGGAACTTATGGACTGTTTCCGGCTAACTATGTCGAGATCATTAACTAAACAAAACATAAAACCCAAATGCCAAGCAAATGGGTCACCATTTATAGCACTTTTTTGGAATCATATGTAACCCACTTAATTATACACACTTCTTGAACAATAATGCAGACTATATAGCGACTATAAGCGATTTCTATCGTACATCACGTGTTTTATATATATACATATGTATACATACATCCCAAATCTTATAATCAAGCCAAGCCTAGATGTTATTCCTTTAAGTTTGTGAGAAGTCCTCCATGTTGCGTCCTTTTAAAAAAGATTGTTTCTTAATATATATACTCTATGATGTAATCCAACAACACTTTAGTCAGTATTTAAGTCGGTAAAGCAAAGACTAACCCAATTCGTATTTGTGCTCGTTTTGATTATTTTGATATGTATTATAGATAAAGATTTGTGAAACTTTTCGAAAATAAAAACTTTTCATATTTGTGCAGCAATAGAAATTATAAACCATAATTTTGGCTTAACTTTAAGCTGGAATGTACCTTGATCTGGATCTTAAGGTAAAGGTACTATCCAGTTACAGTGAGATTTTATAGTTGTCAATCACATATAGGGGTTACGTTCACAGAGCGGGTTCACAAGGTCGGTGAACCTAGGGTTCAGAAAGTTTTATTGTTCTACACACATTGTATTGCATTTCGGTTTACTTTTCAAAACGTAGCGAAATTGAGGACATGCCTGAATATGTTTTTTAACATCTTTTCTCACTACAATTGCATAAATAAGTTTATTCTTTGGTCATGAGTTAAATAAAATACATATCCTTTGGTAAACTGAAATTATCAGGCATGTTCTCAATTCCGTTTCGGTTTGAATTTGCTGTTCTCAATTCCGAATGATTTTGCTTACGTTTTACTTTTGGCAAACCACGGAGCAAACGAAATCGGCATGGGAGAATCAAGCGAAAAGATGGAAAATGGAACATGCGGAAACAAGAGAGACTGACTTTTACGTTCTGCTTTCGGTTTGGCAGGCGCCTCCAATTTCTCTAGACATTTAACAAAAAAAACTGTTTTAATTTAGTTATAGACCTAAATGCAAATCAAATTACATTAACAAACTCTCATTGATCACAGTATTAAGGAAAATAAACTAAATGTACACTTGGAAACTGTACGAGAGCAGCAAGCATTAATAACGTAAAACGCTTTCGTTTTTGTATTGTGAGAAACTGAATCAATTCCTTTTCCGAAAAGTTGCAGTGGAAGGGGAATTGAGAACTGGCAGGTACTTTTGTAAGCCGAGGTAAGGTGAATGAGGTTAGTTCGGGTGTTGTCTAATTTGATTAACAGCTTCCTAAGCTAAGAGCTTTCTTTTTATCAAAAAAATGTATAATTTTTTTACCAAAAAAGTCTCAACTATCTAAGATTCCATGAACCTAGCTTCGAAACATAACTTAATGCTTGAAAAGTGCAGGAATCGGCCCGACAAACAAACCTTAGGCGGATCCTTTAACGGATTCGAGCACCTGGACTGAACTTTTCTTTAAAACTTATCAAATGACAACTTTATTACCTTAAAAGACCTAAAAATTTTTAGGAAATTAATATTTTTTAAAAAATTGATCTTTTTTATCAAAATATCAATATCGAAATTTAACTTTTTTAATATCGAAAGAAATTTAGATATTTTTCAAATATCCAAAATATAGGGCCCTGTTCCGGTTTTCGAGTCGATTTTTGTGCAAATGTTATCATTTTGCTTCCAATTTGAATAACGTTGTTTAGAAGTTGAAAAATACTAGATCTGGTAAAAAAAACTCGAGTTCGTTTGACCAACGGAAACCGATTGCTCAATGTCAGGTGAATTCAATTCTAGAGAAAATAACGCGAGATCTAGTAACTACAAATTGTCCTTTTACTTACATACAAATTAATACAACTTAAAAGCGAAACATTAACGAAAATCGAGTCAAAAACCGGAACATTCAGTTCAGTTGTTCTTGTTCACTCGCTCTTGTTATGTGCAGGGCTGCAAACTGATTTTGAACCGAAGCAGTTTGAACCCGGAATTCCGACTTTTAATTTACTGTGAACCGAACCTCTTTAAAAGTAAACGCTGAACCTGTTCCGAACCTTTAATTTCAGAGCGGTACTACAAATACTGCCTAGTGTCTTTTTCGGTTATCTGGTCGGTCTTGGTCAACTGAGACTTAAGGTCGGCTGGAAAGTTTAATAATAAAATGTAGATAAACTTTCAGATTTACTTATAAAGTCCACACCCAAAATAGCATCAAATTTTTAAATCTTCGACCTCAAAGCTTTTAAGTGATTCACAAAAACTAGAGCTTAACTTTATATTGGTAATATTTTTTATAGACTTCGAAGTGGAATTTAACTTAACAGTTAATTATATTTTGAATATTCCCATGTATTCTACAATTCGCGTCCGTCCAAAAACGACCTTATTCCCATACGATTTGTGTCGCTTTTAGGTCGAACTCGATTTGTAGAACACATGGGGTTAAATTGATAACTAAATACATTTATTATACTCTGTACCAAAGGTACACAGAGAATATTAAGATTGTGCAAAAGTATGTAACAGGCAGAAGGAAGCATCTCCGACCTCAAGGTCGAGGTTTGATTATAGTTCAATAATCAACCAGATAATTCTCTGCTAACATTCACTTTGACTAAAATTAAAACAGGTCGTTAAACCCATAATCAGATACAATAACGGAATTGACTCGCCGTGATGTTTGTTATAAAATCTTAACGGTTCCCTATTAAACAAAAAATAAAAATACCTTGGTATTTATACAAAAAGGGAAGCGTACCCCTTTAAATAAATGCACACAAGAAAATCGTGGCACAGTTTAAGCACACTCTAAGGCGAATTTCTCAGTAATTAAAATAGTGGCCACAAACAACAGAGATGCATTGAACCACCTTCAATGCCAATGCATATACCTTCAGATACCCTAAAGCAGGGGTGCCCAGAACGAGCTTACCAGCGCGTAAAAACCAATACACTACACCAAATATATTTCAAGCAATAACAACAAAATGAGATAGAGAGAGAGAACCGATTTTTGTTTTGTGGTGGCCGCGGAAAGCGCCGGCGTAGGCATAAGATTTTGTTGTTGTGTCGGGCGAGCATGGGGAGACTGGGGGAGGGATGAGGCACATGGTGCAGGTCAGAGCGCGAACAACAACAAAACAAGAGCACGATAAGTTTGTTTTGGTTTTGCTGTTAGGCTCGCGCAAATGTATACGCGCATGCTATCCTTTCGTAGAACAACAACACAAGCGTGTCTCGCGTAATGGGCATGGGCGCCCCTGCCCTAAAGAATTTAAAGCTAGTTGAAAGTTTGTGCAATTTGTACACTTGGAACTCTCAACTCGTTTTTCGCCGACTGTGTAATATAAATAGGATTTGCAAATGGCTTTGGCAACTGAAAGTGTACTGACGAAGGCTTTGCCATGGCGGCAGCCGAAACAGCCACAGCTACTGTTCATGTTCATATGTAGAATACATATGTTGAATTTTCTGGTTGATTATTGAACTATAATCAAACCTCGACCTTGAGCCTGCTAAAATTCACTTTGTGAATAAAAAAAGTTATTTATGGGGTGTTGTGAGACACTTTGCTAAAAAGTCGATTTTGACTTCCAAATAGAAGGTTGCAATGATGCAATGTTAAAAGGCAGAAGCAAAACGCTCCAAAGAGGAAAAAAAAATTTTTAAAATGAAAGGCAAACAAAAAACAGCCACCAGCATAACGTACTCGTAAAAATAAGAAAATATAAGACTTTTCATTGATATATATACTCTGAACCAGAGGTACACAGAGTATATTAAGTTTGTTCAAAAGTAAGTAACAGGCAGAAGGAAGCATCTCCGACCCTATAAAAGTATATGTATTCTTGATCAGCATCAACAGCCGAGTCGATGTAGCCATGTGTTCAGTGAAATGAACATCCTTTACCCAACAGTACCCATTGAAAATGGGAAAAGGGGGATCATTAAGTTGTGAAAAAGTATGTAAAAGGGAGAAGGTAACATTTCCGACCCTATAAAGTATATACACCCAGAAAAAAGTAGAACGAATAATTTAAGTACGAACGTTCTTGAAAAAAATTTATTCATTCTTGCATTTTTAAGAATTTTGCTCTTGAAATCGAGCTAAATTCGATCTATTAGGTGTTTTTAGGCTAGGAGGATGAGGAAAAGTAACTGAGAGAGGAGGGCAAGCACATTTGAGAGAATAGCGATGAACCCGCTCTCACTGCATCGTTTTTTTTGGCGAGAGGGGTGTGTGGGGAAACGATGTTCAAGGACGATGCTCAAGGCATTGTATATGTGGTGTTGTTGTCTAAGCGGTGGTGTCTGTGAGTGCAGTCTTTCGAGATCCCGAGTTCGAGTCACAGTAAAGATAAGTAAAAAATAAAATAAAAAAATAAAAATAATTTACAATAAATGGAGTGGTTGGTACCAACACCTCACCCCCACCAACCCGAAATTCCCAGGCAGCCCCTCCCCCTCCGAAATCACCCTAAATTCCACTCCCAATTCCACTCGAGAATTTTTACTCTTATCGAACTATTGAGTACGAAAATTCCTGATCCAAGTATGAAATTCTCTATTTTTTCTCTGAGTGTATGGATGAAAATTGGCCTAATGGAAGCTTATTATGAGAAAAAGTTAACCCCAAGTTTTGTGATTAAACGGGTCTGTCGGGAGCAGACGGCGACAACAAATAACATTAATCTTTATTTTAGTCATCCTAAAACACATAGCATGTTTGCCTAAATATCATGTAAATATTTTGTTTATTTATTTGCGGCTAAAAGTTCATCACTGTCATTATCTAGTTGATCACAAACATACATACGCATAAGCGCATTAATATGTAAAGCTTGCATGTAAGCTTTTCTGTTCTTTTCTAGTTATTGGTTGCTTTTTCAGTCTTTCGCCTTAACTCAAATCGATCGCTCGCTTATGCAGTTCGCCCGCCCGCTAACAACAATTATTGAGACAAAAAAACACATTGTTAAGGCTGTAATGACACTTTCAATTTTTAGGAGTCGATTTTGTGTATCATCTCAGCCTCTTCAAAAACATTGAACGTTGAATTCAAGCATATTCTTATTCTCTTACACCAACGACATTTTCCCATAGACGAAAAATGGCGAAAATAATTGTCTCTAAAAATTGAAAGTGTCATTTTAGCGATACCAACTAAGCCAACCCTTTTTATAAACTTGCAGATGGTATATATTTAAATTGTCCAGTCGTTTGTAACGCTTAAAAGGAACCAACTCCGACTACCTAAAATACTATATATGTGGGATGTACTTTGCTTACGAGTTACAAGCATGTCCATCCCTGATAATCTTACGAATCCCTAGACAATAACGTAACATAATAACGTAAATTATGCAGTACGACAAAAGAACGATGAAAAGACGCAAGAGAACGTGAACGTCGATCGGCAGCAGGAAGGCGGCCAGCAGTCCGGAGGGGAAGTTGAACCGTGGCAGCCGACTAAGAAAGACGCCACTTGAAACGCTGAGTAGAGTAAAAGACGAGTGACATCGGAAAGCCGTGCCGATTGAGCTAAAACGATGAACTAAAGACGAATTTCACATACTTACTAACTTAACTTTAATGATCACATTTAATAAATATTATCATTTAATAAAAACCCCATATACAAGGTGGGCCAAAAGAAGTCACCGGGCCAAAAGAAGTCACCCTATAAAGAGGTAAATATTATATATATTCTACATCTGTCTAGTCCACAAATGTCAAGACAGATCTGACTTTGGCGGCTATTTGTAAAAATAAGAGCATCTTCCAATAGGGTGACTTCTTTTGGCCCCGGTGACTTCTTTTGGCCCACCTTGTATATATATTTTTTTACTCTGCATCAAAGGTACATAGAGTATAATAAGTTTGTGGAAAAGTATGTAACAGCTAGGAGGAAGCATCTCCAACCCCATAAAGTATATAGCATCAACAGCCGAGTCGATATAGCCATGTCCGTCTGTCTGTCCGTATGAACGCACAGATCTCAGAGATGGTTAGAGATAGAGGTTTGACATGTATGGGACTTATGCTTCTCATACTTGCAGGCAGATCAAGTTTATTTTTAATTTTTGCCACGACCCCTCCCACCCCCGCAAATTGGAAAAAACGTAATATCTCCCACAGTTTTATAGATAGAAGGTTCGTTCTGGACATATTTAGTAATCAGGATTATTTATCGATCCGCCAAAGGAATGGTAAAGATCGGATGAACGGTAGTAAAGATATGAGCAAACGAAACTTCAATATATCTGGGCTGCTCCTGCAGCAGCAAAACACATACATATGTATGTAGATGTATGTATATATGAGCAACGACTACACAGCAAAGTGATAGCCAACAAAATTTTAGGACAAATTTTTATTTAACCATTCATTTGGATCGTTGTGGGTGTGATGACCCCGCCCCGCCAAAAATTCCACCATTTAAATGAATTAAGCCTGCAAATATATTGTCTGAGTAATTCCAACAACGAAGTCCTATACAAAACCTAACAGCTATGGCTAGCTTATTAGATCCAACTCTCCTTTTCCCCCTTCCCTTTCCCACATACACAATATTGAGAGAGAGAAATTAGAGATGGTCGCGGGAAAAATATATCGCCCGATACCCATCTGACTACTAAGACGAGGATTGTTTAAATTGCAAATAATAAAAAAATAGTCTAGTTCCTTGATTCTAACATAATATCAAGCAATCACAATGATGTTAAGTCATTCTGGTCACTCCGGAGTCCCGCGTAGTTTTCGATGTACGCCCATCTCTAGCTCTGGCAAATGCAAAGGTTTTTTTTAGTCTGCGGCGCGTGACAATCCTCTCCCTCTCTCTCCTAATTATACTCTGTACCAAAGGTACATAGAGTATAATAAGTTTGTGCAAAGGTATGTAACAGCACCTTAAATGATAAGTATTTAAGAAACTCAAGTCGACTCGTAGGTCTTTATTCATATATCGACCCCATTGCTATTGCAATGGCCTCCTCGTGGTGTTCCCTGGATACCGATTTTATATAATATAATCGGGAGCAAATGCGAGCGGCGACCCCAACTGGTACAGAGTATAATATAGTCGGGCTTGACCGACTTTCTTCCTTGTTGATTTAGCCTTCTGTCCGTCTTTCTGTTCCTATAGGCAAACAGAAATCACAAACATTAACTTAACATAAACATTATAAGGTATAATTGCACTCAGATCAAGATTATTTTCAATTTTTGTCACCCCCATACTCCCTTGCAATTTAGAAAAAAAATTCTTAGCTCCCAGATACGCATGTTTTAATCAATCTTTTGTCAAGGTTTTTTTTTAACAGTTTGGATACAACACCGATTGTTCCTGATCCTTATTTTTAGTGATCTTGCCGCTATAATCCTCAACAAATTGTTCAGCTTGGTCGGTACCATCATTAACAACATGTACGGAAGAAAATATTTTCTACCCATCCAAATCTTCTAACCACGACCGTAGATCTTTTTAAAGAAATTCGGATGAAATGAATGGCATGGGTAAATTCAAATAGTTCGCTTAAGCAACCCTCAAAAATTTGTTCCCTCCTTCGGAATAGCTCTTTTGTTCTATGACAATTCTTTTTTAAGGAACGTATTCCTGGTATTATTCAAATTTATGCAACCGCAGAAATGCTGAATGGGTCCTATAGGAGTTTAGGCTTTCTTCCATACCGTTTTTTTAACCGAAAGTTTTGTGCATCGTAGCCGTATAAATATGCAGATAGCACATAAAACGATAAGCCTAACAAAAACACAGAAGTCCCTTCTGCCATATTTCCAAAAAACATAGTTGCCTTTTGAATTTCCGAAAATGACAATTGAATTGAACTTGTGATTTCATTGTTAAAATTTGTATTTGGATCAAGTGTCGTATAAGTAATTTTTTCCAAAAGTTTGAAGCCATGGAATGCCTATTTAAAATTAAAATACAATTTTTTGTTTATCACAATTATTAATTATACACCAAATATGAGCTTTGGGAATTCCGCGAACCGGGTGTAAAGTTTATTCAACGAAAAAACTTTTTCATTAGAGGTTCGCGCACGCGCACATTTCATTAGATGTTCGCGCACACAGAAAAAAACTGTGTCCAAACGTTGAGTCTATAACCCAGACATAACTCAATTTTTTTTTTACTCCTTACCAAAGCTACACAGAGTATATTAAGTTTGTGCAAATGTATGTGTGAAGCAGCCAGAGGGAAGCATCGCCGACCCTATAAAAGTATGTATATTCTTGATTAGCTTCAAAAGCCAAATATGTATACTTACATTCATTTTACATTTTTTTGGAAACAATTCATATTTCCCCACATAGATGGTTTCTACCTTTTAACAAACGGGTGAAAAATGGTCAAGTTATGAGCAAGAGAAAGTTTGCTGTCGCAGCGCAGTAGCAGCGCTGCTATCTGCCGATACTGCAGCGGCCAAATACATATCGGGCATATAGTTTCGTGGGTTCGTAGTTTGACTTATTCGGGGGTGTCCTGAAAATCTCTAGAGATTTTGGCTTCGGTTGGTTTGCAAATCGCTCGAAAAATACGTCGGTGTCCCAGAACTTCGAGAGATTTCATTTTCTTATTAGAAAGTCTAGTTAGAAAGTGTGTGCATAAGATTATGGTCCAGCAACAAAAACAGGGCTGCGTCCCTCGCAAATAATTGATAACAGATTTTGTTCATAGCTATATTGATGGCTTCAGACTTGCCAGCCCAGTTTGCGTCTTTGCTAAGTTTGCGTAGGTTAGCAAAGTCGCATTGGTTGGTTTGTGTATTGGCTTTGATTGGTTTCTCCAAATCTCTTAACAAAATACTAGACGCTTAAAACCAAACGAAAGAGATTTCTAGGACACCGAGAATTGGTTTTGGGTTGGAATTTGGTTGGAAGAGATTTCTGCGACACCTCCGATTAAGACACATTTTCGAAGGGGTTAAAAAAGTGACCGAGTCTATGGCAAAGGCGAATTAACCTAAATGTATGCGCTAACACAGCAACAATAATCGTGTCAGTTAAGTAAGTAAATTCTGTTACTCATACTCATTTTTTTATAGTCAACAATATCTACATTTATTTGTTTTCATTAATTAGTAGCATAAATAATTATGAATAGTTGTTGTTTTGTTTCTGTTTTTTTTTTTATAAGTTTTTACCATTTGTTGTTTAACAATTGTACGCTTAAAGCAAAAGCATCTTCTACTATTTTATATCGATGGTGAGCGAGCCAGGCGGAACACATGCGCCTGCATTTTTGTGGCTGTAGATTTGTATGAGATCATACTGCTGCGGCTGGTTCTGGCCCTCAGAATTAGCTTGCTTTTGTTTTATTTAATTTAATTAAAAACTCACACAATTAATCATGAATCTCTTGGCTTAATTATAATCAGCTCTTTCAAAGTAATAATGTTTCTTATTCGTTTTCGTTTTTCGTTATCTCTCAAAAAACTCTATGCAGGCACTTTTTGTTGTTGTCAATTTCCTTACGATTCTAAATTACATATGTGGTGTCCTTTTGTATGTATGTACGAGTGTGTATGTAGTTTGTTATGTCACATGAGATTTGCATGCCTAAGTAGGACGTATGTACGTGTATATGTATGTATGCGGGTGTATTGTATCTAGAGTACATCGCCAGCTCCCAATTCACATTTTAATCATTGTTAAAAAAATTAAATTTTGTCGCTGTCCGTTGATAAATTCAAAAAAAAAATTAACAAATTTTCTCCGCTCTTCATTTGAATTTGGTTAATTTGCGTAGCTGCTTCGAAACGGTCGCCTTATATAGGCGATGTGTTCATCATTCCGATGTTGTGGATGTCGTCGACGTCAGCGTGGATGCAGCAGCAGGTGCTACTTCCTCTGTGGCAGCAGCGTTTGGTGGCGGAGGCAGAGGTATGGGCTCTTGGATTTTTGTAGCATCCACTGGCTGTGGTGTGGCTGGTGCTTCTGGTATTGCAGTTGTTGACTCTGTGACAGCCTCTGTAGCCTCTGCTTGCTCTGGAGCGAGCGGAGCTGATGTATCGTGACCCGCCGCCATTCTGGCATTCTCCTCGGCCTTAGCCTCCAGCACATTGATGGACGCCTGAATGCATCTGAAAGAAATATGCGTTCACATCATTAATAAGAGTTTCTAAGTAACTGCCAAAAATTTCAAATATATATTCGATATGATTTTGCAGCAGAGCAGCGAGTTTTTCTTTGTTTTAAACTTGACTAACGTTTTTACGATCTTTACCGAATCTTTGGCGGATCGGTAAATCATGCTGATTACATCTAAACAGAGAAAAAAATCCGAAATATTCGGGATTAAATCAATCCCAAACGATGTCAGAGGTCGGTCAATCACGGAGATTCTCATTCCAAGTACGAACAGGATTGACTTGATCTCGGATTTTTCCAGGGATGCAAACCGGTTCTGAACCGAATTTTGGTCAAAGATCTGCGCATGTTCCCGTACAAAGTCTAGTCCGTGCATCAGCTGCTGCCTGTCGACCGCCAAACGCGTGTAACCTACGCCCAAGCCATCCTCAATCTCGAGGACGAAATGGACGATTTTTCGACCAAAATCATAATGAGCGATGAGGCTCATTTCCACCTCAGCGGGTACGTGAACAAGCAAAACTATCGCTTTTGGGGCACCGAAAATCCACGAGTGATGCACGAGGAGCCATTACACCCACTCAAAGTGACTGCATGGTGCGCTGTTCACGCTGGAGGAGTCATCGGGCCAATTTTTTTCGAGAACGCCGCTGGTCAAACGACAACAGTGGACGGTGCGCGTTATAGGGTCATGTTAACCGGGTTTTTTCTGACGCAATTGGACGAATTAGGACTGGGGGACATGTGGTTCCAACAGGACGGCACACACTGCGCGAGCCACCACCGACATTCTAAAGGCGGCGTTCCCGGGTCGCCTCATCTCTCGTTTTGGCGATTTGCACTGGCCTGCAAGATCGCCCGATTTAACCGTTCCAGACTTTTTTTGTGGGGTTTTTTGAAATCCCGTGTTTACGTAACCAAGCCCGAGACCTTGGAAGCCCCTAAGGATAACATTCGACACGAGCGCGAGAATCTGCAGCCCGAAGTTCTTACCGAAGTGATGAAAAATGCCATAAAACGAGCCCGTATGGCAATCAATTGTAACGGCGCCCATTTAGCCGATATCATCTTCTCGAAATGACCAATAAAATTCTAAAGGTTCAAATAAATATAATCAAAAAGCAGAATATACGTTTTTTCAACAATTCAATAAAAATCAGAAATCAGCAAAGATTTGTGTACATGTGGACTGCCGTGGTTGTTTTCACAGTCCTGTTTTGAGGGCCTTCCGGCACCTTTTAAACTATCAATGCTGTCACATCAATTCATTTGCAAATTCCTTATGAAATCAACTATCCGTAGAATAAAAACTTAAGAAATGCAAGAATGCGAAATTTGTGTTGAAAACAAATATTAATGAAAAAATTTGTGTTATGTTAATTATGTTAACCGTTATTTTTGGTACACCAATTTATCTATTAAACTCCCTTTCCCACAGAAACTCCCTTTCACCCGCGGGCATTATGTCACTTTCAAAAGTGACCTGAAGCCCGCGGGCATAATGTCACTCTAAGAGCGATATAACGCCCGCGGGCGTTATGTCAGCGGGCACTATTACATGCACACCGCTGAGCAACACCCGGCCACAATTTTTATTAAGTTATGGTGGGTTTTTGTGCGGATTT
This sequence comes from Lordiphosa collinella, assembly GCA_018904265.1. Lineage (NCBI taxonomy): Eukaryota > Metazoa > Arthropoda > Insecta > Diptera > Drosophilidae > Lordiphosa > Lordiphosa collinella. Next base: position 512,850 of record JAEIFV010000002.1, on the reverse strand, counting down.
TTGTAACGCATTGAAAGAAGCATATCCGACCACATAAAGTATATACTTATATTCTTGATCAGCATGACGAGCTGAGCTCATTTAGCCTTGTCCGTCTGTACGCTGCACATTTATCGGAACCGGCCGGATCGGATGACTTAGCATAAAGCTGTCATAGGAACGATCGGTCAAAAAACTAGTCTTAGTGAGAAAAACTTTTTTGTTTTTAATGGAACGTATTTCTTAGTTTACTATCCTTTCCCATGATTTCATTAAGTTTGGTCGAAATCGGATGACTATAGCATATAGCTCCCATAGGAACGATCGGTCGAAAAACTAGTTCTAGTGAGAAAAACTTTTTTGTTTTTAATGAAAACGTCCTTATCATTGGCATACACTTAATTTATATACTTTTACACAATTCTACAAAGTTTGGTCGAAATCGGATGACTATAGCATATAGCTGCCATAGGAACGATCGGTCGAAAAACTAGTTCTAGTGAGAAAAATCTTTTTGGTTTTTAATAAAAACGTCCTTATCATTGGCATACACTTATTTTGTATACTTTTACACAATTCTACAAAGTTTTATCAAAACTGGATGACTATAGCATATAGCTGCAGTATGATCGATCGGTCGAAAAAGAAGTTCTAGTGAGAAAAACTTTTTTGTTTTAAATGGGATCGCCTCCAAATTTCGTAATAAACAGTGTATTATGCTTTTCCATGATTTCACCAAGTTTGGTCGAAATCAGACATCTAAATAGTATAGATCCCATAGAAAAGAAAGTTCAAAATGTAGCCTTAGTTAGAAAAACTTTTTGTTTTTAATGGAAGCTGCAAGGGTATACAAAACTTCGGCCGAGCCGAAGTTAACTTCCCCTATTTGTAATATTAAAAATACTTATTTTCTTCAGTTGTAACGGTTAGCAATTTGTTTAGTTACTTTTGGTTAATTTTTACCTACTTCTATCATTTTTTTTTGCAAATCTAGCAACTTTTAGAACTCATAATCTGGCAACATTGACATAAAAATGCAAATATTATATACTCCTAGTGAATAACTTCCGATTGGATATTTACGTTTCTTATAAGAAGATGCGAAATCGTAAATCTTTGTATATCATACCAAATCGATAATATCAAATACTAAATACTTTTTATACCCTTGCAGAGGGTATTATAAAATTGTCCGGATGTTTGTAACGCATAGAAGGAAGCATCTCCGACCACATAAAGTATATATATTCTTGATCAGCACGACGAGCTGAGTTGATTTAGCCCTGTCCGTCTGTCCGTCTGTTTCTATGCTATCTCCTCCGTCAGTTTTAAAGATATCCTCACCAAACTTTGCACTTTGGTACAAATACGCTGCACATTTGTCGGAACCGGCCGGATCGGATGACTATAACATATAGCTGCCATTGGAACGATCGGTTGGAAAACTAGTTTTAGTGAGAAAAACTTTTTTGTTTTTAATGGAAACGCCTCCAAAGTACGTATTTCTCATTTTACAATCCCTTCCCATAATTTCACTAAGTTCGGTCGAAATCGGATGACTATAGCATATAGCTCCCATAGGAACGATCGGTCGAAAAACTAGTTCTAGTGAGAAAAACTTTTTTGTTTTTAATGAAAACGTCCTTATCATTGGCATACACTTAATTTATATACTTTTACACAATTCTACAAAGTTTGGTCAAAATCGGATGACTATAGCATATAGCTGCCATAGGAACGATCGGTCGAAAAACTAGTTCTAGTGAGAAAAACTTTTTTGTTTTTAATGAAAACGTTTACAAATTTGACACATTTCTACAAAGTTTTATCAAAATCGGATGACTATAGCATATAGCTGCAGTATGAATGATCGGTCGAAAAAGAAGTTCCTGTCAGAAAAACTTTTTGTTTTAAATGGGATCGCCTCCAAATTTTGCAATTAACAGTGTATTATGCTTTTCCATGATTTTACCAAGTTTAAGCGAAATCAGACATCTTTATAGTATAGATCCCATAGAAAAGTAATGTCCAAAAAGTAGTCTCGGGTGCATGTCACAACGCACGCTGACATAACGCCCGTTTACGTTGTTGGATCAGTTCATAAATTGGAATTTCATTATATTGGTAAGTAATGTAGAAAAGAGATATAAGTAATTAACGGTACTCCATTGATATTTCTTGCTAAATTTTGTGGAGATCACAAATTGCAAATTGTAAATTTGTTTACTTTTCGCGAGCTACATATCACTCTCAAAAGAGACATAATGCACTCACTGGGCGTTTGTGAATTGCTTGGTTTTGTGGCGAGTGCCGACACGGTGGTTCACAAATTTTAACTTGAAGGCGTACGTGAATTACATGCTTAATTTTTCAAGTTTTTTCGTTTTTAATTGAGTAAAGCTACTACTTTTACTTACTTGATAGCCTCTTTGCGGGCCAGACGAATGCTATCCTTGCCATTTGTATCAATGGTATCCAGCTTGAGTAGATTACGGGTAAGCATCTCATCCAAATAGGCGTACTCCTTCTCCTGACGCGTGCCCTTGAATTGCTCTACCTTGGCCATCAAATCAAGTACATCTCGTTGAATATCCTGTATCTTGTTGATGGAGTCCAAAGTGTGTGGTGTTTGGGGTGGCAAACCAGCTGCTGCAGCATCAGTTTGGAGTTGTGGGTCCAGTGGATGTGACTGCTGTTGTTGCTGAGTATTAAGTGGAGTGGGACGCTGCTGTGGCTGCGGCTGGTGTTGCTGCTGCTGCTGGGGTGGTGCAAAATAAGCCTGAGCAGTGGCCTGAGCCTGAGCTTGAGCCTGGGCACTGGGTGGAGCATGCTGATTGGGTATCTCCTTGTGGGCATTGATAATGGGCTCGGTGCGTCCTTCAACAAAAATGGGTATGGTGCGTATGTAGCTGCCACCGGGAGTTTGTGGCGCTGGAGGCGGAGTCTGTTGCTTGTGTGTCTGCTGAGGATGCGACTGCTGCTGAGGGGCGTAGTAAGACTTGTGGAATTGAGGCTGCTGCTGCGGCGGTGCTGGTGGTGTGGTCTGAGTGCCAAACTGTTGCTGGTGCACACCTGGTTGCTGTTGTTGATGTGGCTGCTGTTGCTGCTGGTACAGCAAATTCTGTTGCTGTTGCTCGGGTGGAGGAGCCGAATGCGAACGTGGCCCCTGCTGCTCCTGCTCGGCCACACTCTTGACACCCATATCCATGGTGTTGCGTAATCCATGCTGATTCAAATTAACTACAGGCGGTGCACAATCCACCTCCGAACGTCCTATAATGGGATCTTCGGTTTGTATAGCCGCATCACATAAATGTTTGGAGGGGGATTGTGGCACCGGTTGTGATTGATGATACTGCTGTGGCACCTGTTGATAGTATTGCTGTGGTTGTGGCTGATTGCCAGCTGCTGATTGTGATGGTGGTGGCGGTGGTGCTGCTCCTCCAACATTTCCAGCACGTCTAGCTCCGAATCCTTCGGGTATATACTGACGAAATTCTGAAGGCAGTCTATGAAAGAAATCATCATCGTGATCATTGACACCAACACCACCGCCAGCACCACCACCAGCCATACGACCACGTCGACCCAAAGTAGAGAATTGTGGAAAACCAAAGTCTGCAGCATCATCAAAATAGGAAGAAAATTCATCAGCTTCGGGATGGGGGGTATCATGGAAACTATTCCGCTTACGTGTTGTTGCGCCGCCACCAAATCCTGCAAACGGATCATGATGCATACGACCTATGCGTGAGCGTGGAAACATATTATCCATATCCATATCCATGTCGGGCTCAAAACCAAAAGCGGGCTAGGCAAAAAAACAGAAAGAAAAATTTATTATTATTTTAATTTTTTTCAATTTACAAAGAACACAAAACTATTTGGTAATATTTAAATATTGAAGAAAAACATATAATTAAAGCTTTTGAAATTTAAGTTCTTTATAATTTCCACATTGCATTTGCAATTCCCAAATGCTTTTAGTTTCGACTGCATGTTCCGGCTGTTGTAAGCTAAGTCTGCTGTTGATAGCAGCTAGAGGTTCTTCAAATAAGTATACAGGTAATCTTAGCTGATATTTTTTTGAGGTTAATTAAAACATGACACAATGTAACATTAAATGAAATATGTGAAATGAGAAATATATCCGCGTAAATTATATAACCTTTCAGTTCGTTTGACCTCAGCTTTTTATGTATACATATATGGCTAAAAAAGTAAGAACTTTATGATGATATGAAACGCACTCTTTAGAGATCTCGGAACTTTGTCTACAACCATTTTTAAGAAAATATATTATTTTAAACTTTGTATTCAATACACGTTTTGAACTTGAATAATTTCGTGCTGCCGGTGCTTAACCGAAAAACTATTAAGTTAATATTGGCATACTTCGTGTATTTCTATATGTATAGAAGGTTGATCGATTATTATGCTAAAATAGAGAAAATAAAGAAAAACTGTCGAAATAAAGTTAAATTTTTATTTGCATTCTAAAAATATAAAACAAAGTGGCCCTTTGAGCTGGATTGCTAGATTGCCAGTAATGCCCAATTTACACGACCTGATCTCTCAGGTGAGTTTTGTATCTGAGTATCTTTCAGACCGTGTAAACAGGAGTCTGAGCCTACTCAGCTGAGCACTCAGGTGTAATAGAACCAGCTCAAATTAAACTGACCGCACAGCAGAACGCTCAATGAACCATTGGTTTTGAAACTGAGTCAACTAAGCTTCTCAGACATGTGTAAATGCTGAACTAAGTTGCTCAGTTTTTGACACTCAGATCAGAAAACTGAGCTTTAGCATTTTAGTAGTACAGTGCTCATTAAAACCCTCAAAAGAAAGGTGAGCAACGCTAATTTAGCGAAAAAATCAGAGTAAGATCAGTCAAAGCGCTTCTGAACGTTTCTCGACATTCGTTGTCGAAATGGCGACGCTACCTTGCCGCAACCGAAAGCTCTGATTACACAATTCTGTAAGCATCACCTCATACCCAGTTTTTCAATTGTAACCTAGGTTCGCGTTCTATGGGTACTTTTGAACTAGCGACAACAATTTTAACTTAATTGTTAATGCCTTAATTGTTAATGCCATTGGTAAAGGTACCTCCAGAAGGGGTCAAAACTAAAATCTTGAATATCTTTAAAACCGCACGGTAGAGATTTATTAAAAACTAAATTTATGATAACATAATGGGCTATTGCATGTTCCTGAAGATGGTACTTATCATTTATTTTCAATTTGTTGGCTAGTATTGACATAATCTTATTACATATCTTATTAGAATTTTCAGAATTATCGTGAACAAAAACAGAAACTAGAAAATCTTAAAATGATAATAGGTGTTAACACCGGCTTGGCTTAAAGGCGTCTGACGTACTCGAAGCCGCGTCTCTCCGCTTCGGCGACTACTACACCTGGCTTCCCGGGTCATCCCCAGGTACCAGATCGTTCGTCATAGAAGCTTCAATCTGCGAAAGAGTCTAGTAGTAATTATTTCAAAATTGATTGGCTTGGAAATGCCATTAGCCATTCTTGTGTGATTTTCACACGTATACAGTTTAATTGTTTAATTTATAATAGCTTAAGTTTAAAAATCTCCTGTTATTATTTGATGCCTATACCTAAAATGAAGTAATTTACTCATAAAATAAATTGCTAAAACAAAAATGACTGTAGTACGCAAACCAATGCTTCGTTGGTGAAACTGACGCAATACGATCTATTTTTTGGTCAAGTTTACGGCCTATATGGAGTGATTTGTGGGTGAATCGTTAAATGGTACTCCATCTTTCGGTTTTTTGGTTGAGGAGTACCGTATCTTAGGGACATGGAATAGCCCAATATGCCATCATAAATTTAGTTTTTAATAAAAATCTACCGTGCGGTTTAAAAAATATTCAAGAATTTATGTTTGACACCTTCTGGAGGTACCTAAACAATTGTACGATAAGCGCGATTTTTTGATATTACATTCCCAATGACCATTCTCCTGTTTGCTGAATTTTGTAGACTTTTATCTTAAACCATTAACAATTAAGTAAAAACTGTTGTCGCTTTGTGTTGCTAGTAAAAAAGTACCCATAAAACGCGAACCTAGGGTACAGTTAAAAAACTGTGTATGAGGTGGAGCAAACAAAAGTTCCGTCTATCAGAATTTAAGGGTCTTATCCCAGGTTTTTTAGTGTCATTCTGTGTATTCAGTTCTATTGAAAATATAAAAGGAGGAAATAAAAGGATAGTTGCTAATGATCCACTGCATGATTTTGGTATCGATTTGGACTGGATATATATTATTATCTTTTTTGGGTTATAAAATATTTATTAATATATATTTAAATTGGTCTTAGATTTTCATCTATCTGAGCTAAAAATGGTCAAAATGATATGAAAAAAAGATATAACATTAAAAATGGATATTTATTAACTTGGTGTTTTTTCTGTGTAGATGTTTAGGAACAAATTCAAGATTCGGATGCAGAAGAGGTAGAGATAAATCCAAAAGTGTATCTGAGGTAAGGCAAATCATGGAGACACTTTTTTCACCTAAAGCGAAATGATGAAAACGAAATGAAAAATATCCGGTTCGCGGGCTTGAACCGAAATTTACCAACTTTGGTTCAGCCCACTATTTACTCAATGTCAATAAAAAAAGCAATAAGCATTTTTAATATTCAATTAAATATTCAAAATAAACAGGTCTGTTCTCGTTTCCGAATTCGATTGATCGAAATTGCAAAAGGTTGCGATTTCCAAGTAACGATTGAAGAAGTTGTTAAAACGATTTGACATCAAAAGGGTCAAATGAAAACCAATGGAAATTTGAAATTAAAAGCCAAATAACATAGACGGATTTTGAAAGCGGGAATATTTAAATATCCAGATTTCTCTTGATTCGAATCAAAAACGGAAACAAACCCGATAGCTTACTGCAATATAAAATTCCTGTTCGTAGTCTTGCTTTTGTTAATCTTTCCAAAAGCAAAGGCTTCTATGGTCGGCGATTTCATAAATAGTTCAGAATTTTCTACCAATATATACAAGGTGGGCCAAAAGAAGTCACCCTATTGGAAGATGCTCTTATTTTTACAAATAGCCGCCAAAGTCAGATCTGTTTTGACATTTGTGGACTAGACAGATGTAGAATACAAGTGAACAAGCCATGGATCGATATACTCCCCAAGAACGCGGAATAATCGATTTTTCGACCAAAATCATAATGAGCGATGAGGCTCATTTCCACCTCATTTTCGCCCGATTTAACCGTTCCAGACTTTTTTTGTGGGGTTTTTTGAAATCCCGTGTTTACGTAACCAAGCCCGAGACTTTGGAAGCCCTTAAGGACAACATTCGACACGAGTGCGAGAATCTGCAGCCCGAAGTTCTTGCCGAAGTGATGAAAAATGCCATAAAACGAGCCCGTATGGCAATCAATTGTAGCGGAGCCTATTTGGCCGATATCATCTTCTCGAAATGACCAATAAAATTCTAAAGGTTCAGCCTTGGTTCTTAAAGATTATTCTTCGGAAAAACATCGTTTGGTCGTTTAAACGCTCATCGGAGTGGATTTACTCACACTGAAACGCTGACCGCTGGGCAGAAGCGCAAGATGCGCACAAGTTAGACGATGCAGTTTCTGTCATGGCCACAAGGCTGGCCAAGCATTTGGAGTTCAATGGCACATGAACTGAAGACACTTCATCAACGAACTGAAAGCTGCAACCAAGCAATGCGGATGGTGCAAGGAGTAACATCTTAAACAAAATTTTACTGCATCATCAAAATTGTATCAATATTAGACAAGGATTTTGGCGTTTCTGAGAATTTAGCGTTGGAGATAGTGTCCAAAACATTAAAAAGGCTATTAAACAAATTTTCGATTTTGGGGAATTCAACCAAAATGTCCAAAATAAAATATTAAAATTGGAAAACAATGATTGATCCAAAAATAACCTAAAAGTATGAGGTGCATTCTAAGAGAGAACATTTGTTTTTAACAATTGCAAAAATAGTCGGATCTAACTAAAATAGGGTAGTTCTTTAAAAAGATCGAATCCGGCTCTAATTCTGAGTTTTAATTGGTTGATTTCCCAAGTTAAGAACTTTCACATGAACGGTCACCTTCAGAAACTATTGGCGCGACTTTCAACAAGCCAAGAGATTAAGTGAAGCTCAGTTTGGCCCTCAGGGGCTGTAAAGCCTTAAATTTGATTTTATCCCAATTAATGTTTTGTCACTTTTGCATAAAATAGAACAGCACAACACCGTATATTGATTATATGGACATAAAAACCGTACAATCCAAGTGATAATAGATTTACTTTGGTTTCATTTTTTTGAGTGTAAGTAAAGTGTTTGGCGAATTGTTTATAAATAAATGTGTGAGTCAGTCTGTCTTTAGCTGTGTGTGTGTATGCGTGTCTATATGCGGGGCAAACAATAACAACAAGTGATGTCAACAGCTGTTTGCTCTGAGTAAATTTCAAAGTAATTTTACCTCCTCTTTCACTTCCACTTGTTAATTGACTTTATCAATACACACACTTTATATCAATCGACTATTATTATATTTGTTTTTCTTTTTTTATTTTCTGTTGCTTTATTGTGGCTTCCTTGTGACGTGGTGGTCACTCTTCAACTGTTTGCTGTCGAATGAGATTAACAACCGGCTGAGTAGACCTTTATATATGCTCACCCACACAGTTTCATACAAACTCGCATGTACTCGTTACGGCTCGTGTATTCTCGCAATTTCTGTAACTCTCTTAATGGTATAGAAACTCTCTCTCCGCATTGAACTTACTCTTAAAATTATGCAAACTAAATAATGACGCCAAGAAAACAAAAAACGTCACTTACTGAAAAGTTGATCAACCATAAAAAAAACGCCCACGCTTTGATTTTTTTAAACATTAGAAAACTTGCTTTTTGTTAACATATAAAGCGTCATTATATATTATTACTATATAATGCCCACCTACACACACTCACACAGCTCTCATACAGTTTAGTTCTCTTGCGAGAGCTTTCCGTTTTTTTCTAGAAATTTTCAAGCGCCAAATCTTTTTTTGATAGATTTGACTAGCTGCGGCCATACATAAATATATACATATAATAAAAAGATTAGCCTCCCCTCTCCCCCTCAAACAGCTGTACTTTTTTGTTCTGCTTTCTGTGGGGTAAATTTCCGCACGCCTCGCCTCATTAATCATACGCCGCATTGTACGGGCGCAGCAAAGGCGCTCGGCCACCGCCTCCTGCCTAGCGCCTCTTTAGCCGAGTAGGTCAATAGTGTATGCATACATACTTGACATACTGTTGTGAATAGCAGTAGCTGCATTTGGCTGGCTTTCCGTTAGGAGAGGGGTGTGTGGGTTAGAGGGCGGGACAGTTGATGTTTTTACGCAACCACAAAGCAACTTTTGAATTGTTTATTGCGCTTTAGAAAGTTTCAGTGCAAATGATCTGAAGGTAATGTGAAAACAAGAAGGATTTTTTTGGGGGTGGGAAAGAGAGGACGACAAATAAAAGCAAATTCTTGCAATGTCAGCTCAAATTAGTAACGCAACTAACTACAGTGAGAACTGTTTAAGTGTGAAGAGAAAGTAAGTGATGCGACAGGGGAACAGTGCGAAATTTGTCATAAAAAATATTAATGATTTATGTTCAAAAATTCTTTATGAGGACTGAGCATATAATTAAGGCATTTGGCAATTAAATCGTTTCAATTAGACAGATGTTAAGCCTGACAAAGCAACACAACTCATTTAGCTTTCACACACAATTCGTATAAACTATGCTTGAACTCTAAAAGCATACTTGGTTCAACAACTTTTTACATAAAAAATTCACTTAAATTAATTATAATTCGCGGTCAATCGGGAAAAATAATTCCCGAATTACTGGTGCGGGAGGGCTTTTACATCTTTTTTATACATAGCAGCTATATCATATACTAAGTAGCTGTTGCCGCCAGCTTTGAAGTAGCTAACCACGAAAAAGCTTCACAAACTGCAGTTCGGATTACGCGTAGGTCCCTTTCTCTTGTGCGAAAATTAGAAGCACACAAGCAAGAGAGGCTGTTTCAAGCCAAATATAAATAAACTTTTATCATATAGTTTCACATATAGCGATGGGAAGTACTTCAGCTAGTTTGTGAGAGTCGAGATTTCAAGCACCTTTTCCCTTGTGAGGGCCAACTTTTCAAAATCAAAGAATTTTTCCCAAATTATCCCGCTTACTTAGCTTCTAAACTGAGTTTCAATTCAATCGGATAAAAAATACATTTTCCCGAACAAAATTTTCCGGGTATTTTTCCAAACTGGGGGTGAATTTTTCGAAATTGAAACTTCACTTGTACAAATATTCTACTAAGATGGAAAAAAATCCCAATAGCTACAAACTTTTCCGGGATTTTTCATCAAAGAGCGCGTGCCTGCATAACTAAACGTGGACTTTTCCTATGCTAAACAAAATCTCAATTTATTTCACTTACTTACAAACCGAGTTTCAAGTCAATCGGATGAAAAAAAAATTTACCCATACAAAATTTTCTGACGTTTTTCCTGGAATTTTCCGACCCTACGGGCAAATTTTCAAGCATAGGAAATAACATCTCTATTTGTTTCACTCACTGTCCTTACAAACCGAATTTTAAGTCAATCGGATGTAAAATTGATTTTTGCATTTCGAATTCCCGAGAATTTTTCTTGTGGGCGGACTTCCGAAATCGGGAAACACGTGTCCAATTATTTCGCCTAGTTTGCTTACAAACCGAGTTTCAAGTCAATCGGATGAAAAATAAAATTCTCACCATGGAATTTTCCAAAACCCCGTCTAAGTTCGCTCTCCTGTCCAAATTTCAGCCTTCTAGCTCTTACCGTTTAGGCTGTGCGACGGTCACCAGTCAGTCAGTCAGGTTGAACAGTTTTATATTCATAGAAGATATAGTTGCACGATTTCCATAAAAATTGGTGAAATTATTAAAAATATTAGAAACTGATAAATACAAAGTTAGTAGTCGGTTCCATTGGAAGCAATCTATTTTTTCTTACAAAACAAACCCAACATATCGTTTCTAAGGCAGCTTTAGGTTATAGTAATTTAAATATCTTGAAGTGACCATCACTGGAAATTTGAAATTCAAACTGCAATTACAAAAAAAAGCACTAAATTCAGAATGTTTGAAGCTTTTGTTAGATAAGTAATAAGCTATGCATCTGATATCTGGGGATACTGCTGATATGAGGCGGTTGAGCGATACCAAAGATTATTTATTTAACGCATATGGGCATTTCTATTATGTCGAACAAGACGTTCGTACACATTGAAAGTGAAAAAAAGTAAAAATAAAATGCGATTTCTATTCGTTTTTTACTTTATTATATAGCTCTTAGGCAGCACTTTAATTAGTGCAAAATCCTGTTTCAAAAATATTGTCAAAATAAGAAGCGATTCGAACGTGACAAAAACATAAGTGGTTTTCGAGCCCATCTATATAAAGTCAAATTTTGGCGAATCCTGACACAGTTCTTGAGCCCAAATATTTTTAGTATCTTCCTTATGAATTGTCCTTTGAAATACATTTTGTTTGATTTGAAAATCTTCTGAACTTTATTTAGAAATTGTCGATCGTGTGTCGATCGCGCTTTTCCATCAAGATATTTAGTGGTTTCTGTTTAAGGCAAAGAAATAACTTAGAGTTAATTGCAATCACATAGTTTATTATGGTCTCTTATGCATCGTTTTTAGCTCTTTGTACCATTAGAACAATTTTAGATATCAAAAGTGGTGACATGACAAAACGCCCACGGACAAAAGGCCCATATCAAAATTAATCGCAGTAAGCATCGAAATTAAACTCAAAAATGTTATGGGCCTTATGTCCACATTAAATTCGTACAAATTGCCCACATTTCATCGGACATTTCGCCCAGTTTAATTTGAGGTGCTGCAGGATGCAAAACGAAATGTGTGTTGTTTAACTGTGTCGCGACTGAATAAGTGTTTGCGTTGCTCTCACACACATCAAAGCCAAAATGGTATTGTGTTTTTTCCGGCCCATGCCCTAAACTGACGGCCGAATGGCCATCCATGCATACCACCAAATTTTGCATAATAACAATTTTATGCAAGATTTGGTGGTACACACTTAATGTTCTTTTATAATAAGAACACATTAATCCACTTGTAGAACTAGTCCATCAGTATGGAAAGCACAAATTGGTCAAGTTTTATATTCTTCACTGTGCGTTTAATGTCATTAAAATTTGAATAAGGACCTTACGCCCAAGGGCTTAATGTCCGGGCATAAGGCCCAGAAAATTTCTGAGTTATATTTCAAAGTAATGACTGAAGTTTTTCGTATGGGCCTTATGTCCGTGGGCGCTTTGTCATGTCATCATCAAAAATCAATGTAATCCACAGGCACTTTTTTAAGAAAAATCGTGCAAACAAACTATCAAAATCAGAAAAATGGCGCTTGCGCGGCTGTGCGTTCAAGAATCTCGAAATGTTTTATGAAAAAGTGTAAGATTGGCTTACTTTGGAATAATTTAACTATTTCCCTGGAAAATATGATAAAACTTTGTGTTTTTAACTACTGTTAATTTTTTGGTTTCGGTGGACCTTTCGTTGGAAGTGCCCATATTTAAACTACCCCGCGTTACTCCAAACTATGCACCTACACTTAGAAACCTTCCTTATTCTTTTACTGTTTGTAAAATCACTTCACTTAAATATGGATAAGTCGATTTGCAGATTAGTAAAAACAGTCACTACTATAATATTTGGCTTGACACAACCCCAAAGGCTCATTTGACTTGTGTGCTTCTAATTTTCGCATAAGAGAAAGGGACCTACAGTCTAAGGCCGAATCCGAAAGGCAGTTTCAGAAGCTTTTTCATGGCTAGTTACTTTAAAGCTGGCGCCAATAGCTAGTGAAGGTGACCGGGTGTGTAAGTCTTCAAAAAAAACCATTTATCAGATGTCGCGAGGCGGGATCGAACCCACGACCTCTTGCACAGCGGGCGTACACACTAGCCGCTGAGCCACACCCGGTTTTTGATCATGATGTTGATATATACCCACAATTCGTCGGTTAAAGGGAAAGATCTCGTCAATTTCTCTCATCAAAACTCTAAGCCTCTAAGCCAAGCGAGTCAAAGTTTGCTGAGAGACACATACAAAAACAAGAAAGAAAGTCGGGTAAGCCTGATTATAATAGAATATAATATGAAGAAATTTGCAACTTGTTCACTTTTTCGAAGTTGGAAGATTCCCATACTTGCTCCCTATAGCTTGCACTGATCGGCTGACGGCCTCTGTATTAACGAAGGTGTGTGCTCAGTGTGAATTTAGATCAGGGGCCAGAAAAAAACAAGAAAGAACGTCGCTCAAGCCCAACTATAACGTACTCTGTACCTGTGAAGTGCTGCCCATCACCTTTGCGACCGGTGCAACCCATAATTGCTTGATTTCCTTATAACTCGACAACCGCTCATCCGATCTTTATCATTCCTTTGGCGGATCGTTGATACATAGCGGCGCAAAATCTGCTTTAATTTGCGTTCAATTTCGGTAGCAGCGTCGCGAAGCAGCTAAACAAGACCCAAACACGCAGCGCCGCTGCGTTGGTGCAGCTTATAGTGTGCGTGTGCGACTGCGCTGGTTTTGAGAGTCTGACTATGCCCAAAAAAATATTTTATTTTACTATGCCCAGGAGATATCGACGTGCCCGCCTCTGATTTCGATGAAATCGCTAAACAGCGACCTTTCTTTTGCTTATATATTGACTATAGTTTATCCGATCTTTGCCAACCTTTGGCGGATCGCTACAGAAGGTACGAACTTCACTATTAAACTGTCGCACCGGTCGGCAGAAACTCACGCTACGCCACTGGACATGGCTGTTGATCAAGATTGGGTCGGAAATGCTTCCTTGTCCCTGTTACATATATGTATTTGCACATTATGAATGGCAGGGTAGTCAAATACTTAGGGCCGATTTCATAGCTGCTATGTGTCAGAAAAAAATAGAATTTACTATCTTATTTGTTAGTTTATGAAACAGATAGTAATCAAATTATAGACTTAAAGTAGTCCAGTCGCATTAGAAAGGTAGAAAAATAAACAATTAATTTGAAGCAACTTGGTTTCACGCCGAAATCGGTTTTGGCAGGAACTAATTGGTTTTTAAACCAACAAATTTTTTTCATTAAAAAAACCAAAGATGAATATGCTCCCTTAAATAATCCCGGCCCAAATAACAGAACGCTAATTTGATGTGGAATTCAAATTATTTCGTATCTTCTTTTATAGCAATATACTTTATTCAACGAGCATTCTGATCTTATCTATTTGATAACACCGTATTTTTTTTATCGACCTCTTTATCTACTTGGCTTGAGTTCATTAGAATGTTCATTGTTTATGAACAAAATATTGCTGCTACGAAATGAAACCATCAATATCCGACTTCCATATACACGTTACTCAGGGAAATTTAATTTTAATAGCGTTCCCTAATATTAATGCTCTGTTATTAATGTACATTTGATCGTTATGTTCAAAAGTATGCAATGTTTTCTTCATAACTTTGCCATTTAATATCGAATCCTTGTGGAAATTTCAGAGATTGTAGATTTTGGGCACATACACTACACTGCTTGATATTTTCAAAATTGTTGGAGTTATTCAAAATTTGAATGTGGGTGTAACGACCTGTTTTGATTTTAGTCAAAGTGAATGTTAGCAGGCTCAAGTTCGAGGTTTGATTATAGTTCAATAACACAGCTCAACAAATATTGGTTCATCGCTGGCACTCGAATGAAATTGACAGTTGGTTTCCAGCTGAATGCAAGTCAGTTTCCAGAATTTCTGAAGCACGTGAATTTCTCAGTAATTAATATAGTGGCCACAAACAACAGAGATACATTGAACAACCTTCAATGCCAATGCATTTACCTTCAGATACCCTAAAGAGCGGAGCTTAAAGCTAGTTGAAAGTTCCTGCAATTTGTGCACTTGGATTTCTCAAAAACTTGACGTGCTAGAGAAATTCTGGAAACTGCCTTGTGTTCAGCTTGATAACCTCCATCGAACGGTATCAATTTCATTCCCCGGCCCGCATGGACCCAATATTTGTTGAACTGTGTAATCAACCAGAAAATTCAACAGAGAATGCATATGAACATGAACAGCAGGCTGTGGCTGTGTAGACGGCCGTTTCGGCTGCCGCCATGGCAAAGCCTTCGTCAGTACACTTTCAGTTGCTGTCACTGACTGACGAAGGCTTTACCATGGCGGCCGTCTACACAGCCATAGCTACTGTTCATGGTTATATGTATTCTCTGTTGAATTTTCTGGTTAATTATTGAACTATAATCAAACCTCGACCTTGAGCCTGCTAACATTCACTTTGGTAATTCAAAATTTTTTATGTTGAATATGAAAGATATGAAACAATCTTGATCTGCGTGCAGACAATACTGGCCTACACACAAAATTTGTTTGTTTTAGGGCAGACAGACGGACATGGCTATATCGACTCGGCTGTTGATGCCGATCAAGAATATATATATTTGATAGGGTTGGAATTCTTTCCTTCTCCCTGTTATTATATCATAAAAAGGTTATTAAACGAGAGCATTAGTTAAAGTCTGCCATGCCCGAGCTTGAAATACCTTTTAATCAGTGGAATTAATGCTTAATAGCCATTCCTTAATTTAATTAACAGAGCATTAACAATAATGTAAATATATCAACATTATGCTAGCAGTTAGCGCATGCTGCTCTAAAAAGTATGCAACACATTTTATAATTTTTTAAATAGACTACACAAAGCATAAGCGTTAATTTAATATCACTTTCAAAGGATGGCAGTGCAAAAAAGTGCTGTTTTGAAAAAATCATCAACATCAAACATTCGATCCGGAGATTGTTAACGGTGGTCGAACGAAAACGGCCTATTCATAGTCAGTTAATCCTTAGTGTATTAATAAAAAGCCCGTAAAAGAATTGACAACAAGTGAACATGCATTTCTTTCCGACACAAAAGATGATACATAAATCTCCAAGCTTAAAGAGCAATGTATTGTATAGCAATATCTATATCCTATCTGTGCATTGTATAGTCTCTGGTATAATTGACGTATATGATCAGGGACAACTTATAACAATTTAATTAATCCATAGAAATAGAGATGGGACAAGCTGCATATTCGTTTATTGATTATCATGGAGTGATTTTAAAGCATTAAACCTTTTCGACGATCATTTGAAAAATATACATTTCGCTGCGAACGTTCTAGAAATAGTTCTTTAATATGTATCTATTTTAAGCATCAAAGAACAACATAATTGCTTAAAATGTTGCAAAAAAAAGCAGTGCCGACTTGTTGTAGTTGTTAAATCTTTAATGTTCGCCAAAATATTGCTAAACTATTGTATTATTTAATGGACGACTCTAGTTTTCAATAAACAAACTGCGGAAAAGTTGAAAAAATTCCAAATCTGTAAAATATCACGGGTTTCCCCACTTCTAATTGGAAATCATCCTTGATTTGTTTGCTAGAGTCTCCACTGTAATTGAATTTCGTCCGCCAAGCACCGAAAACAACAATACGCATATGGGGACGACCTTGCCAGGCGCCAACCTTGGGAGGCTCGCGTTTTATGGCTGTTGCGGCGTCTCCATTCAGTCAGTCGGTCAGTCACTCACCTGAAAATGTTGCTGCTGTTGATTTGTGGGAATTGGCTGTCGTTGTCTGGGTGAGCCATAAGCTGGTTGTGCGACATACTGAGGATGTGGCTGTTGCGGCGGCTGCGGCTGTTGCTGTAGCGGTGAACCATGTCCAGTGTTCATCATGTACTCCCGGTTGATGGGTATGTTGATGCCTCCGTTGCCATTTCCACCATTGGCATTGGCCTGGGCGGGAACTTGATTGGCGGCTATCACAGTTGGCTTCATTTTTAGTTAGCGACGCGTTCCGTTGCAGAAGCGACAAAAAAAGTACAATTTTTTTGATCTAAATAATTTTTATAGAATTTTTGATTTTTTTTTTCCAATGAAACTTGTCGTAAGAGTTGCTCTCTTGTTTCTTTTGACTGAGGGGTAGGGAGAATGGGCGAGAGAGTAGGTTGGGTTATGAGATTGGTGCTGGAAGGTTCCGCGGTTCCGTCTCCGGTGTGATGTCACTTTGTTGGCCGCACTTTCTAACACACGTTTACACTTAACTTCCACTTGGCTCTTTTTGTTGTTTTTGTACTATTTCCGCTGCAAAAAGCTTTTGTCTCTCTTAAGAGGTAGTCGCGTGTGTGTGTATGTGTTAGTATTTTTATATTCAATTTAAATATATATAGATTTTTTTATTTTTGCACATTGCCGTTGCCGCCGACACACACACACTGAAAGAGGAATTTTTTGTTCGATTTTTTTTGTTTAGCCAAGTTCCTCCACGTCCACGTCGTAGTCCACACGCTGCTAAAGTTGCTCGTCGACTGAGCAATTTCGTTGACTGCTTGTGGGCCACAAAAAGTGGAGGCAGTTGACTTCGTTATGCTCCCGCTCTCTAAATGGGAGCTCTCTTACTCTCGCTCTCGCTCTCACCATCTGTTTAACTCTCTGTTGCTATTGTCTCAGTTGCTGGGTATAAGTAAGCTTTGCTTGGCTTCCTCTACACTGGTTTCTTTCTACGGCCTAAATAGGTAAACAATTAAAGCTCTCTTTTGGCCAAGTTGCACTCTCATTCTCTCAACAGATCTGTTACAGTCGTCGGCGTAAATTTTTTGACAAACACATTTATGTCTCGACCTCTTAGCATAAAGCTTAACCATTTTGAAATTGTAAATTTCACCATTCCAATCCATCATTTTGAAGTTGTTTTGAAATAAAAGATACTCTCAAGAAAATTTCTTAACAACTCAAAATTGTTAATTACTTAGTGTATTAAGCACAGAGAAAAAATTAAGAATTGCATGCTTGGATCAAGAATGTTCGATGTCAAAAGTACAGTAAAAATGAAAATTCTTAATCCAAATGCGAATTTCCTTATCCAAACATTTTGATTCCGAATTTTTTGATTCATGCGCTTTGAACTCTGTTCCGTTTAACTTTGCTTTTTCCGCTCAATTTCCTTTTTTTTGGGGAGAAGACAAAGTAGTGATTTTTAGAACAGGTTTTCAAAATGGTATATTTTCGCTTAAATAAATCTCAGAATTGTTTGGGATAGTTTATTTTAAAGCTAAGAAGTAATACTGTAAGATAATTTCAGAGATTTCAAAAGAATTAAAAAAAACAGTACAGGTTCCCCATAAAACGTGTAATTATATTGCAACGGATTTTTCAATCCCAAAAAAAACATCATATTATAATTTTGTTCTTAGATTTGTAAATAACAAACTATGCCTGATTTTGATATAGTTTGTACTTTAATGTCTCCTGTTTAAGTACAGATTTCCTAAATTTTATTGAATACAAATTTTGAAATATTTGGAATTTTTGATTTAAGATATTAACATAAATGTGTTTGTCAAATTATATATGCTGACAACTGTAGCTTTAAAGATATACACACATCAGACTTATAAATAGCCAGAAAGAGAGAGAGAGAGAGAGACAAGAGAGGGCAAGAGAGCGAGCCAAAGAAGAGACAAAATTCCATTTAGCCCAGCAGTCGCATGGCTTCTAGAACTTGTAATCTGGTCGACGCTGTCTTGAGACGCCTACATGTCTTCCACTGCGTCACAAATTGACTGTCATCGCCCACAACGACCATCAAATCGATCATTTGTGACTAACCACAACAGATCGTTCCTGCATTGTATCCGACTTATGATTAGCTTTGCTAATCAGTCCAGTTTATGGCCAGCTGCTACTGCCCTCACCCATACCTTTACTTGACTTAATTACTCTTGCAGTTGTTGAGTCATGGGAAAGGCATTTTCTTGATGATACATATACTATGTATAATATCCGTCGCCTGTTGGCCCGACACGCCCACACAGACTGCTCTTTGTATTTTCCAAATAATTCTGAGATTTTGTTTTTGTGTTCTTCTCTGCCGTTTAGCAGCATCGGTTGAGCATATCAAATTGAAATAACTCATAATTAAATATTTGCACACATCTGAGACATCTCTCTCCCCCTCTCTCTTTTTCTCTCTCTAATATAGATATAAAATTTGAAGCGGATTTAATGATTGCAAAATTTTGCTAACAACTAAACAATAGAAATCTGTTTTCAATGGCATTGCGTGCCATTTATGGGTTCCCTGCAACGCGTCAAAACAAAGCCCAAAAATGGTTTGGGGACAGTGGGAAGGGGGGATGGTTAGCTTCATTATTGAATGAGTCAGCACATCAAGTGTTTATTATGGCTAAGTGAGCTGAAATTAGAGAATAAACAAATTGAAATTGAATATGTTATGAATCTGGAAAGGAAATTATAAGCACACAATAAACATTATTTTTGGCGCAATTGGTTTATATCTTTAACGATCTTAACAAAAATATATTTTTTCTCCTCCCTTAAAGATAAAGATTAAAAAAGGTAAGTAAGACGACATATTTAAATAACCTTTACTCGTAGCAAGCAGAACAAAGCACCAACGACTTCTGATACTCTTGGTCAGCATCAACAGCCAAGTGGAATATCTTCTTATGCTAACAGGCACCTGACACCCCTGCTTTCGCCGTGATTTGAGAAAACCTTATGCATCTCAGAAGTTAATAGGTTGATAGTTCAGCTTTTCAATATATGTATATCGCAGCAGCCACGGCTTCAAAACGACTATGAATCGACTTTTCTAAACTGTGAGTCGAACATTAAACCAAACCAAAACTCTGAGGGCCAGAAATCTCAATTTTTGGCCAAATCTCTGTGATTTGTACACCAGCCTAGCTCGGTAGCTGAAATTTTTGAAGAAGTCTTCGTAAAAGATTAAACATATTGACCATAATTTAAAAAGCGAGAAAAAAACAAGAAAGAAAGTCGGTTAAGCCCGACTATAGTATACTCTGTACCTGTCAAGGTTTGACTTAAGGTGTGTGAAGTGCTGCCCATCGTCGTTGTGGCCAGTGCTGCCAACAAAATTGTTTGTTTTTCTTATAAGTCGTCTATCGTTCATCAGATCTTTACCATCGATAAATAATCCTGATTAATAAATATGTCCAGAAGGCACGACCCTTCTATCTATAAAACTGTGGGAGATATGACTTTTTTTTCAACCTGCAGGAGAGAGAGGGGGCGTGGCAAAAATTAAAAATAAACTTGATCTGCCTGCAAGTATAAGAAGTTTTTGTCCCATACACGTCGAACCTCTATCTCTTACTATCTCTGAGATCTTTTTGTTCATACGAACGGACGGAAAGACGGACATGGCTGTATCGACTCGGCTGTTGATGCTGATCAAGAATATATATACTTTATAGCGTCGAAGATGCTTCCTTCTGGCTGTTACATACTTTTGCACAAACTTAACATACTCTGTGTACAGAGTATAAACAAGTAAGAAAGTCGGTCCAGCCCGACTATAATATAATCTGTACCTCTAATGTGTTTGTTTTCTTTATAGTTCGAGTATTGATTATCCGATCTTTTCGATTCCTCTGGCGGATCGTCTTGTCTTGAAGAACGAACCTTCTATCTACAAAACAGTGGGAGATATGACATTTTTTCCAATTTGCGGGGGCGTGGCAAAAATTTAAGATACACTTGATATGCCTGCAACTATATAAGTAACATGTGTCCCTAACATGTCAATCCTCTATCTCTTACCATCTCTGAGATCTGTTTTGCTGTTGTAGTATCAGCTGAAAGGCGCGCTGCAGCAGCGAACTTTGTTTTAATTATAACTTGAATATCGTTCGGATTTTAGTCCATATTAATACTTATGTTTAGAGGGTACAAACCATCTATCTGTGGGAGATATGACGTGTTTACCAAATTGCGGGTTCTGGAGTGGACGTGGCCAAAATATAAAATAAACCTGATCTGCCTGCAAGTCTAGAAAGTTTTTGTCCCATATCTGTCAATCCACTATCTCTTAAGCTCCATTTACACGACCTGATCGCTCAGCTGAGTTTTCGCCTGAGTGGCTGTCAGCTCGTGTAAACAGGCGTCTGAGTAGGCACCTGAGGTCAGGTGAGGACCGGTTCTAATTGACCTGACCTAGTGTGCGTGCCGCCGCGCTACTGCAGAGAAAGACGCTGCCTACAGGAGAACTCTGTAGTCAGGAGCAACGCGGGCTGTTAAGGAGCGATACCGGGAGAAAAGGAGAGAGGAGAAGCGCCTTTTCAGAAGGAAGAAAAATGAGCAGGAAAGGCGTATGAGGGAGGAAGTCGATGTGCTGTTCGGAAGGAGTGAGACTCGAAAATTCTACCAAAAGATTAGGCAACTATCCGAAGGTTTTAAGCCCAGAGTTACTCTATTCAAGGACGAGCACGGAAATCTGGTCAGAAATCCGGAAGTGGCACTAGACAAATGGAGAAACTATTTCTCTAACCTGCTGGGAGGTGATGACGAACACAATGCCGCCTCTGGGGAAGTAGCGACACCACCAATCGATAATATAGAGATAGATCCGCCGGACCATAATGAAGTCTTGTTAGCCATAAAAAGGCTAAAAAATAACAAATCTGCTGGCGCTGATGAGCTGCCTACTGAATTGTTCAAGGATGGCGGTGAGGAGCTGGTAAGGTGCATGCACCAACTCCTATGCAGAATATGGTCCGAAGAAAGCATGCCCGAAGATTGGAATCTAAGTGTACTCTGTCCAATATTTAAAAAAGGAGACCCTGCGGTTTGCGCCAATTACCGCGGGATCAGTCTCCTTCCCATTGCATATAAGATTCTATCATGCATCCTATGTCTACGTCTAAAGCCGAGAATAAGTGAACTGATTGAACCTTATCAGTATGGCTTTAGACCTGGCAAATCCACCACGGACCAGATATTCACATTGCGACAAATCCTGGAGAAGACCCAAGAGAGAAATATCGACACCCACCACCTTTTTGTTTACTACAAAGCCGCCTTTGACACGCCGATAAGGTCAAAGTTCTTTGAAGCCCTGTCTTCCTATGGTGTTCCAGCAAAGTACGTTCGATGACATTGAGAAGCACACAAAGCTCCGTCAAAATAGGAAAAGACCTCTCCGAGCCTTTCGATACCAAAAGGGGTTTTAGGCAGGGTGACACCTTATCGTGCGACTTCTTTAATCTGCTGATTGAGTATATACTACGCCAGTGCCCAAATGCTAACAGAACGGGCAACATCTTTACCAGAGATAACATGCTACTTGCATATGCCGATGATATTGAAATCATCGGCAAAAGCGAATCTGTGGTAAAACAGGCGTTCTCAGAGAGAGAGAAGCAGTCAAAACTTATGGGCTTAGCGGTAAATGAGGATAAGACGAAGTACCTACAATCAACGCGCAGTGAGTCAACGCTTGGACAATCTGTTGCAATGGGAGACTACAACTTCAAGGTTGTTAAGGAATTTGTCTACCTCGGAACGACGATAACCAGCGACAACAACACCAGTCTGGAAATCCGAAGAAGAATTACTCTTGCAAACCGATGTTATTACGGGCTCAATAAGGAGTTCAAGAGCAGAGCCCTCTCTCGGAAAACGAAAATTGCGCTATACAAGTCGCTTATCATCCCAGTCCTGCTATACGGCGCAGAAGCATGGACAATGTCATCAAAGGATGAGGTGGCAATTGGCGTTTTCGAGAGAAGAGTTCTTCGGAGGATTTATGGTCCTCTAAACGTAGGCGGCGAATTTCGCATCCGAATGAATACGAGCTCTATGGGGACACTAAGCTTGTCCAGCGCATTAAACAGCAGCGGCTGCGCTGGATAGGTCATGTTACCCGTATGAATGATAACGCTCCAGCAAAACGGGTGTACAGTCGGAATGCGAACGAGTTAGGAGGCAATCCCCCGCCGGATAGACCGAAGCGCAGATGGCTCGACCAGATATTGCGGAGCTGGGTGTGTCCTCCTTGTGGAATGTCGCTCGCGACAGAGGCGAGTGGCGGGCATAAGTGGCAGCGGCAGGGACCGTAAAACGGTTGTGATGATCTTATTATCATCGATGCCAAAGAAGAAGAAGAAGAAGTGTGCGCGACCGCTGAGCAAGAGGTCCTGGGTTCGATCCTGCCTCGGAAAGTAATGAAAAGTTTTTTCTTTGAATTAACTTTACACCCGGTCACCCCTATCTGCAGTTGACGCCAGCTTTGTAGTAATTAGCCATGCAAAAGCTTCTCAAACTGCCGTTCGGATTCGGCGTTAAACTTAGGTCCCTTTCTCTTGTGCGAAAATTAAAAGCGCACAAGCCAAGATATTTGAAAGAGCCTCGGCTTTGGCCCTTTGGGGCTGTGTCAAGCCATTTTATATTTTTTACTCTACGAGTAACAGTATTAAATATTATGAAGTGCGTTTTTCATGAAAATTCAACAATGACTGCATACCAGTCTTCTGGAATATCTACACCCCTAGGAGGAAATTGGTGGATAAAGGTTGTGTGGGTTGAATTTTTATGAAACAGAAAAGCATGTGAAGAAATACCATTTACAAATATAAATACAAAATAAATTATACAAATAAATACATCCATATATATAAAACTTCTGCGAAGCACTCACTGGTGATCGCCGTACAGGCTAATCCATAAGAGATAGGAAGCTGAAGTGAATACTAAGAAACGGTTTTGGAAAACTTAGTTGCGAAATGAGGAAAATTCGCAGAAAACTTTTGTATGGGTTGAAGTTATACCCGCGATTTCGCCCACAATTGTGTATGTAGATGGCGATGGGCGATGGTAGATGCCGATGGTAGATGGCAGAGAGAGTGGCCAAATTCGATTCCAAAGGAGGAAGGAAAATGAAGGAAGAGACGGAGAGAAGTAACAAGTAGGTCAAAACATTAGGTATTGGCTGGACGCATGCCCAGAAACGTTTCTAAGTTGAAGAAATGGACGAGAAGTGGTCAAAAAACCGTGATAGTTGCGAAATTTTTGATATCGGTGAATCTTTGGGGATTGGTTGGACGCTTGCCCGGGAAGGTTAGATAAATAAATGGGCGAGAAATGCTCCAAAAACCGAGATATTTGCAACATTTTGGATTTTGGTGAAACTTTTGGGAATGGTGGCCGCTTGCCCCGGAAAATTGCTAAGTTGAAGAAGTGGGCGGGAAATGAACCAAAAACCGCGATATTTGCAAAATTCTTAATTTCGGTAAAACGTTGTGGAATGGTGGGCGGAAAATGGTTCAAGAAGCGCGAAATTTGAAAATTTATACCGTTCATCCAATTGCAATGAAATTTTGAGGAATGATTGGAGAGTTGGTGGAATGTTTCCCAAAATGTGTGCTCAAGGCCAATCCTTTTTTTGAGCCGATCTTTATCAAATGGGGTTTTTAAGCTCTAATACGAGGTGTGTTCAAATAATATTGCGAATTTTGTGTTTTTTCAAAAATTATTTATTTATTCATGAATATCTATTTTGTCCCCTTCAAAGTAATCCCCATGAGATATTATACACTTGTGCCAACGGTTTTTCCAATCTTCGAAGCACTTCAAAAAATCATTTTTTTTATCATGTTCAGCTCCTCCTTCGATGCCGTCTTTATCTTGTCAAGCGTAGCGTAACGTCGTCCTTTCATGGGCCTCTTCAGTTAAGGGAACAAGAAAAAGTCACAGGGGGCCAGATCTGGGGAATACGGTGGCTGCGGCATCATTAGTGTGTTGTTTTTGGCCAAAAAGTCGCGCACAAGCAACGATGTGTGAGCAGGGGCGTTATCGTGGTGCAAAAGCCAATTTTTGTTCTTCCACAAATCCGGGCGTTTCTGGCGGATTGCTTCGCGCAAATTGCGCATAACTTGCAGGTAATATTCCTTATTGACCGTTCTTCCCTGTGGCAAGAACTCATGATGCACCACGCCCCTGCAATCGAAGAAAACTGTCAGCAAAACTTTCACATTCGACCGAACTTGGCGCGCTTTTTTCGGTCTTGGTTCGTGCGGCAGCTTCCATTGAGATGATTAAGCTTTGGTTTCCACGTCATAACTATAAACCCACGATTCGTCACCAGTTATGACCCTCTGGAGCAAATTTGGGTCGCCGCGGACAGAGTTTAACATTTCATTAGCAATGTTCATGCTATGCTGTTTTTGGTCGCAATTGAGCAATTTTGATACGAATTTCGCGGCGACCCGTCTCATGCCCAAATCATTGATAAAAATCGAATGGCACGAGCCAATCGATATGTTTAGGTCCTCAGCAACTTCTCTAACGGTGATTCGACGATTGGCCAATACCATTTTCTCCACTTCATTAATTTTTTCGTCTGTTGTTGAAGTGCTCGGGCGTCCGGCACGCTCTTCGTCGTTCACATCTTCTCGGCCTTCTGAAAACTTTTTGTACCACCGATAAACGTTGCTTCAGTCCAAGGTAGCTTTTCCGTATGCCACAGTCAACATTCGGAATGCATCCGCGCACTTAATTTCGTTTTTCACACAAAATTTGATACAGGTTCTTTGATCCATTTTTTTGAATAGGTAAAAATCGAAGACGATCCAAAACACGTGCAAGCAAAGCAGCTGTCAACAATTAAGTGAACATTCAAAATGGCCGAGCTTGTCGGCATAAGTGAGAGACATGAGTACCAACATAACGCCACAAAAAAAATCGAAATTCGAATATACGTAACCCGCGAAAATTCGAAATACGCGATACTTTTTGAACACACCTCGTACTTAAAAGTCCACCACCAGTCAGGTGAGACATTATTTTTAACCGCGGGCAGGGCATAAGAGTTAATCTCTGCTTTGAGACGATGTATGTAAGATACGGTTTGAGTGCTCTACGGGGGACAAAAAAAGGTAAAATATTTTCAAACTTGTGAACTTAATATACTCTTTGTACCTTTTGTACAGAATATAAAAAGTAAAGTATTATTTTTAATATTAATTACATAAGTTGTGATAAAACCTCGATCCTTTAATTTCCAACCAATAACCATTCTTAAATTTTGGATCGAACCCGTGAATCGGAGCTCCGAAAAATTTCAGAACGGAGAATATTAAAAAATAGACGGGCTTGCCCGACTTTCTTACTATTTATTTTAAGCTTAAAAACGCCCTATGAAAAAAGCCTCGTCGAAATCGCTGACGTTCGCCTTCTTCATATAATATTTTGGCTCTTCCTTAAATATGTGAAATTTTACGAAAATTTTAATACGAACGAAAAATACTTTTCGGGCTTCTACAGAATCGCACCAACCAAGAAATTACACAAAACGCATTTCTGACGCTCGACAGCTGAAAGCAGCGCTGCTACTGCGCTGCAGCAGCAAACACTCTTTTGCTTCCGTTCATCCAATCTTCATAAGTCCCTTGGCGAATCAATATATAATCCTGATTAATAAATATGTCCCGAAGGAACGAACCTTCTATCTATAAAATTGTGGGAGATATGACGGTTTTTCCAAATTTCGGGGGCGGGAGGGGGCGTGGCAAAAATTAAAAATAAACTTCATCTGCCTGTAAGTAAAATAAGTTTATGTCCCATACATTTCGAACCTCTATATCTTACCATGTCGGAGATCTGTTAGTTCATGCGGACAGACAGACAGACGGATGGACAGAATGACATGGTTAAATCGACTCGGCTGTTGATACTTTATAGGGTCGGAGGTGCTTCCTAATTCTATACTCTCAGTAGCCTTCGTACAGAGTATACAAATTTCGGAAATCCCATGTTTAGTTATTATACAAAGACAGCTTACATCCAAACCCATTGAAAAATCATTAAATAATATTTTTAGGATTTTATTAATTCATATTGTGTTTTGAGTTAGCTTGTCAATTTCCCATAACATTTAAATCGAAAGGCGCGTACGGAGCCAACATTTTATGCCTTATCAATATTTCGTACTTATCGAATTGCTTTACTGGCAGACTACCGGTTTTGATGATGCAGAAACGTTTTGACAGGAAAAGAGTGCCAATTAGAAGACCATTATCGCACCTTGCTCGGCAAATATATACAGGTTCGTCAACGGAGTTGGTGCCAACTGAGACAGCATTCTTCTCTCTATAGCCATCGAAGCTCCTGATCCATTTATAGCTGAGAGTGGCGTTGCCTACAAGTACTTCGTAGGTATTGGCCTCACTGGCTAAAGTATCGGTATTGAATTTGGACAATCCCAACTCGGGTACGACACGAGCTGGCACTGCCGAACTGGAATAAAAGTTGCGGCCCACATAGTTGTTGTAACCGTCTGAATCGATGCCACCGAACACAACATTATCCGGTAGATCCGTATATTTGGTCAAATAAACCCAGTTATCCTTATAGCTGTAGCCACCGCCTTGAATAAAGCCCACAAGTTGGACCAGGATAAGGGCAAGGATGGCGAGATGCTTTGGTGTAGTGTACATGGTTAATACTGTTCGTTTGCTTGTTCGACTGGGTAATGATTGGATCTTTTAACTATATTGGCCTTTATATACCCTGGCAGGTTCTGATAAGCAACTGGGTGGCACTTTAAATCATTCAATTGTAAGGAACTTTACCTGCCTAGAAACATGATTAGATTGTAGTGATACGATGTTGTACTTTTTTCTATGCTTGTCAATTAATGATTAATACAAACTCAGCACAAATTTTCATGAAACCGGGTAGGTAAGTCCCCAGAAGAAAGATAAAACAAACGCTTCATTTTTTTAGTTAGTTAAGGGTTCGTTTCTGAAATCCATCAGAAAGGATAACCAATATGATGCTAAATATGTTCGCTTTGCATAAATTAAGGATATAAAAAGTTTCCGACGCGATATCGTTTTGAAGTGGCGCCCCTTGGCTAAGAAAATGAAAATTGGGCTTTCTAGAAATAAGAAGATAACAGCTGCACGGGTTCCTTAATTGTTTCATACAAATGTCTTTTTAGTGATTTTTTATACACTTGAAAAGTGTATTATAATTTGGCCCAGAAGTTTGGAGCGCATAGAAGGAATCATCTCTGACCACATAAAGTATATATATTGTTGATCAGCATGACGAGCTGAGTCGATTGAGCTTTGTGCGTCCGTCTGTCCGTCAGTCCGTCTGTCTATTTCTACGCAAACTAGTCCCTCAATTTTGATTGAGCTTTGTGCGTCCGTCTGTCCGTCTGTCTGTTTCTACGCAAACTAGTCCCTCAGTTTTGATGCTATCGAGCTGAAATTTTGCACAGATTCATCTTTTAGCTGCACACTGCACATATGTCGGAACCGCGAAAATCGGATGGTCACATCTTGTTTTTTTTTTAGCTTTTTTATTTAATTTTCCGGTTTTACAAGACATAAAGCTTAAGAATTAAGTCATTGGTCACAAAATTAAGTCAGCGGTCACAAAAGTTTCAGGTGTATTTAAACTTCGGCACAGACGAAGTTAGCTTAGCTTTCTCTTTTTTAAACATAGCTTATGTAAATCAGGCAAGGTTAATCCTACCCTATCGCAGTTCAAAGATCGTCAGTTGTCTTTCCTACAGCTTAAAAAAAATTTGTTTGATAATTTTCTATCAACGGGTCTTACAATGGCGCTAAAGAGACATTTTCAGACCCAAAAACCTTTTAAAGCAGGACGTTCAGAAACAAACCGAAACCTAATTATGGGAGGTGTCCCGGAAATCTCTAGAGGTTTTCGCTTAAACTGTAGACCAGTGTTGCCATTTAAGCTATTTTGTTGCTAAATCAGCATAAATAGCATTTTTATATTTTTAAGACGAAGTGCGAAATAACGCCTATTAAATCGGTTTGAAACCTGTGCTATAGAATTTCCCCTGATTAAAAAGTCTCTGAGGTAAATTTCGGAGTGTTAATTGTATAATTTAATTCATAATCATTAGAAATCGCTTTAGTTCGAGAGTGATTTCATTAGAGCTTCGCTACTCATGAGATTTAGTACTTCATTTTATGACTAAAAATAGGGGAAAGTTAACATCGGGTCGGTCCAAGTTTTGAATACCCTTAAAGTTTGTTTTTCTAAGTAACACTACTTTTTTATACCCTTGCAGAGGGTATTATAAAATTGTCCGGATGTTTGTAACGCATAGAAGGAAGCATCTCCGACCACATAAAGTATATATATTCTTGATCAGCATGACGAGCTGAGTTAATTTAGCCCTGTCCGTCCGTCTGTCCGTCTGTTTCTATGCGATCTCCTCCGTCAGTTTTAAAGCTAGCCTCACCAAACTTTGCACAAAGTCTTTTGGTACAAATACGCTGCACATTTGTCGGAACCGGCCGGATCGGATGACTATAGCATATAGCTGCCATAGGAACGAGCGGTCGAAAAACTAGTTCTAGTGAGAAAAACTTTTTTGTTTTTAGTGGAAACGTCCTTTTCATTGGCATACACTTAATCTATATACTTTTACACAATTCTATAAAGATTGGTTGAAATCGGATGACTATAGCATATAGCTCCCATAGGAACGATCGGTCGAAAAACTAGTTCTAGTGAGAAAAACTTTTTTGTTTTTAATGAAAACGTCCTTATCATTGGCATACACTTATTTTGTATACTTTTACACAATTCTACAAGGCTTGTTCGAAATCGGATGACTATAGCATATAGCTCCCATAGGAACGATCGTTCGAAAAACTAGTTCGTGTGAGGAAAACTTTTTTGTTTTTAATGAAAACGTCCTTATCATTGGCATACACTTAATTTATATACTTTTATACATAGCTGCCATTGGAACGATCGGTCGAAAAACTAGTTCTAGTGAGAAAAACTTTTTTGTTTTTAATGAAAACGTTCTTATCATTGGCATACACTTAATTTAGATACTTTTGCACAATTCTACAAAGTTTGGTCGAAATCGAATGACTATAGCATATAGCTCCCATAAGAACGATCGGTCGAAAAACTAGTTCGAGTGAGGAAAACTTTTTGTTTATTATGAAAACGTTCTTTTTATTGGCATACACTTATTTTATATACTTTAGACACATTTCTACAAAGTTTTATCAAAATCGGATGACTATAGCATATAGCTGCAGTAAGAATGATCGGTCGAAAAAGAAGTTCTAGGGAGAAAAACTTTTTACTTTAAATGTGATCGCCTCTTAATTTCGTAATTAACAGTGTATTATGCTTTTCCATTATTTCACCATGTTTAATCGAAATCAGACATCTTTAAAGTATAGATCCCATAGAAAAGAAATGTCCTAAAAGTTGTCTTAGAAAAACTTTTTATACCCTTGCAGAGGGTATTATAAAATTGTGCGGATGTTTGTAACGCATTGAAGGAAGCATCTCCGACCACATAAAGTATATATATTCTTGATCAGCATGACGAGCTGAGTTGATTTAGCCATGTCCGTCCGTCCGTCTGTCCGTCTGTCTGTCTGTTTCTATGCTATCTCCTCCGTCAGTTGCAAAGCTATCCTCTCCAAACTTTGCACGAAGTCTTCTGATACATATACGCTGCACATTTGTCGGAACCGGCCAGATCGGATAACTATAGCATATAGCTGCCATAGGAACGATCGGTCAAAAAACTAGTCTTAGTGAGAAAAACTTTTTTGTTTTATATGGAAAGGCCTCCAAAGTACGTATTTACAATCCTTTCCCATGATTTCACTAAGTTTGGTTGAAATCGGATTACTATAGCATATAGCTGCCATAGGAACGAACGGTAGAAAAACTAGTTTCAGTGAGAAAAACTTTTTTGTTTGTAATGAAAACGTCCTTATCATTGGCATACACTTATTTTGTATACTTTTACACAATTCTACAAGGCTTGTTCGAAATCGGATGACTATAGCATATAGCTCCCATAGGAACGATCGTTCGAAAAACTAGTTCGTGTGAGGAAAACTTTTTTGTTTTTAATGTAAACGTCCTTTTTATTAGCATATTCTTAATTTATATACTTAAACACATTTCTACAAAGTTTAATCAAAATCGGATGGCTATAGCATATAGCTGCAGTATGAATGATCGGTCGAAAAAGAACTTCTAGTGAGAAAAATTTTTTTATTTTAAATGGGATCGCCTCCAAATTTCGTAATTAACAGTGTATTTTGCTTATCCATAATTTCCAAGTTTGGTCGAAATCAGACATCTATATAGTATAGATCCCTTCGAAAAATAAGGTCAAAAAAGTAGTCTTAGAAAAACTTTTTAGTTTTCAATGGAAACTTCAAGGGTATACAAAACTTCGGCCGAGCCGAAGTTAACTTTCCCCTATTTTTTATACCCTGTTCCCAATGAAAATGGGAAAAGGGGGATCATGAAGTTGTGCAAAAGTATGTAGCAGGTAGAAGGATACACTTGCGACCCTTGCGAGCCGAAGTTAACTTTCCCCTATTTTTGACCTTACTTTTCAAACTTAATGCAATCATGGAAAAGCATAGCAAGCTGTAAATTACGAAATTTGGAGGCGGTCCCATTTAAAAAAAAAAAAGTTTTCCTCACTAGAACTTCTCTTTCGACCGATCATTCATACTGGAGCTCTATCCTATAGTCATCCGATTTTGACAAAACTTTGTAGAAATGTGTCCAAAGTATATAAAATAAATATATTATAACGTAAGGGACGATTCCATTAAAAACAAAAAAGTTTTTCTCACAGGAACTGTAGAATCGTGTGAAAGCATATAAAAGAGACACATGAAAATTTTAAGAACATTTCCATTGAAAACAGAAAAGGTTTTCAAACTAAGACTACTTTTCAGACTCTACTTTTCTAAGTCAGCTATACCATATAGATGTCCGATTTCGACGGAATTTGGTGGAATCATAGAAAAGCATAGTTAACTAAGAAATACGAAGTTTGGAGGCATTTCAATTGAAAACAAACAAGATTTTCTCACTAAAACTAGTTTTTCGACCGATTGTGCCTTTGGCAGCCATATGCTATAGTCATCAGATCCGGTCGGTTCCGACAAATCTGCAGCGTATTTATACCAAAAGACTTTGTGCAAAGTTTGGTGAGGATAGCTTTAAAACGGACGAAGGAGATAGCATAGAAACAGACGGACTGACGGACAGACGTGCGGACAGACGGACGGACAGACGGACAGGGCTAAGTCAACTCAGCTCGTCATGCTGATCAAGAATATATATACTTTTTGTGGTCGGAGATGCTTCCTTCTATGCGTTACAAACATCCGAAAAATTTTATAATACCCTCTGCAAGGGTATAAAAAGCGAACGTCATGAGAGATCGCATTGCCTGTACTAGATTCATGACCGAAGAGCCAGTAATGGAAGCCATATTTTTAGTACCAACTTTTCCAAATGAGAGCTAATTTCAGTACCGATTCGGTACTGAGCCCCCTGATGGGTTCTATTCAATGGTAGCGATAGTCCAATGAAATCATTCAGCGTGTCTTCAGTCTTTATATTCTTTCGAAGAAATTGACT
Source organism: Lordiphosa collinella (assembly GCA_018904265.1). Taxonomy (NCBI): domain Eukaryota; kingdom Metazoa; phylum Arthropoda; class Insecta; order Diptera; family Drosophilidae; genus Lordiphosa; species Lordiphosa collinella. The sequence goes on along the minus strand of JAEIFV010000002.1, from coordinate 480,446 downwards.
ACTATGACTGGTCGGCAAAATATTTTTATTCAATAATGTGCCAAAAATACACAAATATTGCTGATATGGAAGAAATTACCAAATTTCGGTACATAGTTCTCAGTACTGAGATCAGCATTTTTTGGCCTTTCAGCTTTCGTGGTACTCAGAAAAATAGAGATTGTGAATTCATTACGGGATCCTGTCCATTTTGAAGAATTTGCTAGTCTTAGCACCTTGAATTTAATTTAGGTAATTGTGAAATATAGAAATCTGTGCTGAAAATATTCGAAAATAATTTCTTTGCTACACCGCGAATTATAAAGAATTATCAAGCAAAAAACTCGCGGCGGACATTCATGGTTTCCTTTAAAATGAATATTGAAGTTTGCTGATAGTAAAATTAACTTGTCAAGATGACACAGCCCCAAAGGGCCAAAGCCGAGCCTCTCTCAATCTCTTGGCTTGTGCGCTTCTAATTTTAGCACAAGAGAAAGGGACCTTCAGTTTAACGCCGAGTCCGAACGGCAGTTTGAGAAGCTTTTCATGGCTAATTACTCCAATGCTGGCGCCAACAGCAAAGAGGGGTGGCCGGGTGTAAAGTTTATTCAAAGAAAAAAACTTTTCATTAGATGTTCCGAGGCGGGATCGAACCCACGACCTCATGCACAGCGGTCGCGCACACTAGCCGCTTAGCCACCCGGCCACCCAGTTTGCTGATGCTGTACCGAAATTATGAATGTGCTTTACTATACAAGACAATTACCGTAATTTTTAAGCGTTTGTTGGATTTTAGTCTCAAATACAGTTTTATAAGTTGTAACCTTTTGCCATTTTTAGCTATTTCTAGCTATTTTTTTGCGCAAATTTACCAGCTTTTGGATCCCATATTCTGGCAGCACTGTTCCAGAGCGGTTTGCAAACCTGATTTAAAGTATTTTTGTAATTGTAACTCATTACAAATTAGTTGTTTACAACAGTTTTTAAAGTTTTCATTTTTATGTATTTATTTTAGCTATTTTTTTTTTATTAACTTATTAACTGTTTCTAGTAATTTTTTTGTTGAAAATTTAGCGTTTTTTGAACCTCGTGTTCTGGCAACACTGCTGTAGACTGTATAAGTAAAGACAAGAATAATGTGGCTTCTAGATTATTAGACAATCGGTTTCAAATCTCTCAACGTTTGTTGTCCAATCTAGTAGCCTAGCATTTTGGAGACACTTCACATATACAGGCAACCGGTTTTAAGTCGAAATGAAACGGTTTATACAAAAATCTGTTGAGATTTCTGGGACACCCCCGATTACACAAGCTAACATTAAAATAAAGCAACTTTTGCACCAGAGAAGATAGTAAACGTTCCTAAAGAATTTTCGTATTATGTATTATTCGTTTTCCCCCAACTTAAGAGAAATTTTCATAGCACGCTTATGAAAGAGATTTGTTCACATTTTTCGGTCCTCCAGCCACATTAATTTACAAATACAAAACAAATTTGTTTTTACTTACGCTGAGTTGAATAACGATCGCGAAAACCCAAAATCTTTGTATGGTTCTGGTGATACCATTATTTTGATTTACAATTCTTAAAATCAATCTGCCAATCGAAAAAATTGAGAAATTAAAGGGTCGTCATAAAGGGACATTTTCTTCTGGACATTTTTTGTAATCAGGATTGTTTATCGGGTCTTTCAGGGTCGTCATAAAGGGTCATACCTCCTGGACATATTTAGTTGTCAGTATTGTTTATCGACTCGGCAAAGGATTGGTAAAGATCGGATGAAAGGTAGTCAAGTTATGAGCATTGAATATGAGTTTGCTGTAGAGCTGCTTTCAGCTGCTAATGCAGCATCAAAATTCGTACTTGGGCTTGACCGACTTTCATGGTTTTTTTTTTTATCGCACTCTAAAGCTATTAGCTTCCGATCGGATTTTTTAACTACATACATAAGAACTAGTTTGCTGCGATTCTGATTTGGATCAGAGTTCCTAAAAATCACAATCTGGCTTAAGATCGGTTTGGCTCCGAACCGACTTGCAGCAGCGATTGAAACCTTGAAAACATTGAAAACCAAACCTGGGCTGGGATATAAGCCCTAACGACCCTTCACAAAAGGGAAACCCATAGGAAACAAAAGGGAAACCTATGGAACATCTGTGGAAAAAACGTTCTACCACACCTAGTAGTCAACCCATGGATTAACTACCGTCTGGTTTGAAAATGTTTGGTTTTGGCTTTGAAGTTCAGATTTAACCCAACCTGAATTAGACTACATTTGAATGCAATGTATCTAGACTGGATGCTTACTTGGAGAAGGCTCATAGATTCGGCCACCATTCAATATAGACCCTTATCACATCTCATTTTGCCATTCTTGTGCACATACATATATATCTGGACTTACAGCCTAAAGAATATATTTGAAATATCAAGAACTTTGGCTATTTCTCGCACCCTCACTCAACTGATATTTAATACCGTTTGGTGAATTTTTTTTGACCATTTCTGGAGCACGCTCTTCATACTTGCAGAAACTGCCACTTATGTTATCTAGGAATTCTGCGATGTAATCTAAAAATAGATTAATTGAATCATGAAGAACAAAAAATCCCCTTTGATTGATTCAATAAGCCTTCCATATTTATATGTAATCTAATCAATTTTCTTTAAGAAAACTTAGCGATTCACTGTCGATTCGCTTATCAAAGACTGGAGGGGATATATTAATCAAATCAGCAGTACATTGTCTTATTACCTAGCCGAACGAGGAATCGAACAGTATTAACCATGTGCACTTCATCAAAGCATCTCGCCGTCCTGGCACTTATCCTTACACAATTGGTGGGCTTCATCCAAGGCGCTATCTACGACAATGAGGATCATTGGGTTTTCATGACCAAGTCTATGGATCTTCCCGAAGAAGCTGTGCTGAGTGGCATGGACTCAAATGGTTACTACAATTTTGTAGGTCGCGTTTACTACCAGCTCAGTTCGGTATTGCCTGCACGTATAGTGCCCGAATTGGGATTGGCTTCATTCAATACGGACTCTGTAAGCAATGAGGCTACCACCTTTGAGGTACTTGTGGCTAACGAAACTGTCAGCTATGAGTGGGTCAGAAGCTTTGATGGCTACAGAGAGAAGAATGCTGTTTCAGTGGGAACTTACTCGAACAACGACAGGGTATATATATGCCGAGCCAGGACAGATGGTGGCGTCATTATGGGCACTTTGTTGATGATAAATCGTATGTGCTATATCAAGACCGACAACACGTCAATGAGGAAATTCGACAAGTACGAGATCTTGATTAGACATCGTAAGACGAATCTGTATATGTCATTCGATACCAAAAATATGGATAATTAAGAAACTAAGTAAGGCGAAATAAAGCAATTGTTTAAAACTTTACTTAATGATACTGATTAATACGGGTTGGCCAATAACTGTTCCCTGTGGCTTGGACGGTGGCCAGCTACCTTTCAAGAGCGCAGCCAGGGGGAGAAGCATGATGTAGCTTTAGAAGAAAAAGAAGAGCGTAATTGTGGAAAACTTTAAATAAAATTTCATTGTAGACCCTCAAGTAAGATTTAAATGGGAGAAGCTTAAGAATTCTTTCAAGGAAATATGTCTATGGGGACTTCATTTAATGAGCACATATTAAATTTTATGTCGTAATTTTGGTGAACGACGACTTAGTGAACAACTAAGCCGCAAAACCTAAATGTTCAGATACAAATATTACGGAATAATAAAATAAAATAGTCGGGTGTGTTCCAGAAACCTCTAGAGATTTTCGTATAAGCGATTGGATTTTGAACTAAACTGTCAGTACTTTAAATGTAAAGTGTCAAGAATAATGTCGCCTACTAGATTATAGGAAAGGAAAACTGTACGTTTGATATGTACTTGTTGCTGAGCAGTCAGTTTCAAATCTCACAACTTTATTCATCTTATCTAGTAGCCTGTCATTTTGGAGACGCTTCACATGTAAAGGCAAGCAGTTGCAGCTTGAAACGAAACCGTTTATACGAAAATCTATAGAGATTTATGGAACACCGCCGAATAACATGTTTTTCTTCTCTTTGTAAACAGAAGTTGTAAAATTTCTCAGAGGAGTATGTGACCTCACATTTGGGATACAAAATTCTCACATTTTTTGCTTTATCTAGTACAAAAGGGTGGGTTTTGCTTCAAAAGAAACTAAAATTTAAACTGACAATTAAATTTTTTTTTTATTAACATTGAATCCTTAATAGGGCAAAAAACGCATAGTAAAAACTAAAACTATCGTTTTTGTATTGCCCCTTGTGTGTAGAAATTTTTTTAAGCAAATTAGTTGAACGAAAACCATATTTAAACACCGATATTCGGCTACCTATGTTTCCCTAAGCGCGAAACTCCAACTTGAGATTTACAAGCTGTCTTATATAATGCGATATACTAAAATTGGTGAGTACTTTTAGGCAATCTATATTCATATATAAAACTGTTCAACCTGACTGACTGGTGACCGTCGCACAGCCTAAACGGTCTAGAGGGCTGAAATTTGGACAGCATTTTCCTTAGGTGGTGAAAGAGCGCACTAAGACAGGGTTTTGGAAAATTCCACCCGGAAAAGCGTCGGAAAATTTTTCATCCGATTGACTTGAAATTCGGTTTGTAAGCATAGTATGCGAAATAATTAGACACGTATTTCCCCGATTTCGGAAAATCCGCCCACAAGAAAAATTCCCGGGAAATTCGATATGCAAAAATCTAATTATCATCTGCTTGACTTTAAATTCGGTTTGTGAGGCCAGTAAGTGAAATAAATTGAATTGGGATTTGCCGATGTTGGAAAATTCGACCGTCGGGTCGGACTATTTCCGGAAAAGCGTCGGAAAAGTTTGTATGGATAATTTTTTTTCATCCGATTGACTTGAATCTGGGTTTGTAAGCGAAGTATACGAAATGATTGGACACGTATTTTCCCGATTTCGGAAAATCTGCGCCTGCAGCCAAAAACCTATTTTTATCCGATTGGCTTTAAGCTTGGTTTGCAAGGTTTGCAAGGATAGTATAAGAATAACTGCTTGTGTGCGGGACCTGGACCTCGACCTGGAGTAGGAACTGGACCTGGACGTGGAGGTGGACGTGGACCTGGAGGTGGCCATGGAGGTGGCCATGGAGGTGGCCATGGAGGTGGCCATGGAGGTGGCCATGGAGGTGTCCATGGAGGTGTCCATGGAGGTGGCCATGGACGTGGCAATGGAGGTGGACCTGTAGGTGGACATGGAGGTGGAAAATGGTCCAAGAACCGCAATTTTTCCAAAATTCTTAATCTCGGTGTAACTTTGGGGATTGGCTAGACGCTTGCCCGGGAAGATTTTGAAGTAGAAGAAACGTGCGGAAAATTAAAATGTTGTATCAAATTGGGTTTGTAAGCTTTACATTTTAAAAGTCCACCACCAAGATCGGAAATGTCAAGAGAGACTTTATTTCTAACAGCGGGCGGGGCATAAAAAATTTTCAAATTTGTGTCAAATATTTTCAAATTTGTGAAATCCACCGCCAATTCGGAAAAGAAAAACTGATACCGATATCGGTTAAAATAGCTTAACCGGGTACTTTGCTAGTTCAATATAAGTACAGTGAATACCGCTTATATGAAAAAAAAAACTATGCAGCAGCAATACTTTTGCTTATAATTAGAGGAGCACTCGTGTAGAACCGACACTCACCCTGTTAAACTTCCCACGAAAAATGTAGTAAACAGAAAGCTACATGTGGCATTTAGAAAAACTACACAAACGTGTAGCAATAAAAAAAGAAAGAAAGTCAGTCAAGCCCGACTACAACATACTCTGAACCAGTGAAGTGCTGCCCATCACCGCTGCGACCGGTGCTGCCCATAATTGTTTGTTTTCCTAATAACTCGACAACCGTTTATCCGTTTTTTACCAATCGTTTGGCAGATCGATAAATATTCTTGATTTCAAAATATGTCCAGAAGGTTCGAACCTTCTATCTATAAAAGTGACGTTATTTCTAAATTGCGGGGGCGGGAGAGGGCGTCTAAGTATAAGAAATATAAGAATATCTCTGAGATCTGATTGTTTATACGGACAGAAGGACAGACGGACGGACATGGCTAGATCGACTCGCCTGTTGATGCTGATCAAGTATATGTATACTTTATAGGGTCGGAAAAGCACCTCTGGTACAGAGTATAAAAAGTAAACGAGGCCTGAAGAAAAGTTTTATTCTGCGTGGACAAATGCAAAGGCTACATGACAAGAGGAAATCAGAGTTTTTTCAAAGCATTTCAATATTTTTTATTGAAAAATCTGAAAACCGCACAGAAATGTATGATTTCTACATTAACGTTCAGATATTGAAATTTTATATGCGCGTATGAAAATTCTAAGCGAAAGATGTTGCCAAAATCAATACAGAAAAGGTATATTTTTTATTTAGAAAACTGTTTTACACACGTGACATGTAGGTTTCATAAACAATCGTTTTCACGAAACTTCGGAAAATCGCACTTCAATTTATTTCACTGACTGTCCTTACAAACCGAATTTCAAGTCAATCGGATGAATAAAAGATTTTTGCATATCGAATTTCCCGGGAGCTTTCCTTGAGGGTGGATTTTCCGAAATCGGGAAAATACATGTCCAATTATTTCGCCTACTTTGCTTAAAAATAAAACTCTCCCCATACAATCTTTCCCCGACTCTTATCCGTGGAAAAGTCGGAAAGTGCGTCTAAGTACGCACTTTCATCCCTCTAGCTCTTACCGTTTAGGCTGTGCGATGATTGTCAGTCAGTCAGGACAAACTATTTTATATTTATAGAGAAGATGTGTTAATTCTGGGCACATTTAGTAATCAGGATTATTTATTGATCCGCCAAAAGATTGGTGAAGATCGGATGAACGGTAGTCGAGTTGCTACTGCGACAGCAAAATACATCCTGATCTTACACTTTTGTTGGTACAGACTGGCTTGACCGACTTTTTTTCTTGTTTTTATATGGAATTTTTCAATTCGCAGTCATTTTGCGTCTAGTGGAATCCGCGCTTTTTGTATAATTCAAAAATACATCACGCTTTCTGCTGTGGAAGGATCACTTTTCATAATATAAAATGGTTCAATGAAGTGTTTATTGGGCTTGTAAAATGAAACTTCTTAAGACTTCCAACCTGATAAGAAGAAGTAAAGAAGAAGTTGAAGTGTCAGTGAGTATGTAATTATATTTATTGTCGAATAAGCCTGTTAACCCCCAGGCTTAAAATGAAACAATTAATCAGGACCATACAATTTTGATTTAACCGAATTCTTGCTAAAATAGGGTTCGGTTCGGGTTCGGCTTTGCAGCATCAACAGCCGAGTCGATATAGCCAGTATGTCTGTATGAACACATAGACTAGAAGAGCTAGAGCCACCAAATTTTCCTATTGTCCCTAAGCAGATCAAGGTAATTTCAAATTTTGGCCACGCCCCCTCCCGCCCCCACATTCAAAAATGTTGAATAACTCCAACAATTATTAAGCTCATATTTTGCAGTGTAGTGTATGTGCCCAATATCTACTAGGGCCGTCCCAGAAATGGCCGACCTAGCACAGTAGTTTTGGAAAATGTTCACAAAAAATATTAAAAAGGGGAAGTACCGACTATTAAAAGCTTAAGTTTGAAGTTTGGTGCCTTTACCTTGCACAGTTTTTTTTGGTCGATTTGAATAGAGAACGCTTGTTATTGATTTGCAAACATGGACAAAATTGGTCATCGTTATGTGATACAATACTTTCATATAAAAGGTCTTAGTCCAACCAATATTAAAAAGGAGCTGGATTCTACCTTACGTAACTCTGCTCCCTCGTTTACAACAATAAAATATTGGGTGGCTGAGTTTAAGCGAGCGTTCAATGCGTTCAAATGAGGTGACCACTTCAGAAATGGTGGCCAAAATTAAAAAATGTGTATTGAGCGACCGGCGACTTAAAGTTCGTGAGTAAGCTGAATGTGTAGGCATATCAAAAAGAGCTGAACATCGCATATTGACCGAAAAATTGGACATGAAAAAGGTTTGCGCCGGTTCACACCTCTGACGTTGCAATGGCTAAAATTAATGAATTAAAATTTGAATTGCTACCTCACGCCCCTTATTCGCCAGACTTAGCTCCCTCTGATTATTTCTTATTTCCAAACTTGAAAAAATGGCTCGGAGGAAAAAGATCGGATAATAAATGGCAGAGTTATAAAGGTTATAAAAAACGTTGTAAACTTTTTGGCGCAACATGCACTTTTTGCTCACATAATGTTGAAATGGCCACATTAATGTTAATGCTCTGTTAGTTAACATAGGGGAAGGCTATTAAACACTAATTGCCCTGAGTAACGGGTATATCAAAGTCGGGCAGTACCAACTTTAACTTACGCTCTCGCTTGTACTTTAGACGTAAAGCATCCAGCGTTTGCGATGGTGCAAAGGCCCCGAAATTGAATTCCAAAGTAATTGATACATTAACACTAGGACTGCGTTATGCGTTAATAGCCAACAAACAGCTATTTTTGTATGAAAAAAAGCTAGTTGTTAACTATTATCGCATAGCGCACTCCTAGTTTAAATAGCCTATAAAAAGTTTATACAAATTTATATACTTCTTAGATTTTCAGAGCTAAATTCTTAATAAAACAAAATTATTAACTAAACAAAAAAAAATTAATTAATTTCCATTTTACATTAAAGCTAACACACTTTAGACATACGAAACTCATATTTAAAGCTTAATCAATGGTGAAAGCATTTAAATCAATGTGATAAAATTTAAATTTCAGAGCAAAATTACACTTCTCATATAATTGAGATGACAAAACAGGTTGGAGCAGGGATTACGCGTCACTGTTTCTAAAAATACAATCATCGTGCTAGCCCCTTCCAAGGGCATTCCCTTCATCATAAAAAAAAAAAAAAAAACTTGTATATTATTAAAGATTTTCAAATCGCCTATTTTTCCAGGGGACTTACTTTTTTAAGTCCTTATGAAATTCACTTTGAAACTACTCAAGTAATCTACTGACCACCATAAACCATCAATAAGTTGTCATACAACAATCTTATCAAATTTCATAATCAAGTAACTCCCCGAAAATTGTAGTAGTATAATTTTCTTTGTTTAATCTCTTATCAAAGCCTCTCAGGGAGTATAAATACCAACCGCACCTGAACGTCAACTACCATTACCCAGTCGAACGAGAAAACGAACAGTATTAACAATGTACACCATACCAAAACATCTCGCCGTCTTGGCACTTATCCTGACACAGTTGGTTGGATTCATCCAAGGCGGTGTCTACGACAATGAGGATCATTGGGTGTACATGACAAAATCTACAGAGCTGCCAGAAGAAGCTGTGCTGAGTGGCATGGACTCAAATGGTTACTACAATTATGTAGGTCGATCTTACTACTCCAGTTCTGTATTGCCAGCACGTATAGTGCCCGAATTGGGATTGGCTTCATTCAATACGGACACTGTAAGCATTCAGGCTACCACCTTTGAGGTACTTGTGGCTAACGAAACTGTCAGCTATGAGTGGGTCAGAAGCTTTGATGGCTACAGAGAGAAGAATGCTGTTTCAGTAGGAACTTACTCGAACAACGACAGGGTATATATATGCCGAGCCAGGTCAGATGGTGGCGTCATTATGGGCACTTTGTTGATGATAAAACGTATGTGTTATATCAAGACCGACGACACGTCAATGAGGAAATTCGACAAGTACGAGATCTTGATTAGACATCGTAAAACGAATCTGTATATGCCTTTCGATACCAAAAATATGGATAATTAAGAAACTAAGTAAGGCGAAATAAAGCAATTGTTTAAAACTTTACTTAATGATACTGATTAATACGGGTTGGCCAATAACTGTTCCCTGTGGCTTGGACGGGGGCCAGCTACCTTTCAAGAGCGCAGCCAGGGGGAGAAGCATGATGTAGCTTTAGAAGAAAAAGAAGAGCGTAATTGTGGAAAACTTTAAATAAAATTTCATTGTAGACCCTCAAGTAAGATTTAAATGGGAGAAGCTTAAGAATACTTTCAAGGAAATATGTCTATGGGGACTTCTTTTAATGAGCACATATTAAATTTTATGTCGTAATTTTGGTGAATGACGACTACAGTCAACATCAACTAAGCAGCAAAACCTAAATGTTCAGATACAAATATTACGGAATAATAAAGTAAAATAATCGGGTGTGTTCCAGAAACCTCTAGAGATTTTCGTATAAACGATTGGATTTTGAACTAAACTGTCAGTACTTTAAATGTAAAGTGTCAAGAATAATGTCGCCTACTAGATTATAGGAAAGGAAAACTGTACGTTTGAAATGTACTTGTTGCTGAGCAGTCACTTTCAAATCTCTCAACATTTTGGAGACGCTTCACATGTAGAGGCAAGCAGTTGCAGCTTGAAACGAAACCGTTTATACGAAAATCTATAGAGATTTCTGGAACACCGCCGAAAAACATGTTTTTTCTTTTCTTTGTAAACAGAAGTTGTAAAATTTCTCAGAGGAGTATGTGACCTTACATTTGGGATACAAAATTCCCACATTTTTTGGTTTATCTACTACAAAAGCGTGGGTTTTGCTTCAAAAGAGACTAAAATTTAAACTGACAATTCAATTTTTATACCCTGTTCCCATTGAAAATGGGAAAAGGGGGATCATGAAGTTGTGCAAATGTATGTAACAGGTAGAAGGAAACATTTGCGACCCTATAAAGTATATATATTCTTGATCAGCATCAACAGCCGAGTCGATTTAGCCCTGTCCGACTGTCCGTCCGTCTGTCCGTCCGTCTGTCCGTCTGTCTGTCTGTCTGTCTGTCCGTCTGTCCGTCTGTCAGTCTGTCTGACCGTATTAACGCGTGTTTCTCAGAGACCTTAAGAGCAAGAGCCACAAATTTTTGCATGTAGATGGGTGTCGTATACCCGATTCAAAACGAGTTTGTTTCAGATTTGGAAAATTCCTCCCCCTCCCCCCTTTAAGCGCAAAAAATTGTCAGAGCCACAATTTTTTAGATAGACCTTCCAAACTTTACCAATATCAAGTAAGGCTCAATCTATCTATTCTGAAAAGATCACTTAGATCGGACAATAAACACCGAAGTTATATACGAATCAATTTTGCTTGTGGGAGAGAGGGGGGGTCTTGCATTGTCAGTTATCGCGCGCGGCCGCATGCCATGCGTTTGTGTGTATGTTGGAGTGTGTGTATGTGTGAGTGTGTGTGTATGTAAAGAAAAAACACACGAAATCAAGGGAACAGGGTATTTTGTAGTCGGGGCACTCGACTGCAGCTCCCTTACTTGTTTTTATTAACATTGAATTCTTAATAGGGCAAAAAACGCATAGTAAAAACTAAAACTATCGTTTTTGTATTGCCCCTTGTGTGTAGAAATTTTTTAAGCAAATTAGTTGAACGAAAACCATATTTAAACACCGATATTCGGCTACCTATGTTTCCCTAAGCGCGAAACTCTAACTTGAGATTTACAAGCTGTCTTATATAATGCGATATACTAAAATTGGTGAGTACTTTTAGGCAATCTATATTCATATATAAAACTGTTCAACCTGACTGACTGGTGACCGTCGCACAGCCTAAACGGTCTAGAGGGCTGAAATTTGGACAGCATTTTCCTTAGGTGGTGAAAGAGCGCACTAAGACAGGGTTTTGGAAAATTCCACCCGGAAAAGCGTCGGAAAATTTTGTAAGAGGAAAACTTTATTTTTCATCCGATTGACTTGAAATTCGGTTTGTAAGCATAGTATGCGAAATAATTAGACACATATTTTCCCGATTTCGGAAAATCCGCCCGCAAGGAAAATTCTCGGGAAATTCGATATGCAAAAATCTAATTATCATCTGATTGGCTTTAAATTCGGTTGGTGAGGCCAGTAAGTGAAATAAATTGAATTGGGATTTTCCGATGTTGGAAAATTCGACCGTAGGGTCGGACTATTTCCGGAAAAAGCGTCGGAAAAGTTTGTATGGATAATTTTTTTTTCATCCGATTGACTTGAATCTGAGTTTGTAAGCGAAGTATACGAAATGATTGGACACGTATTTTCCCGATTTCGGAAAATCTGCGCCTGCAGCCAAAAACCTATTTTTATCCGATTGGCTTTAAGCTTGGTTTGCAAGGTTTGCAAGGATAGTATAAGAATAACTGCTTGTGTGCGGGACCTGGACCTCGACCTGGAGTAGGAACTGGACCTGGACGTGGAGGTGGAAGTGGACCTGGAGGTGGCCATGGAGGTGGCCATGGAGGTGGCCATTGAGGTGGCCATGGAGGTATCCATGGAGGTGTCCATGGAGGTGTCCAAGGAGGTGGCCATGGACGTGGCAATGGAGGTGGACCTGTAGGTGGACATGGAGGTGGAAAATGGTCCAAGAACCGCAATTTTTCCAAAATTCTTAATCTCGGTGTAACTTTGGGGATTGGCTAGACGCTTGCCTGGGAAGATTTTGAAGTAGAAAAAACGTGCGGAAAATGAAAATGTTGTATCAAATTGGGTTTGTAAGCTTTAAATTTTAAAAGTCCACCACCAAGATCGGAAATGTCAAGAGAGATTTTATTTCTAACAGCGGGCGGGGCATAAAAATTTTTCAAATTTGTGTCAAATATTTTCAAATTTGTGAAATCCACCGCCAATTCGGAAAAGAAAAACTGATACCGATATCGGTTAAAATAGCTTAACCGGGTACTTTGCTAGTTCAATATAAGTACAGTGAATACCGCTTATATGAAAAAAAAAACTATGCAGCAGCAATACTTTTGCTTATAATTAGAGGAGCACTCGTGAAGTGAATTTTAACGTGTCACGGAATGTTACAATTAGCTACAATTACAATTAGCTACAAGCCACGTGTAGAACCGACACTCACCCTGTTAAACTTCCCACTAAAAATGTAGTAAACAGAAAGCTACATGTGGCATTTAGAAAAACTACACGAACGTGTAGCAATAAAAAAAGAAAGAAAGTCAGTCAAGCCAGACTACAACATACTCTGAACCAGTGAAGTGCTGCCCATCACCGCTGCGACCGGTGCTGCCCATAATTGTTTGTTTTCCTTATAACTCGACAACCGCTCATCCGTTTTTTACCAATCGTTTGGCGGATCGATAAATAATCTTGATTTCAAAATATGTCCAGAAGGTTGGAACCTTATATCTATAAAACTGACGGACATATGACGTTTTTTCTAAGTTGCGGGGCTGTAGGGGGCGTGGCAAAAATTGAAAATAAACTTGATCTGCCTCAAGTATAAGAAGCATATGTCCCATAAACGTCGAACCTCTATCTCTTACCATCTCTGAGATCTGTTTGTTCATACGGACAGACAGACGGATGGTCAAGAATATATTTACTTTATAGGGTCGGAAATGCACCTCTGGTACAGAGTATAAAAAGTAAACGAGGCATGCAGAAAACTTTAATTCTGCGTGGACAAATGCAAAAGGTATATGGCAAGAGGAAATCAGAGTTTTTTCAAATCATTTCAATATTTTTCATTGAAAAATCTGAATACCGCACAGAATTTTATAATTTCTACATTAACGATCAAATATTGAAATTGTATTCTAAATGTTGCCAAAATCAATCAAAACTGTTTTACACACGTGACATGTAGGTTTCATAAACAAACGTTAAGTTTTTCTGTTCTGTTCGATACAAGATCTGAACACAATCTGTCTGACTGCCAAGGCACCCAGCACAAATTTTTTTTAAATATGTGTCATATTAATTAAAGAATGTGATAGCTAAACATACTTCTTAAAATGGTATTAGTGGTTGTAATCCCTGGTAGGTGACAATGGAAATAATCTCCTCCATCTCCTCCATCCATCAAGGGGACGCGTGCTTAAAGGATGGATTAAAATCATGTTCTGTTCTTCGTAATGCCACTGTGCTGTTACATACATTTGCACAAATTTAATATACTCTGTGTACCTCTGGTAGTTACAGAGTAGAAAAAGTTATATTTTTTTATCTAAAAAACTGTTCTTTACATGTGTCATGTAGGTTTTGTTAAAAAAACGTTAAAGATTTCGAATGCTGAATGCAAAATTTAGAAAATCTACACGAAACGTGTAACTCATCGTCGCTTCCCTTTATAACTGTGATTTGCCGGCAATTGTGTCTTAGTTTCCGAGTCAAGGTAAGTAAGTTGTGAGTTCAAATCCCAGACAAGGCAAGTAAAAAAAAAAATTTAACTGAACGATTTTCAGACGGAAGACCCTGCCCTCTTTGTTCCCCTTACTCCCATTCCATTCCCACACTTCGGAAAATCGCATTGCAATTTATTTCACTTACTGTCCTTACAAACCGAATTTCAAGAATAATAGATTTTTGCATATCGAATTTCCCGGGAGTTTCCTTGAGGACGGATTTTCCGAAATCGGGAAAATACATGTCCAATTATTTCGCCTACTATGCTTAAAAATTAAATTCTCCCCATACAAACTTTCCCGACACTTTTTCTACTTTTCCTGGTGGAATTTTCCAAAACCCCGTCTTAGTACGCACTTTCACTACATAAGAAAACTCCAGTCCAAGTTTCAGCCCTCTAGCTCTTTCCGTTTAGGCTGTGCGATGATTGTCAATCAGTCAGGACAAACTATTTTATTTTTAAAGAGAAGATTTATTACTTCTGGGCACATATAGTAATCAGGATTATTTGTTGACCCGCCAAAAGATTGGTGAAGATCGGATGAACGGTAGTCGAGTTATGAGCAAAATAGTGTTCGCTGCTGCAGCGCTGCTTTCAGGTGCTACTGCGACAACAAAATACATTCTGAGCTTACTCTTTTGTTGGTACAGAGTTCGGGCTTGACCGACTTTTTCTCGTGTTTATATATGGAATTTTTCAATTCGCAGTCATTTCGCGTCTAGTGGAATCCGCGCTTTTTGCATAATTCAAAAATACATCACGCTTTCTGCTGTGGAGGGATCCTTTTTCATAATATAAAATGGTTCAATGAAGTGTTTATTGGGCTTGTGAAATGAAACTTCTTAAGACTTCCAACCTGATAAGAAGAAGTAAAGAAGAAGTTGAAGTGACAGTGAGTATGTAAGTATATTTATTGTCGAATAAGCCTGTTAACCCCCAGGCTTAATATGAAACAATTAATCAGGACCATACAATTTTGATTTAACCGAATTCTTGCTAAAAAAGGGTTCGGTTCGGATTCGGCTTTGCTGATCATTTTTAACAGGGTTCGGTTTCCGGTTAGGTTCGGGCTTTACAAGAATCTGGAGCGAACTGGTTCTGAAAGGTCCGGTTTTGGATCGGTTTGCATTCTTCGAAATTTCAAAGTCATATGCTCAGCTTTCGATGAAACGTTAAACAATAATTCAATTTACGGAAGTTCTTTGGTTAGTTTTGTTATAACCGATTAAAATAATAGGGGAAAATTTAATATTAGTAAATAATTATTCATTTAAAATTTAACAGTTTTGCATATAACCGGTATCTGCATACAAGCAGTTCAACATATGACCGATATTTTTAGGGTATATTAAAGTCGTGAAAATGTATATAACAGGCAGAAGGAAGCATCTATGGGGTCATAAAGTATATATATTCTTGATCAGCATCAACAGCCGAGTCGATATAGCCATGTCCGTATGTCTGTATGAACACAGACTAGGAGCCAGCCCCCATTTGCTCTATTGTCCTCGATAGTAATTTCTTTGGCCGCCCTCCCGCCCCACATTTAAAAAGTTGAATAACTCCAACAATTATTAAGCTCATATTTTGCAGTGTAGTGTATGTGCCCAATATCTACGAGGGCCGTCCCAGAAATGGCCGACCTAGCTCAGTAGTTTTGGAAAATGTTCACAAAAAATATTAAAAAGGGGAAGTACCGACTATTAAAAGCTTAAGTTTGAAGCTTGGTGCCTTTACCTTGCACAGTTTTTTTTGGTCGATTTGAATAAAGAACGCTTGTTATTGATTTGCAAACATGACAAAATTTTCCATCGTTTTGTGATACAATACTTTCATATAAAAGGTCTTAGTCCAACCAATATTAAAAAGGAGCTGGATTCTACTTTACGTAACTCTGCTCCCTCGTTTACAACAATAAAATATTGGGTGGCTGAGTTTAAGCGAGGTCGTTTGAGCTGCGAAGATGAACATCGTAATGGGCGTTCAAATGAGGTGACCACTTCAGAAATGGTGGCCAAAATTAAAAAATGTGTATTGAGTGACCGGCGATTGAAAGTTCGTGAGTAAGCTGAATGTGTAGGCATTTTAAAAAGTGCTGAACATCGCATATTGACCGAAAAATTGGCCGTTGCAATGGCTAAAATTAATGAATTAAAATTTGAATTGCTACCTCACGCCCCTTATTCGCCAGACTTAGCTCCCTCTGATTATTTCTTATTTCCAAACTTGAAAAAGAAGAGGAAAAAGATCGGATAATAAATGGCAGAGTTATAAAGGTTATAAAAAACGTTGCAAACTTTTTGGCGCAACATGCACTTTTTGCTCACATAATGTTGAAGTGGCCACATTAATGTTAATGCTCTGTTAATTAACATAGGGGAAGGCTATTAAACACTAATTGCCCTGAGTAAATGGTTTATCAAAGTCGGGCAGTACCAACTTCAACTTACGCTCTCGCTTGTACTTTAGACGTAAAGCAACCAGCGTTTGCGATGGTGCAAAGGCCCCGAAATTTAATTCCAAAGTAATTGATACATTAACACTAGGACTGCGTTATGCGTTAATAGCCAACAAACAGCTATTTTTGTATGAAAAAAAGCTAGT
This sequence comes from Lordiphosa collinella, assembly GCA_018904265.1. NCBI lineage: Eukaryota > Metazoa > Arthropoda > Insecta > Diptera > Drosophilidae > Lordiphosa > Lordiphosa collinella. The sequence continues at coordinate 463,630 of JAEIFV010000002.1, read as the reverse complement.
TGTTAACTATTATCGCATAGTTTAAATAGCCTATAAAAAGTTTATACAAATTTATATACTTCTTAGTTTTTCAGAGCCAATTCTAATACAATTCTGCTCTGGCTTCATAGCAAAATAGAATTAGGTTAATTAAACAAAATTATAAAAAAACAAAAAAAAAATTAATTAATTTCCATTTTACATCAAAGCTAACACACATTAGACATACGAATCTCATATTTAAAGCTTAATCAATGTGAAAATATTTAAATCAATGTGAAAAAATTAAAATTTCAGAGCGAAATTACACTTTCTTTATAAATAAGATGACAAAACAGTTGGAGCACTGATTACGCGTCACTGTTTCTAAAAATACAATCATCGTGCTAGCCCCTTCCATGGGCATTCCCTTCATCATAAAAAAAACCAAAAAAAAAAACTTGTATATTGCATCTAAGTATTTTATTAAAGATTTACAAATCGCCTATTTTTCAAGGGGACTTACTTTTTTAAGTTCTTATGAAATTCACTTTGAAACTACTCTAGTTATCTACTGACCACCATAAACCATCAACAAGTTGTCATACAACAATCTTATCAAATTTCATAGTAAAGTAACTCCCCGAAAATTGTAGTAGTATAATTTTCTATGTTTAATCTCTTATCAAAGCCTCTCAGGGAGTATAAATACCATCCGCACCTGAACGTCAACTACCATTACCCAGTCGAACGAGAAACGAACAGTATTAACAATGTACACCAAACCAAAACATCTCGCCGTCTTGGCACTTATCCTGACACAGTTGGTTGGCTTCATCCAAGGAGGTGTGTACGACAATGAGGATCATTGGGTGTACATGACAAAATCTACGGAGCTGCCAGAAGAAGCTGTGTTGGGTGGCATCGATTCAAAAGGTTACTACAATTACGTGGCTCGTGTTATCTACTCCAGTTCTGTATTGCCAGCACGAGCAGTGCCAGAATTGGGACTGGCCACGTACAATACGGATACCGTAGCCTACCAGACAAACGCATTTGAGGTACTTGTGGCTAACGAAACTGTCAGTTATGAGTGGATCAGAAGCTTTGATGGCTACAGAGAGAAGAATGCTGTCTCAGTGGGAACTAACTCCATCAACGATCGGGTATACGTATGCCGAGCCAGAACAGATGGTGGCCTGTTTATTGGCACTTTATTCATGGCAAATCGAATGTGCTATATCAGATACGACAATCTGCCGTTAAGGAAATTTGACAAGTACGAAGTATTGATTAGAAATCGTAAGGTGGCTCAGTATTTGCCTTTTAATACAATCGCTATTAATAATTAACAAATTAATAAAAAAGAAAATAAAGAAATTCTGGAACAATTAGAGCTTGTAAAAGTGTATCTGCATGATTATTAAGGTGTCCCCCATGTATAAGGGAAAAATTTTTCTGACGCAAATTCTAAATTCTGTAAAACTAAACAAATAAAAGTTCACGCAGATTGATGAATGTTTATTCGAGAGAAAATCAAAGCAACGCTGCTAAAACAAAAGCAAAGTATAAAGTGTTCTACTGATATTGAAAAATTTTGAGCTGAAAAAATGTTTGAACAAAGTAATATTTTTGCCTCGTTTAGAGGTCGCTCACAAGCCCTAAAGTTGAAATAAGCATTTTTCTTTTTACTCAGCCATTCAACTAGTTGAAGCAACTCTAAAAATCAGGGGTGCAAACCGATCGGAAATAACGACTAATTCGGTTCAGTGGTTTAAACAGTTTTTGAACCACCGGTTCGGTTTATTACATGGTTTTTGAAGCCAACTTTACCGCGGTTTCGGTTCGGTTCAGTCTTAATTTATTATAAATTTAATGAGGCCAGTTTTCGTTTTTGCAAATAACCCCGGAAAGAAATGTTTTCGGACTCTTGAAGTTGCGTCAAATCCAAAATGTCAAAGAATCTTAGCTCTTTAAGCCCATTCTGAAGTCTTACATTCAGAAATGTCCTAAAATCTGTTTAGAAAGTATTTTTTTTTTACTTTTAAAGCTGCTGAAGTTTGAAAAACTAAAAACCTTGGGTTCAAACACATTATAAAGTATAAGTTGTGGCTTTTAGAGGTATTACACACCGGGTTTTTGCGTGAACCTACTCTATTTGGTCTAGCTAATCCTAATAACATTAATTGTTTTCTCAAAGAAAGCTATTTCATACCAAAAACTTTTTCAATGTTAAAGCTCACCTGTAGGGTCTTTTCCCCGAACTTCTGCTTCAATATTTAAAATATAATTTTTTCTTAAGTGAACATGTGACTTTTCAAAATTGAATTCCTGGAGAACATTTGAATAGGCGGATGTGCTGGCTTCACCCATAATTATAACACTTTAAAAGCTGCACTCCTGTCTAAAGTTGGATTAAGATGAAGAAGATTGACAGACTTATGGCTTGGCCTGGACATGTTATGGATGAAGAAGCTCCAGTAAAACAAGTGTACAGGCGGAAGGCGAACGAATTAGGGAAAGCAGGAGCTGTAGTACGACCGAAACTTAGTTGGGAAAAACAGGTGCTGAAGACTTAAAGGCGCTTGAACTGAACAACTGGTGCCAGCTCGCACAAGACAGAGGCGAGTGGCGGGCATTAATAGCAGCGGCCGAGACCGTCAAACGGTTGTGATAGAAATATCGGGCCAAATAAGAAGAAGAAAGGAAATGAGATACGCAAATAAATCGATTAGTAACTTTCAAAGATGGAATGTTACATGAAGATGTTGGTGGACAATCGCAGGACGTGTACGCGATCACATGTTTCATAGATCCGGCATCGATAAGGACTTATCGTAGCAATTCGATTAACATTCCCAAAATGTTTACGTCTTGAGACTTGTCTGTGAACTGGACCGAACGGTTCAGCGTTTTCGAAGGGACTCCGGTTCGGTTTGCGAGTCGGTTTATTAGCTGTAATAAGCGGTTCGGTTACGGATTGGTTCGGCTCGGTTCTAAACCGGTTTGCATCCCTGCTAATTTATTAAAAAGCTAATTTTTTATACCCTTGCAGAGGGTATTATAAAATTGTGCGGATGCTTGTAACACATTGAAGGAAGCATCTCCGACCACATAAAGTATATATATTCTTGATCAGCATGAGGAGCTGAGTTCATTTAGCCTTGTCCGTCTGTCCGTCCGTCCGTCTGTCTGTTTCTATGCTATCTCCTCCGTCAGTTTTAAAGCTATCCTCACCAAACTTTGCACGAAGTCTTTTGGTACAAATACTCTGCACATTTGTCGGAACCGGCCGGATCGGATGACTATAGCATATAGCAGTCCTAGGAACGATCGGTCGAAAAACTAGTCTTAGTGAAAAAAACACTTTTTGTTTTTAATGTTTTCAATAGAAGCTGCAAGGGTATACAAAACTTCGGCCGAGCCGAAGTTAACTTTTCCCTATTTTTTAATATTATGCAATCTATGCGATCTTACCTTTCTAAAATGGTGCTTAGCACTTTTGTACGACTAATATTAATGGTTTTATTGCAAATAAAAGAAATTAATCTGTTATAAGATTTTTATACCTACTCTGTACCAAAGGAACACAAACGCTGCTAGACAAAATGGATGTCAATCTTCCCCAATTTTACAAAGTTGGTTTCTTAAGTATTTTAGACCGCTGAGCACTAAAATCGACATGAAAAAATCTTTTGAATAGTTATCGATATATAATCGATAAAACTTTTGTTTCGATTTTTTCAAAAGTTGCCTCCACTTAAACTCTCATAGCTTTTTTTCTTTCTTCTGAAAAACGTATTACTTAATATTTTTCACTTACCTTGTCTGGGACTCACAACTCACTTACCTTGTCTCCGGAATTTCAACACAATAGTATTTAGAATTTCAATTCCAACATGTGATGTGTGTCATACAACTATTCTGTAATGATTTTGAGCTACAATTTTAGTTTAGAATTTCCACACGTGCATGTAGCCTTTCAATATCCAAACGGTTATGTATGTTGAAAGCCTAAAACTTTCGTGTGTATTGAGATTATTGTATCAAAATGTGGAAGTTATTTGGAAAAAGCCATCTTTCTCATATCATGTACCCTTTGCCTTTGTCCACGGATATTACACATAGAGTAAAAAGGGTATTCTAAAGTAGTGCAATGTATGTAACAGGCAAAAGGAAGCATTTCCGATATCATAAAATATATATATTCATGATCAGCATCAACAGCCGAGTCGATATAGCCATGTCCGTCTGTCCGTCTGACGCCTAGTTCTCAGAGACTACTAGAGCTAGATCAACCAAATTTTTTATCTAATCTAGTATTGTCTGCACGCAGATAAAGTTTATTTCAAATTTTGGTCACTCCCCCTCCCGCCACCGCAATAAAAAAATGTTTAATATCTCCTACCAGTTTTTTCATATCGAGCTCGGACTTTGCACAACAGTGTATTTGCTTAATATCTATAATCTTGTAAACTTTCATAAAGATTGAATAATACATAGCAGAGTTTTAAAGGTTATAAAAAGTTGCATACTTTTCAGAGCCGTATGCGGTGCTTGCTATTAGAATGGTGATATGTTTACTTTGATGTTACAGCTCTGTTAATTAACATAAAGGAAGACTATTAAACATTAATTCCCCTAAGTAACTGGTATATCGATTTCGGGCAGGGCCGACTTCAACTTACGCTCTCGTTTATTTCTACATGTTACATGTAGTTTGCAATCCAGAAGAAAGCATCTCCGACCCTATAAAGTATATATATTCTTGATCAGCATCAACAGCCGTGTCGATTTAGTCATATGCGTCTGTCCGTATGAACAAACAGATCTAAGAGATATTAATATCTTCGGCATTGGTCCTTCTGGAAAAATTTATTAATTGGGATTCTTTGTCGACCCGACAAAGGGTTGTTAAAGATCGGATGAACGATAGTCGAGTTATAAGAAAAACAAGTAATTATGCTGGGCATCACCGGCCACACGGCGATGGGCAGCACTTCACACAAACTTTGGGAGGTAAAAAGAAAATTATATTCGGGGCTGACCGACTTTCTTGAGTGTTCCACATGCCACGTTTATCTTTCAGTTTTCTACATTTAGCGTGTGAGATTTAGCAGGCTTAACAACGATTCGTTTAAGATATGTACTCAGACAAGCTAAATCGATTTAGCTGGGGTCAACTCCTTATAAAAAAAGCTAGCTAAGCGGTTGCTTAAACTTTAATCTGGCCCCTTGGCTTGAGCCGTTCTCAGACAAACTAACTGCCTTAGCTCATACCTAGCTAAAAACGCGTGGCACCGCAACCTTGACTGGCTAAGAGCTGATAGCTTTAGCAATAGGTTTAACTAGGTAGAAGCTCAAACATGTTTGCAATAAAAACGCGTGGCACCGCAACCTTGACTGGCTAAGAGCTGATAGCTTTAGCTATAGGTTTAACTAGGTAGAAGCAAAAAAATGTTTTACAATTATTTAGCAAGTTACCCTTGCTAAAACCGCGCCATTGGGAACCGAACCGGCTTTGCACTGAGCCGAATCGCTTATTCCAGCTGGTAAACCGAACCGGTTTCCTTTCAGAAATGCTGAAACGAAAACCACAAAGAAAAACGGTTCGGTTTGGTTTGGTTTGGCCGAGTTACTTATTTGATACTTATTTATTTGAGAATTTTAATAGTTTCCCTATCATAATTTTTATACGACATTCCGTTCGATCCTCTACAAGGGAGATCACTGATAGACCGAATTGATCCTTAGCTAAGCCGGATCGATATAACCTTTTTAACCTATTTAACTTGACACAAATTTTCAACTGTATCCTGAGGTTCTGCAACTGCCCGCCGATCTTTTAGTATACCTGTCACCAATCTGCATTCTTTTCTTGAAAGTTGAATTGCCGTCCTCTAGCCAGGGACATGTTTTAACTTTCATATACCATAGTACAATCTAGGCAGGAGAGTTGTTCATGGTACGTATTCTTTTCTAGCCGACATTCTCTGTTGTCGAAGGGTATTCCTCTAGAAACTTATAGACGAACCATGCAAATCCGACTTAATAATTTTTAGAAATTCTCCTACGGATTTTATAGATAATCAAATGGTTTATAGGAATTCAGTTTTCAAAGAGTGGGAAAAATCATATTGCGACTGAAGTCATAATACCGAACCGAAACCGCTGTTCAGTAAGCTCCAAAAACCATCTAATTAAGAAACTGTATGAACCACTGAACTGAACCAGTACTTACCAGTATATTCGAGTGGTTTGCATCCCTGGAAAAAGCACGAAGTCGAGGCACTCGAATACAGCGCCTGTACTTGTATTTTTTTTAAAATTATTCAATATCAAAAAGCATATACAGATCCGTCTTACGATGTCTAATCAAGATCTCGTACTTGTCGAATTTCCTCATTGATGTGTTGTCGGTCTTGACATTGCATCCACGATTTATCATAAACAAAGTGCCCATAATCACGCCACCATCTGTCCTGGCACGGCATACATATACCCGATCGTTGTTCAAGTTAGTTCCCACTGACACAGCATTCTTCTCTCTGTAGCCATCAAAGCTTCTGATCCACTCATAGCTAACAGTTTCGTTAGCCACAAGTACCTCAAAGGTGGTGGCCTGATTGCTTACAGTGTCCGTATTGAATGAAGCCGATCCTAATTCTGGAACTACGCGTGCTGGCAATATCGAACTGGAGTACACACAACGACCCACGTAATTGTAGTAACCTTTCGAATCCATGCCACCCAACACAGCTCCTTCAGGCAGATCCATAGACTTGGTCATGGGCACCCAATTATCTTCATTGTCGTAGACACCGCCTTGAATGAACCCAACCAATTGGGTCAGAATAAGTGCCAGGACGGCGAGATGTTTTGGTGTAGTGTACATGGCTTCTTAATACTGCTCGTTTTCTTGTTCGACTGGGTAATGAAGTTGACTTTCAGGTGCGGCTGGTACTTATACACCCCGAAAGTTTTGGACAATTGATTAGATACAGTTAATCAGAAAGCTTACATGGAGTTACTTAAGTCTAACAACCGATAAGATTGTGGTATTATAAGTTTGTAATTGTTTATGGTGATCATTAATGACTAATATTTAATTTAATTTAATTGTATTTTTCGCAAAAGTAAGTCGCCTGTCAGTGAAACATCTTTAGGTTTTTTTAAGACCATTAAAGCAAATACTTAGCAAGTTGCGCTGATCATTTTTGTACTAAATTAAATTTTTTGTCAAGCAGTTAAATGAAATTGTTCACTATTAAATCTCCCTTTTCTTTCAAAAGTCTAGGAGTTTTATTCTTATGATTTTTTTTTGACCCAAATGGCTTTGCAGCCATTTCTTAGATTGGTGTACGTATAAAAGTTACACTGTTTGAAAAGTAATAAGCATCCAAGCTAAGCATAAACTTGGCCTTATGACAAGAATAATCGAGCGATTTTAATCAAATAAACTAGACTCAACATGCATATAGTTAAAGTTTCTTCAATTCTAATTGAATGGAATTCATTCAACCACTTTAAACCCATAAAGACTGCGATGATAGTACCAATTATGAGCATCTTTTTAACTTAAATCTTATTTCCGACAAATCCCTTGAGAATGACGAAACCGGCCAGAATTTCTCTACTGCGTGACGTTCTCGTACATGACAGTTTGCACGTGCTTTTATTAAAGTTCATTTTTGGTGTACTCTAGAGGTTCCTGGAATTATTATCAGCTTTTTTATTGTAAGTGGCTTTATGGTGAAATCAGAAGTAAACAAAATTTGTTCTAACTGACTTAAGGGGCATGCTCATCTGCAGTCGTTTTTATACCCTTTCCAAAGGGAATTATAATTTTGCCCAGAAGCTAGCAACGCATAGAAATATTCATTTCCGTCCGCATAAACTATATATATTCTTGATTAGGGTGACGAATTCAGTTGATTTAGCTCTGTCCGTCTGACTGTCTGTCCGTCTGCCTGTTTCTACCAAACTAGTCTCTCAGTTTTAAAGCTGTCAAGCTGAAATTTTGCAGTGTTTTCTTTTTATTGCATACTGCTAATATGTCGGAATCCCGACTATATGACTATATCTTATAGCTCCCATAGAAACGATCGATCGAGTAACTAGTTTTAGTGAAACTTTATTGTTTTCAATGGAAACGTCTCCAAACTTCGTATTTATTGGCCTTTTATGCTTTTTCATAATGCTACTAAGTTTGATGAAAATCGGACAACCATATGGTTTATGGTTTATCTGTTTGTTCATACGGACAGACGGACATGGCTAGATCGACTCGGCTGTTGATGCTGATCAAGAATATATATACTTTATAGGGTCGGAGATACTTCCTTCTGCCTGTTACATACTATTGCACAAACTTAATAGTTGAACTCTGTGTACCTTTGGTATAGAGTATAAAAAACTTTTTTTCCAATGTTTAATGTTTAATGTTTAACTTAACATTAAACTTACTTACTTATATTATATATGCATTCAAATAGATTTTACAAAATTTTGTAGAAATCATTATATCAAAACGAGCCTTTGCAAGGGTAGTAAAACTTCAGCACAGCCGAAGTTAGCTTAGCCTTCTCGTTTTATATATTTTCTAGCTGTAAAGCCGTCGTCGCTCGGGTCACTCAAATTGTGTGTATGGAGAAACCTCCATATTTCCAACCTAATCACCAAAGGGCATAGCAGATTAAGCATATAAAAGCTGTCACCGCGCTTATCAAAATTTTTTTTTGCCCTTATAGCCGGGTATCCAGCAACGCAAAATCAAAAAAATTCTTCCAAGGTATGCACCTTCGTGCAAAGTTTGGTGAGGGTTGCTTTAAAACTGCCGGAGGAGACAGCATAGAAACAGACAAACGGACAGACCAAACTTTGCACGAAGTCTTGCGGTACAAATACGCTGCACATTTGTCGGAACTGGCCGGATCGGATGACTATAGCATATAGCTGCCATAGGAACGATCGGTCGAAAAATTAGTCTTAGTGAGAAAAACTTCTTTATTTTTAATGAAAACGCCTCCAAAGTACGTATTTCTTTACGTAGTTCTTAGTCTACTATCCTTTCCCATGATTTCACTAAGTTTGGTCGAAATCGGATGACTATAGCATATAGCTGCCATAGAAACGATCGGTCGAAAAACTAGTTCTGGTGAGAAAAACTTTTTTGTTTTTAATGAAAACGTCCTTATCATTGGCATACACTTATTCTATATACTTTTACACAATTCCACAAAGTTTGGAGAAAATCGGATGACTATAGCATATAGCTGCCATAGGAATGATCGGTCGAAAAAGAAGATCTAGTGAGAAAAACTTTTTTGTTTTAAATGGGATCGCCTCCAAATTTCGTAATTAACAGTGTGTTATGCTTTTCCATGATTTCCAAGCTTGGTCGAAATCAGACATCTATATAGTATAGATCCCTTAGAAAGTAAGGTCCAAAAAGTAGTCATAGTTAGAGAAACTTTTTAGTTTTCGGCCGAGCCGAAGTTAACTTTCCCCTATTTTTATTAATCAAGGTTAGTTCAACATTGTGAAAATAGTATAAGAATAATATAGGGTGGCTGATGAAAGCCGCTACCAAAGAATCATTGAATTAATTTTTTCTATTTGATGAATCTGTTTAATTCTTTTTTTTATTTTGTAGATTGAACTTTAAATTTATGGAAAATGGATAACTGGGACAATGAAACAAGAATTTGGATTGTCCGCCGCTATCACGCTCTGGAGTTCGTAGTTTTGGTTCAAAGAGACTATAGGCAGATTGACCATAATGAGACTTGTTAACCATTTTTCCGACCGTGGGACAGTCGAAAGAAGACCTTACCATCAAAACCCAACAGTTCGGACGGAGGACACAATCGCTGCTGTAGCTGCTCCCATAAAAAAAATTCAAGAGTTTCGACAAGGATCTTTTCTGCTCACATGCATCAACGAACAGTGGGGTATTTAAATTCTCTAATTTTTAAAGCTAATTAGCTATATTAAATAAAATTGAATAAGCTTTAACAAGAATAAAAAAAAATGAATTTCATACACAGAAAAAACCAAGTTATTTGAGTTAATGTACTTAATGTAGCAATATTTATCAGCCACCCTAAATGTTCCGTATTAAATTTAAATGTTTTTTTTAATTTAAAATCAAAGTTTTTCGTGCTAGATTTATATGTACTACGCAAATATTTAAATTAAATAATTTTCATATTTATACCCTTGCAGACGGTATTATAAAATTGTGCGGATGTTTGTAACGCATTGAAGGAAGCTTCTCCGACCATATAAAGTATATATATTCTTGATCAGCATGACGAGCTGAGTTGATTTAGCCCTGTCCGTCTGTCCGTCTGTCTGTTGTTTCTATGCCGTCAGTATTAAAGCTTTGCACGAAGTCTTTTGGTATATATACGCTGCACATTTTTCGGAACTGGCCGGATCGGATGACTATAGCATACAGCTGTCATAGGAACGATCGGTCGAAAAATTAGTCGTAGTGAGAAAAACTTTTTTGTTTTCAATGGGAACGCCTCCAAAGTACGTTTTTCTTAGCTTACTATCCTTTCCCATGATTTCACTAAGTTTGGTCGAAATCGGATGACTATAGCATATGGCTGCCATAGGAACGATCGGTCGAAAAACTAGTTCTGGTGAGAAAAACTTTTTTGTTTTTAATGAATACGTCCTTTTAATTGGCATATTCTTATGTTATATACTTTAACACATTTCTACAAAGTTTTATCAAAATCGGATGACTATAGCATATAGCTGCAGTATGAATGATCGGTCGAAAAAGAAGTTCTAGTGAGAAAAACTTTTGAGTTTTAAATTAAATTTCGTGATTTCACCAAGTTTGGTCGAAATCAGACATCTATATAGTATAGGTCCCATAGAAAAGTAAGGTCCAAAAAGTAGTCTTAGTTAGAAAAATTTTTTTTAGTGAAATCATGGGAAAGGATAGTTAACTAAGAAATACGTACTTTGAAGGCGTTTCCATTAAAAACAAAAATATTTTTCTCACTAAGACTAGTTTTTCGACCGATCGTTACTATGACAGCTATATACTATAGTCATTCGATCCGGCCGGTTTCGACAAATGTGCAGCGTATATGTACCAAAAGACTTCGTGCAAAGTTTGGTGAGGATAGCTTTAAAACTGACGGAGGAGATAACATAGAAACAGACAGTCGGACGGACAGACGGACAAGGCTAAATGAACTCAGCTCGTCTTGCTGATCAAGAATAAATATACTTTATGTGGTCGGAGATGCTTCCTTCAATGCGTTACAAACATCCGCACAATTTTATAATACCTTCTGCAAGGGTATCATTTGTGACAAACAAATATAATTTTAGCATACACACCACAGAGGCTTAACCTCCTCCTTCCTCCTTATCCAAACCATTCACCGCTTACTCTCCCAATCCTTCCACTCCTTCCTCCTCTTCCAATTCTTCCAGTTTCTTCCTTTCCCTCTTCTTGTTTTTGGTAAATATGGCAGTGGTAATGTAATAGATTCACCACCGATGAAGACTAAAAGAAACCTCTCAATTCTGCGACTGCGCCGCTATTTTTGGGGTGATTCTCCATTCCATTTCTTCTTACATTCTTCCCTCCCATGAATTAATGTCTTTATTAAGGTTATACATTCTCCCAAAGGACAAGAATATCTAGTGGATTCCTTGAAAACGCCACAAAAACGTCTTATGAAAAATAAATTTGAACAGGTAACCAAGACCTTTAGATCTTTGCTTATATTTAAGGTGTGGGCAGGATGTCAATGAGGAAGTCGAATGTGGAGAAGTCACGTCTTTTGGGCACCACTTGGAAAAAAAGTCCTTCTTGAGCTTACGATGAGTAGGCCTCCTGGGGAAACCACGTTAAAATGCGCGCCTTGAATTTGACCTAAAAAGGGAGCCTGTCAAAGAGTTTATAACAGATCCAAAAGGTGGGAAGTTTTTCTCAACTTCGCCCTCAAATTCAACCAAACTTTCATCTTACTCATATGCTTAGAATATTTTCTAAATATTTATTTGCAAAAACAAGCAGAATTCGAAAAGCATTTGTGATCGAGAATATTTAATATGGGTATAAACGCAAATTTTAAAATTCATTTTCAAGAAGACCATGGTCGACCGCCAATTGATTTCTGAAAGTAAATTCATCCTATTTCGCGGTCCATCGAGGACATTTTTTTTAAATTTACCAAATATTGCCTCTCCTAAAATATTTTAACGTGTTTAAAAAGTGCCTTTTCCGTTTTTTTCGGAGCAAACTTTATTAAAATAATCAGGTAGACCTGGATAGATCCACTTTGCTTTTTTGGGTCCGTTACAGAGTACACTAACGCGAACTTTTTTCAATACGAAATTCCAAATGTGAAATTTTCTGCGGCACTTGGCTGTGTATACTTTTGAAGTTATAAATTTGGCAGCCTAAATGAGATTTTTAAACTTTAAGTATTGCCACCACGGAGGCTTTAAAGTTTCCACTGAATTCAACATTTTATTATCCATGTAGGCAATAACATTTTATAATAGTCGAAGAGTCCAATTTCATAAACTAAACTCTGAACTCTGAAATATATTCTTATTCCTAGGTCAATACTGAAAACATCTCCTTAAATCTGTAACTATAATTATAACAAGTATAATATATTGATTTTTCTCGTGTAGACCAAGTTAAAAATTCATTACTAAAAAGTTTTTTTACTCTAAAAATTAAAAAAAAAGTGTTTATTAATGCAAACTAATTTAACTCTGGGTATGGTTAATTTTATGAATTTCTACCGACCCACATAATTCGTAATAAAAATTACACTTCATTTTAGCCGGGTAGATGCTTCCCCTTGCAGGTCCATCACCTACATCATCAGCCATTATATAACTGAATCAACCGTTTTTACGCACACTCTCTCTCCTTCTCTCTCACTGCCACACAAAATCCGTGCGTGTAAATTTTGAGTGAGTTTTTGTCCAACATTTTGGCGGGCTTTCGTACAGCGCATGCCCAACTCGAAGGCTTCTTCATTCATGACCCTCGGCTCCACTCAAAAATATTCTTTTGCTCAGTCTGTGGCCAGCGTTCGAGGCGTTTTGTTGGCATTTTTCACCAAGAAAAAAAAAACTGAAAGAAACTTTTCACGCGGCGGCTGCAGCTCGTTTTCTTCTTTTTTCATTATTAGTTCTTCAATTTTTCTGGCATTGCATTTGTTGTGGTTGTCGCCGTTATTGTTATTGTTGTTGTTAATGCCACACTCTTGCCCTTTCGTCTCCAAATGAATACGAGCCGAGCAGACTGCAATAATTTAACTGTCATTCAACTTTTGGTTACACACTGGAAACATAGAAATAGCCAAAAAATAAATAAAATAAGTAAAATCAAAATTTCTGCGTTTGCGGCCGCCGCTGGCGAAGCTTTTCCTAGCTGCTTGTGTCCTGTGCGTCGTGATATAACTTGTAGAGGAGTTGCCCGCTCACCTGACTTCCTTTCTGGCTCCTTCATGTTGGAAAACCATTGACCATAGAGCAGCAGTGCCAGCAGTAGAAGAAGAAGACGACATTAACTTAATGTGAGTAAAGTATTTTATAATGTTTTAGGGTTCCTTTTCGTCAAAAAATGTCTGGAAAATGGTGTAATTTGCGGTTTTTGTTTTTTGTTGATACCGTAGTTTTTGTTGTTTTTTTTTTGCCTGTGACGGCACGCAACTTGGGAATTAACGTAGGTCCTGCTACGGCGAAGCTACTAACTGTTTCCATGTAAATCATGCCACACGGGTCGTATGTGTAATTTGGAAAGGCCCAGCCCCTTTTGGTCCCTACAGCCTGCACTTGCCCAAATTGGTGTGAAATTCTTTGAACGTGACGTTTAGTCAGCAATAACCATACTGTGTGGCCTCATCAATATAACCGAAATGGGCAAAACCCATTTGGTGAATCGGGAATCCCATTTTGTAAGAAACTCACATATTTCATGCTCGAATTAAGCTTCATGGGGATTATCGATAAAGCAAATAATGACTATGGCAGTCAATTCCAAGAAAATTACCTTATAACTTTGAAAAGCTGTTGAAGTAATTTTCTTGACACCTTAGCCAAAGGTACGAAACATTATAATTACAGTTATCAGAAAACTGCGGCAGTTGGTACGAAAATGTAGCCATTATTTTCCTATTATTTCCGAGCCGGCCCCAGACATTTAATATAAATTAGCAACATTCTTTACAAACATTAAGGCCAAGACCAGAAAGACGGGGATTTGGAGTGAGTCCATTCCAATCTTGGATATGCGAATTAAACGTGACATGAAATATACCATGTCTCGTGAATACGTTGTATATCTATTCCTTCGGTGGGCACGATATTTGATTTTCAGAGCAGTCCAACAACAACAGAAAAAAACAACCCTTTTTGGCGAGGCTCCAGTCGGTCAACCAGACACACTGCATGTATTTGTTTTTGCAGTCGTCTCTGTCGCCCCGATACGCAATAGATTTGTTGTTGTAGCGGGTTCTGTAGAATAGAGTAAGGTACGCATTTGTTGAGGGAAGCTAGAGAAAAAGTTTAGAGAGAAAAGCTTAAAGGAAAAGGTGGGGGATATTTTTAAGTGGGGTTAAGATGGGTTCGAGTCAGCGGTCCCCAGATCCAGACCCAGGTAGGCTGCTGCTTGTACTGGAAATGTACAGAGGTGTGTTGTGTTAGGGTGAGTGGGGTCAGCTGGGCAGTTGAAAAGGTGAACCGTGTCATGTGGCGTTTGCCCACATTTGGGACACTCATCTGCTACTGCTTGGTGGATTCTTGCCAGGTAGCTATTTAGCGATGCCGAGTACCCCGAACGGAGTTTTGCCAAAGTGGCTCGGGTGCTTCTAGGTGAGGATTTTTGAGCCTCGTTTATGGGTGGTGGCCTTCCTCCCAGGACAACGTTTGGGGCAAGGCGGCTAATTGCTTCCGAGACAGAGGTGCTGTGAATTGAGTCCCTCACTAGGCACGCATCTGCAGCTGTTATGGTGGTGGAGTTGCCCGAGTGGGCTAGGACATCCGGCATATGTATCCTAAGCAGAGCTAGCAAATAACAATTGACCGTTTTTCGTTGTCCAAAAATAACAGTTATTTACGGACCCTTTGAGCAAAAAGTCAGAGATGAACCGTTCACATGGGCTCATGAACGAATCGCTCAGTGCTCAACGAACAACCATAGATTTATTTACATTTTGCTCTGCTCATTTACTGAGCAAATCATCGCGAGCGAAGAAGATAAAAGTCGTTTTGCGTTTGTGTGCGTGTATGTGTGAATGAGGTGTCTGTTTGGGCTTGCGACTCACACAAGCCATCCACACACATAAAACAAATAAAAGAAATAAAGACCCTTTGAGGTGAGTCGTTCGGCTTTTTGCTCATCTACTGACTCTTTAAGAGCGAGCGCTCAGTCAGAACGCTTTCTATATTTAAATTTTAATCCCGTTCCCGTGATCAATTCATTCTTTTTAGGCCTAAAATTTTCCCGGCAATTTTTTTTCGGGGTAGTTCGTAGGGGCAGAGGGACTATAAGGGCAGGATGGTTTGGGTGCTCCATCACCAGACCATTGCGGTGATCGCGGACATTCAGCATGCGGGTCTCCTCATGCATGTGGTCAACATGAGTCATGGTGTGACATCCAGTAATGGTGCGTAGAGCAGCATTTTGGGCACGCTGGAAATTTCCCCATTGTGTGTAGCTTATAGCCGCGGTCCATGCTGGTGCCGCGTAGTCGAACTGCACTCGGCCGATGGCCTTATATGAGACCAGCAGTGTTTCCTTCTCTTTGCCCCAAGAGTTTCCAGCGATGGCCTTTAGCGCCCTGTTCCTTTCTTTGACTTTGCGGGCTGTGTTCTCCGAGTGCCGCGCAAAGAAGAGGTTATCATACGTCACTCCCAAAATTTTTGGGTATTTAACAGTGGGAACTGTGCCTCCATCCACAGTGACGCAGAGTTGGGTGTTCACTATCTTGGTCCAGGTAGTGAAGAGGGTGGCGCTGAATTTTCCTGGGAAGAGTGTCAGGTTTCTGACTGCCAAATATGCTGAGACTGTTGGGAGGTAATAGTTCAAACTCTCAAATACCTTCTTCCTGTCCCTGTCCGATCCGAGGATGGTGCAGTCATCAGCATAGCTGACAAGTTAGGGTTCCGGAGGTGGTGGTGGCAATCCTGCAATATAGAAATTGATAAGGAGTGGGGAGAGAACTCTACCTTGGGGGACTCCTTGCTTCAGCCTTCTATATCTGAACTTGGCGTCACGAAACTCAACAAAGGCCTTTCGGCCTGTCGGGTAGTTTGCTACCCAGCGCTTGATTGCGTTTGAGAGCGCTGTTCCTTCGATGTCCTTGAGTAGGATGGCATGGTTAGCCGTGTCGAAGGCTTTTGTCAGGTCTAGGGCAACCAGGACTGTGCTCTTGCGGGGGCTAGTAGAGTTAAACCCATCTGCGATGGTGGTAGTGTGATCTCGCAAAGAGCTGTGCTGGTGCTTCGGTCCTTCCCGAAACCATGTTGATGGTCAGGTAGTGGGAGATTGTCCTGTAAGATGGGGAGTATCAAGGCTTTCAGGATCTTAACCGTGGGTGCAAGTAATGTGCTCGGATGGTTTCCCTGGCTTGGGAACTGGCAGAATTTTGCCTGTTTTCCTGATGTCGGGAATGATGAGGCTGGACATGCTGAGATTAATCAGCTTAGTGAGGTATCCCACACCTTTCGGGCCAAACTTCTTTAGCATGTCTGTGGCGATACCATCGGGTCCCAAGGCTGTGGGATATCAGTTTTAATGGCATTCGCCACCTTCTCTGCAGTGAAGTCGGGTGCCTCAGGGTCTTTAGGCAATTTGCGGACTTAGAACGCGTCCTTTGGATGTTCCACAAATTGACCGTTAAAGCCCGTGGCACAACTCTTGGCACTCATTTGGGATGCTCATTTACCATCTTTGCGATTTCCTGATTCGCTAGCTCTATGCGGTGGTCTGCTGGATCTACGGCTCCGATGGTGCCACGTTCGCGAGCCTTTTCCGCGGCTTCTGCTGGGAAGTCTTCCAGCAGGGATGTGGCGCTTATCCGCACAGGCAAGGATTTTTCGGAAAGTCATCTCTCCTGAGGTGACATCCGGGGGTCTTCCGTTTGCTCAAAGAGGCACGTATTGTTTTCTACTCTTGTTCACTGCTACTCGTTGCCTCTCCGCAGCCGCTACACTTATTTCCTCTCTCACATGTATTTTGTCACTTAATATGTCTGGTTCCCTCAAATGGCCAGCCTACAGAACATGTACTAGGAGCCTATGTGCCAAGCTTTAACAGCCTACTTCCAAGGAGCCTTAAAAGGATGATCTTGTTATATGTCATTCCCGAACTGGGTTCAAACCTTGGCTTGGACCGGCTTACCCAATTTAAATTAAAAAGATTTTACATAATTTGTTCAAGTTTTCATCACTGGTAATTGAATTATCTATGTATTTGACCAGATGAAATAAGCTTTACGAGTAGCTTTAATCGTAGCATTATAGTTTTTACATTTATAAGATGTCCAAAGCTTTAAAATGTTCAACTCCATTAAAGGCTTTATTAATTGTCTAGAACAGGAACCTGTACTCAAAAACCTAGAAAAAAATAGGGGAAAGCTAACTTTGGCTCGGCCGACGTTTTGTATACCCTTGCAGCTTCCAATGAAAACCAAAAAGATTTTTTAAAACTACTTTTCGGACCTTACTTTTCTATGGGAGCTAAACTATAAAGATGTCTGATTTCGACCAAACTTAGTGGATTCATGAAAAAGCATAAACAATTTCAATAAATTACGAAACTTGGAGGCGATCTCATTTAAAACAAAAGATTTTTTCTCACTAGAACTTCTTTTTCGACCGATCATTCATACTGCAGCTATATGCTATAGTCATCCGATTTTGATAAAACTTTGTAGAAATGTGTCCAAAGTATATACAATAAGTATATGCCAATAAAAAGGACGCTTTCATTAAAAACAAACAAGTTTTCCCCACTCGAACTAGTTTTTCGATTCCATTTAATACAAAAAGGTTTTTCTCCCTATAACTTCATTTTCGACCGATCATTCGTATTGCAGCTATATGCTATAGTCATCCGACTTCGAGCAAACTTTGTAGAATTATGGGAACAGGATATTTTGTAGTCGGGGCACTCGACTACAGCTCCCTTACTTGTTTGTATGTGGTAGGGACTGTCTAAAAGGCTTAAGTTCAAATTTGTGTCAATTTTTGGCATTGAGAACGGCTGCTATATTGCAAAACGCGAATTGGTTCATATCTGTGATTCTTTTAGACAAAAAATTTCAAAGACAAAGCTATAGATAATTACTTTTGCTTTCTTTTTTGTTTTCACAAATTTTCTGTGTGGGCAATAGTTTTCAAGTTATGTACGATCAACAAAGCATTTTTCACTTTTTTCCCATTTTTCTTCTTTCCGGTCAGACCTTAGCACAATTGTCTTATGATATCAATAAAAGAGAATACAAGAATATTAAGTTTGTGCAAAAGTGTCCGTCTGTCCGTCTGTCTATCTGTCTGTCCGTATGAACAAAAAGATCTCAGAGATGGTAAAAGATAGAGGTTTGACATGTATGGAACATATGTTTCTTATACTTGCATGCAGATCTAGTTTTTCTTTCAATTTTGGTCTTACCCAATTCCGCCCCCGCAATTTCGAAAAAACGTCATATCTCCCACAGTTTTATACATATAAGGTTCGAATCTTCTGGACATATTTAGTATTCGGTTTTCGTTATCGATACGCCAAAGGAATTTTAAAGATCGGATGAACGATATTCTAGTTATAAGGAAAACAAACAATTATGGGCAGCACCGGACGCAACGGTAATGGGCAGCACTTCACAGGTACAGAGTATGTTATAGTCGCTTTGTGCGACAAAGCGTTACAAAGCTATAGCTTCACAAACTTTGATTCGCCCCGTCGTTTGCCTGTAACAGCTCGACAAAATCAAACTTTTTGAAAATCACGGGATGTGACCCTTAAATTCTGATAGAAGGGTCTTTTATGAGCATCACCACATACCCAGTTTCTTAACTGAACCATAGGTGCGAACCTTCTATGGGTACTGTTGTTCTAGCAACACACAGCGACAACAACTTCTACTCATTTGTTAGCGGTTCAAGATAAAAATCTACAAAATTCAGGAAAAACGTAGAGGGTCATTGGAAACACAATATCAAAAGTTCCCTTTTAGACCCTTTTAGACAGTCCCCTACCACATATAAAAAATCTGGCTGGTCTATATTTCATGCATGAATATAACCTTTTTATACCCTTGCAGAGAGTATTATTAAATTGTCCAGGTGTTTGTAACGCATTGAAGGAAGCATCTCCGACCACATAGAGTATAAATATTTTTGATCAGCACGACGAGCTGAGTTGACTTAGCCCTGTCCGTCTCACAGTGGTCCCAAATCCCAAAAAGCTGGCCAAAAGTCGATAAACGTATTTGATTTGGCTGAAAGTCTGTACTCAGGGGTTTTCGGTGTCGCTGATTACGAATTCGAAGTCAAAATTTAGAAAAACAAAATGGCTGACCTACAATCGGCAAAAACGTAAAACGGCTAAAAGTCTGTACTCGGGGATTTTTGGAGTCGCTGAATACGAACTGGAAGTAAAAATTCAGTTAAAAATACTTGAATTAAATACTTGAAACTCGAAATTAAAAAAAAACATAAATTTTGTTTACTCATTTGCATTAACAAGCTCATTAATTTCAATTAATTTTGTAAATTTTGCAAAAAATTAAGTTTTTTTTCTACATTTGAGACCATAGCATTAAAAAAGACTCACCATCATATTTTTGTCTTTTTAATTTTGCTTACAACTTTCCAATCGTAGCATAAACAACAAAGTTAAGCGAGTTTTAGTGGAGGCAGCTTCGGAAACCCCGTTTATCGATAATATCTCGATAACTATTCGACAAATTTTTTTCATCTCGACTTTCGTGCTCAGCGGGCCAAAATACTTAAGAAAAAGTGAATTTGGGAGAGAGAGCTGCCGAGCAGTGTATATATTATATTACATAGGGAATGACATCAAATTGAAGAGGATGGAAAATGCTGTAAACTAGTGTTATTTAACCAAATTCGGTTTACATTAAATCTTATTGGGTTCATTCTCCAAGTCCTTCGTCCAACCCTTTCGATATTCAAATATCCTCTAATTCAAAATTAACAAATATTTTAGAATTTGTTTAATTATAGCTGTAATATTAAAAAAGAACAATGCCCTAAGGGTGCAGTCAGGCATTTTTGCTTGCGACCTTGGCCAATGTAAGTCCAATGCCCACAAAAGCATTTTTAGTGACACCGGGAATTGGTTTAGGGTTGGAATTAGGTTGGGGCGATTGACTTCTTTATGGGTTGGGTAAAATTCTCGCTTCTTTATGGGTTCACCTCATTAGGTAATCAACTTGAATGAATCATTAGGCTTAATTTCCCCAGATGCACACAACATCCAAAATGTTCCACCAACCTCTCAACAAAATACTTCGTTTTACATGGCATAAGTAAAATTAAATAAATATTCACTCCTTATTCCACTTCGGCCTAATTATTTATTTAAATTGAGCTTTGAAGCGGACTAACTGGCAATCCGTTCGTTCATTAAAATGTTCCCTCCCCCCAACTTTGACCTTCGCATGAAGGGCAGTGCAGTTGGACGAGGTTGGATACAAAATGCAGTTAATTAGCTTGAACATGATGTGGTGACTTAAACGAAAGCCACAAAATGCAAACGGTGACCATAAAGCAACCAAATGAATGTGACCGAAAATAAGCACAGGACTTGGGACACGATGGACTGGCTGGCCGGTTAGCTCGAATTACATATGCAATCATAGTAGGTGATTCGAGGCGATCACATTTCAGTTTTATTGCCAACAGCGATGGCAACACTTTGTCTTTGTCAGGCAGATGGGTGAGACCATCTGGTGGGGCTACTGGACAGCAGTTGGCCCAGTGAAATGGAATAGTAGTTTTGTGCTGGCGCTAGCATGTTTTGCGTTTGTTTAGGAGCTTGAGCTCTGGACCAATATTTGCCTACAGGCAAGAAAATCTTTGACGGTCACTATGAGACTGAGTGTGGGGAAAGAGTACTTGCTGGAAAGCGGAGGTCAAACAGAGACCCTGAGATTCAAATCAAGGATGGGCACCGAAATCTAACGGAAGCACACTGCAACAACAAGTTGGTCGCTGGTCACTGTAAAGCTGTTGAAATGTATTTTACAGTCAGAAAAAACATTTCTGACTGTATATCTTTTCCGGCATTTCTTATAACCTAAACGTAATGTTCTGCCTCGCCCAGTTCACTGTACCGTTCATAGAGTAGTGTGGCAAATCAAAAATCAGCAACCGGCTTTTTTTCCTTCATTTAACTTTGTTTTCTTATGCTGGTATGTTAATAAAGCATTTTATGACAGCACGTGGCCGCCCTCTGAAGAAGTTTTGACTTGGTCGGCTGCCACCAACTTAGCCCAACGCACTCCCAGCGTATGTGTGTGCCCGTCCATTGACTTCTTTTGGCCCCAGACAGAACGGCGCTACTTGGTTGCCAGAATGGCTGCCTATGTCTTTATCCTGTCAAGTGTGGCAAACATTTTGTATTTTTTTCCTGTTTCTCTCCCACAAGAGGCCCTTGGAATTTATTTAAAACTGCCTGCCTCGCAGCTAAGAAACAAAACTTAATCGTCCGTGTCTACATATGCGTGTGTGTGCGTCCTATATGTCCTTTTCATGGTTGAAACATTTATTACAAAAAAAAAACAACAAAAATAAATGAAACAAAATACAATATCATTTTGCACAGTCGCCGAGCTTGGGGCAAAACAATTGTAGCCCCATTTCCTGCCCCTTTTTGCCCAGGGACTGACTCAGCGATGGAGTCATAAAGCGTCAGGCCCCTTCTGACTCGTGGTAGGTGTGCCATTTGGTGCCCCGGCCTGCATGTAAAAAATGTCCAAACAATATATAATTGACTGCCTGCAGGGGGTAACGACATGTTTTTCCATACAACAAGGCCAAATTCAGCTAATTTATATGCATATTTCGTTTTTTCCCTTAACTTTCAAATTGATGTCTGTCTGTTGATAATGAAAATGGCGGAAAACAGTTTTCACTTTAGTGAAGGGCAAGCAACAAGAAAAAAAAACTTGGCACTTAATGCAAATCTTGTCAGCAGCAGCGAAAAAAAAAACTGAGCATTTAATTTGATTAAACTTGCCCATAAATTTCCACTTCGTTCAATGGCCGCGCCTCGAGGCATGCAACACTTTTTTCTGTTTACTTGGCAATTCTCCCAATACGATTTCATTAGAAATTTTTGCTCAGTAAACTGTATGTAAATGGAAAAATGTTCGTCAATGATGTCCTCTTAAAATATTTGGCCATCGGCTGAACAAACACACACCGCACACACAGCACTCAGAGAGACGAGGAAAATTCGACAGAAAAAATTTGAAAAAAATCATAGGTGAATGTGTTCTGGCTTGCAATTTCTTTAAAATAATAGATTAAGAGTTTCATGGAAAAAATATTAGTGGGAAAAAGTATCACTGTAAATCAGCACTGTGATAACTAGACCCCGGATTTAATGTTTTTTTTTTCATTTCTGCACTGAAAAGGGTAATATTTTGCATTTAGGCCGTATAATTAATTGCGGATCGAATAAACACGACATATCAGAAATATGCAAAAAATATGTTAAAAACTGCAAGTTATGTTAAATATGTCGAAAAAAATACTGTACTAAGTTTAGGAGTTATTCTTTCACTTTGATCAATGTAACTGTTTCCATGAATGCAGAATGTGCATTTAGCAGGGATTAATACCGGTACCGGAACCGGAACCGTTAACCGAAATAAACCGTTTCAAATCACGTACCGGAACCGAAACCGATACAAATTTTTTTTGAGAACTGAATACCGTTTACCGTTATTATTGGAACCGATAGAATCGGATCGAAACCGAAACGTTGGTACCGGTACTGTTTCGGTTTTTTTCTTATTTTGCAGAGTAGATTTGGTCAGATGTTTGTAACGCAAAGAAGGAATACTAAGACGTCCTTTACACGATGGTAGATATTCTTGCCACTTTTCTGAGATAGCGTTAAATTCAAGCACCCCTCTGTTAAATGACTTGCACAAAATTCTCGCAGCATCTCGGTGCATAACGAATGTTATGTATTTACATTGGCATCAAAATAAAATATGTACATGTACATTGTACGTGTGCATGTATTAAAACCAGTGACTGGGATGTCAGTTTTACATGTGCCGAGAACTTCAACACGGGCCAACGCCACATATGTACATAAATACATACATATGTTCAAATTATCGATCCTTTCTTTGTTGGACGAGTACTCTTATCGCAATATTAGTAGAGTATCCCTTACTAATATACCAACACATGTACATACATACGAACATACATAAGAAATTCAGTTTTTTTTTATCGTTTATTTGTTAAGATTTTTGAAAAGTGTGAGACTTAGTTCACGAAATTGTAAGCATATTAGTACCAAATAAAATGACCGCAACTAAATTTCAAGCCGAAGTTTTGGGTGATTTTTATTCCAAGTTGTAATTCGTCCTCTCTAGGGAAATCACTCGTTCAGGAAATATAAAAGCAAGAGAATCCTTTTTTGAAAACAATGCTTAGATAGGTGGCATGTTTTTTGACCCAAGGTATAACGTATTGCCAAATCTTGAGCAAAAAAAATCTTGCATTACTCATTTAACAAATACTTTTGCCCAAATTTCGTCAGTTGCTGATCAATCACCTCTTAATGATTATCTGAATGCGGCGACGAAGTTGATGCATATGTGATGTTGCAAGAAAAGAAATTTGGTGATAAAATCACATTAGTTTTGTCAACAAAAAAGCTGCTGGATTCCATTAACATTTTTCTTGCAAATAAACGTATTCGAAAGCATGGTGGTCAGAGTCCTCTACAAAGGACCCAGAATTGTATGAGATTTCAAAAGTTGCAATTTCTGTAAAATAATGCGTAATGTGAAAATCGATTTTAATTTTACTTTAAATGTCAATCGACTGGAACTTTTGAATATTGTTTTTTTTTTATATTACAAAGGAATAAAATGATTTGGACTTATATCAGCATTTACTTTTTACAAAACTTAAAATTTTTACTTATACCGGTATGTACCGGTACGTACCGGTATACCGAAATAAAAGACTGAGTACCGTATCGAAACCGAAAACCGAAATATATTAAAAACCGAAATAGAACCTTTTACCGAAACATTAATTTCGGTTTGTACCGGAACACCGAAAACAGTTTCGGTATTAATCCCTGGTATTTAGGCAGTATTGCGTTCAATACATACCCTCACCATTTACCGCAATGTGAATTAAAGTGAAAAATGAGCTGCGGAATTGCTTGTGCTGTTTTCTTTTTTTAAGTTCGCTCACAAGCAACGACTTGTGTGC
This sequence comes from Lordiphosa collinella, assembly GCA_018904265.1. Classification (NCBI taxonomy): domain Eukaryota; kingdom Metazoa; phylum Arthropoda; class Insecta; order Diptera; family Drosophilidae; genus Lordiphosa; species Lordiphosa collinella. The sequence goes on along the minus strand of JAEIFV010000002.1, from coordinate 439,177 downwards.
AGGGCGTTATCATGGTGATAAAGCCATTTTTGTTCATCCATAATTCGGGAAGGTTCAGTCGAATAGTTTAAAGCAAATTGTGCATAACTTGCAGGTAATATTCCTTATTGACCGCTTTTTCCTGTGGCAAGAACTCGTGGCAGGATGTGGTAAAGCGGATAGTGTGTGCACCTGTTTTGCCATAAAAATGATTCACAAACTTTGCCGTTCGGATTCAGCGTTAAACTGTTGGTCCCTTTTCTCTTGTTCGAAAATTAGAAACACGCAAGACAAGAGATAGAGAGAAGAAATTGTGCTTGGGATACTTTTTGAACAAACCTCGTTTGCCTTCAAGCTATTGATTGTAGCATCGTTCTTAGTAGTTTTTACTTATATTTCTTTCGTTCGGAATATTTGTCCAGTATATTTATGTAGAAATATTGAAAATATTTCTTTGTTTAAAGACCTGAATGGAAAACTGATCGACATCATCGTCTTGCATAAAGCATAGTACTCAGACAAGCTAAGTCGATTAAGCTGGGTTTCAACTCAATTTAAAAAAGGTAGCTAAACGGTTGCTAAAACTTTTAGCTGGTCTCTTAGCTTGAGCCAGTTCTCAGAGAAGCTAAACGCTTTAGTTCATACCGAGCTAAAAACTCGCGGCGCCGTAACCTTGACTGCCTATACAGCTGATTGAGTTGAGTCGGTTCACAATTGGTGGTATTTTGTTATTGTTGGGTGGTATTTTGGCGTTGAGCAGTCACACTGTTCCATTAGCTGAGACCTCAGCAAAAAAAATTGCCTTTTTAGCAAGGTCTAGACTTAGTATGTTTAGGATGTGTTTTCCCAATTATCATTGGGGTTGTAATTTGATATTGAATACAATGCCAGAAATGCATTCGTTTTTTACCACAATATCTTCATTTTTTTGTTCGTGCACCCAAGATTTTAGCCGCTTCACATGTTGGATTATTTTCGGTATTTTCTTTTACCTTTTCCAAACAATTCAAAACACGTACAAAGACTGTGAAAATTAATATAAAAAAAACTAATATTTGGAAAGTATGTCGATAAAATTCTGAATATGCAAAATATGTCGAATATACAAAAATAGCTTGTATTCCATCTAAATATTTTTTTATGAAATGAATTTCTGTGCAATCAGATCTAATTTTGGTCAACCGATTCAAAATATTTTTTTGCATAAAATCAGCGGTTTTTGTGATAACATTCCACTCAGTAACTCCTTAATGGGGTAAGAAAGAGTTTATTTTGGGAGATAGTGAAAAAGGTGGTTTGCCAGAAAATGTGCTATCGATTAAATCCAGTGATAATCTGTAGGAGTGATACTTAATGGATAAGGCGGGAGGGGTTAAATAACTATTTCAAGGGTTTCCGATTGGGGTTTGACTACGATAAGAACTAACCTTTGCCTAGATCTCCCCTATTTACTTGTACACAGAAAAAAAATTCAAGATATCCGGGCTTTAATCAATCTCAATCGATGTCAATTCTCAAGCTAAGTACGAGCTGGATTGACGTAAGTACGGATTTTTTTAATCCAGGAATTTTTGTCTTTATCCCGACCTTAGCTCAGGTGAGCTTGATATTAGCTCGATATAAAATAGTTTCAATAACACACGGGAATGATTTTAGTTTGTTATCCGAACACGACTTGATAATAAGTACAAACCCGTACTTACTTCAATCTCGAGTCAGTATCATATAATTTTCAAGTACGGATCCTAGCTTGAAATTAGCCTTTTGATACACACTTTTAAGGATTGACCTAAACCATTTGATCTACTTCGACTCGTGCTTAAATTTCAATCCGAAGGTCGTGATTTTATCTCGTCATTTTGTTTTCCGCGTATTGTACGTTTTTGTTTTTTAACACCCTGTTCCTTAATGAAAATGGGAAAAGGGGATCATGAAGTTGTGCAAAAGTATGCAACAGCCGAGTCGATCTAGCCACGTCCGTCTGTCCGTCCGTCTGTCTCTCTGTCAGTCTGTCCGTATGAACAAACAGATCTCAAAAATGGTAAGAGATAGAGGTTTGACATGTATGGGAAATACATATGCTTCTTATACTTGCAGGGCAGATCAAGTTTATTTTAAATTTTTGCCACGCCCCTCCCGCCCCCGCAAATTGTGGAAAACGTCATATCTCCCACAGTTTTATAGATAGAAGGTTCGTTCTTTTTGGACATATTTAGTAATCAGGATTATTTATCGATCCGCCAAAGGAATGGTAAAGATCGGATGAACGGTTGTCGAGTTATAAGTAAAATAAACAATTATGGGCAGCACCGGTCGCAACGGTGATGGGCATCACTTCACAGGTACTGAGTGTATTATAGTCGGGCTTGACCGGACGGAAAAACGGACATGGCTAAATCGACTCGGCTGTTGATGCCAATCAAGAATATATATACTTTATAGGGGCGGAGATGCTTCCTTCTGCCTGATATATACTTTTGCACAAACTAAATATATATTTTGTGTTCCTTTTGGTACAGAGTATTAAAAGCTTCTCAAACTGCCGGTCGGATTCGGCGTTAAACTGTAGGTTCCTTTCTCTTGTACTAAAATTGGAACGCACACAAGCCAAGAGATTGAGATTATCTTGGTTTTGTGCTGTGTCAATTTTGTTATGGTGTGGTGTGGCCATATTTTGGTCGCTATAATCGACCAAAAAGTAAAATCAATAAGAATTGAAGTTTCAATTAATTTGAGCCCATAGAATTAAAAGTACTTACCCAATCGAAGGGCGCCGCTTATTCATTTTTTCACACTTTAGTAAATAGGCTTAAAAATTTGTTCTTGAATTCGACGAATTAAAAGCAATTAAAAATAAAGTTTTAACACCGATTACCTTGATTGATTTTAAGAAAAGAGCATGATACAACAATTACTGGGTAGCGCAATGCGCTGCTTCGATATTCAAAGTCGGCCTTGGTTCGATGATTCAATGTTGCTACCCGATATATCGAACTGACATGGTGGCTTTTGATTTCCTGGTACAGCGCGTTACTTTTCGAAAGCTGTCAAAAAGTGAAATCAACAAATGTGTGGCCCTGGTTTTTGTATGCGTTTCAGTCCTGGGGTACGATAAATTTTCGCGCATGCGAATATGCATTTCCTGTTGCGCTGCCTTTTAATTATTGTATCATGGAAAGCGCACCAGTTCCAAGTAAAATTCGGAGTATGCCTCGTCAAGTCCGACAAATATACCCAATTTCAATGACTTATCGTTCAAAATATATTCCTTGTATGTTAAAGAAGCGATACCTAATGTGTTATTTCTTAACTGTCTAAATTATTAAACCATCGCGAAATTCGGGCAACACCGAGATTATCTTATTTCTTTTCTCTTGTGTACTTTCAGTTTTACCCATATTTTAACATCGAGATTGAAAGGAAAAGCTATTTGAGAAGAAACCACAGCGAACTTTTTTTGCTTAGAATTTGACAATCGATCATCCGATCTTTACCAAATCTTTGGTGGATCGTTCAATAATGTTGACTCTATGTCTTAAAGGTGCGGACTATCTACCTACAATAGTAAACATACAATCGTAGATGCTTCCTTCTGTCTGTTCGTATCTTTGCTACAGAGTTTAATAATATACCGAGTTTCGGTTAAGGGTATCTACATATATTCTTGAGTATCTAGATTATTGAGTAAAAAGTATCAAAGAGAAAGTGCTATGCTTCTGCTGAACTCGTATTTGAATTTTGTTAAAGCTATAAACCCAGAGTCGCAACGCGTGGGTTCTAAGAATTGTGTCGATATGCCCGTTTCGCATTTTTACATGACTGTTTTTGTTGAATTTTTCTGGCGAATCTGATTGCCAGAATCAGCCTTATGCCTGAGACCAACTGAAGTGTCACATCAATTGAATTGGACGACGGTGGCCCTAGCGGTGGGTCCATTCTCAGAATAGACTCTGCAGGCATTGATGTGGGTGGCTTGCATACTATTTTTAGACACTGTGGGTAAGGTAAGCGTGATGGCCGATGCACTACTAATGCAAAATCCATGTCGACATACAGCAATTTTGTCTGATCAATTGCCTTTGATATCTGGAAGGAAGAAGGGAAAATGCCGGCACAATTGCCTGCCTGCCTGCCTGCATGTAATTTCATAATTTCTGACCGAGTGGGGTAGGTGTACGGGGGGCAGGTTCATTAGTTGAGCTGACTGCTAAATGACAGCTGCTGCGACGAAGGCACACGTGCCTTATCTACTCAACCATCTTCAGTTGAAAAGTGTCAGTCAATTTAGTACTTGTGGCTTGTTGTCAACGTGCCGGGAATGAAATTACCACCAAGCGACACTTTCTCTTATTGCTTTAACTTATGCAAATTGTGCAAATCCAGGGATGTGAGTTTATGTTATATAAGTCTCAAGGCAGACGGCGACTGTTTATATTGTATTTTTCATAAGTAAGAGTCAGAAGACAACTGTTGCCTACCTTTGAGGGCCAAACAACCTTTGGCATTTGAATTCAATTCGACTGACAATCCATGACAAGCCACCTGCCTTTTTTGCTCTATCTTGTCTGTCAGTCGCTCTGACTGTCCCACTAATGAGATGCAACAAAGCCAACGTCAAGGTTTGTTTACTTCCGCCAACGAAGGCGTCTATTATGAGTTGGCGACCGTGACAGTGGCACTTGCACTTTCATCAGGGGCAAGCCACAACAATAGTTAAGGCAGACAATATTATCCTTGTCCCTGAACTTGTCAAATAATAAAGCTTTCTACATATTCTTCTATTTGCAGCACTTTCGTTTATCACTTTTTCTGTTTTTTGGGACAATTTGTATTTGACAATTGAAGGAAACGGAGCCGCAACTTTTAAATGAAGAAACATGGGGAATGGCATGAACAAGGTAAGTGTAGGAGATTTATGTCCAGATGACAAACAAACAAAATAAAAAAACAAAAATATTTCAAGGTTTTCGAAATCATTTTGGGGGTTGACTAAAGTTTGCCCCATTCGGTAAAATAAACAAATTTTCTACTAGTTGTTTGTTGGTGGTGTCCTGTCGCCATCAGAGATAGTTGTCTAGGCAACTGTCCCGGGGTGGTAAACAATAAACAAAATTAAATTCAACAAACTTTGCATAACAAACCTTACTTGAGACGATGAACTGGCACATGGGAGAAGTATACATATATGCCTGAGTTAAGCTTTGTAAATTTTCTAATTTATATTCCTCCCGTCTTTTCAGGTCTTGCCGGGACTGTATGTGGGCAACTACCGCGACTCCAAGGATCATCAGCAGCTGGAGAAATTCAAAATCTCTCACATCATCGCCATACATGACAGTCCCAGACGTCTGTTGCCGGTAAGTTACACTTGGTTGCAAGTGTTGGGTAAAACTATTCATATGAGTTGCTCACTTCTTTTGAAGTTAACAAAATGAAAATCAAAACGAATCGAAATCGTTGACTATGGTTCGGTTAGCGAACTGGTTGCTTAGCCTAGGTTAGACCGAGACAGGATTTACAAGAAAGAAAGTCGGTCAAGCCCGACTATAATATACTCTGTGCCTTTGAAGTGCTGCCTATCACCGTTGCGACCGGTGCTGCCCATAATTGTTTTCTTTATAACTCGACAACCGTTCATCCGACTTTACCAATCGTTTGGCGGATCGAATAATAATCTTGATTTCAAAATATGTCCAGACGGTTTGAACCTTCTATTTATAAAACTGACCGAGATATGACGGGAGGGGGCGTGGCGAAAATTGAAAATAAACTTAATCTGCCTGTAAGTATAAGAAGTTTTTGTTCTATACACGTCGAACTTCTATCTCTTACCATCTCTGAGATCTGTGCGTTCATACGGACAGACAGACAGACGGACAGACGGACATGGCTATATCGACTCGTCTGTTGATGCTGACCAAGAATATATATACTTTATAGGGTCGAAGATAACTTTCCCCCTTTCTGTTTCTATGCTATCTCCTCCGTCAGTTTTGAAGCTATCCTCACCAAACTTTGCACGAAGTCTTGTAGTACAAATAGGCTGCACATTTGTCGGAACCGGCCGGATAGGATGACTATAGCAAATAGCTGCCATAGGAAGGATTGGTCGAAAAACTAGTCTTAGTGGGAAAAACTTTTTTGTTTTTAATGGAAACGCCTCCAGAGTACGTATTTCATAGTTTACAATCCTTTCCCATGATTTCACCAAGTTTGGTCGAAATCAGACGACTATAAAGCTGCCATAGGAACGATCGGTCGAAAAACTAGTTCTAGTGAGAAACTTTTTTGTTTTTTATGAAAACGTCTTTATTATTGGCATACACTTATTTTGTATACTTTTACACAATTCTACATAGTTTATAGTACATAGTCCTATACATAGTACACAGTCGAAATTGGATGACTCCCATAGGATAGCTCCCATAGAAAAGATAGGTCGAAAAACTAGTTCGAGTGAGGAAAACTTTTTTGTTTTTAATGAAAACGTCCTTTTTATCGGCATATTCTTATTTTATATACTTTACCACATTTCAACAATGTTTTATCGAAATTGGATGACTATAGCATATAGCTGCAATACAAATGATCGGTCGAAAAAGAAGTTCTAGTGAGAAAAACTTTATTGTTTTAAATGGGATCGCCTCCAAATTTCGTAATTAACAGTGTAATATTCCTTTTCAAGATTTCACCAAGTTTGGTCGAAATCAGACATCTATATACATCTTGAAAAACTTTTTTGTTTTCAATGGAAGCTGCAAGAGTATACAAAACTTCGGCCGAGCCGAAGTTAACTTTCCTCTATTTTTATACCCTTGCAGAGGGTATTATAAAATTGTCCGGATGTTTGTAACGCATAGAAGGAAGCATCTCCGACCACATAAAGTATATATATTCTTGATCAGCACGACGAGCTGAGTTGATTTAGCCCTGTCCGTCTGTCCGTCCGTCTGTCCGTCTGTCCGTCTGTCTGTCTGTCCGTCTGTCTGTCCGTCTGTCTGTCTGTCCGTCTGTCCGTCTGTTTCTATGCTATCTCCTCCGTCAGTTTTAAAGCTATCCTCACCAAACTTTGCACGAAGTCTTTTGGTACAAATACGCTGCACATTTGTCGGAACCGGCCGGATCGGATGACTATAGCATATAGCTGCCATAGGAACGATCGGTTGAAAAACTAGTCTTAAAGAGAAAAACTTTTTTTTTTTAATGGAAACGCCTCCAAAGTACGTATTTCTTAGTTTACTATCCCTTCCCATGATTTCAGTAAGTTTGGTCGAAATCGGATGACTATAGCATATAGCTCCCATAGGAATGATCGGTCGAAAAACTTGTTCGAGTGAGGAAAACTTTTTTGTTTTTAATGAAAACGTCCTTATCATTGGCATACACTTATTTTATATACTTTTACACAATTCTTAAAAGTATGGTCGAAATCGGATGACTATAGCATATAGCTCCCATAGGAACGATCGATCGAAAAACTAGTTCGAGTGAGGAAAACTTTTTTGTTTTTAATGAAAACGTCCTTTTTATTGGCATACACTTTTTTTTAATATATTTTGGACACATTTCTTCGAAGTTTTATCAAAATCGGGTTACTATAGCATATAGCTGCAGTATGAATGATCGGTCGAAAAAGAATTTCTAGTGAGAAAAACTTATTTTTTTTAAATGGGATCGCCTTCAAATTTCGTAATGAACAGTGTATTATGCTTTTCCATGATTTCACCAATTTTGGTCGAAATCAGTAATCTATATAGTATAGATCACATAGAAAAGTATGGTCCAAAAAGAAGTTTTAGTTAGAAAAACTGTTTTGTTTTCAATGGAAGCTGCAAGGGTATACAAAACTTCGGCCGAGCCGAAGTTAACTTTCCCCTATTTTTTCTACCTAAGACTATTTTTCGGACCTTACTTTTCTATGGGAGCTATACCTTATAGATGTCCGATATAAACCAAACCTAGTGGAATCATGGAAAAGCATAACAATCTAAGAAATACGAAGTTTGGAGGCGTTTCCATTGAAAACAAAAATGTTTTTCTCACTAAAACTAGTTTTTCGACCGATCGTTCCTATGACAGCTTTATGCTAAAGTCATCCGATCCGGCCGGTTCCGACAAATGTGCAGCGTATATGTACCAAAAGACTTCTTGCAAAGTTTGGTGAAGATAGCTTTCAAACTGACCGAGGAGATAGTATAGAAACAGACAGACGGACGGAGGAGATAGTATAGAAACAGACAGACGGACAGACGGACGGACAGACGGACATGGCGAAATCGACGCAGCTCGTCGTGCTGATGAGGAATATATATATTTTATGTAGTCGGAGATGCTTCCTTCAACGCGTTACAAACATTCGGACAATTTTATAAAACCCTCTGCATGGGTATAAAAAGAATAATTAAAATTTTATCTAGCAAGTTTAAAGCCTTTAAAGCCTTGATAGCGATGTTCAGTCTAAAGAACATGTTAACTTTTTCTGTTAAGTGAGCAACTGGGTACACACCACTAAGACTGTGTCTAAACATTTTTTCTTTCCAGGACAAACACTATCTTTGTGTGATGGCCTCGGATACACCAGACCAAAATCTCTCTCAATATTTTTCCGTTTGCAATGACTTCATTCATGCCGCTCGTCTACGCGAGGGCCATGTCTTGATCCATTGTCTGGCGGGGATGTCGCGTTCGGTAACTGTGGCTGTGGCCTACATCATGACCGCCACCCATCTTAACTGGAAGGAGGCTTTGAAAGTGGTGCGCGCTGGTCGTGCTGTGGCTAATCCCAATGCTGGTTTCCAGAGTCAACTGCAGGAATTCGAACAGTTCAAGTTGCCAGAAGAACGACGTCGACTGCGAGAACGTTTCCCTTCGTCGGCCTTGGAACAGTTGGATCGACTGAAGGTGGTGATGGCTTTGGATAACTATCAAGAGTTGCTGCAGAATCGGGACATCTGCGAAGGAAATTGTTCGCGTGGTCAAAAATGTCCCACAGGTGCGAGTACTTCTTCGGTGGATCCCGATGAGGATTCGCCTTTAGAGCTTAAGCCCAGTATTGCCTATACCTTGAGATTTGTGGTGGATCGTTGGAAGGAAAAGGCTCTGGACCAAGCGCATACGGATGTGAGGCAAATTCCTTCGGAGAGTGTTGTTGGTAGCAGTTCTGGCGAGGAGCTAATGCCCAATGTGCGATACTATAATGCCGATGGTAGTGTTGGACGTTTTGTAAATAATTTAGATGAGGAATTGGAAGAAGATGCACGTCACAGTTCCTGTACGGCACATATGAAGCGTCTGGCGGCAAGGTTTGAGCAGCATAAGCCTGGCATTCAAGAGGCCACAGATTCACCCACCCGGCGGCTACGTCGTAAACCCGCACACAAACGCCCTCAATAGTCCTAAGTCCTAAAATAAAAATTGAATCCAAATATCTAAACATTTATTTTTTCTCGTAGGCGTCTGCAACATGGACCCCACCAAGGGTCTGTTCCGACGCCGTCCTTCAACCGCCTCCACGCAATCACGTCTACGTGCACAATCCTCTAATGCCAATGCTTCGTCCAGCTCGCTGAGCGTTAGCACTACAGTGGTTCAGTCCTGTCCAACTACACCTAAGCACTCACCACTACCGCTATCTCGCCGGTCTATGACAGCAATGGGCAATGACCCCATACCAGAAGATGAACTTGCCTACGATCAGCCGCCTACCACTTCAACCGAGGCTGCCGAATATGCAGCTGCCTTTGAGGATGCCCGTCGGGAGCAACATGTGAAAAATCAACGATCACACAAGCCGGGAAGCTCGACAAGTGCTACGCCTAGGGTAAGCAGTGCCGGAAGTCGTAGGGAAAGTGAGTCTAGGGAGGGTCCGCAGTTGCAACGTAGTGCCAGCACAGTAAGTGGTTTCGGTGTACGCCCGCGTAGCGGTCCAGCAGGCCTACATGCCTACACGGGTGAGTGAGGGTAGTTCTGACTAGGTAGAGCAAGCCTTCACATTATCTTCTCTTCGTACAGGCTCGGTGCCCTCATCCGTCCACGGTTCACGCGTGGATCTGAGCGAATTGGACAAAGGTTCAGCCATTTATTTGGGTTGCACGGCTCCAAGGGCCTCTACATTGTCTATATCCTCATCACGCGGTTCATCGGGTGGCTCGGCACCGCCCTCACCCTGTAACACACCTCCTGCCAGCCCCAGACATGGTGTGAGAAGGTGAGGTTTGATATATGATAGAAAATCGCCAAGAATTAGTTCATAAGAAGTTTGCAGTATTAAGACAAGAAGAATTCAAAGCTCAGAGAGCAACAACTGTTCCCTTTTCCACCGAGCTTTATTTTTTGCCATTGCTCCTTTCAATTGTTATTTTTTTGTCGTTATTTTGATAGGTATACCCAATCCAGCTCCACTTCATCCTTACAATTAGTTGAGAACATTGACCAATTTTTAAAGATGATTTTTTTTAAAACGCTTTAAACGGGGGTGTCCTGGAAATCTCTAGAGATTTTGTCTTCGGCTGGTTTGAAAATCGCTCGAAAAATCCGTCGGTGTCCCAGAACTTCAAGAGATTTCATTTTCTTAGTGGGAAAGAATATTGCTCCAATTGGGTTCAAAATAATTGTCCATTCACAAAACGAGTAGCATCACGCGCAAAATAATTTCCTTATATTTGTTGAATTAAAATGATGTTAAACGGAAATCTGTTAGCTGTGGCATAAGTTTTATGATTTAGCTAATATTATAACTTAATTAAAGTCGCGTTACCCAAAATTAAAATGAAAAATTTAAAAAATTTTTCGCGCCAATCAAAAGCAACACTTTCCAACCTTGGCTCGTTTGTTGTTGACAAATTTCCCATCAGCGACTAAGGAGGCAGATGGCGCCACTGGTAGACGGTTTTGGCCGATATGGCGCCTTGGTTGGTGCGAAAAATTATTAAAAAGCAAAAATTAAAAAAAAATCGTAAGTCAGCCAAGAAAAAAGTGTTAGATTTAAAACTAGTTTTGCTTATAAGATAGTTTTCGCGGGAATTAGAAAATATCTAACCAAATCACTAGAGATTTGAAACCAACCGAAAGAGATTTAGGACAGAGATTGGTTTTGGGTTGGAATTTGGTTGGAAGAGATTTCTGGGACACCGCCGAACTCATTTTTTCTAGTATTTTCTTCTTGGATAGACGTAAGAAACATTTTAAAAGTGCTCAGAATTTAAATTAGTTTTGTCATTAGTTCACAAGTACATCAATAGTCAAGGCAACATTCTGTTAAAGATTCACACAAACTTTCAAGTTGCCAGACTGCTTAATGTCAGACATCTGGCAGTCTGTTCAGGCTGAGTAGAAAATTATATGAATTTGGGCAGATTTCTCTAACTATGACAACCAGATGCGTAGGCAGGGGGGCTCCGTCCCCCCTGAAAAAAATCCTGGCTACGCCCCTGATGACAACAGTCAACTTGGACTACCTCTGGAAAGTGTTTACGCAGGTCTGGAAGCAACTGCCGCTGTTAAAGTCATCTTATTCTGAAGAATTACTCTTTATTAGTACCAAATAATCCAAAAACTCCTCAAAAAATCAGGCATGCAAACCGGTTTTGAACCGAACCGAACCGTTTTTTTCAGCTTGTGAACCGAACCGGCTTCCTTTCAGAAATGCAGAACCGAACCGAAAACCACAAAGAAAAAATGGTTCGGTTCGGGTCAGTCCTCTGATGAGTTTTAAAACTGGATCTCTTCTCTCTAGCCAATGATACTTATTAATTTCGTTTTCCTAAGCTAATTTTAATTCGGCCCTCTACAAAGAGGTCCACTGATAGACCGAATTGATCCTTAGGAGATTTTACATTTTTTTTACAACATGTACTCCTGTAAGTCTACCGCATTTGCCCGCCGATCTCTTAATTTACTTACCATAAGTCTTCATTCTTCTCTTGAAAGTTGATAATTGATTTGTCGTCCTCTACTGGACAATATTCTCCATTGTTTTATGACTGTTTAAACGACCTTTATACTCTTTAACTTGTAGTTTTTACAGGCTCGAGGTCTTGCTATGTTATTGACATAGCTTTAAACAGAGGCCACAACACAACAAAGGAGGCTTCAGGTTGATCGGACGACGTTCATGAGGGACAACCTCACTCATCAGCGATCTGAGCCTGAAATGTCTGTCCAAACAGCAGTCTCTCCATGCCTGCGACGGCAAACCGTTTGGGAATTCAAAGGGTGTTGCGCGCAAAACACCAAAGACGCTTAGACCCCCCCTTTGTAGTTGTGGGGGTGTGTTTTTGGAGTTGGACCCCATGTCTTTAGTACTTCTTCACCTTAATATATTCTTTATCAACATCAAAAATAGGGGAAAGTTAAATTCGGCTCGGCCGAAGTTTTGTATACTCTTGCAGTTTGATTTTTAAAATAAGACTACTTCTCGGACCTTACTTTTCTATGGGGGCTATCCTATAAATATATCCGATTTCGACCAAACTTAGTGCAATCATGCTAACGCATAACAAACTGATAATTTCGAAATTTGGAGGCGATCCCAATTAAAACCAAAAAGTTTTTCTCTCTAGAACTTCTTTTTCGACCGATCATTTGTACTGCAGCTATATGCTATAGTCATCCAATTTTGACAAAAATTTGTAGAATTGTGTAAAATGACGTTTTCATTGAAACAAAAAGATTTCTTCACTCGAACTAGTTTTTCGACTAATCGTTCCTAAGGGAGCTATATGCTATAGTCATCCGATTTCAACCAAACTTAGTGAAATCATGGGAAAAGATAGTAAACTAAGAAATACGTTCTTTCATTAAGACTAGTTTTTCGACCGATTGTTTCAATGGCAGCTAAATGCTATAGTCACCCAATCCGGCCAGTTCCGACAAATGTGCAGCGTATTTGTACCAAAAGACTTCGTGCAAAGTTTGGTGAGGATAGCTTTAAAACTGACGGAGAGATAGCATAGAAACAGACAGACGGACAGACGGACGGTCGGACAAGCCTAAATGAACTCAGCTCGTCATGCTGATCAAGAATATATAAACATCCGGACAATTTTTTTAATACCCTCTGCAAGGGTATAAAAACACACAGTGGTCAAAAATCGTTTTGCCTTGGACAATATTCGTTAACTTTTGAACCGCTCATTATTTTGAATTATTTTTTTTATCTAAGAGTTTTTTAAAATTGAGTAAGTAATTCCTGAGATATAGAGCGCTACAGTCAAAATTTTGTAAAAAGTTTTTCTTTTAAAGCTGCTGCAAGCCATATTATTAAAGCTGAGGTGCTGATTTTTGGTCAACGTACACATAATATGATACTCAGCTGGTTTTTTTCTAAATTAGAATTTAGTCGGTCAAGTTTTATGGCATTGTTTATACAATTAAAATTATCCACGCCTGGTTGTACCTTAATGGCATCTGAAATTAACAAAAACGATCGAACTCATTTTTAGTAGCTTACTCCATTTTTCTAACAAGTTTTAAGCTAAATGGACATTGTTTTTATTTAACTTCCATACAAAATACATTTTTTTATTGAAAGTAATTTGAGTAATCTGCTGCGAACGGACGACTAAGGCGTGCATAATAAAACCTGGTTTTTTCACGCAAGTCAGGTTTTCTCGAGTTTTGTACATAATATACCTATAAAACGATACACCACTTAATTTTTTTTAAGTTTTAACCCCCTTCCCCCTTCCTAAGTGGGCACCATCCCCACGATCGGAAAAATATTGCCAGAAATTAAATTAGAGCACCCAAAAACCTAACAAATATACCCCATTTCATGTTTTTTAGATTTTACCCCCTCCATAAGTCGGCCCTATATTGTCAGAAACGAAATCGGAGCACCCAAAAAAACTATAAAACGACACCGCATTTGAATTTTTGTTTAGTTTTACTCCCTCCCCTCCACATAAGTCGGCCCCCACCCGATCGGAAAAGCCTAAGATAGCGACGTTATTAATTTCTGCCGGTCAGTTTTCCATTCTGTCCCAGTTTGTTATGCAAAAGTATAAAACAGGTAGAAGGATATAAAGTATGTATATTCTTGATCAGCATCAACAGCCGAGTCGATTTAGATATGTCCGTCTGTCCGTATGAACGCGTCGATCTCAGAGACTATAAGAGTGAGCCACAAATTTTTGAATGTACATAGGTAGGTGTATACCAGAGCCAAATCGAGTTTGATGGAAACAATTTATTCTTGATCAGCATCAACAGCCGAGTCGATATAGCTATGTCCGTCTGTCCCTCCGTATGAACAATCAGATCTCCGAGATGGTAAGAGATAGAGGTTCGACATGCATGGAACAAATACTTCTTATACTTGCAAAACTTCTTATTCTTTCTTGTTTCTTAATGGACTATGAAGTTTTCAGATGTACCATTAAATATTTTTGGAAAAAAAATTTTTTTGTGCAAGTCTATATCTATCTCGTTTCTCAATTTTGTTGTTCTTAACCAGGCCTACAAATCACTTGATTAGACCTAAAAAAAATAACGTCTTCATGCTCAAAATCGCGAAAATTTAATTAAATATTTACCTTTTATATTGTAATTTTTCGGGTATTGATTTTGTAGTTAGGTTTCACAAAAAAGACACGACAAAAGGTTGATATTTTGATTTTCAGCATGAAGACATTATTTTTGAGCTTGTCCAACGAAGTGTTTTATAGTAGGACTGGTTAAGAGATACAGATCTTAGAGGTACTTGAACTAAAAAAAATAGGGGAAAGTTAACTTCGGCTCGGCCGAAGTTTTTATAACCTTACAGCCCCCATTGAAAACAAAAAAGATTTTCTAATTTAGACTACATTTCGGACCTTACTTTCCTAAGGGAGCTATACTATATAGATGTCCGATTTTATCCAAACTTAGCAGAATCATAGAAAAACATAACAAACTATAATAACAATTACAAATTTTGGAGTTTTTCTCACTAGAACTTTTTTTTCGACCTATCATTTGTACTGCAGCTATATGCTATAGTCATCCGATTTTGACAAAACTTTGTAGAATTATGTTAAAGTATATAAAATAAGTATATACCAATGATAAGGACATTTCCATTGAAAACAAAAAAGCTTTTCTCACTAGAACAAGTTTTTCGACCGATCGTTCCTATGGGAGCTATATGCTATAGTCATCCGATTTTGACAAAACTTTGTAGAATTATGAGAGAGCATAACAAATAAATCAATGCCGATTTTAAGGTTATTTCCATGGAAAACAAAAAAGTTTTTCTAACTAAGACTACTTTTCAAACTATACTTTTCTATGACAGCTATACTACATAGATGTCCGATTTCGATCAAACTTAGTGGAATCATGGAAAAGCATAGCAAACTAAGAAATACGAAGTTTGGAGGCGTTCCCATTGATAACAAAAATATTTTTCTCACTAAAACTAGTTTTCGACCGATCGTTCCTATGACAGATATATGCTATAGTCATCCGATCCGGGCGGTTCCGACAAATGTGCAGGGTATAAGTACTAAAAGACTTCGTGCAAAGTTTGGTGAAGATAGCTTTCAAACTGACGGAGGAGATAGCATAGAAACAGACAAAGGGACAGGGCTAAATCAACTAAGCTCGTCACGCTGATCAAGAATATATATACTTTATGTGGTCGGAGATGCTTCCTTCTATGCGTTTCAAACATCCGGACAATTTTATAATACCCTCTGCAAGGGTATAGAAATTAATTCAAAAGATGAGCCATTTAATAAGACTGGAAAAAAAGTC
The DNA here is from genome assembly GCA_018904265.1 of Lordiphosa collinella. Lineage (NCBI taxonomy): Eukaryota > Metazoa > Arthropoda > Insecta > Diptera > Drosophilidae > Lordiphosa > Lordiphosa collinella. The sequence goes on along the minus strand of JAEIFV010000002.1, from coordinate 423,463 downwards.
ACTCGATACACAAATTAAATAAAATGTTTTAACCGTTAATATAATTTATTTAATAACCCAATCGTTTATTTCAGATCTACTAGCCTAGTCAAGAAGCCCAGATGAAAACTTGGGTTAATGCCGAGGCTTATATGTATAGCGTGTAATCTGACACACATCCTTCAAAAGTGGAACTAATCTGTAATCTCCTAGCACGCGCGCGCGACCTGCATACGTTTTTTTGGAAAACTTCAGTACATACATACCAATGGAAAATTACCCACAAGGATCAATACTCCCAGGGTCTCTAATCACTAGTTACTCCTTTGGCTCTACTCTTAACTAGACGCTAATTAGCTGCTAAAAGTTGTTGATCAATTTTTTAAATCAAGTGGAAACCAATGAATCAAAAGAGCAAAGTCTAGAATATTTTTTCAGAGACGCATTTAAACAAATACCGACATGTATATTAATATATATTTGTAATGTCAGTTTGTTTGAAAACTGATTGACCCAATTTGTTAGTTTTGTACCGAAATGAAATAGAATTTTGAACAATAATGGTTAATTTATAATCTTGTAGATGAATTGTTGATGCAAAAAACCAAACTGGAATATTTTGAAACCAAAGCGTTATATACATACATACCTAGTTGATATTTATATATACATATGTATAATTGAGATTCGAGATTGTTATTTAGAATTGTTGCATTGTGTAGCATCTTATATTTATATATAAAGTTTATGATTAGATCACACCCCCAAAACAAAAACACACAAGCAATATGACAAAGATTTTTCTAACTTAAATTAAATGTAAATGCATTGAAGTGTGCTTTAAAGCTTGTGGCTTATCATCATACAACTCAATCGAAATTGTATAAAAAACCAAATTTGAAATTTTTGCAAGCTGGCTTTGGCAAAAAGCGAGAGGGTTGAAGGAAGGAAGAATCAAATATTTATATGTAACGCCTAGAAAAAAATGCACAAAACGGTTTTAAACTAAAGTTATATATATTATATACATACATACATTCATATAAATAAATCGTTAAGTTTGAAAAGAAATAAAACTATTATTACATGTCTTGAAGACAATGGAAATAAATTGGCAAATTTGCTAGGCCTGTTGTTTTATTTATGTTTATTATATGATAGATGAACGACTAGATTTGTAATCACTTTCACAATAGGCTGGATACGAACACTAAAAGCGACATTAAACAAATTTTACTAAGATTCCTGTATTTGATTTAAATGCTAAGTGCCCGTCCATGTTTAGACTTCCACATGATTCATTAAAAGCGGTGTATTGGCAGTGGGATAGGAAGACGGACGTCTATGGACTTCAATACTCTGGCAGGATAAGGTAGATTCTTCATATTCATAGCGAGAGTGTGTAGAGCCTCCAGAAGAGCGTCGTATACCGGTATAGGAATCCACCTCAAGTAACGCCTCGTCACTGTAAATAGAGCAGGGATACGTGGGTGAGAAAAGAAAAGCACTCTGATGAGTACCACATTTTAGAGCATTATTTCTTTATAAATAAAAATCCAATCAATTTAACGAATTTTTTGTATCAAATTTTTAGCCTCTTATATGAGGCTTTTAGGAGTGAAATAAGTGTGAAGTTTTTTGTATCAATCATATGCAGTATGGCCTTTATCTAATTATGTAAATATTTTATAATATACTTTTGGGCCTTCCTAACGCGAGTTTATTTTCATTTATATTTGCTTGATTGGCAGAGGTACAGCTGTATGGAGTTTTTGGAAGGAAAAGTAGATTCCTACTTTAAAAATTTTGATACCCAGTCGGACTTGATACCATGAAAAAGGCACATCTTTTATACTTCCCTGTCACCGAAAAAGTAGTTCACAAATCTGAAAAGTTCCATTCGCTTTTATTAAGGCGTGAAAACCAAACTGAATGCACCTTTGAGAACGTATTTTAGCATGTGCTTTTGTTTTTGCTTTGAACTTCGTGAATCGTTCGGGATTCCCTTCCAATTTCTCTTTCTCAAAGAACGGTTCCAGATGTACATCCGTCCGAAGGCAATATTTCATGGGTGATGTTTTCGCTGCTAAAATATTGTGGAAATAACACGATCTTTTGGAACCCGTTTTGGAGGGCATGAAAAACAGCATGCAAGATACGTGATTTTTGATGAAATATTGAAACAAACCCAAATTTATAGAAGTTTTTATTTCAATCAAATTCTGTTATTATTTATCAAGTCAAGTTAAAAAATTATTTATTATTTGATCAGTTGATCGTTTACACGTGTAATACATTTATTGCGAAAATACATAATTAATAAAAGCAATATGTCCCAATGATAACTCCAAATACTTACATATGCACGTATGTATATTTATTACACTTCGGGCTAACTGAATAGCTGAATACCCGGCGGCGCCCGGGTTCTTATGATTCTTAAGAGAGCGATTTTATTCAATCTAGTGCAGACTGCATGTCGGTATAAACATTTTGGACCGTTCGATCTTTTTCTCTATATACACGTCTTCATGATAATCTAAAATCATGAATATTTTGCAAATTTCGTGACATTTTTGACCGTTTGGTTAATACTTCCTATTTACTCGTCTACAATTGCCGTCTATCAAATCTTCACAATAATCCAGGCTCAAATCAAAAATTTTCAAAATTTGCAATACTTTGGACTGTAATCTACAGCTTCCATTTACCATCGCCATTTACTATTTCCGGTTCTATGACTATTTCCGGCCCATTTCTTCGATTTAGATACCTTCGCGGGCAAGCGTACAACCATTCCTCAAAGCTTCATCAAAACATTTTACAATTTTCGCGGTTCTTGGACCATTTTCCGCCCATATCTTCTACTTGGAAACCTTTACGGGCAAGCGTTGAACCACTATCCAAAGATTTACCGAAACCGCAAATTCTTGAAATTTCGCGGTTTTTGGACAATTTTCTGTAAATTTCTTCAACTTAGAAACCCTCCCGAGCAAGCGTTCAATTCATTTCCCAAAATTTGATTGCAATCGGATGAACGGTATAATTTTTCGAATTTCGCGATTTTTGGACCTTAGAAACCTTCGCGGCCAAGCGTCTAACCATTGACCAAAATTTCATCGCAATCGGATGAATTATCGCGGTTTTTTTTTAATTTTGAATTATCGCGGTTTTTGGACTATTTCCCGCCCATTTGGTCAAATCAGAATCCTTCACGCGCAAGCTTCCAAACATTCTCCAAAGTTTTATAACAAACGAACAGCTTGAAAATTTCGCGGTTTCTTCTACTTAGAAACCTTCCCGGGCAAGCGTCGATCAATTTCCCAAAGTTTTAGCGAAAAAGTGACTTTTCCCCTTAAAAAGAAGTATGAAAAATGGCATTCTCTTGGGAATCACATGTTGCAAAGTCCAACTGGGTAGTGGTGGCCTAGAGATCTCTAGATATTTTCGTATAAACGGTTTCATTTCGAACTACAACTGCTTGCCTTTACATATATAACAGGGATAAATACCGAAAAGATTTTCGGTTCCGGTACAGGTACCGGTACGACCCGAAATGAATAATTCGGTAAAAGGTTCTATTTCGGTTTTCGGTTTTGATTTTTTATTTCGGTATACCGGTACGTATCGGTATAAGTAAAAAAATTTTAAAAATTGTAAAAGTAAATTCTGAGATATGTCCAAATCATTTTATTCCTTTGTAATATAAAGAAACAATATTAAACATAAAAGATTCAGTCGTTTGACATTTAAAGTAAAATTATAATCGCTCTCTCACATTTCGTATTATTTTACAAAGTGTAAGAACATGTAAGTACTTATGAATATACATTATTTGAAATACTGTTTTCCGAATTTAATTTTGACTTTTATATGTTATCGCAATAACATAATTGCATTCAATGTGGTTGGGTCCATACGACTTCTAAGCGGAAGAGAATAGACGTTCGACGCTAGCCTGCGTAGCAGGAACAGAAAGCACAACTTTTGAAACCTCATACAATTCTGGGAACTTTGTGTAATTGATCAGCAACCGACTAAATTTAGCATTACGCTATACATTGGGTTAAAAATATGCCACATAGAAAAGTATTGTTCTCAAAAATGGATTTCTCACGCTTTTCTATTTCCTAAACGAGCGAATTGAAGAAATGTTGAAGATGTTTTATGATTTCGTCTTCACGTTACAAACATCTGACCAAAATCACGATGCGCTCTGCAAAGGTAAGCAAAAAACCGAAACCGTACACTCAGAAAAACATTCGCCCTGAATTTTAGAAAATAGCCCTATTTTAAAATTTGCCCTGGTATTTAGAAAAATTTTCTAATAAACAGAAAAAGTTTTCTAAAAATAAGAAGAATATGCCATACAAAAATTTTTTTAAGAAAAACTTTTCTAAAAACAAGAAAAGGCCAGATTTTTCTGATAATTAGGGCGCATTTTTCTAAAGTCTTTTTCTTAAAAATAGGGCAAAATTAACCTTTAATTTTAGAAAATAGTTGCCCTTAAAGAGACTACTGTAATTTCCTTAAAACAGAAAAATTTTCTGAAACTAATTTTCTTAAAAATATGGCGATAGTAGCCATTGCTTTTAGAAAAAAAGGCGTTAGATTTCAGAAATTTTTACTCCAGTGCAAAAATATAAGTAGCCCATTCAGACGTGCCACTTCAACGCTGTGAAATAGCCTAACCGTCTAAGCGGCCGCCGTCGTTGCGCGCGACAAAAGTCTTGGGTTCTAATCCCAGTCCAGTCCCTGAAAATTTTTATTTATTTAATAAAAATTAATCAAAGCAGCTGGGGTGTTGTTCAAGCGGACCTGGACCGGTGGTGGTGGACTTGGACCGGTGGTGGACTTGGACCTGAACCGGTGGTGGACTTGGACCTGGACCGGTGGTGGACTTGGACCTGGACCGGTGGTGGACCTGAACCGGTGGTGGACTTGGACCTGAACCGGTGGTGGACTTGGAGCTGAACCGGTGGTGGACCTGGACCGGCGGTGGACTTGGACCTGAACCGGTGCTGGACTTGGACCTGGTGGGGGACCTGAAAGCGGTAGAGGACCTGGACCCACCCTGTGGTGGACCTGGACCCGGTGGTCTTAAACAATTTTTTCTGCTTTTAAGAAAATACATTTCTCTTATTAAGAAAAATTTGTCTCTATATTAGAAAAAATTTCTTATTTTAAGAAAATAGTTTTCTATGATTCAGAAAGAGATTCTAATTCTACAAAAAGTAGCCCTTTGGTTAAGAAAAGCTTTCCATTATATTTAGAAATTATTTTTCTAAATTTTAGGGTGAGTCGCCTTAGGACGGATTTCAAAGGCGAATTTCTAATTTTAAGGGTTAATTTGGGACTTTTTTTTATGAGTGTACCGGTACCAACGATTCGGTATTGTTCCGGTTCTATCGGTTCCAATAATAACGGTAAACGGTATTCGATTCTCAACAAAAAATTTGTACCGGTTCCGGTACGTGATTTAAAACGGTTTATTTCAGTTCCGGTACCGGTATTAATCCCTGATGTATAGTGTCTCCGAAATGCAAGGCTACTAGATTGGATGACAAAAGTTGAGAGATAGGAAACCGACTGGATAGGAAATCGCCAAGTAGATTTCCAATAATCTAGTAGGCGATGTTATATTTGACACTTTACGTATAAGTTCAAAATCCAATCGTTTATACGAAAATCTCTAGAGATTTCTGGGACAACCCTATATGTTAACATGGAGAAGACAAACTCTATGTGCAATCAAGTAGCATTTTTACATTTCCTATTAAAATTTCAAGTGGGAATCTAGTTTTTCTAACATGTATGTACATTAGAGTGGATCTCCTGAGCAAGAAATGTTTAAGGTTATGGTCCAACCCCCGTATCTGATGCGATGTGGTGCACAATAGACTTAAAAAAATAAGGGAAAGTTAACTTCGGCTCGGCCGAAGTTTTGTATAACCTTGCAGCTTCCATTGAAAACAAAAAAGTTTCTCTAACTAAGACTACTTTTTGGACCTTACTTTTCTAAGGGATCTATACTATTCAGATGTCTTATTTCGACCAAACTTGGTGAAATCATGGAAAAGCATAATACACTGTTAATTACGAAATTTGGAGGCGATCCCATTTAAAACAAAAAAGGTTTTCTCACTAGAACTTCTTTTTCGACCGATCATTCAAACTGCAGCTATATGCTATAGTCATCCGATTTTGATAAAACTTTGTAGAATTGTGTTAAAGTATATAAAATAATTGTATGCCAATGATAAGGACGTTTTCATTAAAAACAAAAAAGTTTTTCTCACTAGAACTAGTTTTTCGACCGATCGTTCCTATGGCAGCTATATGCTATAGTCATCCGATTTCGACCAAAATTTGTAGAATTGTGTTAAAGTATATAAAATAAGGTATGCCAATGAAAAGGACGTTTTCATTAAAAACAAAAAAATTTTCTCACTAGAACTAGTTTTTCGACCGTCGTTCCTAGGGCTTATCTATAGTCTCCTTCGACAGCACTTGTAGAATTATGTTAAAGTATATAAAATAAGTGTATGCCAATGATAAGGACGTTTTCATTAAAAACAAAAAAGTTTTTCTCACTAGAACTAGTTTTTCGACCGATCGTTCCAATGGCAGCTATATGCTATAGTCATCCGATTTCGACCAAACTTAGTGAAATCATGGGAAAGGATAGTAAACTAAGAAATACGTACTTTGGAGGCTTTTCCATTAAAAACAAAGAAGTTTTTCTCACTAGAACTTGTTTTTCGACCGATCGTTCCTATGGGAGCTATATGCTATAGTCATCCGATCCGGCCGGTTCCGACAAATGTGCAGTGTATTTGTACCAAAAGACTTCGTACAAACTGACGGAGGAGATAGCATAGAAACAGACAGACGGACAGACGGACAAGGCTAAATGAACTCAGTTCGGCATGCTGATCAAGAATATATATACTTTATGTGGTCGGTGATGCTTCCTTCGATGCGTTACAAACATCCGCACAATTTTATAATACCCTCTGCAAGGATATAAAAATTACTAAATTCTTTTAGAATTTTTAGCCGGGCGAATTTTCAGCGAAATAAAATTTTTAGTATGCAGATTAAAGGTATGCAGAAAAAAGTATCTAAAGATGATTTCCCCAACTTTTGTATTGTTCTAGCACTCATTGCTAATATGAAGAGTTTCATTTTTTAACGCAAAAGAGGCAAACCGCGAACTGGATCGATCCCACAACCAGTCTTAGCTTATCAAAAAATTTCAATTTAAGGCCCGTTTTTTCATGTTCCTGTTTTTGCAAATCTTGATTTTACGCATTTGCATAGCTCACGCTCAAAGTGAGCAATGCAAATTTATCAAATCCACCTAGTTTTTCAAAAACAGGAACATGAGAAAACGGCCCTAAGACTATCTAAACTTGTATACCCAAACGACTTGTCAAAACATCAATGGATAAGTGTGCCAAATATAACGTCAGGGTAGATTTCGTGAATCATCACTATAAAGCATTACTCTAATTTAAACAATAATTATAATTGAAGTTACTAATCTAAATGGTCGCTTACACAATGATTCGCCTTACCTGTGATAACGATGATGTTCCAGTAGACTACCTGTCGCAAAACGGAGTTTCTTGGGTGATTCGAGACTGGAGGAACGTGTCATCGAGTTGCGTGGCAAATTCTTTTGCTTCAGTGAAGACCTTATGCCATTTTCATTGGCTTGCTCCTGGGCCTGTTTGATGGTGCCCTGTATAAACTTGTTAAGTGCCCTGGAGCCACGACGCTGAGAACGCTCATAGGTTCGACGTACTCTAGCCTCGTCATCTTCGCCCAGCAGCCAATAGGTGCGTTGCTCGCCCTTACCCTTCATTGAGATCATCCCACGTTCCTGACAATGATAGCCCCCAAGTCGCTCCAGTATTTGTCTACACTGCCAACTGCAGTGAATTTTCAGGGGCACACCACTCGATTCCATTCTCGAGGCAGTATTAACTGTGTCACCAAATAAACAATATCTGGGCATCTTCAGGCCCACCACTCCGGCGCATACTGGACCCGTGTGTATGCCAATGCGTAGAAGCAACCTATTTGTAGGCCTGTGACGTATCTTAAACTCCGAAACGGCGCTAAGTAAGTGCAATGACATCGTAGCTATCTCGGCTGCATGCAAATCACCATTTCTTAGGGGCAATCCCGAGACCACCATGTAGGCGTCACCTATAGTCTCCACTTTATAAACATCATAGTGTCCAATGATCGAATCGAAGCACGTGTAGAGATCATTAAGAAAGTCCACCACCTGCAGGGGTGAACTCTCCGCGGACATGGCCGTGAAGCCGACTATATCACTGAAATAGATGCTGACCTGTTCGTAGTGCTCGGGATCTACCTTTGTGACCCTTTTTCAACTGATCGGCCACACAACGTGGCAACATTTCGTGCAACAAGGCATCAGTCTTCTTTTTCTCCTCCTGCAGCTGATCGGTACGATCATCGACTAGAGCCTCCAAATTATTGGCATACTTCTCCATCATGGCCATCATATTGTCAAAGATATTGGGTCTCATGCCTTTCCTTAAGGGTCGTAGTTTGGCGCGTATGGTTTTGAAGTCGGGACGATCTTCGGGTCTTTCAACCCAACATTCTCTGAGACACTCGCTGACACAATCGAAGGCAGTTTCCAGGGGTTGCAGTGAAGGTCTATACGGATATACTTGATCTTGGGGTTGGAGTACCTTTTGTAGACACTGCATGGGAGTCAATCCCGTTTCCCCAAAAGGACCACGCCGCACATGCATCTCGTAAAGTATAATGGCAAAGGAGTAGGCATCACCACGTTGAGTGCCCATGACTAGCGACGAAGGTCCCTGCCTGAGAAGCTCAGGAGCTCGGTATAGTAACTCTACAGTGAATGAAAACAACCCCATTAGGGGTAAGTGTGGATGGAGTGGGTGGGTACCTCTACTTACTCAAACATTTAGCCGACATGTGCTGCATGTCCGTTGAACTATCCTCAATGCCTTGTTTGAAGGCAAACAGCCCAAAGTCTGTTAGCTTGACCACCCAACGTGAGTCTACCAGACAATTGGAAGTGCACAGTGAGCCATGGAAGCGAATGGGCGATTCGTGCAAATAGATGACGCCCTGCGGTTATGAAAAGAGGGTGAGGAGGGGTCACTTCGCCATTAGTATAATGTTTCAGCAGCAGCACTCACGCGTATAATGTCCGCCACCATGGAGGCAATGAACATGTTGTCCAGCTTGACGTCTTCATTCTCTAGTATGTCCTGTAAGCAGTGGAAGGAGAAGGCGGTTAGTTGGTCTCAGGTTTTTTTGCTCGAGTTGACCGACTGACCTTAAGGCTTCCACGAGTGCAGTACTCACTGATGATGCAGATATTGGGCGGGTCTGTGCATGCACCAATAAAGGCGCATATGTTATCATGGCGGGCATCGCGTAGCTTAGGACAAAAAAATAGAAGTTGAAGGATTACCACACACTTGTCGTCATGACAGCAGTGCAAAGTCCAGGGCCTTACCAACTTAAGTTCCTTCTTCATTTCCCGGGTGATGTCAACGCTCTTTTTCCGCACCTTCTTAATTGCATACAGTTGTCCCTTGTAAAGTCCAATCGGTGTAAAAATTGTGGTATAACGAAAGTCCGCATCAGGATTGGAACTTAAGCTAACCTGACTGGTGCGTATGAGTGGATGGGTGGACTGCGAAGGAAGACGACGCGGCAATTGATTTAAGAAATACTGTCAGACATGCAAAAGGTACAAAATGGGTGAATATAGAAAAAATAAACTAGCCCACAAATCTCCGAAGCAATTTAATTTAAAATAAAAGGCTTATGGAATAGATTTCATTCTACCGAATGTGTAGAGTTTAGAGGTAGTCAGGTTTAATAGACGATTTAATTTGATAAAAGAGAGATCTTTAGAATCCACCTTTAATTAATAAATACAAGAAATTACATAGAAGCGTAACAGATCACATAAAACTCTAAAAAATCACCTAAAAAACTTGGATAAGTAATTAAGCTCGATATTTGGAAACCGCATAATTTCCAGGAAAATTACTTCATACACGGAAAGCGTAAAAATATCTGCGATTAATTGCTGTTGCTTACAATAATGTCGAGCAAAAGCGGTCCATGGAAAAGATATTGTCCACTTTGAGAGGGATATATGCAATAAAACCATGAATTTAGATTTATACTGTTATGACTCAACTTGTGAGCTATCCGAATTGAATAAATAAATCTAAAATAAAAGAAGAAAGATCAGTGACAAATCGTTTAGAGTGTCCGGAATAAAATTAGTCCGTCATTGAATGGTTTTCTGCAGAAGGTGAACTTAGATTAAAAGTAGACAAATTGAAACCATAATTTTGATTATATGTTAAACTTTGTACAGATGCTTACGAATACAGACAAGTTTGACCAATCATACTTGCAGGCTGATAAAGTTTATTTGAAATTTTTGACACGCCTCCTCCTACCCTTGCATTTTGGAAAAAAGTCACATCTCTCACAGATTTAAAGATAGATGGTTCGAACATTCGACGCATATTTAGTAATCAGCCTTATTTATAGATCCGCCAGAGGATTGGTAAAGATCGGATTAAGGATTCTCGAGTTATAAGGAAAACAATATCAGGGCATGGCGCCAGCCGTGTTCGCGGCAGAGACTTCTGCTAAAACAATTATATGGAGTGTGAGTCTGGCTTGTGAACTCGAGCATGGGTTACAGGGGTTGATTCTTCTATTGTTGTTATTTTGTTCCCAAAATCAAATTTCGGTCCCACCGCTGATCTACAGTCCCGAAAATGAGAACGTATCAACAACGGCCCGGGTTCTTTAAGTAAACTTTACACCCGGTCACCCCTCTCTGCTGTTGGCGCCAGCTTTGTAGTAATTAGCCATGAAAAGCTTCTTAAGCTGCCGTTCGGATTTGGCGTTAAACTGTAGGTCCCTTTCTCTAGTGCGAAAATTAGAAGCGCACAAGCCAAGAGATTGAGAGAAGCTCGGCCTTGGCCCTTTGGGGCTGTGTCAACTTGACAAGCCTTGGGGCTGTGTCAACCTGACAGGCCATTTTACTTTTACTTATCAATAACGACATTAATTTCACGGGGTAAGAAGACAAAATTTCACTACTAAAAAAAATTGAATTTATAGATTCAATACTTTCTTCACATAAATTCGTAACAGTTTGGGGCAGTGGATTTTTGTCAAGGGGGGTTTAAGAATATTTTTCTGTAGTCACTTCTTCCTTAGTCTAGTATAAATTTATATTCAGTGTAAATATATATTCAGTAGGGTGTCCCAAAAAAAACTTTTTTCCACTGCATTTTCTGCAAGCTTAAAGAGTAAAGTATTTTTGAGATTTTTTTCAGATTTTTCGGAAGACGTTTAGAGGTCGCGCAAGTCGAATTTTCCCCTAAAGTCGGGTATTCTGTACTGTTTTTGAACTGTACCTATAGCTTGGCCAATAACCACGATTTTCTTAGCTTTTAAATCAACATGTTTAAAGAAATATATCCATATTTTACTTCTATGGGCATAAACAATAAGTTTTAGCTATGCTTTTGCTCATATAGGTACCATGAAGTACATTTTTCGTAAATTTTTCATGTGTTGTAAAAAACGCATCATAACTTTTAACATTTCTATGGAATTTTAAAAAAGTAGTGATGCAGTTTAAAAGATAGGTAAATTTTAATATATTTAATCAAAAAACTTTAAAGCTACTCTTACCGTTCCAGAGTTATACTCTTTTAAAGCTTTGTTAATTGCATGAATATAATAATAATTTTTACAAAAATGCACATAATTCGTGAACCAAGGCTTCGTTGGTGAATCCTAAAACGCAGTTTGTTTTATTTTTCGTTCTACTTTATGACCCATATCACGTGGTTCGTGGGTAAATCTTCAAATGGTACTCCAACTCGCTGTTTTTTGGCTGACGAGTACCATCTCTTAGGGACATACAATAGCCCATTATGCCATCATAAGTTTAGTTTTTAATAGAACTCTACCTTGCGCTTTTAAAGATAAAGATCCTTGGAGTACCTTAACTAATTGTACAATTAACGCGATTTTTTAATGCTGCATGTTTGTTGAATTTTGTAGATTTTTATCTTGAACCATTAAGAATTAAGCTAAAATTGTTGTCGCTGTGCGTTGCTATTACAAAAGTACCCAAACCCGGAATGAGACCATTTAATTCTGATAGAATTGACTTTTGTAGGCATCATATCATACCCAGTTTTTCAACCCGTTTACCCGTGAAAATAAAAGAAAACAAATTTTTTTAGGACACCCTAATATTCAGTATATATTTATATTGTGATTTAAGTGAGGAGTCCTTTTTATTAGTCAATCATCAAAAATTACACAAGATAACAAAAAAAAAGACACTTTTTAAACAGAGAAGATTTCCAACGTTTCAAGAGTATTTTCGGTCGCTGAACTCAAATAAATTGTCCGTTTTCTCCCAGCACGTCAGGCTTAAGAGAAATTTGCATAAACGTTTGTTGAACGAGGTTTGCCCACATTTCTAGGTCCTGTAGCCACGTTAATAAGACAATTAAAAAAAAATTTGTTTCTATGTAAGCTGAATTGAACAACGATCACGAAAAACCGGAGTCCAAAGTTTGGTTCTGGTTCTTAAGATACCATTATCTTATTAACTAGCTAATAGACTATTGTATTCCCAATTATACTACACTTACACTTTTTAGAAGTTATAGAACAAAAACTATTTAATTTTAAGACTTAATTAACATATGTATTTACCATCAAAATTTCCTAAAACTTGGAAATTACTAGGTGAGTTTTATAAAACAAAAAAGTTGATAATAAAAAAATATTTTACTTTGATTTTTATTAGTTTATATAAGTTTTATAGGAAAATTTTGCGGTCAGTCAAGCCCGACTATAATATACATCAGTGGTGGGCACGATATCTTATTTTGAGAGCAGCCCAACAACAAACAACAAAAAAAAAAAACAACCCGATGCTCGAGTCCACCAGCCAGGCAGACACTCGATACATTTGATTTTGCAGCCGCGTTGTTGTTTTCTCTTCGAAGCTGTCTGTCTTGTGTGCGTGAGGTGGCAATTTTTATTGCGTCTGCGTGGCGCCAGCTGCCGAAAAATAACCCCCGGGAGCAATGGGAGCAGAAAGAGCAAGGCCATGTTCATCCAATATAAAATTTTTTTTATTTTACACCATGGATCTAAGTGGCTTCGTTTCCAAGTTCGTCAAAATAAAATGCAGTTTCGATGCAGATTTTTTTTTTTAAATGAAAATTTCTGTGAAAAAGTTTTCAAAAAATTAGTTTTATGGAATTTAATTGACATTTTCCAATTCAGGGAAAGTTTTTATTGTGATATTGAGAGTAATAACTAGTATTGTTATGAAATTCTCTTACGTCGAGTACGCGTTGTAAATCGAAAGCGGGGCGACTTAGACCCATGGTGTAAAAGAAAAAAATATTTCTTTTGATAACAGCTATCATGTATTAAAGTTCTGACGAAAAGTTTCTGGACACCCTTTGTATATACCTTAAAGGGTCGGAGATGCTTCCTTCTGCCTGTTGCATACTTTTGCTCAAACTTAATATACTCTGTGTACCATTGGTACAGAGTATAAAACCAATTTTTTTTTAAACTTTTTTTTGATAACTCTGTGGAAATTTTAATTTTTTTTTATTTCGACCATATTTGGTAGAATCATGAAAAAGCATATTAAACTAAGAAATACGAAGTTTGGAGGCGTTTCAATTAACAACAAAAAAGTTTTTCTCACTAAAACTAGTTTTTCGACCGATCGTTCCTATGACAGCTCCGATCCGGCTGGTTCCGACAAATGTGCAGCGTATTTGTACCAAAAGACTGACGGGGGAGATAGCGTAGAAACAGACGGACAGAAGGACAGGCGGACCGACAGACGGACAGGGCTTTATGTGGTCGGAAATGCTTCCTTCTATGCGTTACAAACATTCGGACAAATTTATAATACCCTCTGCAAGGGTAGAAAAAGTGTTTATTTATCGAAATCTAATATTAATTGTAGAAGTTATTAGCATTTATTTAAAAAATGATCAATTTCAGTTTCCCCGATCAAATGGTATAAAAAATGTCAATGGTCCGTTTTGCTCCGCCGTTTTTGTTATATATTAATTTACATCATCCAAAAGAGAAATGGACTTTAAACAATTTTTTTGTTAGTTTAAATAACGGTGTAATTAACGGGTTTTTCAAATTTTCGATATAAATAATACGAAATGTTCGAAATCTTTGTAAATAGCATCCACACTACAAGTTTGACAATAAATCAAAGTATGAATGATTGGAAGAAAATTTTATTGGCTTTAATTTGGTATATCAAACGTATTCATAAGTTGTTTTATAATTGAGATATTTGTAATTAAGTGAGAGGATTTTTTTCAAAAATGCAAAAATCGATAATTTAGGATTATCTCGAAATCTGTTCTACTTAAAAATTTTTTAACTCTAGATTCGAATTCAGCGCGTGATTTTACATAAGGAATGACATAAATTTGTCGAGGAGGAGAAAATCATTAATTTTTTGTAAACTTATGTTATTTTTGTGTTTCAAAGCTAAGTTTACTGTTAATTGCAGTCACATAGTTTTTTGTGGTTTCTTAGGCAATCTTTATTCACTCTTTGTACCCTTAGAATGACATTAGAGAGCAATATTCAATGAAATCTATAGGTACTTTTAATACTCGGTACCAAAAAGGTACGCAGAGTATATTAGGTTTGTGCAAAAGTATGCAAAGGGCAGAAGGAAGCATCGCCGACCCTATAAAATATAAATATTCTTGATCCGTCCGTCAGTCTGTCTGTCCGTATGAAGAAACAAATCTCAGAGATGGTAAGAGGTAGATTGACATGCATGGGACAAAAACTTGCAGAAGAAGTTTACTTTGAATTTTTGACACTCCCGCTTCCGCCCCCACAAATTGAAGAAAACGACATATCTCCCACAGTTTTATGGACATATTTAGTAATCAGGACTATTTATCGATACGCCAAAGGAATACGAAAATGAATGGATCGAATGAACGATAGTCGAGATATAAGGAAGACAAACAATTATGGGCAGCACCGGTCGCAACGGTGATGGGCAGCACTGATTATATTATAGTCGGGCTTGACCGACTTTCTTACTTCTTTAAAATTGAGAAAAATTGTTATTGCTCGATTTTGTATTTGAAAATGTCGAAATGGGTTATGAATAAATGTAAGATTGGCTTGTACTAGTTCAATTTAATTATTTCCCTATACAAATATGATCAAAAATAGTGATTTTAAGTACTTTTAATTTTTTGGTCTCGGTTTTAATGGGTAAAGGCATGACTTTCTCTTCATTTAAACAATTCATTAATTAACTGGTGTAGCGTCATTTAATTTGGTTTGAAGTCCACTGCTTGACAGACGTAAGAGCTTCTCGCCAAAGTATGAAGGATCGGAGTACCCCGTCTACCATCAGCTTCTTTTGTTGCAGCGTTTGCAAGACCCTTCTTAACACTCGGCATTGGGTCTATATTGACTCTAAATTACTAAAGGTAACAATAGGGGTCTGAGATCTCGACCCTACATTTTTATAAGACCGATGAAAAATTAGGCCAACTGCAGAATTGGTAAAACTCAAATGAGCTCAGATTATAAAACTAATATTCCCCACATCACCGCTGCATTCTTGCTACTATTTCCACCCCATCATTCCTAGCTACTAAGCATCTTCGTGTACAAGTCGTTCCACAGTTTACATCCTGACAACGTCATACCCTTATATTACATACAAAATACCCTTTTAGCTAAAGTCTTTCTTGTGTTGTAACTGACAGCCGTCAGGCAGCCGGATGCACCGAGACGTTAGACTGCTTCACCAGACGCATCATTTACTTAAATACTGTCATTATGTGTTGGACTTACGCGCGTCTGCTTCTGACTTTGTTGCTCCCTTTCATTCTCATGCATCTGCACCTCGCGAAAATCAATCTTCCACAGCAAACTGTCCAGCTCTTGTTCATAGCGCCAATTGCGATAGAGAACCAGCGAAACGAGACCCAACAGCAATAGAGCACCTCCAGCTATGCCAGCAGATATTTCACCAGTGTAGTCTGGAAAAGAAAAGGAATTTAAATTAGTTAGATAGTTGGCTATACTATTGGGACTTCCACTCCAGACTTACTGACGCACTTCTCGCCACCAAATCCACATCGTGGTTCTGCGGCTGGACGCTTGCCACCCACCCAGTCAATGGACCTAAATAATTTGAGATCCTGCAATGAAAGTAGTGCAGAGGGATTAAAATATGTGGAGACAAATATAGTGGGAGATGTGTGTTTGCTAAGCCAAAAGCGCTTACCTGCTGCTGGATGAGAGGAAAGCGTATGGGTGAGTTTCAATAGAGAGAGAGCGAGAATGGAATGTTTGATAACAAAGATTACTTACGGGCAATGACTCGCTTACGTTGCTCGAACCCCGGTGGCTAAAGGTACCAACCGGTAGAAGACCAAGCACAGTCTGATTGCGACTATTTTGCACTTTTCCTCTGGCCAAAACTGTATAGTTGCCAGCTGCATCGCCATTCTCATCGATATAAACATGGTAGCTGGTGGAGAGATAACAGAGAGGGAAGTAAAGCGGCTTAGGAATTATCAACCCACCACTTACCCCATGGCACTGAGATAGCGTGAGCCCTTGATGGCCGACACAATGGCGCTGCCATTCTTGGGTCTACCACCATACTCCAAGACTTCCAACAAGGCATGAGCATAGAGATGCACAGCATCATAGAGATAGGCAGCTTCAGCGCTTATCTGCAAAATCAAAAGCAAGGGATGAATACCCCCAACCAAAGGGACCACAGAGGGAGCATCCAACCTGCTTGGCTCCACCGAAAAGGCCCAGCGGATTGGGAAAATTGAATGGCGGTCGCTCCATGTATTTGTTGACCTAAATAAAATAATAAAACCCAAATGTAATGTGTGCTAAATGTTCTGAAAACCCAATGACAATTATGAGAGCTCTCATCAATCATTCGGCTTTAAGGCCTGTCCAAAAACCCACCTCATTGGCAAATGTGGCAAAAGAAACGGGCGCTGTGGGCACTATACCCAAATAGGATTGAAAAGCCTGGGCGGCCAGTGGTTCCACTTTTTCCAGCAGCAGGCCACGCAAATATTTCTCTGGCTTGGCCGGTTCATATTGCTCTATATCAATGCCCACCACAAAATAGTCGCCGCTGGAGAGTAATCCTCTGCGCTGTAAGCTGACCATAAGTCCCACATGCTCGTAATAGTGACCCAAAATGAGGTAGACTACAACAAAGAACATGAATTAAGTATGTAGAGGTGCAGGAAGAAATCCTTGACTTACTCCTCGTATTCACATAAGTCTGTTCCACCAGCGAATCAAAGGGATTGGCCATAAAGCCATGATGATAAATGGTATTCCAAGTGTGTACATCACGTATGGCCACACCTGCCGCACTGAGTGTGCTTAAAATTGTCTCCGCTACGGGCTGATACTGACTGCTCGCATCATCCAAATACAAAAAGCTTACTTGAGTCCAATTGAAGGCCAGCAGTAGAGCCACCACGGATTTGGAGATCTGTGTGTCGGGTGGTCGAGTTCTCGCAAAGGTGGGAAAGTCAGCCTTATTCGAAGGGTCACGATGCGTGCAATACTAAATGGGTGAGTTGGAAAATATAGAAAAATTTTTTCACATCGAGATCATTTTTAAGTAGTTCAAGGGAAATTCGATTCCTTTCTTGTGAATTGTGCTTGTAAATTTTTGGGTAAGTCAATTAATTTTAAAAAGTTTTCCATTGACAGCCGCTGATATTCATCAAATGCATTTGGAAGCTTGTGGAAATAATTCTTAGTCGGAAACAACCATGTTAAATGCTCTGTTAATGTAGAAAATAGGGGAAAGTTAACTTCTGCTCGGCCGAAGTTTTGTATACCCTTGCAGTTTTTTTTTCTAAGACTACTTTCGGATCTTCCTTTTCTATGAGAGCTATACTATTTAGATATCCGATTTCGACCAAACTTAGTGCAATCATGGAAAAGCATAACAAACTGTTAATTACGAAATTTGGAGGCGATCTGAATTATAACAAAAAAGGTTTTCTCACAAGAACTTCTTTTCGACCGATCATTCATACTGCAGCTATATGCTATAGCCATCCGATTTTGACAAAACCTTGTAGAATTGAGTAAAAGTATTTAAAATAAATATTTTCTGACGTAAGGGACGTTTCCGATAAAAACAGAAAAGTTTTTCTCACTAAGACTAGTTTTTCGACCGATCGTTCCTATGTGAGCTATATGCTATAGTCATCTGATTTTGACCAAACTTTGTAGAATTGTGTAAAAGTATATAAATTAAGTGTATGCCAATGATAAGGACGTTTTAATTAAAAACAAAAAAGTTTTTATACCCTTGCAAAGGGTATTATAAAATTGTGCGGATGTTTGTAACGCATTGAAGGAAGCACCTCCGACCACATAAAGTATATATATTCTTGATCAGCATGACGAGCTGAGTTGATTTAGCCCTGTCCGTCTGTCCGTCTGTCTGTTTCTATGCTATCTCCTCCGTCAGTTTTAAAGCTATCCTCACCAAACTTCGCACGAAGTCTTTTGGTACATATACGCTGCACATTTGTCGGAACCGGCCGGATCGGATGACTATAGCATATAGCTGTCATAGGAACGATCGGTCGAAAAACTAGTCTTAGAGACAAAAACTTTTTTGTTTTTAGTGGAAATGCCCATGATTTCACTAAGTTTGGTCGCAATCGGATGACTATAGCATATAGCTGCCACAGGAACGATGGGTCCAAAAACTAGTTCTAGCGAGAAAAACTTTTTTGTTTCTAATGAAAACGTCCTTATCATTGGCATACACTTATTTTATACTTTTTTACACGATTCTACAAAGTTTGGTAGAAATGGGATGACTATAGCATATAGCTCCCATAGGCACGATCGGTTGAAAAACTAGTTCTAGTGAGAAAAACTTTTTTGTTTTTTATGAAAACGTCTTTATCATTCGCATACACTTATTTTATATACTTTTACACAATTCTACAAAGTTTTATCAAGATTGGATGACTTTATCATATAGCTGCAGTATGAATGATCAGTCGAAAAAGAAGTTCTAGTGAGAAAAACTTTATTGTTTTAAATGGTATCGCCACCAAATTTCGTAATTAACCGTGTATTATGCTTTTCCATGATTTCACCAAGTTTGGTCGAAATCAGATATCTATATAGTATAGATCCCGTAGATAAGTAAGGTCCAAAATGTAGTCATAGTTAGAGAAACTTTTTTGTTTTCAATGGAAGCTGCAAGGGTATACAAAACTTCGGCCGAGCCGAAGTTAACTTTCTCCTATTTTTTATTATTAAAAGTTGAAGTTAAAAGTGATTTTCGAAAGAAAATGGGACTTTAAGTAGACAGACGAAAGTCTAGCAGTTGTTTTACAAATGATGGAAACACAGCTCGTAAATTTTTTTAATGTCCTAGACTGGCAGCAAATATGACAGATAAAAACTAAATAGGTTAAAACTAAATGCGCTGGAGATATATATACGGACTTTTGGAAACTTATCCATGGTATTACATGACAGCTTCGGTGCATAAAATATTAATACACGGTTCTGAGGTTATTAAAAGAGCATTTGTATCGATTGGAGAGCTGCAGAGGCTAAAAATAAAGATATAACAATTTCAGTGTTCTAGATTTCAGTGTTCTAGAAAAACCTTGCGAGCCGCATCTAACACAGACCTTAATAATAGATTACTACTAAGTTCAGAACCTCTCATAAGTGTATTATAAAAATTATCTTACAAGAAAATTTTATAAAAAAAGTCTGTTTTGGAATTTTCTGATGATTTTCTCTCCATTTAAAAATTTTCTTTATAATTTTTGTTTTTTTTTTGTGAATAAATTTTCTGTATAGGAGTGTTTTTAGACATGAAATACTCATATTTTATTTAAAATATATACATCTGGTGGTGGCGGGTAAGCTCAACGGCTTGTGTGTGCGATTGCTGTGCAAGAGGTCTTGGGTTCTATCCCGCCTCGGAACATCTAATAAAAAGAGGAGCCTTTTGTGTGTTGTGTCAAGCCATTTTACATATATAAATGAGTGGTATGGGCGTCCAACCACGGCCAAAATAGTTTTATAGTATTGTTATAAGCTTACAGTGTAAATAATAGACCTGGAAGACACATGTGCACCGATAACATGAACGCAGAAAACTATGAATATACATTAGGAAGGTAAAGAGGATAGCAAGTGAGTGAATGTACTGACTGATTTACACTGCGACATAAAGATGTGAGAAAATGGTAAGCAAATATTAATCCATATATCAATTTCGTAATGTAATGGACATACGTGAAGAAATTAGAGAACAATTTATATGACAACTTCGATTTGGTTTTGCCATCAAAATTTTAATGTCATTATTCTGGAGCAGTGTTGCCCAGATAAAACTACTGCTGCAGTGCTTGTCTTGAAGCGCTGACTGCGCAGTGTTGCATGACTTCGGCAAGCAGTCGGCTGTCTCGTATGAGTGTGAATTGTCGGAAGTTCTCGGCCCCACGCCGATCTGATCTATTTTCCTAGAGAAAGGGACCCCTACCGTTTAACACATAATCCAAACGAGACAGTTTGAGAGGCTTTTTCATGACTTCACTTCACAGAAGCGGGCCAGAAAAACGGCTAGCTAAGATTAAATTGGCCGATACTCAGATTAATTAATGTTAAATAGCCTTTCTTTATGTTGATTTCATTTTCCTCACCATTTTCATTAATGTGAACATTTCAACATGATATTAGCAAAGACCGCATGCGGCGCGGAAAAGTTTTCAACGTATTTTAAGCCCTTTATAGCTCTGCCATTAATTAACCGGTTTTTATCAAAATTTCAGGCATTGGAGAGGTGCCCAATATCTGCAAAATATGAGCTTGATATCTTGATCTCAATAGGATCAATAGGAGTCTAAGAAATATAAAAAAATGAACTTTAACTTTATTATTAAATTCGGCTATTGTCTTCGTCTTTGGAACATCGTGCTGCACAGCGACTTTATTGTTGACGACGAATGAGCACTTCCGCTGCACTGTGGGCCAGAAATCTCATTTTTTGGTCAAAACTCTGTCATTTCTACACCAGACTAGCTTGAAAGCTGAAATTTTTTACGAAATGTTCTTAAAAGATTGAACTCAACGCACATAGTTTTTAAAAAAATTTAAAAATTTTATAACATATTGATAATCCAAATCAAAGTTGAAAATTTTTTCAACATTTTGGTTTTTTAATTTTTTAAAAAGAACTCGTAATTAGATTTAAGCCAAATTTTGCAGAGAGGTACATATAGTTAACGTTGTTTTTTGGAAAAAAAAATTGTTATGATCTGATTAGTCGTTTATGAGTTATTGACCCAAAATGGTACTAACTTTGACTGCCCACACCGTTAAGGATTATAAGTCAATCGGATTACTTTCAACTTTATTTTCATTTATTTAACCTGTTCTTTATATTGGATTCTTAAAACAAAAAATTAAAAATAAAAAATTAATTAATTAAAAAATAGTTTTAGTATTTATTTTAATCCGTAATTCCGTGCTCTAAAAGTATGCTACACATTTTAATCCATGGGAATGAAAATCGCTTAGCTCTCACAGTTTGGCTTCATGGTCCAGATTCCGGTGTTTTAAAAAAGAAAAGCATACTTTTCGGCTGACTTGAAA
The DNA here is from genome assembly GCA_018904265.1 of Lordiphosa collinella. Taxonomy (NCBI): domain Eukaryota; kingdom Metazoa; phylum Arthropoda; class Insecta; order Diptera; family Drosophilidae; genus Lordiphosa; species Lordiphosa collinella. The sequence goes on along the minus strand of JAEIFV010000002.1, from coordinate 401,671 downwards.
ATTGAAACTGGCTCGATGCAAAATGGGGATATATTTTTAAAAGCGATTTAAAAAAATCCAAAGCAAAACCGCGCCAAAGCGCATACCTCCAGTTATAGAACAATATTCAAAGAAAATAATTGGCCATGTTGCCAGTGAATATCCAGTGGCACTCGTGGGCACTCATATGTCAAAGTTGCCAAATGTAAAAAAAACCCACAAAATTTAAGATTTTTTCTATTTTTTATGAAAACGAATGGACTTGGAAACATTTTTATTATTTTTTATTGAAGTCTTTTCCGTAGTCGAAAATATACAATCAAACTCTAGAAACTGTTTCTTTCCTACTTTCGAATATTAATTTTCTGTTTTTTGGAACAATTTTAAGAAAAATCAACTTTGAATTGATACCATTCAAAAACCAATTTGTAAAAATGTTCCAAATTTTGGCATAAAATAGCTATAAGTGTTCTCAATCATTTCCGCCAATCGTTTTATCTAGTTTCCCAAACAAAAATGTGGGACTTTTGGCCAAAATTTCGGCCGGCTGGCCCAGTGTGCGCTGTAAAGAAAATGCTACGATTTTTGACCGCCCGTCTATGTTCATTTTTAATTTACGCTGAGCCGAAATGAAGAACAAAATTAAATTATTCTCAAAGGGGACTCGAACCGGAAAATCCTATCATTCATTCAATTCAGCTTACGAAGAAACAAATTTGGTTTGAATTGGATAATTAATGTGGCTGCAGGACCTACAAATTTAAAGAAACCTCGTTCAACACACTTTTAAGCAAATTTCTCTTACAACTGACGTGCTGGGGGAAAACGGACAAATTATTTGAGTGCAGCACCCGAAAATAAATTAGGAAAGTTCGTTATCTATCTTCTCTGGATAAAAAGTGGACTTTTTTTGTAAAATTTTTTTATAAGTATGTTTTATATGTATGTCACTTCAAAAACAAGTAAGGGAGCTGTATTCGAGTGCCCCGACTACAAAATACCCTGTACACACTCACACAAACACACTCACACTCTAACATACGCACACACGCACGCGCGCCAGCGGTAACTGACAATGCAAGACCCCCCTCTCACCAACAAGCAAAATTGATTCGAATAACTTCGGTGTTTTTTGTCCGATCTTATTGATCTTTTCAGAATAGATAGATATTGGGCACTACTTAATATATATAAAGTTTCGAGGGTCTAACTTAAACATTGTGGCTCTGACAGTTTTTTGCACTTAAAGGGCGGAGGGGGAGGAATTTTCCAAATCAGAAACAAACTCGTATTGAATCGGGTATACACCTACCTACATTCAAAAATTTGTGGCTCTATCTCTTATAGTCTCTGAGAAACACGCTGTCATACGGACAGACGGACGGACAGACGGACAGACGGACGGAAGGACAGACGGACATGGCTAAATCGACTCGGCTGTTGATGCTGATCAAGAATATGTATACTTTATAGGGTCGCAATTGCTTCCTTCTACCTGTTACATACTTTTGCACAACTTCATGATCCCCCTTTTCCCATTTTTAATGGGAACAGGGTATAAAAAACACAGCACAACACTTAAAATCAATTATGGGCACATTACAACAGACTTTGAAGTGCAAACACTTCAAATTTTATAAAACACATAGTTAGTAAATACTATTTACTAAATAGTTAAGTCTGAGTGGAAGAGTTGGATTTACGTTGTTTTTATAAGTGTGTGGCGTATAAGCGAAATTGTGATAAGAAGTGTCGAAGCGAGCCCACCTGCTAGTTATGCGATCTTGTAGCCATAACTAGGAATGCTAAAGCTCCGTGGGTGCTCACACGTGGTAAATGCAGCAAATATGTATTGAGAACAAGGCTGTATATCTACTCTGTACTTTAACTCGTGGTTTAAACAATATATTCCCGAAATTTTCTGATATGGATGGAACCATTGTTCATTTCACTGAATATGTTCACTTGAGTCAACTCACTCAAATTGCTAAGTTTCTCAGATGTTCAGTTGTTCATTTGCTTATCAACTATCTTTAGGGGATTGCGAAGATAAGCGATCATTCACACTAATTTTAATCCATCTTTGCTAGTCACACACCTGAATGCTGCCTCTAAAATCGTTGCGCTTTTTAATTTAAGGCCTTTAAATAAATCGAGAGCGTAAGTTAAAGTCGGTCCTGACTGACTTCGAAATTAATGTTGTATTGCTTCCCTTATGTTAGTTATCAGAGAATTAACATTAATGTGAACATTTCAACATTTTGTAAGCAAACAGCGCCAAAAAGAATGCAACCTTTTTAAACCTTTTATAACTTTGCCATTTATTATCCGATCTTTATGAAAATTTGAGAGATTGTAGATATTGGACACATACACTACACTGCAAAACTTTAATATCTTTAAAATTGTGGTACCTGATCGGCTACAAGGACTCGAAAACGTACGCGCACCTTCTGAAGTTTTTACATTATTTGATGTCGTCCAACTCCACCAAATAGGAGGGGAGAGGTAAGCAAAATTGCTATCCTTATCCTACAATTGCCGAAGCCTATCCTTTATTTCTCCGATGAATTTTTACATCGATTTAAAGAACCTTAGTTACAGTTCGTCTTCGTTTGGCAAATTATCGTCCTTACTGCCATTATTGGCCGGGTGGCTCAGCGGCTAGGGTTTGATCCCGCCTCGGAACATCTAATGAAAAGTTTTTTTCTTTGAATAAACTTTACACCAGGCCACACATCTTTGCTGTTAGCGCCAGCATTACAGTAATTAGCCATGAAAAGCTTCTCAAACTGCCGTTCGGATTCGGCGTTAAACTGTAGGTCCCTTTCTCTTGTGCTAAAATTGGAAGCGCACAAGCCAGGAGATTGAGAGAGGCTCAGCTTTGGCCCTTTGGGGCTGTGTCATCTTGACAAGCTTATTTTACTTTACTGCCGTCGAATGCTGAACCCGTAAATTTTTTATTCTTTCGGTAGGTTTTGTTATCATATAGCAAATCAGAAACGAAAGATAAAGTCAAGCAGGGAATTATTTGAAAGTAGTATTTACTACGTTTATGCCATGAAATACGATTTCATCAATTTACAAAATAAAATTTGTTCCTGTGTATGCTGCTTTTATGAATTCACAAAATGACCAACGCATATATATGAGAGAACAAAAGATCTGCCAACACCAGCGCAGCGTTAAGTTGGCTGCGCCTCGGCATTTCATGAGTTGACGGCAAAGTCATACAGGCATGTTCTCAATTCCGCTACGTTTTGAAAAGTAAACCGAAAGCAATACCGTTTCGGTTTGGATTTGCTGTTCTTAATTCCGAATGATTTTGCTTACGTTTTACTTTTGTCAAACCACGGACCAAACGAAATCGGCACGGTAGAATCAAGCGAAACGATTGGAAATTGAACATGCGGCAACGAGAGAGGTTGACTTTTGAGTTTTACTTTTCGGTTTGGCAGGCGCCTCCAATTTCTCGAGACATTTAACAAAAAATTTTGTCTTAATTTAGTTATAGACTTAAACGCAAATTACATTAACAAACTCTCCATTGATCACAGTATTAAGGAAAATAAACTTAATGTATATTTGGCAACTGTGCGAGTGCGTAATTTGCCAATTACTTTTCATTCCACAAAGCAGCAAGCATTACTTTTCAAAACGTAAAACGCTTTCGTTCTTGTGTTGCGAGAAACTGAATCAAATCCGTTTCCGAAAAGTTGCAGTGGAAGTGGAATTGAGAACAGTCCTGAAAGTCAACTTTCGTGAGTTGTCGATTTCATGAAATGGTGTTTACTCAGACCCATTTCATGAAATGATTTTGCAAAACGAGCATAGCATAATCGTAGTATTAGTTTTCAATCGGATAAAAAATAAAATGTTCAATATCAATAAAGCTAGATACAATGAAAATTACAAATCGTTTGCACAAATATAATTTTGAATTTGATTGACGAGTTCATCATTCACATTCAAACAAAATTTTGCCAACAATGGGCCATTCTGTCCGTCAACTGGTGATATTAATGTAAAAAATATCAGCCAAAAATATTTATTTAAGAGTATCTTCAATACATAATATGTAAGAATTTGGCGAAACAGACTGACAGACGGACATAGCTAAATCGTGATACTGATAAAAAATATATAAGCTTTAAGTGGTCCATTTTCAACAATCTTTAATCGGTCGTCAAGCTGTAAAATTTATTTAAAAGTATCTTCAATACATAATATGTAAGAATTTGGCGAAACAGACTGACAGACGGACATAGCTAAATCGTGATACTGATCAAAAATATATAAACTTTATGTGGTCCATTTCAAGCTGTAAAATTCTTTTAATATTTTTTTTTTTTTGCTTGCAAATTTAACAAATACTTCCCGATACTAACTAATCTGCTAAAGTTATCTACGTCACATGTCAGGTGACTTTGTATTCACTTACATATGATATCATGGGCAGATTAAAAGCCGCCGCCATACGTCCCTCATGCACACAAGTCTCCTGTGGTCCGATATAGACAGCCACCTGCTGTGTCCATAACGCAGCCGTCTGACGTATGCTGGCCACCTCATCTCCGAAAGTTTCGGCCACCACAAACTCCAACGAATGACCCAATTTGGCCAATTTCCCTGCATTGACTTGTTCCACGGCTAGGGATATGGCACCTGAGATGGTAATACCTGGACGCTGATAGTCCAAATTTCCTGGTCGTCGCTGGGAGCCGGTGAGATAGCCCAAGGTAAAGACCTCTCCATTTGTTGATGATATTAAGCAGAGTAACAGCTGAAGCTGGAGCAGCGGCAGCAGCAGCGGCCGCCGTCTAGAGTAATGTTGACTTGAAGCAGCAGCAGAAGGGCCAGGGGTTGTCAACATTGAAGATTAAGTGAGGGAGACTTGGGTTTTTGTTCTGGTAGTTATTTCGTTCCACTTTAATTTAAATGAAATTGGTTACGGATAAGGGTAGCTTCTGTAATGGTGGCAGTGTTGGAGGTAGCAGCTGGTGGTCCTTTGCGAGGATGCAACATTTTTGTTGATTTTGCATTTCCGCCAGCGTAGTGGGTGTGGTACTTGGCTGTTAATTATGGAGTCTACTTTCCGTTGCGACGTTTCCTGCGTAAAAAAGACTTTAATCAAGACGGGTTTTATAATACAACAAACACGCACATTCTCCAGGATTCTGCTGGTGATTTATGCGTTGACACAAACAACATAAACTAATGTAGCATACTTTCAGGCAGCCTCATTAAAGATGTCTTGTGTGAATGAGAAACAGGGAAGGCGCACGTAATGAAGTGTTGCATTGCGTATGAGGCTTCTAATTGATTTCTCTTGGCAACCTTTCCCTGATTCCAAACAATGAAATGAAATTTTTATAAGAAATTGCCGAGCTTCAAGTATGATTTTTCTTCGGCAGCTGTCTGCAAGTTACTGATAGCTGTCCCCCCTTTGTGTCCCTTTCACCCTCCACATAACTTCCATCCCCTCTCAAAATGTCTTTGTTTGCTTCCCTTTGGACCGCTGGCTGGACTGACTGCTCCTTTCTCACGCCCCCTGCGTGATATTTGGAACTTGCAGCAGTGGAGCTATCACAGTAATTTATTATATTGACTGAGTTCCCTGAGTCACTTCAAAGTTGGCACGCATCTTGGCATATTGACTTTGCCCCCAACCCTTCCTCTTCTTTTTCTGATTGGCTTTGCTATGATTACTACACGCATCCATTATGTGCATTGTGACTCCGTGCTGGCACGCTAGCCCATTTCTGTTTATGCTAAAACAAGTGTCTTATGCTGTATTACAGTTATAAATGGGCCGCAGCCGTTGGCAGCGTTTAATAACGCGTCCTTAGCCATAAATCTAGCATAAGCTCGTGACGTGCCCATTGAGCTGGTAAGAAGAGTTTTTTTTTTTTGGATTCGTTGCTTAATTGTTGTTACTTCACCCGCCGCCTGCACTTGACACAACAATTTCGCAAGCGATTTATCCGCATCGTAAACTAAAAGAGAGCTAAGCTAGGGCCACGCGAAATTCTTGTTCATGCTCCAGTTTGCCTGAATGCCACAAGGATATTCGACTAAAACTGTTGCAAAAATGTTATGAATATATTAGGTACGTACGTAAGCAATGCTTGGGAACAAGGAGCACTTTCCCATTAAGAGGGATCGGGGTACAATATATGCATTTGCGTTAATAACAGATAAAGTATTCTTTAATTGAAACTAAACATAATAAGTGAGTGTGATTGTAAACCGAGGGACCCATGTGACAAATGCTGCTGAAATCTGAAGTTAATAACCAAATAAAATTTTACAATTCCGATTCCTTATAATTTGCTTGTATTAAAAATATTTTGATTACAAGAAAACAACTAAAATATTTTAAATATTCTGGGATTAAAAAAACTCAACAAAATCTTAGAAAAAAACTATTTCTTTTCAATTAGGGTATTTACTTTGGTTGTGCACTTGGGCAGATTTACAACAACAGTTTGTACTGAACAAATTGTGCACAACTGCCCGACCCAGACCCCTGTCTAGAATAAATCAGGCACTTCCCAAAAAGTGTGCCAATATTTTATTAAGATACTTTGTTATAGTTTTTCTCACAAGAGAAAGGGACCTAAAGTTTAACGCCGAGTCTGAACGTCAGTTTGAGAAGCTTTTGCATGGCTACTTACTACAAAGCTGCCTTCAACAGCAGAGAGGGGTGACCGGGTGTAAAGTTTATTCAAAGAAAAATTTTCGTTAAATGTTCCGAGGTGGGATCGAACCCATGACCTCTTGCACAGCGGTCGCGCACACCGGCCACCATATACTAAATTGTTATGCTATCTCCTCCGTCAGTTTTAAAGCTATCCTCACCAGACTTTGCACGAAGTCTTTTGGTACAAATACGCTGTACATTTGTCGGAACCGGCCGGATCGGATGACTATAGCATGCCATAGGAACGATCGGTTGAAAAACTATTCTTAGTGAGAAAAACTTTTTTGTTTTTAATGGAAACGCCTCCAAAGTACGTATTTCTTAGTTTACTATACCTTCCCATGATTTCACTAAGTTTGTTCGAAATCGGATGACTATAGCATATAGCTGCCATAGGAACGACCGGTCGAAAAACTAGTTCTAGTGAGAAAAACTTTTTTGTTTTTAATGAAAACGTCCTTATCATTGGCATACACTTATTTTATATACTTTTACACAATTCTTCAAAGTTTGGTCGAAATCGGATGACTGTAGCATATAGTTCCTATTGGAACGATCGGTCGAAAAACTAGTTCGAGTGAGGAAAACATTTTTGTTTTAAATGGGACCGCCTCCAAATTTCGTAATTATTAGTGTATTATGCTTTTCCACGATTTCACCAATTTTGGTCGAAATTAGACATCTATATAGTATAGATCCGACAGAAAAGTAAGGTCCAAAAAGTAGTCTTGGTTAGAAAAACTTTTTTGTTTTCAAGGGAAGCTGCAAGGGTATACAAAACTTCGGCCGAGCCGAAGTTAGCTTTCGCCTATTTTTTTTTACCAAAAAATGTCTCCATGGTGAAAGATGCTATTTCTGCTATTTTTTAGCACAATCTTACTCAGAAAATTTTTTATCACATTGTCACATTTGTCTTACATTGTCGAGCAATTAAGACAAGTGCGCGATGAAGCTCCATGCTTGGTCGCTTTGACAATCTTGTACCATATCTCGTCAAGGTTATCCCACCGTTCTTATGCTTAGAAAAATCGATGCAGTGCACAATTTGATATTGCATGATCGGCAGCTGACATTGAGGCATCTTTGAGCACTATTGGCAACACGCAAATTTCGTCGTCAATAAGATTTGTTTGGTAAAATTTGAAAATCTCACAAAGAGTTTTGAGTCTTTTGATGCAAAAAATACTATAAAAAGAGGAAACAAAATGTATGTTAGTAGGCATCAAAAATTATAAAGTTAATATCTAATGTAATGTATACAACGATTGGTTGGCTAGAAGCATTAGGAAAATTGTCGAAAAGCAACCAGAGTGGCAATGATAGATAAATCGACCTGGTCACACTTAAAGTGGACATGGCTTGCAATATAAAATAAATTTTAGCGCTGTTTGGGGCAGGACAAAACTTCACAAATTATGCAAAAGGTTCGGTCCGTAGGTTTCAACCCATCGGTCCTAAGCTTGTCGAACCTGAAGGATCCATTCGGGGTTAGGTTTGGGAGCTAATACATTTAAAGGTTTTGTTAGTGGGCCCGCTCGAGAGACAAAAAGGCGATGATTAATTGGGAAAGCACAAAATAAACGTATTCGAGTATTTTCCATAATCAGGTCTCAAGTCCGGTTATGAACCAAACTGGTCTGGGCCCGGAATTATTTTTCAAACTGAAAACCGAATCTTAGACCAAACCTCAGGTAAGAAATTTTAGTAGACCTGAACCTATTCCGAACCTTAATTTGTTGAAATCGTGAAAATTTTTAAGTTAAAATTCTAGAAAGACCTTTGAAATAGATCCCTGGTTATCTCCTCGATTTTAAAGCTTACCAAAATGTTTCAAAAAGAAAGCGATTAATTAAATCTTTAGAGCCTTGATTGGCAATAATAGAGAACCGACAGAATCAACAATTTAAAAGATTCTTAAATCTTATTATTGTAAATAATTCACGGCTATTGAACTGAACCTAAACATTGAAAACAAAAAGATTTCTCACTTGAGCTAGTTTTTCGAGCGATCGTCCCTTTGTAAAATTGTGTGAAATCATATAAAATCAATTTTAAAAACACTGAAAACAAAATTATATACTTTATGTGTTCGGAGGTGCTTCCTTTTGCAAGAGTATAAACAAGTTAATAGTTTTTACTTTAATGTTTGCGTTTTTCTTTAGAAACCAGTGCATTAACATATGTACATATAAGACTTTCCTTGTCGAAGTAAGTAAGTTAACTAATAAATTCAAATTAACAAAGTCCCGACGATGATTGAGCATTTGCCTAATCAGATTCGTGTGAAGCACAAGAAAATCATCTTTTCTATGAGCTGGACCTCGCAGCCTTGCAAAGTTTGCATTTGACGACCAAAACATTTTTGTAACCGCAATAGCCATAATCAATGAGTTTGAATTGCTTTCTCACCCACCTTTTTCTCCAGATTCACCCGCTTGAAAAATAGTTGGGTGGTGAAAGATTTGTCATCAATGAAGAGGTGGAATCTGCGGTTGATGGCGGTACTGAAAAGTTTGTCAATTCTAGCTAGCTGCTATTAATTTTTGCTGAGAAAAAATGATTCGATTTCCGTTAACACAGACCAATGGAGCACATAACCCACCCAAGTGATAAAAAAAAGTAAAAATCCAATTTACAAAAGTTCTAAGGTCTTTTAAGGCTGTTGCATTTTGGTGTATATCAAGATGAAGCCGAAACAAAACGGATTAGCGATTTTTATATAAATATGATTTAGCTGCATGAAAAGTCTCATGGAACTAAAACCATCCTTAATTTAAACTTTGGCAAAACATAATCAATAGTTAGCTATAGACTTCCCAGTATCTAATCAAGCACGTGGCTGGACCAGCTCAGGCAACTTAATTTCCAAGTGGATTAGGCTAACCCACAAAAGTTGTGCAATTCACTTGCATTGTTTTCCACATGGCATTGATGTTACAGCTGCACTACCCCCAGTTGGTGGGAGTGGTAGCCTAGCCAGTTAATCTTAGCTGTGGAGTCTGCTGTTCCATATCGAATTGCCAGCGGCGTTTGACTCTCGTCGGCGTTGCAAGTTGAAGCTGTCAGGCAATTAAATGCAAATTGTTTGGAATGCAAATGAAATTGCATTGCATTGCTATGCAACGTTGCGTTTCGGTTTAATTTGACACTTTACAAGAGCAATAAATAACGAAATTTTCGCGTGAGAGCCAAACAAAAAACAGCGGTTAACGGCCTGTAAAGTCAACTGAAGTCATCATAATTTGATAAGCAATTCGGACAACTTATCGATCGGAGATAGCCGATCAACAATCTAATCTGTTGACCACTTTTAAACATATAAAGAGCTAGGTCTTGGGTATTCAGTTCATGACAAAATGCAGGAGCGAATAGTTCTATTAGTGGTCTTGGCGCTGGCTTCCAGTTCTACCAGGGGTGAGTCGACAGTTTGAGACTAGTACCCTGGTTTACCCGTTTTTTAAATAGTTCAAGGAGAGTCTATTAAGGAACCCCAATACCTACTTTACACCCAACGTGCAAGGGATAATCCACAACCAATAAAAGCTGAGGTGGAATCAATAGTGCGTAGCTCATTTTATGCCTTGGATCCCATTATGTGAGTCACTTAGTCACATAAAACACTGTGATAACTTATCTTTTGAATTTTTACAGCATATCCATTCCTCGCTGGGAGGGCAATAGTTCTTCTTTAGAACACTCCACAATAGTTGCTGCGAAGTTGGATCAGCAGGCAGGCAATGTAATAACTGTGGACTTGTCGCAGATAACCAGTGAACGGTTTATTTTAGAGAGCGTGGCTGAGTTGGTCATCATACTTAATCGCCACTTTGATGTGCCCCTAGAGCAAGTATTGCTAGTTGGTTTTGCTGAAGGCGCAAATCTTGCTGCTGGAGTAGGTGAAAAGGTGCAAAAGGAGTTGGGCCAGCAGTTAACACACATTATTGCCCTGGAACCTACATTTGCAGGACAACTCTTGCTACATCGGATCTCTACCCAGTCAGCCAAATTTGTGGAGGTTATCCATACCAATACCGAAGGTTTGGGAATTTTGGAGCAAGTAGGTCATGTGGACTACTATCCAAATGGTGGAGACAATCAACCTGGCTGTGACACTGATATCTGTTCGCATGAAAGAGCTCTTTATCTGCTTCATGAGATGTGGTCACCAGCAAATGACTTTGTCAGTGCACTTTGTTCAACTGTGGATTCAATGAGTGCCAAAAACTGTCGCTGGTCTTCAATACGTATGGGGGAGAAGGAGAAATTTCCCTCGGGCATTTACTTTTTGGAAACACGTAGCAGTTCGCCTTACTCCAAAGGAGCCTACTATATTGGCTTTTTGTGAAGAATTATGGTGAATAAACAACAAAAAAGAGGAAACAAAGTAAGGGCATTGTCATTACTCATAGGAAATGCAAAAATGTGTAGAGAAGAAAAGAGGGGGTTGCCCTGCCAACTGCCAAAATTGATGAGAGTCAGACGCACGACTCATTCATTATATCAAAATCAATTTTAAGGCTTCGTGTCTGAAAAGTTTGAAGCACGTTTCAAGTCAACACAAGGAAATGCCTTGGGTTATCCTTATCTCATAATAAGACGGAAAGAAAAAATAATAAAAAAAAACTTGTCAACTTTTGCTAAAGTTTACCGAATGATAAAAAAATACACTTGGAAAATTGAATCACGTAATCTCAACCCGGAACACAAGATATAGTGCGATAGTTTGTTTGAGGATACAACTCTCAGTGGAAGCAAGTTTTAACTAGTGCAAGCAATGATTTATGTTTTGATTGTTTCGAATATGTTTCTTTGTGAGTCACTCACTCAAATTGCCCATTTTTTCAGCTCCTCAGTATTATTTGTAATACTTTCTTGACATAAAAGCCATCTTTCGTTTTGACATTCAGCGGCTTCCACTGTGGAATTTTGCATTATGGTTAGCAGCATCGGTAGAATGGTTTTCAATATCGCTGTGCTTTTTAGTCTAACACATTTTTAACGAAAGAGCAAATAAAGATTCAACAGCAATAAGTTGATTAACAGAAAGTTTCCATACATACAGAACATACATAAACTAAAAGCTAAGCTTAGTAACTAAGCAAGACAAACTGAACGACAAAAAAATACTACCTCGGTCCGAAATATGATATTCATTTCTCAATGTATCAATTGAACCGAACATGTTCGCTTGTTCATTTTAGTGAACAACTGATTTTTGTTCACTTACTCATGAGCAACACAACACTATTAGATATTCTCATTTGGAGCTGCATGTTCGCAATTCAGAAACAAGAACCTATTTCTTTTTACTTCTTAATATAATCCTGCGTAAAACCGTTTCTTCATTTTAACTTAAGCTGTTTGAGGGAAATAGAACTTAAATTGATACCATACCTGTTGTTTGATAAAGTCATCATAAGTCATATAAGTACACCTTTTAAACTTGATTACAGCGAAGATTTATTGATATTATAGATGACGTAAATGAAATAAAAATCTATTGTTTTTTGGAGACCGTTGCATTTCTACAGAAAGGCTTGACGTCATAGGAGTTTGCATTGTATTTTTTGATATGCCAGTTCGCGTCCCTGTAAAGGATGGTTCAGTGTTATTTTTAGATTCAGTTAGATTTTCTATTAGCCAAGTCGTTGCAGCGATATCCTACTGTTTGCAAGAAGTAGATCTAAGTGTCAAAAGGAGCTGTAGTAACCATATTTGGTATATGTGCAACGAAAATAACGACCGTATAAACTATAGCTGAAGACAAAAAAAATTCAAATTAAAGTTCTTCTTAAAAAGTAATTTGTTAGCTCCAGGAGACAAACACACTTCAGCCAGTTTGCAAGTGATGCCACCAACGCCGTCGAGTTTTTATTAAAATGGAAACGAGGCCTTTGGAAGTTAAGAACGTCATGCTCTATTTTCAGATTTTTTCATTTAATCCCCGTCCGTTCTAACTAAGACTACTTTTCGGATGTTACTTTTCTATGGGATGTCCGATTGATGTCCGATTTTGAACAAACATAATGGAATCATGGAAAAACATAACAAACTAACAAGTACGAAATTTGGAGGCGATTCTGTTTAAATCAATAAAGTTTTTCTTACTAGAACTTTTTTTTCGACCTATCATTCGTACTGCAGATAGATGCTATAATCATCCTACTTTAAAAAAAAACTTTGTAGAATTGTGTAAAAGTATATAAAATAAATATATGCCAACGTTAAGAACGTTTCCACTGAAAATAAAAATGTTTTTCTCACTAGAACTAGTTTTTCAACCGATCGTTCCTATGGCAGATATATGCTATTGTCATCCGATTTTGACAACACTTAGTAGAATTGTGTGAAAATCCTTTGAAGTACATCGGTTAAATTTGCTCAGCCTTTTAATGAACCTTTCATATAGGAGACTCTCAGTCGATTGGACACATATATTAAATATGTACATTTTTTTCCTATGGAAAAATGTTACATATTTTTTGATATGTGATAAAATGTAAAAATATGTGCATATTTGCTATAGTTGAAATAGGCTTTAAGACTACTTTTCAGACTATACTTTTCTATGACAGCTACATATAGTCTCTAATCTCTATATCTAATGTAAAATGGCTTGACACAGCCCCAAAGGGCCAAAACCGAACTCCTTTCAATCTCTTGGCTTGTGCGCTTCAAATTTTTGCACAAGAGATAGGGACCTACAGTTTTACGCCAAATCCGAACGTCAGTTTTTAAGAAGCTTTTGCATTGCTAATTACTACAAAGCTGGCGCCAACAGCAGTGTGTAAGTTTATTCAAAGAAGTCGCTAGAGAAATCCGTCGGTGTCCCAGAACTTCGAGAGATTTCGTTTTCTTCGAAAGTCTAGTTCGAAAGTCGAGTTCGAAAGGTGTGTATAAGATTATAGTCCTACTACAAAAACAGTGACATATTGCGTGGGTTCGTGAATTCACTATTGGTTGGTTAATGTATTGGCTGGTTTGTTTATTGGTTGGTTTGCCAAAATCTCCCAATTTCTAGGATTTCTAGGACACCGAGAATTGGTTTTGGGTTGGAATTTGGTTGGAAGAGATTTCTGGGACACCGCCGTATATAGTAGATGTCCGATTTTGACCAAACTTTGTGAAAACATGGGAAAGGATAGTAAACTAAAAACTAACTATCTAACCGGCCAGCGTTATCCGACTTTGTACAAAACATTGTAGAATTGTGTGAGAGCAAATAAAATAAATACATCCAATTTTAAGGAAATTTTCATTGAATACAAAAAGTTTTTTCACTAAGTCTAGATTTCAGACCTCCATTTCTATGGGAGATATACAATTTAGATGACCGATTTTGACCAAACTTAGTAGAATCAATTGGATGTTCTTGTTCCATTGAAAACAAAAAAGTTTTTCTCACTAGAAATAGTATTTCGGCCGAACGTTCCTATGACAGCTAAGCGCTATAGTCATCCGATTCGGCCGGTTTCGACAAATGTGCCGCATATTTGTACCAGAAGTCTTCGTGAAAACTTTGTTCCAAATGGTTTTGAAACTGACGGAGGAGATAGCATAGAAACAGAACTCAGCTCGTCATGCTGATCGAGAATATATTCTTTATGTGGTCGGAGATGCTTTCTTTTACGCGTTACAAACATCTGGCCAATTTTAATATACCCTCTGCAATGGTATAAAAATGTTCTTATTTTATTTAAAGAAAAACATTTTGATAAATCTACCGAAATCAAGCCCATTTTAATTGATTCGTTTTTGTGCTGGAGGTTGTTGAAGGTTAAGAATAGTAGTCTCTTTCTTTTTTCTGATTTTGTTTTTATATCTTGACCTTTGAAAAAAAACTTGATCTGCCTGCAAGTATAAGAAGTTTTTGTCCCATACACCTCGAACCTCTATCTCTTAGTATCTCTGAGATCTGTGCGTTCGTATGGGCTGACAGACAGACGGACATGGTTATATCGACTCGGCTGTTGATGCTGATCAAGAATATATATACTTTATAGGGTCGGATTTCGAACCTTTGGACATATTTTGAAATCAGGAATATTTATCGATCCGCCAAAGGAATGGTAAAGAACGGTTGTCGAGCTAAAGGAAAACAAACAATTATGGGCAGCACCGGTCGCAACGGTGATGGCCAGCATTTCACAGGTACAGAGTATATTAGAGTCGGGCTTGACCGACTTTCTTCTTTTTTTTTTTCGCTATTTGCAGTTGCATTTTGGATAAGGTTTTATGGAGTCAATGAATTCTTTACACAATTTCATGACTTTTTGTTCAATTCAGCAGGGTTATCGGCTACAAAGTTACACTGTGTTATCGGTGAAATAAACTTTGAACAAAGAGCAAATTCCTGTCCGATATAATTGTTTATGGACAAGGTTTTATTAACAAACAAGAAAGAAAGTCGGTCAAGCCCGACTGTAATATACTCTGTACCAACGAAAGGGAATGCTCAGTGTGTATTTTGCTGCTGCAGTAGCAGCTGAAAGCAGCGCTGCTGCAGCGTACTTAGTTTTGTTCATAACTTGACTGTGGGAGATATAACATTTTTTCCAAATTGCGGAGGCGCGAGGATGCGCGGCAAAAATCGAAAATAAACCTGATCTGCCTGCAAGAATAAGAAGTTTTTGTCCCATACAGGGTGTCCAGAAACTTTTCGTCAGAACTTTAATACATGATAGCTGTTTTCAACAGAAATAGTTTTTTCTTTTACACCATGGGTCTAAGTGGCCCCGCTTTCGATTTACAACGCGTACTCGACGTTAGAGAATTTTATAGCAACACAAATTATTACTCCCAATATCACGCTACAAACTTTCCCTAAATTTGGAAATGTCAAATAAAATCCATAAAATTTATTTTTTGAAAACTATTTCACAGAAATTTTTATTTAGAATTAAAAACTGCAACAAAACTGCATTTTATTTTGAGACGTAATAACTTGAACACAAAGCCACTTAGACCCGTGGTGTAAAAGGAAAAAATATTTCTATTGATAACAGCTATCATGTATTAAAGTTCTGACGAAAAGTTTCGGACACCCGTATACAAAACCTTATTCATATCATCTCGAGACTGGCGTTCTCGGACAGACAGACAGGTAAACGACCGGGTTGTTGGATCAGAAATATATGTTTGTTGGGTCGGGGTCCTTTTGGCTGTTACATACTTGACAAACTAATACCGAGTACCTTGGAACAGAGTATAAAAATTAAAGGGGAAGAAGGGTGTTGAGCCAGGGTGTTATGAGACTGAATATTGGCTCAAGAAAAATTACAGCTTTTGTTTATTATTTACTTACTTTTGAGCAACAATCAAAAGGCTTGTTTGTAGTAAAATTTTGAACAAAAGTAAGAGAGAATATCTTTGATCAATGCATTTTTGACGAAATATGAATTTTTGAAAAAAGTTTTATTTGGATTGGGCGCCAAACAAAAAATGGAGTATGAGGTTTTGTGAGCCACCGGAATTTGTCCTGGATAAAATTCGGTTTTGACTTTCGAATAGAACGTTGCAATGATCGCTAAAAGGAAGAAGCAAAACGCTTCAAAGAGGACAAAAAACATTAAAAAAGAAAGGCAAACAAAAAAACAGCCACCAGCATAACGTGCTCGTAAATATAAGAAAACAAGGCGGCTGCAGATTTTTCATAGATATATATACCCGTTACTCGTAGAGTAAAAAGGGTATACTAAAGGCGTGCAAATGCATGTAACAGGCAGAAGGAAGCATCTCCGACCCCATAAAGTATATATATTCTTGATCAGCATCAACAGCCGAGTCGATATAGCCATGTCCGTCTGTCTGTATGAACACCTAGATCTCGGAGACTAGAACAACCAAATTTTGTATGTAGACTCTTATTGTCCCTACGCAGATCAAGTTTATTCTAAATTTTGCCCACGCGATTTTAAAGATATCAAGGTCATATTTTTCTCTAAAAGTTTCATAAAGATCGGATAAAAAATGACAGTTATAAAAGTTATAAAAATGTTGCATACTTTTTGGCGCCACATGCGCTATTTGCTTACACAATACTGAAATGTTCTCATTAATGTTAATGCTCAGTTAACTAACATACGGGAATACGACGGGCTATACAACATTAATTTCCCTGAGTAACGGGTATATCGAATTCGGGCAGGACCGACTTTAACTTACGCTCTTTTAAGCGGGTGGCTCACAACACCCCAAAAATTTTTGAAATTTAAAAAAAATCCCTTTTTTTCAAAATGATATGAAAAAACCACACAATTTTTTTCCAAAAACTAATGGTGAGCAAAGTTACATGCATCTTTTAACTAAAATACAAAATTTACAGAATGAAAAACCTTACTATGATCACAACACCCCATCTTCCCCTACCAGCTGTTATTGTATGGTTATAGTGTCCAATTTTTATTAGTTTTGGGAAGCTTCTTTGTATACTATACGAATCTTTATCAGCCATGATACAAAAATTAGAAAGTAGTGCAATGCGTTGCGTGTCAAAAAAAAAAATTCCAATTTATAGTAGGTATGTGCGTGACTTCAAAATGACACATTTAGTCATCAATTTGAAACTATCGAGTATCAAATTCTCTTTAATACTCCAAGTATAAAGTTGATATTTTCGAAGTATTAAAATGATATTTCGAAAATATCAAATTGATACTAACCAGTATCAATTTGATACTAACCATTATCATTTTGATATTTTGACTGTCAAACTTTTTGTATCATTTTGATACTAGCTGTAACGAACTCTGGCCTTGGAAGTGCTCGCCGAGCCTAGGATTACAGAAATTTATAATTTCTTATAGTCGTTGTTGCTGCAAATAAATTCCCTAAACAACAATCCAACGTTCCAATATGTTCTCTTTTGCGTTTTATTTCGGGGTATTCTATGTGGTAATATTAATTCTAGGTATTATGCTAGATATGCTGGGCCACGAGGTCTCTCGGTGTATCTGGGGTTGGTTCCGTGGGCTGGCTCCTTCTGTGGGCGTCTGTACCTGGTTCCTTGGGCACGAGGGCTATTCTGGCTCGAAGGAGGAGTTCTACGGGGAAACATACTCTGGCTCGATTGCTCTGTACCGGGTTCCAGTTCTGGGGAGGAATGGTTATATATGGGGCAGAGATGAGTAGAGGCACGACTGCTCCGTAGAGTATTGGAACTCTGGGGAGGATTGGCTCTCCAAGATGTACAAGAACGGGGCGGATGCACTACGGCTCCGTAGAGTATTACAACTCTGGGGAGGATTGGCAATCCAAGATACTCAAGAACTAGGTGGAAGCACTACGTCTCCGTAGAGTATTGGAACTCTGGGGAGGATTGGCTATTCAAGATACTCAACAACTAGGTGGATGCACTACAGCTCCGTAGAGTATTGGGGAGGATTGGCAATCTAGGAGAAACAAGAACTAGGTGAATGCACTACTGCTACTTAGAGTATTAGATTGAGGAGGCAATCCAAACTACACAAACCAAGGTGGATGCCCTACGGCTCTTACCTAAGGAGGCTAAGTACCTCTGCGGGCTTACCTGTGTTCTTCGAGCCCTGGTGACTAAGTGACTTCCTAAGCGTTGATGTCGGTCTTTTATATGCTTTGCTCGCGCTTAGCTTACGCCACCATGAGCTTTTTTAGAGTCGCCATCGATAATTATCGATATCGATCGAAGGCGCCAGTACGTTGCATTTGAAATTCAAACCAGCCTTTATATCAATTGTGCGCGCTGGTAAAGTGCGTTTTCTCAATTTAATATTTAGTCTTATCAAGTTTAAAGTACCATTTCAGTTATCAGCAAACTGTCATTAAAACTAAAACATAAACATTAAAAACTGATTTATTTTATTCTGTATTCTTACAAAATGAATTTTATGACCATGGGAAACATTGTTCTTTCACATTTCAACGCGGATGCTATTCAAATACAGAAGTCACTGTAAGAAAGTGTGACTTGCGAACCTTATTAACATAACAGTCCGCCCTTCTGATTTGGTGCTGCCCCAATTATAATAGCATGATCATCCCAGCTCAAGAACTTTCTTTAGTAATGGTTCTGAATCCGCAGCGTATGCGAACCACGATTCAACTGGATCTGACTTTGATTCTCTCATCTTGAATAGCCCACAAACAGCGTGGAGAACGTCCTCTTCAAAAAGTTATATTTGTTATAAACAAATGTGTGCAAGGAACGATGTATATATGATAAGCTGCTCACCTTGTTTATATAGAGCTAGTCTCCATACTGAAATACATTAATCGTCTGGGGGATTGTTTTACAAAGCTTTTAGTTTAAGCAATTTACCGAAGAGTTTGCACTAAAATCAAAACAGTTAATGTCAATCGTTAAGCAGCTCAGCTGGCTTCGTTTCACTTACGAGCGTGACATTTCGAATTTTCGAACTTTCATACAAATGTGTTTGTTTCAAATTGAACCGTTTGCGTATTAAATTAATAACCTTAAGATCATTTTGAAACTCTCTAGGATTATATTGACACTAAAAACGATGCTGGTTTTAGTGTTAATTTGAGACAACGTGTATCAAATTGATATTGATACCAACTGTTTTGGGTGTAGATAAAGTCCAATCAATTTTTTCGAATTCAAATCACTAATAAATGGGTTTCCGTTTTCAATTCTAAAAATAAAAATAAATTTTTAGACTTCAAATAGTAGCCACAGATATAATCGCCATTTTCCATAAAAGGGCAACGCGTATGTTTTAGATTATTTAAGAGTTCACTTGCTGAAATCGCTAAAGTAAGGTAAAATTGGGAGCAGATTTCATACTTCTGTATTAAAAATAAGGTTGTATGGAGTGTTTTTAAGGAAACAAAACTTTTAATAAATATTCCATACGAGTGCCGCCAGCTATTGGTAGATTTTAACAATCGATAGGTAATCAATTCAGCATAGATTAAAAATTAATTTTTCAACTGATACTTAATCTAAGAAAAATAAAAAAATATTTTTTTGAATGTATTGATTATAATCAGAAGTAATGCGCAAAAGAAGTCTTTACATCAAAGCATTTCCTATGAATTTAAAGAATGAATGAAATTTTCTGGCATATTTTAAAAGAAAATTCCTTTGTGCCAACTATGCCTTGACTTTTATTTGAAGCGGGTCGCTGGTTTGGGGCCAACAGATTGAAGGGCACCCCGCCCAGGCTCCGCTTGACGCTGCGGCGTTGCATTAGACACGCCTTCGAAATTCTCCCTCTTTTTGTTGTTGGAGCATGCTGTGTGCGTGTCAGTTGAAAGTCGCGCGAAAACGAAAACTGTCACAAATTGCATTTAAATGCGCTGTACTTAAGTTTATCTTTTGGAAATGTGTAAAGCGGATGTTTGTTCCTCCTCCAGTCAAACTTGTGGTAAAACCAATTTGCTGCGTGCCCTGCAACTTCCTCACGTAGGCGATATATGGATTTTCTGTTAGGGAAATGAAAAAAGATCTCTCTATTAGGAAATCCTTAAATGTTGACTAGAAAACACTTACAATTGGCTTAATTAAAACTGATGTTGATCAATCGTTTAAGCTTCAAAGCTTTGCCTGCGCCGAAAAGCATACAAAGCAAAAAAAGTTTTCTTTTCCCAAGCTAATTGACGCTTCATTAGAAGCTAATCAGACATTGCACTATGGGGAAAAATATGACATTTTTGGGTACAATTCATATGTGGCGGATAATAATTAGTCTTAAGGTCAATGTTTTAAATGACTCTGAATAGTGAATTGAAAAATTGTATTTGTCTGTGAACTGATTTAAATTTATGGTTAAAAAAAAACAAGTATTAAAAATAGCTTGCAGCTTCCATTGAAAACAAAAAAGTTTTTCTAACTAAGAATACTTTTTGGACCTTACATTTCTATGGGATCTATACTACTTGGACCAAACTTGGAATCATGGAAAAGCATAATACACTGTTAATTACGAAATTTGGAGGCGATCCCATTTAAAACAAAAAAGTTTTCTCACTAGAACTTCTTTTTCGACCGACCATTCATACTGAAGCTATATGCTATAGTCATCCGATTTTGATAAAACTTTGTAGAAATGTGTTAAAATATATAAAATAAGAATATGCCAATGATAAGGACGTTTTCATTAAAAACCAAAAAAGTTTTCCTCACTCGAACTTGTTTTTCGACCGATCGTTCCTATGGGAGCTATATGCTATAGTCATCCGATCTCGACCAAACTTTGAAGAATTGTGTAAAAGTATATAAAATAAGTGTATGCCAATGATAAGGACGTTTTCATTAAAAACAAAAAAGTTTTTCTCACTAGAACTAGTTTTTCGACCGATCGATCCAATGGCAGCTATATGCTATAGTCATCTGATTTCGACCAAACTAAGTGAAATCATGGGAAAGGATAGTAAACTAAGAAATACGTACTTTGGAGGCGTTTCCATTAAAAACAAAAAAAGTTTTTCTCACTAAAACTAGTTTTTCGACCGATCGTTCCTATGACAGCTATATGCTATAGTCATCCGATCCGACCGGTTCCGACAAATGTGCAGCGTATTTGTACCAAAAGACTTCGTGCAAAGTTTGGTGAGGATAGCTTTAAAACTGACGGACAGACGGACAAGACTAAATGAACTCAGCTTGTCATGCTGCTCAAGAATATATATACTTTATGTGGTCGGAGATGCTTTGTTCAATGCGTTACAAACATCCGCACAATTTTATAATACCCTCTGCAAGGGTATAACAATAAAAACAAATATAAAACATAAAACGACATAACAACGCGCCGAGATATATCGTTTGTATTACGGCGGAGATATGACTTCAGAGCTATGTCGTTACCCATTTCATGATTCCAACTTGAGAGTTACAAGTATCTCATTTATGCGAAATGCCAGAAATATATTGGTGAATACCAATTCAATATGGAATGGTCAATTTAATATAAGTAGTATCTTAGGCGTGCAGCAACCGTGTACGATGGCGCATCGGGTTGAGACGGCATTCGAATTGTGTTTAATTATACCCTTGCAGAGGGTATTATAAAATTGTGCGGATATTTGTAACGCATTGAAGGAAGCGTCTCCGACCACATAAAGTATATATATTCTTGATCAGCATGGCGAGCTGAGTCGATTTAGCCCTGTCCGTCCGTCCGTCTGTCCGTCTGTCTGTTTCTATGCTATCTCCTCCGTCAGTTTTAAAGCTATCAAACTTTGCACGAAGTCTTGTGGTACAAATAGGCTGCACATTTGTCGGAACCGGCCGGATCGGATAACTATAGCATATAGCTTCCATAGGAACGATGGGTCGAAAAACTAGTCTTAGTGAGAAAAACTATTTTGTTTTTAATGGAAATGCCTCCAAAGTGCGTATTTCTTAGTTTACTATCCTTTCCCATGATTTCACCAAGTTTGGATGAAATCGGATGACTATAGCATATAGCTGCCATAGGAACGATCGGTCGAAAAACTAGTTCTAGTGAGAAAAACTTTTTTGTTTGTAATAAAAACGTCCTTATCATTCGCTTACACTTCATTTATTTACTTTTACACATTTCTACAAAGTTTGGTCGAAATCGGATGACTATAGCATATAGCTGCCATAGGAACGATCGGTCGAAAAACTAGTTCTAGTGAGGAAAACTTTTTTGTTTTTAATGAAAACGTCCTTATCATTGGCATACACTTATTTTATATACTTTTACACAATTCTTTAAAGCTTGGTCGAAATCGGATATATAGCTCCCATACGAGCATATAGCTCCCATATGAACGATCGGTCGAAAAACTAGTTCGAGTGGGGAAAACTTTTTTGTTTTTAATGAAAACGTCATTTTTATTGGCATATTCTTAATTTATATACTTTAGCACATTTCTACAAATTTTAATCAAAATCGGATGACTATAGCATATAGCTGCAGTATGAATGATCGGTCGAAAAAGAAGTTCTAGTGAGAAAAACTTTTTTGTTTTAAATGGGATCGCCTGCAGCTTTCGTAATTAACAGTGTATTATGCTATTCCATGATTTTATCAAGTTTAATTGAAATTAGACATCTTTATAGTATAGATCCCATTGAAAAGTAATGTCCAAAAAGTAGTCTTTGAAAAACTTTTTTATTTCAATGAAAGCTGCAAGGGTATACAAAACTTCGGCCGAGCCGAAGTTAACTTTCACCTATTTTTTTGAACTTGATTTTTAAGTACAAAATTTAACTTTACTTTGAAAAACGAGAAGGTGTGCCGAATTTTTAATAACCTTGCAAGTCCTCGATTTAATATTCTGATTTCGACCAAATTTGCTAAATCTGTTTGAAAGCGAATATTATTAATAATGGCCAAGTTAAAGAACGCGAACATTTGAAAATAAAAAATAATTTTACTTAGACCCATTTACCGACCGATCGGTCCTATGGCAGCCATAAGATATAGGCATCCGATTTTGACCAAACTTTGCAAATACCTTTAAAAGCATTTAACATTCAAAATTGCCGAGTTTAGGAGCGCTAACATCAAACAATTTTTCTTACTTAGACCCATTTTCAGACCGATCGTATGGGAGCTATATGCTATGCTCACCCGATTTTTACAAAACTGTAAAATTAGGTGAACGCATATAAAACAAACTAATACCAAATTTTAAGATAGTACTATGAAAATCAAAAAGGTTTTGCTCACTAAGCCTATTTTTAATTCCTATTTCTTTTGTATAGGAGCTACATCATATAGTTGTCCGATTTTCATCAAACTTAGTAGAATTATAAAAAAAACATAGAAAACCATTAAAAACAAAGTTTAGAGACGCTTCCATTGAAAACAAAAAAAATTTTCTCACTAAAACTAGTTTTTCGACCGATCGTTCTTAAGGAAGCATAAGCTAAGTCATCCGATCCGATCAGTTCCGACGTATTAGCAGCATGCAGTAAAAAGATAACTGTGCAAAATTTCAGATCGATAGCTTCAAAACTTAGAGACTAGTTGGCGTAGATACAGACAGACGGATGAACAAGGCTCAATCGACTCAGCTCGTCGCCCTGATCATAATACGAGTATATAGTTTATATATAAAATATATTTTATGGGGCCGGAAATGAATACTTTTATGCGTTGCAAAATTCTGCGCAAAATTATAATAGCCTTTGCAAGGGTATAATAATTGGTCACAATTAAAAATTAAAAACAATACTAAATTATCTCATTTTACCTTTAGGTTTTGGTTGGGAACAACTGACGTTTATTGATAACAAATGATGCTTATCGAACTAGTCAGTTTTTTTTTTCTTTTTACTTATTAGCTTTGCTACCCGTAAAGAAATCGCAGATGCTAATAAAATTAAATATGTAAAGCCTTATTAAAGTCCATCTGAAATACTTGGATAAGACAAAAATTCAATATTCCATTTATTCCACCCTAGTAGGTTTAAAGCTTGCATATTTAAGAAGCAGGTTAATCAGGCATTGAAACCAATGTGTTTAAATCTTTCTTGCCGGTGGGCTTAAGATCTTAATTTGCCTGCACTTGGCCTTAAAATCTCAGTTTCAGGCATTAAATGTCAGAACATAAAATGGAAGCACGCACAAGAACACAAAACAGTAGCCAATAATGGCCAAAAACAGTCCCATTAGTCGCCACCCTGGACCTAACCACCAAACTGAATTTGGGTAAATTTTGGGCATTGTTTTTGGCCATTTCAGTTTTACTCCCTCCCTTAAATTATGGCTATTACACACACAGTTACAGAAATTAAGTCGCAAACGTTTTCATTTCATTTCGTTTTGCTTATTGTAATGTTAATGAAGCTTCGAATTTCAGAATTTGATAAGAAAATGTTGACCTCCCTCTACTATTGAAAGTTCCTTAAGGTGTAGAGGTTGACTATGAAATTTGCGTTTATTGCCATGTTAATTTTCTTTTGGTTCGTCATCAACGTTTTTATGGGATGCCGTTTGAACGCCACAAACCAAGCCCCCGTAATTGTGCCAACTGTGGGTGAGGCACAATGTTGTGTGTACGTGTGCTGGTGTTGTTGATAAGCCACATTCATGCAATGTACTATGGGTAAAATGTCAGCATATCGATAACAAACCTGGTGGATAAAAAAGCTTGTCCAATCGTATAAAAATGAATTTCATGCAATCCATTAAATTGTAGACATATCTGGAGGAAACGGGTCCAACGGCATAGACTTGGGCTCATAACAATTGCAAAAAAGTACCATGACCACTTAAAAACTGTTTTTATTAAAACCAAAACAGTCTGTTAATATATTCATGTGAATGCGTATATTACTTTTCAATTTATACTTTTGTGCGCTGTTCACTTCCCGTTGAAAATCAAAATACTACTCTAAGTTGGTTTAAAAAATCAAACAAAAATTGTATTATTGCAACCGAAATGAGTTTTTTACAAAGAACAATAAAGAAAAGGGTGCGGCCCAATGACGAGAATTTTGAAATTTCCTTTTTAATTCAATAGAGTACTTCAAATTAAACTGATCTGGCTCAATTTTGGGGTTCTTTTAAGCAATGTCCTTAAGATATCGCTAAAAATCGGGTTTTGTTAAATGGCAATATCTCAGTCCCCAGAGTCGCTAGAGACATGAAATAAATTCCCAGAAAATTTAACAAGGCTTTTAAAAATGGAAAAATTGGTAGCTTATACCGAGAACATTAAATTAAAATGAGACGGTTTCGGTAGTTCCGGCTATAGCGCCATCTTAAATCTTTTACTGTAGCTTTTTCGAACCTCTGAAAGCTTAAAATAAACCAAAGATACCCTTCTTCGAGAAAAATTTAAAATATATATCTTCTCGACTTAAAATAATTTCACAGGTTAACGAGCTTCTGCCTCAGATAAGATTGCAAACATTCCGATTATAGCATACTCTGTACCTGTGAAGTGCTGCCTATCACCGCAGGTGCTGCCCATTATTGTTTGTTTTCCTTTTAACTCGCCTATCGTTCATCCGATCTTTACCATTCCCTTGGCGGATCGATAAGCAATCCTGATTAACAAATATGTCCAGAAGATACGAACCTTCTATTTATAAAACTGTAGGAGATATAATGTTGGAGATTTCCAATTTGCGGGAGCGGGAGGGGGCGTGGCAAAAATTGAAAATCAACTTGATCTGCCTGCAAGTTTAAAAAGTTTTGTCCCATACACGTCGAACTTCTATCTCTTACCATCTCTGAGATCTGTGCGTTCATACGGACATACAGACAGACGGACATGGCTATATCGACTCGGCTGATGATGCTGATCTAGAATATATATACTATGTAGGTTCGGAAATGCTTCCTTCTGGCTGTTACATACTTTTGCACAAACTTATTATACATACTCAGTGTACCTCTGGTACAGAGTATTACAATTGTCCGATTTCCCCCAGCACGTCTGATTCAATAGATATTTGGATATAGAGGATTACTAAGAGGATTTTAAGGTGGCGCTTTAACGAGAAATTTCATGTCTCTTTATCTCTCTATCTATCTATCGATCTATCACTTTATAAAAACGGATTTTTAGCGATTCCTCAAGGACATTGCATAAAAGAAACCCAAAATTGGGACAAATCAGTTCGATTTAAGGGTAGTACAAGTTGGGCCGGAAAAAAATCTATGCTTTTTTCATAGCTCAGATATTCAAAAATATTTTCCCAAGAGGATTATCGAAAACTCGAATTAGTTTAGGAGATATAGCCCTTTTAGTGACTTAAGGTGACCCAAAAGTCCTAGCAACTGCAAACCTAAAACGCGCTTTTCTCGAAACCACGTTTTTTAATATGGCGGCCGCGATTCAGGTAAAACTACTGGACCGATTTTGTTCAAATAGGTGTGAATCAACGCAGAACAACAATTTTTAGAATTTTTTTCTTACTACAAAAAAAATACCAAAAAAACTTTTCATTTTCAAAGTGCCACCATTTTGTCAAAAATTAACTTTTTTCCAAATCTGAGGTTCAGTCCAGAATTACATCCATACTAAACCAGAATCTTTTTTCCTTTTTGAGTTCGGATAACGGAGTGACCCCGAATAACGACCGCCATGGCCGCACTTTTTTTCCATACCACTTTTTGCAGACCGGAAACTTTTTAGCCTACGTCACAATTCTAAAACAAAAAATTTTTTATTTTTTATTCATTCATTAACTTCCAAATAAAAAAAACCCATTTTGAAAAATATCTTACGTTTTCTTTCTGTGAATTTTTAAAAAAGCATCTAAGAACAGCACGCAACTTGTAAGTAAACTATTCAATTAAGGTGAGTACTGGGAACGATCGAATTTTCCTTCAAAAAATTTACTAGATATTCCTTTTTCGCGTGAAGGAGGCACAAAAGGATACGCTTCGACCGCAGAATGCACACCATTAACAACCGAGCCAGCTCTGGTGACAATTTTCAAAATATGTACTGTTGTATATTGCTTTGTTTCTAAGTATCAAACAACAAAATCAGACAAGGAAAAATTTCTTTAAGTAATTTTTTTATACCTTTAAAAAGAAAATTTTAAAAATTCCCGTCTTTGGCCGCACCCCTTTTCTTTTCTAAACCAGAGGCAGGAAAAAATACATTTACATTTTTGCATTGGTGTGTGTGAGATCAGCGCAAATATAGCTCTCAATTTCAATAGCAACGATTGCGTCGCGGCGTAGTAAAGCACGCAACGCAGCGGCGCTTGTACAGCTAATATTGTGTGTGTCAGAGCAGCACTGCTTTGAAATTTTTCGTATGCACACGAGATAGGAATGTACCTTTCCCAGATCTAGACCCTTTTCTCTCCTCTGTTCAAAAGAGACATTAATTTCCAATACTCTAAAAAGCCAGCACATTGCAGTGAAAAACCGTTTATGTTTTCAGAAATTAAATATAATATTTTGTAATTAATTTTGATTTCCTTTATTTAAATGGACAAGAAAGTGTTTTTTAGCTTCTCGCTGTAGAATTCTACCGTTTTTACAGCACGGACTAGCTTTCTGGATTAGGACGCGTGTAGCTTCCGTATTTACACAGAGATCAAATGCGTCTACAGATGCCCGCTAATTTACAATGACGAAATATCATGGTATCTGAAAGCAGCTCAGAAGTATTATATGTTTTTAATTTTTCTGATTTCAACATGGAGCATGGACAAAACAGACTTCTTCGCTGAACGTGCTGGCCTCGTCAAAAACTGGACTAAATTTACCCACCATAAGTACATTGAATTCCTGCTCCATCCGTATTTTGATGAGGCGTACATGTCGTATACGTAATTTGGAAACTTTGACGCCATTTCGTTATAGTGGGTGTTCTGTCTTTCAAACTATGAACTATTTTATAAATAAGAAAATTGACATTTTGGCCATGGTGCAATGTAACATATGTCACCGCCAAACCTTCAATTAATGTATGTGTGCGTGTGTAACGGTGTGTGTTTTACATTTCGCCAGTGATAAGCTGCACACAATTTGCCTCGATTGAAAAGCCATCTACTCGTACTTTGTGGCGATAGTTTAATTAAATTTGCATGTTGTCTGGCCACCTGCAGGTGTGAACTGTTTTACCTCAGAATTTTGCGGGTTATTTGCGTTTCATTCTTAACTTTATAATCTCTTTGACCCATTTTCTGGTTAATCAGCCATATTAGTTTTTATATATTGTGGGTAGACTTAAGTATAAATTAAATTAAATGCCTGAGGGTGGTGGCGTGATAACGTGATGTTCAAAGTGCGGGTCTACCACGCACAGCAAACGATCATCTACCTCCAAAAATAGTGTGTGAGGCCGTGCCAAAAAGGCCTACAGGCATCAATCATTTATCATTTCTAGGCACTTAATGCAATTCCAAAATCCACACGCCAAACACTAAAGCAGCCAAAAAGCACGGCTGCTAATATGCCGGCGACGTTGAGTGTGGTCAGTGACGGACGACGCCGTTGACTGCAATGCAAAAACTTGCAACGAGTGGGCCATTGGTAGTCCCCCACCCCCTTGTTCACTCTCCCACACTATCGCAATTAGACAGCAGAATGCTTATGACAGCAGTACAGCCTCTGTTGGTGTCTCTGTCGCCACAGAAGTACACTTTGGCATGCGACGCACTTACGTTGGACCGGCGACTGACTCATTTTGGGGTTTTGGGGCTCGTGCTACAACAGCAGCAGCAACCAACAGAGGCACAGACTGGCTTACATTGGACGAAACAATTGCATACACTTGCTGTATGCATACATACTGTAAATTATTGGAAGTATAAAACAACATCGCTCAATTGATTCAAAAACTTACAATTTTTATAAACTTGAAATGTGTATTATAGTTTTGCCCAGAAGTTTGGAACGCATAGAAGGAATCATCTCCGACCACATAAAGTATATATATTCTTGATCAGCATGACTAGCTAAGTCGATTGTGCTTTGTCCGTCCGACTGCCTGTTTCTACGCAAAGCTATCGAACTGAAATTTTGTCATCTTTTCATCATCTTTTAGCTGCACACTGCACATATGTCGGAACCGCGAAAATCGGATGGTCACTTCTTGTAGCTGCCATACACATATTTTTTGACACAAGACATAAAGCTTACAAATTAAGACATTGGTCACAAAATTAGGTCAGTGGCCACAAAAGTTTCAAGTGCATTTAAACTTCGGCAAACACGAAGTTAGCTTTGCTCTTTCGTATTTATTGTGTTTTCCTTAAAAAGGAATAAATGATTGTTTGAATTGGTCATCGTTGGTCTCAACTTTAAAAACTCTACTGTCGATGGGTACTTTTTCAGTACTTCCCTTGAAAATCCCCCATGAATTCTGTACTAAAATTGATGCCAAAAAGGTTACTTAATGTGACTACAGGACTTTAAAATGTGACCAAACCCCGTTCAACACATCTATTTCCACCTATTTTTTTTTTCAAATTTAGCATACAAACTTTACCGTAACAGGAACTTGAATTTCTTTAGAAACGGTATTCGATTAACTTGGCACAGAAAGACTGAAAGTACAAGCGCGTTAGTACTACTAACCATGGAAAATGATTTAAAGATTCTTAGGATCAGAGAAACATATTTACTGCATGGTTTCCAAAAATCGTTAAGTAACCTCAAATTTGTGGATATTTCAATGATTATCTTTGGAAATTTTCGACCACATTTAGATATTTATCAAAAAACTGCTACTTTATCCTGAAGTTAACATTAATCTTTTCTAGAATTTGTAAAAAGAATCCCCATGTCATCGAAGTCTATCAAAAAATTCTTAAGCGACCTTATAATGTGTTAGTTCCGTAATGGCTAAAACCAAACCCGACTGAATTCAAAATTTTAATCCGGGTTTTAGCCTTCCCAAATTAAAACTAATCCATATAATCGAACTCAACTTTGAAAGACTTGAAAAACGTTAGAAGACAAGTCGATTCGGATTAATACAGAGTTATCCGCACTTATAATTGTAATCATACTTTTGGAATCAATTCATACTTTTTGTACTTAAAAATAACTCGTAATTGGTTTTTCCCTAAAGGTAAAACAATATTTAAACCACAATGCGCATTTATTGGCTGCGTATGGAGTATTATGTGGGATATTGAATATTTAACAGCTCTGATGAGCAAATATACACTAAGAATAAATAGGGGAAAGTTAACTTCGGCTCGGCCGAAGTTTTGTATACCCTTGCAGCTTCCATTAAAAAAAAAAAGTTTTTCTAACTAAGACTACTTTTTGGACCTTACTTTTCTATGGGATCTGTACTATATTGATGTTTGATTTCGATCAAACTTGGAGAAATCATGGAAAAGCATAATACACTGTTAATAACGAAATTTGGAGGCGATCCCATTTAAAACTTCTTTTTCGACCGATCATTCATACTGCAGCTATATGCTATAGTCATCCGATTTTGATAAAACTTTGTAGAAATGTGTTAATGTTTATAAAATAAGAATGTTCCAATAAAAAGGACGTTTTCATTAAAAACAAAAAAGTTTTTCTCGTTCCTATGGGAGCTATATGCTATAGTCATCCGATCCGGCTGGTTCCGACATATGTGCAGCGTATTTGTACCAAAAGACTTCGTGCAAAGTTTGGTGAGGATAGCTTTAAAACTGACATAGAAACAGACAGACGGACGGACGGACAGAATATATGTATATACTTTATGTGGTCGGAGATGCTTCCTTCAATGCGTTACAAACATCCGCACAACTTTTTAATACCCTCTGCAAGGGTATAAAAACCCATTTGTGATTACTCTGTAGTTCAGCTGGTGTCAAGGCACTACCAGGCCTAACGACCTGATGCATCACTGAGCGTCGGTAACGACAGGTAATGCATCACAGCGCTAGTCTAGTACGTGAACTATAGTGTGCACCCATCACCACACTAACGACTGGTAATGCAGGGTCGTACCGATCGGTACGTTTTCCAGACATTCCCATACAAAAGTCGTTAGGCAAATACTTGGCTGTTGGTTGGTCTGGCGGCGAGTGCTCACTACGAAGAGTAAGGGAATTCCTTAATGCCGTATAGGTGCAGCTGAACTACAGGGTATATCTCTGGCAATAAGGCATAACAACATAACTCGAGTTATGTAAGTAATACCAATGACTTCCTTGGGTTCAATTCTTTACTGTGTAAAACCGGATGAGTGAGTATAAAGATATAGTGGAAAAACAAAACAGCGCAAATCTTGAAAAGTTCAAATAAGTAACAGTTTGTAAGTCAATATAATAAAATGAGAACTTGATTTAAAAAAAAAACTGTATGCTTCAAAAAATACCGCTTCCAATCTGTAAAACATTTCCCCTTTTATGACCAATCAAATTTTTTTTTAATTTCATTAAAAATTAAGAATTGCGCTCTGGAAAAATAGAAATAGAAAATAGAAAAATAACACTAGGCAACAAAATTAGACTAGCCATTGTTCGAGTCAATTGCGAGGCTTACCCCAGGGCCCTCTAAACTTTAAGTTGCCAACTGTAGAAAAAACCCACAAAATTTCAGATCAGCAAAAAAATTTTTTTTCGAATATTTTTTTGTCTTTAATTAGGTGTTATGGTGTTAAAATCATCCCTTGAAATTATCAAGTCAAAAAAAATTTTTTTTTGAGAATTTGTTTTGGGCAGGTAGTAACGTATTGTCCTATATCGAAAAAAAATTGTTTCTTTTTTTTGCTATTCAATTGTCGTTTCCGAAAAAAGTCATTAAAAGACCACGAAAAAGTTAATAAACATAAGTTTATCTAATAGTGTGCAAATTTTGCAAAATCAAACTTCTTCATTTCCTTACGTGTTCCTACGATATTACTTTTTTACCACGTCTTTACGATCTTTGACCAAAATTTCTCTGGAACTCCTGAACCGATTTTGATATTTTTTCTCGTTGAAAGCTCACACCTAAATGCATCAAATCCATGTTTGTGACTTATTCCACCCGTCGTGACACCTGCCCGGGAGTATTCTTGCACGGTCAGCTTATGGAGCATAAAGCAGAAGACTGACCTTTGGACAACATGTCACGACAACAACTCAGGCAGTGGCTGCCAAAGCACGGCGCATAGGGTGGCTCCTGAACTCCAACAACAAGCTGTCACTCAGGAACAAAGTCCTAATCTACAAGGCTACTTTGGCTCCGGTATGGAGATATGGCCTACAAATTTATGGAATCGCGGCGAAGTCTCACCTGAGTAAGATTAGAGTGGTCCAGGCGAAAATCCTTAGGCCTCTATTAACCTTGACATCTATCTCACCAACCCAACAAACTGGCTAAAAACTTGTTAAGAAGACGTAGAATCCAAGGTGTACGTCAAAGGAGAAGGTTAAAGAGAGTCTTACCCAAAGACCTGAACTCACGGCGACTCTAGAAGGACACCATTTACACCAAATTCTCACACTTTCTCACTAAATACCTACATTAAAACACTTATACATTATCGGTAAGCCCAAATGGACACTGCCAAGTACTGTTAAAACCCAATATCACACTAGCATAAGCGGCCAAAAAAGGGTAGCAGTAGGCTAGTTACTAAAAGATACTTTACCAATAAAAGGTTTATTTTTAGACACGAAAAAAAAAATGTTTGAAATCCATTGAAAATAATTTTTATTTCATCGAAAACAGTTGTCGAAACTTAAAGCTCGAATTTCTCGAAACCACTTCTTCGAAAACGATTCACACGATTAGAAGAGTAACTGTTGACCGATTTTCAAATATTTTTTTTAAGTTACTCCTAATACTATGGTAATATTATGGTGTGAACTAGGATATTTCGGATCGGTCAATACATACCGGAGTTAGAACCAATGAAAGGGATTAAAAAAATCGATTTTCGAAATTTCGACTTTGAAACTTGAGCCTATGGTTTAAATATTTGACCGACTTTGAACGGAAACACAACAACAACCGCAGAAACAACAACAACAAGAAAATTGTGGAATAAAAAAAACAGCTTGTACGTATCACTTTTCGTTTTTGGGTAATTTAATTTTTCGTGAAGGTATACGAGTACAATACCCTTAAACGCTTACTAATGGAAATTTCTTAATATTTTTTTATTGAATTCTAGGCTAGAATTTCTAATGCACTTTTTAGGAAATCGAAGTTCCGGGTTCAATCCGGTTTAGTTCAAAACCGGTTTACTGCCCGGTCTTATATTTTTTCTGGTCTTCCAAGTGGAACTACAAGTTGCATATGCCCGACCCGCTTGGCAAATGAAAACGCATTTTAATAAATTGTGGAAAATTGCATTGCGAGCTTTGCATTGTTTGTTGTTGGCTTATGGCTTTTTGGTTTGTTGTTTGCTTTTATTTTTGCTGCCACCAGCTGCCGCTGCTGCTGCCGCCGCTTATACCATTGTGGTTGTTGATTTTTTATGCCGCTTATCAATTAATTGCTCGTTGTACGCGAAATAAATTTAATTTATGTGTGAGCATTGCGTAAGAATTGTCAGATGCATCTGCATATGCATAACGTGTTGACAAAGAGAAAGGCCATCAGCCGCCGGTGCTTGACGCCGACGCGTCGTGTGGGCCGTACACACACTTACTTCATTTGCGCTTCGATGCTAATTGGAATTTTGCATATGGATTTTAGAAGCTGGCGTATTGGGCCGTTATTTATAGGCGGCCACGCAGTTAACTGTAAAATCGCTGCCACTTACCCCTCTGCGTGTGTTATCTCCCCTCAGTTGTGAGAGCCTTTTCTCTATTAATTCATGAATTGTAATTGCTGTTGTTGTCACTTGGGTTGCTTACAAAATTTGCTCACGTTCAGAAAACTAGATATTCTTTTTTGTTTTTGTTTTTTTGCATTAATTTATAAATGCCACATTTCTGACATAGATTTCGATTTCAGACGCGATGGTCATTCAATTCAATTTTCTTCACGCACCACACAAACGTATGCACATACATGCAATATTTTGTTGACCCATTTGCAAATTAGTCAAATTGTAAATGCTGTTTTCAATTTGTTTTTCAGCTCAATCGGATGGCCCAAAACCGTTAATGTTAACACTTCCAACCGACACCTGTTGCTAGGAATGCGCCAGCATTTGCCAAACACTCCGCTCCGTTCGTCCGCGTACGCAGATTTTAAGCATGCAAAAAGAGTCTCTTTTTTATGCTGCTGAATTTCACATACGAAAATTTTAAACACTCAACACGCGTCGTTTCTATTTGCTTTTCATTTATATTCCGCAGCGTTTGAATGTGTAACAGTTGGCGATTTTGGTATGCTTATTGAAATATCCCGCTATTGCACGTCCGCTCACGTCAACCGCCAAAAAGTTCCTAGTTCATTTTTCGTGTCAACTGCTCTGTTTAGTGTGACCGTTGGTGGAGAGGGTGCAAATACTACTTTTTCTTAACAGTGGCTGGGCTCTGTTAAGAGTGCGCGAAACATGCATTTACCGTTGACATTTGAAAATAATTTTGTGGAAACCAAAATTGTAGGAATAAATTTATATCTATACATTAGGGTGGGACAAATTGTACGGGGCCGAAAAAAACTCAATGAGCTCATCGCGATTCTGGTACTATGGACCATAACAATTATTTTTGCCCATGGAACTATACCTCTAAAATCAATTTCGAGACTGCGAAAATGACGATGAAGATATTTTAATATTTCTACGTGAACTGATCTTTTAGCACATATGTCGGAACCGCGCGGATCGGATGGTTACTTCTTGTAGCTGTCATAGGAATTTTCTGTTTCAAGTGTATAAACGACGAAGTTTGCTTTGTTTTCTTGTTCATTTTCATACTGTGTTCGTTCTTGTTTGAGTGTCATTTCACTGAAAACGGCAAAGTTGGAATCTTTCAACTATTAAGAAAATTTAAAGGTATGTATCAAAAACATTTCTATTTATAAGAGATATAATATATATAATGCGATATATATCAGAACATTTAGTCAACAAGTGCCGAAAGTGTCAGTAGTTTGAGACATATGGTTACACAGTGTTTACACTGTATACTTAAGGGCCAGTCTATTACAGTCTATTTCACACGATGTTTTTATACCCTTGCAGAGGGTATTATAAAATTGTCCGGATGTTTGTAACGCATAGAAGGAAGCATCTCCGACCACATAAAGTATATATATTCTTGATCAGCACGACGAGCTGAGTTGATTTAGCCTTGTCCGTCTGTCCGTCTGTTTCTATGCTATCTCCTCCGTCAGTTTTAAAGCTATTCTCACCAAACTTTGCACAAAGTCTTTTGGTACAAATACGCTGCACATTTGTCGGAACCGGCCGGATCGGATGACTATAGCATATAGCTGCCATAGGAACGATCGGTTGAAAAACTAGTCTTAAAGAGAAAAACTTTTTTGTTTTTAATGGAAACGCCTCCAAAGTCCGTATTTCTTAGTTTACTATCCCTTCCCATGATTTCACTAAGTTTGGTCGAAATCGGATGTCTATAGCATATAGCTGCCATAGGAACGATCGGTCGAAAAACTAGTTCTAGTGAGAAAAACTTTTTTGTTTTTAATGAAAACGTCCTTATCATTGGCATACATTTAATCTATATACTTTTACACAATTCTACAAAGATTGGTTGAAATCGGATGACTATAGCATATAGCTCCCATAGGAACGATCGGTCGAAAAACTAGTTCTAGTGAGAAAAACTTTTTTGTTTTTAATGAAAACGTCCTTATCATTGGCATACACTTATTTTATTTACTTTGGACACATTTCTACAAAGTTTTATCAAAATCGGATGACTATAGCATATAGCTGCAGTATGAATGATCGGTCGAAAAAGAAGTTGAAGTGAGAAAAACTTTTTGTCTTAAATGACATCGCCTCCAAATTTCGCAATTAACAGTGTATTATGCTTTTCTATCATTTCATCAAGTTTAATAGAAATCAGACATCTTTATAATATAGATCCCCCAGAAAAGTAATGTCCAAAAAGTAGTCTTAGAAAAACTTTTTTGTTTTCAATGGAAGCTGCAAGGGTATACAAAACTTCGGCCGAGCCGAAGTTAACTTTCCCCTATTTTTTATTTTGGAATGCCTTGTGAATTGAGAGGTCTCAATCTACCAACAAAACAGGATTTCTTAAGATATTATTTTTAAACAAAACAAAATGTTTTCATATAAAACATGTACTCCAAATGTAACTGACAAACTGGTTAACATTTGAAATAAACTTGATGAAGGAATTACAGAAAACCAAAATATTGTCAGAAAATTGAATATTTTAATTGAAAAATATCAAACCGAAAATAAAACTAAAATTCAGCTATCATTCGTAGCGTTCGTACAATCCATAAAATAATTATTTTATATTGGAAAATGCAAATGCTACTTGAAAGCAGCTCTATGCTCATGTGGATTGTTTCCAGAACACTAGAAAGAGTTCATGAGGGATCAACATAAGAAAGAAAATCTACGATACCGGAATACGTAACCGAAATTGTTGAGCAAACACCAAAGTCTACAATAATACAAACAGCTACCGCCAGCCAGGATGAAACATACGATCCAGAAGTGCATATGGATTTGATGATCCATCAGTACATGCCAAAGATCTTTCTTCAACCAAACGAAGGTCGTATACTGATAGATACGATGCTTTCAATTTTTGCAATGATGTGAGGCAGATTTGGTGTGCCTGATAGAGTGACATCAGCATTGCCCACATTATTTATGAAAGACATGTACGTGAAAGATGATCAAAGCAACCTTGTCATTATGGATTAATCTAAAGTATACACGTGCTGGCTAGCGTGTTAGGAGTTATTTCGGTGACACCGTGAAAGCCGTGAAAAATACCCGAGAATGGACAGCGAGAAAGACTTTCTCTCCATAAAAAAAAAATAAAAACACAAATCGCATTTTTATACCCTTGCAGAGGGTATTATAAAATTGTGCATCTCCGACCACATAAAGTATATATATTCTTGATCAGCATGACGAGCTGAGTTCATTTAGCCTTGTCCGTCTGTTTCTATGCTTTCTCCTTCGTCAGTTTTAAAGCTATCATCACCAAACTTTGCACGACGTCTTTTGGTACAAATACGCTGCACATTTGTCGGAACCGGCCGGATCTGATGACTATAGCATATGGCTGTCATAGGAACGATCACTCCAAAAACTAGTCTTAGTGAGAAAATCTTTTTTGTTTTTAATAGAAACTACTCCAAAGTATGTATTTCTTAGTTTACTATCATTTCCCATGATTTCACTAAGTTTGGTCGAAATCGGATGACTATAGCATATAGCTGCCATAGGAACGATCGGTCGAAAAACTAGTTCTAGTGAGAAAAACTTTTTTGTTTTTAATGAAAACGTCCTCATCATTGGCACACACTTATTTAATATACTTTCACACACTTTCAACAAAGTTTGGTCGAAATCCGATGACTATAGCATATAGCTGCCATAGGAACGATCGGTCAAAAAACTAGTTCGAGTGAGGAAAACTTTTATGTTTTAAATGGGATCGCCTCCAAATTTCTTTATTAACAGTGTTTTATGCTTTTCCATGATTTCACCAAGCTTGGTCGAAATCTGACATCTATATAGTAAGTAAGAAAAGTAAGATCCAAGAAATAGTTTTAGTTAGAAAAACTTTTTTTGTTTTCAATGGAAGCTGCAAGGGTATACAAAACTTCGGCCGAGCCGAAGTTAACTTTTACTATTTTCTTTACTTAAATTGAATTTAATGGATATTTCCCCAATAAGTTGAATAAATCTACAAGAATGCACGAAAACTCCCCCTGGTGGCAGTTATAAATAATAGTAAATGTGAAAAATAAATTTCCCGACCCTAAAAACTTCCGGTATACACATTTTCATTAATTTTTTGCATTTGATTTGGAAACATAAAGGACAATTTTTTAGACTAGGTCAAGATCTGGCTTCTCCGGAAGACAGGAACTCTCCTGTGGTTAAGGGGGCGTATGTAGTGAGGTAAAGTTGCTGATCGGTTTAACATGGAAAACCCAGCGCGATCCTGGCTTACTGCGTCCCAAGTCGACTCACACCTCCCCGTGGTAGCCCCTGGTAACAGAGCAATGCATCCGCAAAGCTGCTGGCTAACGTGAGCGGCGCCCTCTCCCTGGGGTCAAACAGGGGGCGTCGCATCGGGCTTGGCACCCGATAGGCGTATCCCCACCCGCCAATGAAAACTAACACAATGCCTCGGATACGGACCCCCCCCGACGACGACCCACGCAAACGTTTTAAGGACCACGATTTGAGGATATGCACCTGGAATGTACGCACCCTCAATAGAGAGCGCGCGGATTCCAAGCTGGTGGATGTCCTCGAGGAACATTCGGCGGACATTACCGCACTTCAGGAAATAAGATGGACTGGACAGGGGGTGTAGGAGGATAACATCCGAAACCAACGCCCCATGGGAGATCTACTACAGTGGACATGATTCGAAGCACGAGTTTGGTTGCGGCTTTGCAGTCAACAAAAGACTGTGCCGCTCTGTCATCAGCTTTACACCAGTTGACAAGCGACTTGCCGCACTCAGACTTAAGGCAAAGTATTTTAATATTAGTCTTATCTGTGCGCACGCCCCGACAGAAGAAAAGAACGATTCGGAAAAAGACGAATTCTATGAGCGCCTAGAAGACCTATAAGAGCGCTGCCCCGATCACGACATCAAGATCGTGCTAGGCGACTTTAACGCACAAATCGGGAGAGAAGAAGTTTATCGCCCGACTATCGGCCGATTTAGCCTACACGATGATTCCAACGGAAATGGTAAGAGGCTAATAGACTTCGCTTCGGGCCGGAACATGGTCATAAGTAGCACCAGATTTGAACACCGCAACGACCACAAGGCGACCTGGACGTCCCCTGGTCAATCAATACGAAACCAGATTGATCACTTTGCGATAGACGGACGGCACTCTTCGAGTGTTCTAGACGTACGTGTGCGCCGAGGAGCCAATATTGACTCGGATCACTACCTTGTTGCAGCCAAAGTACGCACACGGCTCAGTGTGGCTCATGCCGCACAGTCTAATACACGCCGAAAGCTGAACGTTGAGAAGCTGCAATCACAACGGACATCCCAAGCCTACTCAGCAAAACTCACCCAGCTGCTCAGGGAAACCCCACCTGGCCCTCCTGGTGTTGACGAACAGTGGAAGCATATTTCACACTCTATGAGTACAGCTGCCAAGGAGATTCTCGGATTCGCCGAAAACTCCCGAAAACAGTCATGGTACGATGATGAGTGCCGCCGCGCTACTGCAGAGAAAGACGCTGCCTACAGGAGAACTCTGCAGTCGGGAGCAACGCGGGCTGTTAATGAGAGATACCGGGAGAAAAGGAGAGAGGAGAAGCGCCTTTTCAGAAGGAAGAAAAATGAGCAGGAAAAGCGCATGAGGGAGGAAGTCGAAGTGCTGTTCGGAAGGAGTGAGACTCGAAAATTCTACCAAAAGATTAGGCAACTAACCGAAGGTTTTAAGCCCAGAGTCACACTTTTGAAGGACGAGCACGGAAATCTGGTCAGAAATCCGGAAGTGGCACTAGACAAATGGAGAAGCTATTTCTCTAACCTGCTGGGAGGTGATGACGAACACAATGCCGCCTCTGGGGAAGTAGCGACACCACCAATCGATAACATAGAGATAGATCCGCCGGACCATAATGAAGTCTTGTTAGCCATAAAAAGGCTAAAAAGTAACAAATCTGCTGGCGCTGATGAGCTGCCTGCTGAATTGTTCAAGGCTGGCGGTGAGGAGCTGGTAAGGTGCATGCACCAACTCCTATGCAGAGTATGGTCCGAAGAAAGCATGCCCGAAGATTGAAACCTAAGTGTACTCTGTCCAATATTTAAAAAAGGAGACCCTGCGGTTTGCGCCAATTACCGCGGGATCAGTCTCCTTCCCATCGCATATAAGGTTCTATCATGCATCCTATGTGAACGTTTAAAGCCGAGAATAAGTGAACTGATTGAACCTTATCAGTGTGGCTTTAGACCTGGCAAATCCACCACGGACCAGATATTCACATTGCGACAAATCCTGGAGAAGACCCAAGAGAGATGTATCGACACCCACCACCTTTTTGTTGACTACAAAGCCGCCTTTGACACGCCGATAAGGTCAAAGTTCTTTGAAGCCCTGTCTACCTTTGGTATTCCAGCAAAGTACGTTCGACTTTGCATGATGACGTTGAGAAGCACACAAAGCTCCGTCAAAATAGGTAAAGACCGCTCCGAGCCTTTCGATACCAAAAGAGGTTTTAGGCAGGGTGATACCTTATCGTGCGACTTCTTTAATCTACTGATGGAGTGTATACTGCGCCAGTGCCCAAATGCTAACAGAACGGGCACCATCTTTACCAGAGATAACATGCTACTTGCATATGCCGATGATATTGACATCATCGGCAAAAGCGAATCTGTGGTAAAAAAGGCGTTCTCAGAGATAGAGAAGCAGTCAAAACTTATGGGCTTAGCGGTAAATGAGGATAAGACGAAGTACCTACAATCTACGCGCAGTGAGTCTACGCTTGGACAATCTGTTGCTGACTAATACGACGAAATCCAGCTAGGGTTTTTCTTTATACAGTAGTAGCTTTCAGATTTAGCGGGTCAGAGCGTCATCAAAAATTTAATGTCGCACAGTGTAATCGAAGGGTCTTTTTAACACAGAGTAACACGGTCAACCGAATCTTGCGCTATGATGTTAAGCGGACTGCTATCTGGGGACGACCTGATCGATAGACGGCTTACACCAAGGCAATATATTAATTTTTGTATTCTATCTACGAAAAAACTTCTTGTTTAAGGCTTGATTCCAGATGACATATATTCGGCACATTACTTCATTCAAATAATACTGCTTTTCATAAGCATTCAGAATTCAAAGTAATTCACAATTGTTTCTATTCATGTGAATTTCGACACAAAAATTTATTTTTGTGTGTTCTGGAAATCAGCCTTTAGATATGAAATTAGAATCTAAAGTATCATATATGTTCTCATGCTATCAATTTAAATAAAGAAGCACACTACAACTACAACTACATCTATCTCTTGCCATCTGTGCTTTCATAAGGACAGACAGACGGATATATCTATATCGAGTCGGCTGTTGATGCTGATAAAGAATGTATATACTTTATATGGTAGGAAATGCTTCTTTCTGGCTTTGAAAGGTTCGGTTCAGTGTCTCGTTCGAGCAACACAAGAAACCTGAACCGTACCGATTTTTCTGGATATTAAGTGTTGTAATTTACAACTTGTAAATGAAATAATTCGGCACAAAGGGTCTAAGAACTTATATTGGAACAGGCCAAACTCTAATTTCGATAGCTTAGCATATTTTGATAGCTTAGCATATTTCTTATCGGGAAAAAAGGATAGTATTAAAAAATATATTAAAAAAATGTTCATAGTTCTTTTTTGCTGGGTCGTTTAACGGTTCACAAAAAAAATATTCTTTTGAGAAGGCGATTAAAAATTTAAAAATGTGATAACTTTTGATTCGGATTGGGACTATACAGGTATTACAAGCGTATTAAGTGTGAGAGTTTTCTACACTAAATGTGCTTTATTTTAATATCCACTTAAGCATTACTATGCACGGTCTTAAAATAAAACTTCACCCTTTAATGAAAATATAACTGGTTATAGTCGGACTCTTCAGGTAGATTTAAATTCTAAAGTTTTGACGTGACAACGTCTTATAATTCGATAGAGCCGGCTGCACGCACGAAAAAACATGACGTATGTGTCGTTACCTCGCTTTGAGGCGTTCCATGTACTAATACATAAACACACTTCACACATATAGCTCAGCAGACCAACGCATTGTTGTTGTTTCAACAGGCCAACACTCTCTGTGAGCTGTGCTTAGCTGTGTTAGTTGTATTTGACATTTGTAAACAGAGAGAGTTGCTCTCAGTACGCTCTCCCTGTGAAGAGACGATCAACGGGAAAAAAAAGCTTCCACGCATATTTTGTTTTGGTTATAAGCAGATTTAAAGTTTCTGGTCTAACGGAAATCGAATTGACAAGAAATTTTTTGCGAGGCAAGTGCTGCTTACAATCCCACCATGGAAAAATTGGTTGTCTGTAAAGTCGGTTTACTGACGATAGTTGAACGTGACAACGTCTTAAGAAAATACTGATGGAATGGTAGCATTTTTCAAAAGAAAATTTTAATTTCATTTGTTTAATAGATTTGTATGTATATAGAGAAGGAGGTAATTGGAAATCACAATGAAATTCCTACTTTTCATTTCCTACTTTTCCTATCATCGTCCTATTCTCAACAGAATAACACAGATTGTAAGAAATTAAATATTACACATGTTTAAAAGTT
The DNA here is from genome assembly GCA_018904265.1 of Lordiphosa collinella. Taxonomy (NCBI): domain Eukaryota; kingdom Metazoa; phylum Arthropoda; class Insecta; order Diptera; family Drosophilidae; genus Lordiphosa; species Lordiphosa collinella. The sequence goes on along the minus strand of JAEIFV010000002.1, from coordinate 359,230 downwards.
GTAAAACAATTGCTCAACGCACATTTATACTTGTAAAAACTATTAAATTGTAAAAAAAAAATTGACGTAATTGTATTTATGCGTACAAATAAATCTAACTTGATCAATTTCATTGTGATTTCCAATTACCTCCTTCTCTTTATACATACAAATCTAATAAACAAATGAAATTAACAGCTTTTGCCAAATTTGGTTGAAATCAGTGTTTCAAAACGACCACTTGCAAGGGTAAAAAACTTCGTCACAGACGAAGTTAGTTTTACTCTCTGGCTTTTAATTAATAATTTTTAAATGGTCTTTATTGTCATTAATGACAACTTACTCGCTACTTAAATTTATGTACAAAAACTTAGCAAAGGTCGTCCATTTTTAGTTTTAATATTCTGAAACAATTCAAAAAAATAAACATTGAGTGTTTGAATATTTGCAGTGTACGCCAGATGCAGTGCTAAGGCCTTTAATTTTAACGAGTCCCTCTGGTCACACTCGAAGAGAAAACCTATCGATTTTCAACTTATCGTTCCTACTTCTGGTATTTTCGCAGTAATCGTTTACAGTCACACCGCTTCGGACAGTCAGAATTTCATTGCGAAAAAAATAAGAGAAATTAAAACGGAGCAGCACAGAGTTGCTGTTGGAGTGTTTGTGTGTGTGATTTTAGCCAGGGCATATGCGTGTGTGCGATAGCCAAAAGTGCTAAATAATAATTAACAAACATTGTGACATTGCGGCAACAACCACAGCAGCAATATGAGCGGAGGTGGCATGGATAAAAGAAAACTCTCGTAAGTACAACAAAAAAATTCGCAAGTGCTGCTGACGCTCTTCCTCCTGCTGCATACACACACACAACAATGCCGTGGCTAGCAGCTGCGCCTTAGCAGCGCAGTCGGCGTTTAATTGATTTTTCGCGGCAGAAGTTTGTGGTACAACTACAACGACAGCCGTATGGAATTCCTTTGCATTGGCCACAGGATAAACAATGCCAAAGGGATCAGAGAGGGAGAGAGAGAAAAATGGAGAGGAGGGGGTGAGGGCGACAGCTGCAGCAAGGCCAAGGGAAATGCTGCTGCTTGCAGACGGTTTTCTTATTTTTTTTTGCCTCAATTTGAATGAAATTACATCTAATTAATGTAAGGAAAAATCAAAATTCACACGGCACACGCTGCAAATGCTTGATTTGGTGATAACAACAAGTGCTACATATAAGGTAATCTACGTTTATACGAGGTGTTATAATATGCTGATATCATAACACCAATTACGAAATGCTCTGTAAAAATTTTACTTTAACTATTGAGATACTCCAATTTATATTGATCGGTCCGATATCTTTGCTCTAAGAAAATTGCAATAAATTATTAGAAATTTTTAACAATAAACCACAAAATGAACCAATTGTATCCTACAAATTAACATAAATCTAGAATTATTTGCTTGTCTAATTATCTGTTATCTGTTGGCGTCTTAGCTTCTGGACCTATTCTTATGACACGATTTTACTGTTTAATGAACAATTCGATTGCAAAGCGTTGGGTGTGGCGTTGTCTGTATATGTCATATGTCATATCAAAGAATTTTTTATTATTGATATGGTAACATTTTTCCAAGAAATTCCAACAAATTTTCAAAACACCAAGAACTAAAACATAATGAAACTAAATCCAAAAACTACCGAAAAATAACACAGTTCCCAAAAACCAATTTGTTTATTCCGACATCAGACATTGGTTTGGTATGGTCCATTGAATTGTGTGGATAGGTTTCTTATGAGAGCGTTTATATTCAAGTTAAAACTGACTGAAACTCAGTTTAACATTTAAACTCGTCCAAACTTGTTCCGAATCAGTTTTGAAATTGGAAAAGGTTTCAAACTCCTTATTAGTGTTGGTTGGAACACTTTAAATTTCCAGTTCAGTGAACCAATATTCCATCGAACCGGTTCATCCTGTTTTGGCTGTATCAGAACCGGAAAAATATCTAACTTAATTACTATAAATCTACACTCCAAATTTCAGAAGTTCATAGCTCAAATAATTTCGGTGACTTGGCTGTGAACAACTTTAAAATTGCTTTGAGCTGCTACTGCTAAATAATTCATACAAATGGGGCAAGTACAGAGTAGGGTTGTCAATATTTTATCGAAATATCTATACTTTTTTGGACGAAAAGGGTTATTTCCATAATATATTTTTTGCCGATATATGATATCGATATTTTTAGAAACGATATATCGGAAGAAAAAACTACTATGGTGACATTAAAATAGGCCTTTCGCTGGATTTGTTTCATTTCAATAAAATGGACTTTAGACCAGGGACTGTAATCATTATAAGTTTTATAATAAAAATTATAAAATAATGATTAATATCAATTTTTATTGATTTACTCACAAAATAATGATTAATTTTGAGTTATACTTTTACAACTCAACCAATAATCATTATTTTTGAGCAAAAAAATAAAACTCATGAAGTAATGATTATTCTTAGTTTTATTTTTTGCTCAAAAATAAAACTCAAATTGAAATTGCGCCCTTTTCTTAAGGGAAAAAATTTTTGTATATCCCTAATCAGTAACCCAAGACCGTTATAGTCCATTTTTGAATTTAAAAAAATTGTTAAAAAAAATATTTCTTGAAGAAAATATTTAATTATTTTATTTTTTATTCAATAATAGTTTTTTTTATTTCATATTCAATTTTACAAAAAGTAGCTTCTGCAATGACTCCGAAGAGAGGTTGCACCTCAAATCTGGTAGAACTAATCTGAGTGCAGAAAACGCCCTTTCGACACTGACTTTTGTTGCAGGAGCCGAAAGTACTACTTAGGCCAGTTCATATAGATTGGAATATTGAATCTTTTTGTTTTCCCAATATTGCATAATATTCGAACTTACATCGATTGGTTTCGGGCTATAATTACACTAGGCAACAAGGTCCAGTATATTGAAGGGTTGGTAGTGATTCTATATGATTTTCGTGAGCCTTGTGAGGTTTATTTTTTTTAGAATTTTGTTGCTGGTGCATTGCAAATGACCAGCCTAATTTACTTTTTTTTAGGAAACGAGAACATATTAGAGTCTCTACAACCCATTGCATACTTTGGTGCACCAGCAATAAATAGGATATTTTTGAATTCTTACACAAGTTCTAAAATAGGTATATCTCCATTGGAAAAAATCGCAGAATTGTCTGGGACAGTTCATTTCGAAGCTAAGGAGTGGTACTTTCCGATGGTATGAAGAGAGTCCAAACAACAGATTGGATTCTTCAACTCTGGTCTTGGCAATGACTTAGACGTAATTAAAGACCTTTGTAATTCAAAATAAATTATTTTAAAAATATAAAATGTCGTTTAAAACACACCTGTATAAAGGTGTTCTCAACATCTTCATAATTTTCCGTGCTTTCTTAATAAAGTCAAGGCAATCCACGTGTTTATAAAAATCTTGTACAGCAAGCTGTATAGCGTATTCTTCCGCTTTAACTATCCACCCAGCTGTACGTGATCATTTTTAATTCAAAAATGGACTATAACGGTTGGTATTGGTTTACTGATTAGGAATATACAAAAATTCATCCCTTACTCCCTAAGAAAAAGACGCAATTTCGATTTGAGTTTTATTTTTGAGCAAAAAATAAAACTTAAAGAATAATCATTACTTCATGAGTTTTATTTTTTTGCTCAAAAATAACGATTATTGGTTGAGTTGTAAAGTATAACTCAAAATTAATTATTATTTTGTGAGTAAAACAATAAATCCTGAAAAATCCTTAATCATGGTGAAAATGGGTAAAGAATCCTTAAAGAAGAATTTTGGTATTTCTCTGGCTGTCTTAAAGTTGCTACAAGTGAATGATTTTTTGATTTAAAAAAAAACAAATAATCATTATTTGCAGTCCCTGCTTTAGACAGCACTTAAAAAAAAAGCAAAGCTAGCTTCGTCTGTGTCGAAGTATAAATACACTTGAAACTTTTGTGAACAATGACTTAATTTTGTGACCAATGACTTAATTTATAAGCTTTATGTCTTGTGTCATTGGCATATTAAAAAAAGTAATAAAAAATTGTATGGCTGCTACAAGAAGGGACCAGCCGAAATATGTGCAGAGTGCAGCTAAAAGCTACCTCTGTGCAAAATTTCAGCTCGATTACTTCAAAACTGAGGGACTGACGGACGGACGAACGAACGTTCGGACAAAGTTTAATCGACTCAGCTAGTCATGATGATCAAAAATGTATCTCTTAGTCTTTAAGCCGCGTATTCGGAGATGGTTCCTTCTGTGCGTTACAAACTTCCAGTCAAAATTGTAACACACTTCTGTTAAAACAAGAGGAATCACAACCAACTTAAGAACCACAAAAGAATTTATCATTTAAATGCTGCAATAAGCGGCAACTGTATGGAAGCTTCAACCATACATGGACAATATTAGGCAATGGTGGACACCAAAATCAAACGGAAGAGTGAAAGTTTTTTACCTTCAAATCTAAGCCTATCCGTATCTGCGCAGTACAGACCCGGGGATTGTAATGGGTTTTCCATTAGGGACATACGAATATGGTATCTTCATATGATCGTACCCATAAACTTTTTTATTTAATGAACTGTCGAATGTTAAGATGTTAGTTAAAGTCAACATTTTCATCATCAAAGTTCACTAGTCAGAAACTCAGAATTTTGGTAGTAATATTTACTTATTTCCAAACATTTCGTGAACTTTACCATGAAGATAATATTGCCGCATATTCGGAAAGACAAAAAATTAATTTTGTCTAAGTACTTCATATAAGTAGTATCATTTTGGCTTTGTTTTGATGCTCATGGACTGTTGATGCTCATGGAAAGTGTTCCTAATTATGTCAAGTATTATGTCGAAAGCTATTTTTGTCGTTCTGAGCACGAGGCTTTAAGGTTTGATAAAACACCGCAATACTAAGTTACTTCGAAAACACGGTCTAGTTTCAGAAACCTAAGTCTTTTATATCCTAAAATTATGCTACTGGAAACATCAGACCACTTGCACTGGTCAGTAGTATTCTTTTGCTGCTCATTCTTTAATAACATTTCAGTTTTTGTGTAAGCTTTAGGAAACATCGATGTTTTAGATATTATCGATATATTGATATTTTTTAGACTCGATATATCAAATATCGATATTAAAAATTTTGATATTGATATTTTGAGAAATATCGACAATTCTAGTACAGAGTATATTGCAGTTGGGCTTGACCGAATTTCTCACGTGTTTTTTTTCTTACATGGAATTCCAGTAAGTCCTAGAAAGTGCTACCTTTTATTTAAATCAAACCATTTCCCTGTTTTCGAAATTGTCAATTTATCAATATCAATATTTTACAGTGTTGCCAGATCAGCTTTTTCCCCGTCATTTGTAGCTTTTTTTTAAACCGGATCGCGGGAAAAATTTGGAAAACGCGGGCAGTGCGTATTCTGGCTTTTTAAAAATTATTTCTGATTCTTATCATTTTTATTTTAAATTTGGTGACATATAAGAAAATCGATAGCTTGTCAACTCTATCAGTCATTTAACGACCCTAATTGCAACCACTGACATTTAGCAAGCTGTCATTTCTAAGTGCGTGCCAAGTATATAGATCGATTGACAAAAATGATGAAAGTTTTCAAACAAAAACTTCGTGAAATCTGGTCGATTAGATAGAAGGCTTTGATAGCTAAAAATTAAACATTTTATCAGATATATAGCAGTTTTTGCATTCGCAAAAGTTTTGCGATTCGAAATCGGGTTTCCGACCAAATTTGCTCACCAAGCTGGAAAACTTTTGCGAATGCGAAAATGGGAGCACGGCTGATAATACAAGTAGGCGATTTAGAGAAATTTGGTGCCAAAATTTATATCAAGGAACTCATGGTTCCTAAAGCAAACTAAAATGCTTCAGATGGATAGTGTATTGGAGAAATCTTTTCAAAACTGCTGCATAAATTACTTAGTTGATCTTATAAAGCAACTAAAGCTGAGTTTCACGGGCTTTACACGGTGATACAAACTTCATGAAGTTTTTGAAAAAGATTTTGTTTGTAGGAAAGGGGTGTAGTGGTGTCGCTTTCCCCTCTACACCTCTTTCCTACAAGCAAGAGCTTTTTGAAAAATTTCATGAAGTTTGCTCCACCGTGTAAAACTCGTCTTTATGATCTACTTGTGGGACTTTCAAAAAATACATTGGATTAAGCAATTCAATTGTTTAAAGATTACCTGACAATCTTTTTTCAACATATGAATCTGAATATGGGTTTAACGACCTATTTTGATTTTAGTCAAAGTGAATGTTAGCAGGCTCAAGGTCGAGGTATGATTATAGTTCAATAATCAACCAGAAAATTCAACAGAGAATACATTTGAACATGAACAGTAGCTGTGGCTGTGTAGACGGCCGTTTCGGCTGCCGCCATGGCAAAGCCTTCGTCAGTACACTTTCAGTTGCTGTCACACCAACAAGCCATTTGCAAATCCTATTTATACTACAAAGGCGGCGAATAAATTGTTGAGAATTCCAAGTGCACAAATTTGCACGAACTTTCAACTAGCTTTTAAGCTAGAATTTCAAGTGCACAAACTTGCACGAACTTTCAACTAGCTTTAAGCTCCGCTTTTTTAGGGTATATGAAGGTATATGCATTGGCATTGAAGGTTGTTCAATGTATCTCTGTTGTTTATGGCCACTATTTTAATTACTGAGAAATTCGTCTCAGAGTGTGATTAAAGTGTGCCACGATTTTCTTGTGTGCATTTATTTAAAGGGGGTATGCTTCCCTTTTTGTATAAATACCAAGGTATTTTTATTGTTTGTTTAATAGGGAACCGTTAAGGTTTTATAACAAACATCACGGCGAGCCAATTCCGTTATTGTATCTGAATATGGGTTTCAACATATTGATATATTTTCGGCTTACAAAATTTTACGAGCAAAAAACAAAGCATTGTTGACATTTTGGAAGAAGTAATATCTTTCAGAGACTCTGAAAGTAATCAAATATTTTTGGAGTGAGCCTCATTCGCGACTTTGATGTTATCCTTGCCATGGTCCAACGCAGAAGTTGAGCGTGTCTTTAGTAAAGTCAGAACTCAGAAATCGAATGAAAGTGAGCACACTCTACTTAGTACTATGTATAAGGTAATAAACGTTAGTGTGTCTGTATTAAAGTAATAATGTTAGAAACTAGCTGAATACCCGGCGTCGCCCGGGTTCTTAGGATTCTTAAGAGAGCGACTAAGAGAGCGGTCGGTATAAACATTTTGCAATCAAAAATTTGCAAGTTTCGCAATATTTTGGACCGTGTAATCTAAAGTTTTCATTTACCAACGCCGTCATTGTAATATAGGCACTAAGCGCTTTCATAAACACTCATAGAGTTATTTTGCAAATTTCGCGATTTTTGGACCTTAGAAACCTTCGCGGCCAAACGTCTAACCATTGACCAATATTTAATCGCAATCGGATGAACGGTACAGTTTTTGAATTTTCGCGGTTTTCGAACTTATTCCCGCACATTTCTTCAAATCAGAATCCTTCGCGCGCAAGCTTCCAAACATTCTCCAAAGTATTATAACAATCGAACATTTTGCAAATTTCGCGGTTCCTTCTACTTGGAATTCTTCCCGGGTAAGCGTCGATCAATTTTCCAAAGTTTTAGCAAAAACGTAAATTTTGCAATTTTCGCGGTTTTAGGACCGTTTTCCGCAAATTTTGTTCAACTTAGAAACCTTCCCGGACAAGCGTTGAACCATTCCCAAATTTTGCTAATTTCGCGGTTTTTGGACCAATTCACAGACATGAGACTTAGCCTATTACACTTTCCTGATCGACATGAGCATAATGTGAAAAATTCGTGAAGATCGGTTCAGCGGTTTAGACGCCCATAAGGGACAAGCATACTTTCACTTCTATAAATATGTATAGATTTTATTTTAAAATTTTTTTCCCGCCTATTTTTTTAAACAAACCTCGTCTGCCCTTTTGCTGTTGCCTGGTCACACTTCAGTCTCAGAGGCCGCTCTGAGAATTATGAAACAATTCTCGCTGCGAGAAAATTCTCAGCGTCTCCGTACTGGGCTTAAAACTAAAAAGTATATTTAACCGGTTTGAAATTGGTAACCGAAATGATTATTTTGTAACCGAATCGTAACCGGATAGAAATAAAAAGAGATAACCGTAACAAAAGCATTTTGATTTAAATGACCGTAACCGAAACCGCTATTTCTTTCGGTTTCATTCCCTGGTTTTCACCGCCCGCGCAATATTTGGCCGAGATTTGAAAAAAACCTTTTATTTTTTGGTGCCGTTTTTGTTTCAATGCTCTGCTCATACGCATCAATTAAAACTGTTGGAGATATCACGATTTTTTCAATTTGCGGAGGCGGGAGGGCACGTGGTAAAAATTTAAAATTAACTTGATCTGCCTGCAAGTATAAGAAGTTTTTGTCCCATACATGTCAATCCTCTAACTCTTACCGTCTCTGAGATCTGTTTGTTCATACGGACAGACGACTCGGCTGTTGATGCTGATGAAGAATGCTTCCTTCTGACTGTTACATACTTTTGCACAAACTTAATGCACAAAAAATGAGGAGACCGAAAAAAAAGAGGACGGAATACAATAAAAACTATCCCGCGTAAAAATTTTATGATATGGCCATCGTTTTACTGCGAACTTAGAATGAATGAAAGAATTGATTTGAAAACGAAATCATCGAATGATTTGAAAACGAAATCATCAAAACTCAAATTGATATAATTTAGTGAGAAAAACCACTCGTTGTCCGGACATGTCCGAGCCTGTTATGCACTCAAATGTGACTCGTAACAATGTTGCAAAGAAGAAAGCAAATAAGTGTGCTAAAGTGGACACTTTAATCACTGGATCTCAGTCCAATTAAAATCCTTTATATTTTTGAGGTGAACTTTAAAAGCCCAAACGATTTGTGGGTACGAGTTGGATAACGAAAAACTCTTACAAAATATTAAGCTACCAATTTGAGAATCAAATGATTAAAGAAGAATTTACAAAAACATGTTCTATTATCAAAACAAATATCCTAATATTGTGGCTCGTATATACATACCACAACTCAAGCCAACATGTTAGCTCATTCAACATTTTTTTTTGTTATCTATAAAGAATTATAGCCCCGTCGCTTAGAACCCGCAAAGTGTTGTTACCCTATGAGTAATGTTTGACGGCCGTTTCGATTTGGCCCAAATTCTGTAGCCAGAAACTAATTTTTGCGTTTGGCTGCGCTTTCGTGACGAGGCCTGGTCCAACCAATAAGTGTTGTCCTTGGCCCTGAGAATTGGCAACGGCAGTGGCAGCTAGAGGGAACACAATAGTTGTTTCATTTTTAAATCTTTCGTTCAACCACTTTGTAGCAGTTTTAGCCTTCTTTTCTTATCATCTTTTGTAGATTTGCTTACAGTGTTGACACACACACTCGCACATAACAATTCCAACCCTTTCCGTTGGCTATAATTAGAGACTCTTGGCCCACCTGCTTAAGAAAACCCCCCTACGAATTGCATTTTATGTTGCACGCGACCTTAACAAGTGTCCCCACCACTTGGTCTGCGCTGCTGCTGTCGGCGCGGCGTTGTCGACATCATCAATGCCAAGTTGCGCTTACGCATCCATTTGGGGTATCGTTATACATAGAGAGTGCTGTCCCCTAAGGCAAAGTGCTAAATAGTGCTGTTACCCGTCTCCTCTCTAGTGGTTTGCTATCGCGTGTTGCACTACGCTTAAAACTGTTGCTGTGTGATGGACGCTTAGTCATCGATTCAATTCGCATATACACATACTCGAACTTATATTTAGACATCCAACGCCCAGCTGAATGGATGAAGAGGGTATGCTGTTACTTATCGCAAAGAAGCAACAATAATAAATAAATAAAAACCGCAGCTGTCAGATCAGTTGAAGGGATGCAGTAGCAATGTGCTCTGCTGGAATGTTAACACAAATGTTTATCAATATAAGTGTATGAAATGAAAGCTCGTTATCATTGCCAAGTTAGTTGGTTGGCTGGGTTTATCAGTAGCCAAGTCCAAGGTTTTGTTAATACCTTTTCGTTATTCTTTTCCAGCACATCCGGTGATTCACTGTACGAGATCCTGGGACTTCCGAAAACGGCCACAGCTGATGATATTAAGAAGACTTATCGAAAACTTGCACTCAAATACCATCCAGACAAAAATCCAGATAATGTTGAAGCTTCTGATAAGGTAACCTGTATATGACATTTAGTATATGCACATATGCGTATGCATTTACATTTGATTCATTTAATAAAAATTCTCATTTCACGTTTAACCAGTTCAAGGAAGTCAATCGAGCCCATTCAATACTGAGCGACCAAACCAAGCGTAATATTTACGATAATTATGGCTCACTGGGTCTCTACATAGCCGAACAGTTTGGTGAGGAGAATGTGAATGCATACTTTGTGGTCACATCGCCAGCAGTGAAGGTAAGTTGAAATCAAATAATATTAGATTAATCAAATAATTGCAAATATTGAGTGTAAAAATGTTTTTGTTTAAATCAAAGATACATAAAAAGTTCAAAGCGTTTTTAAACAAAAAATTCCATATGGTAATTTATATTTAAAGATTCGCCAGATATTCTCGTTGATATCACTTTTCGCTGCAATTGACTCATAAGCCTTTCGAGCGTTCAGTTATCTTAAATATCATTACAAAATATGGGCATTAAATTTTGTTTGCGAAAAAGAATTTCTGCAATGGATAGGTTTAGAATGTTTCTAAAGAATCTCTAAGGCAGACGCTTCAAATCTCGTTTGCTATCAAAATACAATCGGCCATGCTCAAAATTCAGAGTCGGGTTTCGTCTAAGCTTTTGCGTTTTGAATTTATGTTTATATTTGTTATAAACAAGCATTTCTTCGATTACCAGATCAGGTTTGTTGAAGCAGTGGAATCCGATTGCTCAAGTGGATTTAATTTGTCAAAAAGAAAGGAGCTGTAACCACAGATATTCCACTCGCCTTCCAAATGAATTAAAAAACTTTTTATTAAAAAAAAAACAACGCTAAGTAGTCTGCGTTTTCATTTGTTTGATTTCCATTAGGTCGCTTTTTTCAGTTCAAAAAGTTATTTTAAATGGACGCCCCGTCGCAACCCCAAAGTTTTTTATATCACTCACACGCAGTGTTGCCTTTCAACTTTATCAGGCCTGTTCCGAACTCCGAAGTTAAAACGAAACGAAAACGAGCGTTTTACTATTTGCTATTCCCAAATCCGAACGATTTGGTCACTTTTCGACTTTTTGAACTCGATTTCGAAAACAGCTGTCTGCCTGGCCTGCGCACGTGTTTGTGTTTATCGTCAGCAGCTAGAGTTGTCATCATCTCTATAATGTAAATTTATAAAGCTCTTATTTACTCTTTAAATCCATTTATTTAAACTTAAACCAGTATTTAAATATTTCATTTGAATATGTCATATCAAATTTGGTTAAACATTGCTAAGTGAAATAGAAAAAGTGCAGTCCGATTAAGTTAATTCATATGCAGCAACCCTAGCAGCCGCCGATTGAATGTCGAAATCGACTAAAAAGTAAAGTGGAATTCAGAACAGCTCGGTTTGGTCACTATTTTATATTTTATAGAAGTTTATAAAAATTCTGTAAAATTATACATAAACTGAAAACAGTTTAAGTAATGATGTTAAACGATCTTAAAAATGTTAAACTAATTTCGAATTTTTAGTTTATCATATTGGGGAAGTAGTTTAATGCTTTAATTTGCAATTGCTTTTAATTCCGCTGACTCTGCAGAGCACGTTTTGAAAACGACAATTCTTGTCGATTTGCGGAATTCGGAACAGCAATCAACTCGATTTGCGACAATTCCACTCGTTTTCGGAATTCGGAACAGGCCCGTATATATTTTTGTCATTGGCGTTGATTTCTCCCAAAATGTTTTCTTACTTTCAAAAGGTTACTCTGATTAAAACCAGAGTTTGCAAAGCATAAGGGACGATACCAGAAAAAGGACTTATGTTAAAAATGTTGGAGAAATAAACTTACTCTTAAGACATGTTTCATAACACTCAAAGGTACTTTCGAGCACTTAATGGATTTAAAGAAGACAAAAAACTAAGACAAAAATTATTTAGAGAACTTCCTGGAGGACTAACATGTGTCTTATCAAAGCACCTCATGTATTGAGATATGACCAATATCCATCTGTGCTCCATCTGTGTTGAAGAGACCTTTCGATAGCCCTTTCCCCAAATCTAAGTGCTCACCATCGACTGCTCTATATGCGGAAATACTTAATTTTTTGCGGGTAGCGAGCGACAGCACAAGGTGTTTCGTATGTCCCATGTCAACATAGACCACACCGACGTAACGAAACCTTTAAAGTGGTTCCGCTCACTTTAAATCAACCGACCTTTCCCTTCTCTATCTGTGCCTGATGACTTTGGTCAAGTTTTCGTTGAATTTGTCGCTTGGAACTCTCTGGCATCAGATAGCAAACAACCAGTGGGGGGATTCTTGACTCATCCGAGCCATGAAAACCCACAGATTCATATTTAATTAGAATCCCTTAGTCGTCCTTAGGCATGTTTTTGAATCATTTCGTGCTTGCTAAATAAAATAAAAACCAAAGAAGACTTTACGTTCATATCCTGGGAATTGAACCCGGGACCTCGTACTTAACACAAAGTCGGCATCTTAACGCAGTCGACTGTCGACCTCATGAAAAAATCGAATACATTGCCAGACTTGCAAAAGTGACAACCCGACAGTGTTGCCAGAACATGAGGTTCAAAAGTTGCTAGATTTTCAAAAAAAAATGCTAGAAATAACTAAAAATAAAAAAAAGTTGCTAAAACAAATAGCTAAAAATGAAAGCTTAAAAAACTGTTGTTTTCGGACTGAAATTCAACAGATACTTGTAAAAAATTCATTTGTAATGGGCTACGAATATTAGGCTGAAATCCGCTTTGTAACAGTGGTGCCAGAATGTGGGATCCAAAAGTTTATAGATTTTCGCAAAAAATTGCTAAAAATAGCTAAATTTTTCAACGGATTGAAATTGAAGAAAAATGTGTTTTTGAGACTAAAATCCAACAATAACTTTAAAAATTACGGTAATTGTCTAGTATAGTAAAGCACTTACATAATTTCGGTACAGCATCAGCAAACTTCAATATTCATTTTAATAGAAGCCATAATCATTTTTCATAATTCGCGGTCATCGAAGGATTTTTTTTTGAATTTTTTAAGCACAGGTTTCTACACTAGACTCGCAAATTCTTAAAAAAGTACAAAATCCCGCATTGAATTCACAATCTTCCTTTTTTTTTTGAGTCCGAGCTGATCCCGAATCTAAGTACAAAGAAAGCAGAACAGCCAAAAAATGCTGATCTCAGTACTGAAAATTATGAAACGGAATTTAGTGATTTAGTCCATTTCAACAATATTTGAGTTTTTTGGCTTTGTAGTCTATTTCTTAGATATAATATAAAGGCTGAAGACACGTTGAATTTGCACTATTACTGCTGTGGATAGAACCCATCAGGGTGGATCAATACTGAAATTAGCGCTGATTTGGAGAAGTTGGTACTAAAACCATGTCTTCCCTTACTTCGGTCATAAATTGAAGTACTAAATCTCATGAGTAATGCAACTACTGAAATCACTCATGAACTGAAACCATTTCTAATGATTATGCCTAAAATTATATAACTATCACTCCGAAATTCGCTTCTAAAACATTTTACTCAGGGGAAGTTCTATTGCAAAGGTTTCAAACCAATTAAATAGGCATTATTTCGCAATTCGTCTTAAAAATATAAAAATTGCTAGAAATAGCTAAACATAATTTTAAAATTGCTAGATATATAGCTAATAGCATTTCCGAAAATTTATAAGCATTTCCACTTTCAAAAATGCTAGATCTAACAACTAAATAGCTAAAATGGCAACACTGTAACCCGACCTATGTTACGCAGATCTTATTGTTGGAAATTCGATGTAGAATTCGGGGCGTATAAGCAAAGTTTATGGCCTCTTCGCGCCCATTAATACCGAGTTGTTTTTTTTTTTGTTTGAAATTTTATTATCTTTAATACAGAAGTAACCTTTCTAAGGGGCGCCGTTACAAAATTTCAATTTTGCCCTTAAAAAAAGGCCTCTTATATCAATGTCCAGCAATAATAACGATATTCTTATTTTTTATCGATAGTAGGACTATCAATAGCGTGTATTTGGATTACAATTGATACACTGCTCAGGAATGTAAAGCTCACAAATTTGTATACTCTGTACCAAAGGTACATAGAGTATATTAAGTTTGCGACAAAGTTTTAACAGGCAGAAGGAACCATCTCAGACCCTATAAAATATATATATTCTTGTTCAGCATCAACATGTCCGTCTGTCTGTCTGTCCGTATGATCGCACAGATATCAGAGATGGTAAGAGATAGAGGTTTGACATGTATCGGGCATATGCTTCTTATACTTGCAGGCAGTTGAAGTTTATTATCAATTTTTGCCACGCCTTCTCCCACCCCCGTAAATTATCCCCCGTAAATCAGTTTTATAGATAGAAGATCATATTTGCATAGTAATCAGGACTATTTATCGATCCGCCAAAGGAATGGTAACGATCGTATGAACGATAGTCGAGTTATAAGGAAAACAAACAACGTTGATGGGCAGCAGAGTATTTTATAGTCGGGCTTGACCGACTTTCTTACTTGTTTGGATGTGACAAGCAAAAAGATGGAGGCAAATGATACTCTCTCTTTCCGGGCCATACTGCAAAGTGTTTTGCTCAGCCATCGGCCCGCTAATGTAGCATTTTCCAGCGAGTAATTTGTCTAATATCGCTATATTGAATGCCCTTTCATAAGTTTGTCCATCTATCTCCTCTCTCAGCTCTCAGCTCAGATATAAGGGAATTCGATGTAAAGTTAAATTTTCATCCAAATTTTGTAGCAAAATTTTTTTTCTACTTTCCTTCTGTAATTTTTGTATGAAAATTCTACTTTACATCTAATTAATTCACATCTGGATACAGGTCTTAAGGTAGCAATTTCAAGGCAGGAATTTTCCGCAGTGTTGGATACAAGCATTTGCAAGGAAACTGACTCTAACTTTGAAACACGGCCGACTACTAGATTCTTCTGCCTGGTTAAACTGTCAAAGATAACTATTATTTGAATATTATGCATTGTTACTGGCTACATTTAGGCCCGATTTCACATCTTCTAGATAGCTGCTATGTGACAGATAAGCCCTGAATTTACTCTGTTATTTGTAAGTTTATGTGACAGATAGGGTTATCTATAAGATGTGAAATCGATTGGCAAAATTCTCTAAGGAATGTAAATGTGCGAATCGCTGAGTTCAGAAAGCCCTTTTTTAACTCTTATCAAATACAGCCAGTCCTAATGCATCATCGAAGACTATTTATACCCTAGCAAAGGGATTAAAAACTTTGCCCAGTTTTCAACGCAATAGAAATAATCATTTCCGACCCCATAAAGATAGTATATTTTTGATCGGAGCGACCAGCCGAGTCAATTGAGGTTTGTCCGCCCGTCTGTTTGTTTATACGCAAACTAGTCTGTCAGTTTTAAAGCTATCAAGCTAAGATTTAGCACTTACTTTGTGTTTTACAGCGCGCTACTTAGTGAGAAGAACTTTTTGCCTTTAATGCTAGCTTCTGCCATTATGAATGTTACAAGATTAAAAAGAGATTTACTAAGTTAGATCAAAATCGGAGTACTATATTATGGCTGCCATGAGTGAGAAAAATTGTTTGCTCCTTAGGCTTCATTTACACTGTTCGACACATGCGATATGATACATATTGGTTGTTTTAATTGTGAATAGCTTGTCAAATTCATAGTCGAAAAGTGTGAAGGCAGCCTAATGTGGCAAGAGTAGTAAGAAGTTAGCTTAGCCTTCTCGTTTTCTAAATATTTAGAAATATTTCGATTGCTATTACGCTTTCGCCTGAAATGTTTTTAGATAAATATGACAATTTTCAAGGCAGCTTGAATCGCAACGCGATCTAAAGCCACTTCGAGGATTAAAAATATCTGTGTACGGGAGGTATTTTTAAAGGAGGCTAAATAGTTTGGAAGAAAAATCAAAGATTAAAATCAAGCGCTGGATTTATTGGACACATTTGTAAATACCAAGACTGCGTTATAGTTGTTACGGAAATCTCTTCTAACCCAAAACTAATTCTCGGTGTCTCAAAAATCTCTTTCTATTGGTATCAATTACGCCGTGTTTTGCGAGATTTAGCTAATTTTGATTTTGATAAGCTAAAATATTTCAAGAAATAAAATCTAAATTATTTTTCTAGTTATATTGCATAAAACGATTCAAACATTTTGTTTGTTCAAATATTGCAATTGCATTTCAATAATTATTTACACAACCAACCGAAAGCTAAAATATTTAACTGAACCAATTTGGCACTCAAAGTCAGTTGGCATTACATGCGCCATCTTTGAAATTTGACAACAACAAACAGGCTTATGGTTGCCAAGTTGTACTTCATAAGTGGAGGAAATATTTTTAAATTTTGCATTTAAATTTAAAGAAAATTATTTAAAATTCTAACTATATTTTCCAATTAGAAAATTAAATCTTTTTCGAAGTTCTGTAACACAGACGGATTTTTCGAACGTTTAACGAACCAACCGACGCCAATATTTAAAAAAAAATTCCAGGCACAGCTCGCAAAACACTGTTAACACTTTTTTCAATGCGACCAGTCTCAGTGAAAAACAGAAACAAACGCAGCACAAGCGGTCTCTCACTGAGCGGAACACTTTTTCTCGCACCTCATGTGTTTTCTGTTACATGTTTTCGGTTGAGCAAAACACACGTGTCTGTCATCCGACAACCTCCGACAGCATCTGTTTTGAGCGAGCGCTCACTAAACAACTGTCTGCAAATGAGCAGAACACAATAAGTGTCTTCGAAAAGTTTTTTTTGTGTTGAGAAACAGAAACGAAAAATGCGGTCTTTGCTCTGAGAGCAACCGAATTGAGCAAATACAGAACTGAAACTGTTACTCGCTCCCTGTTTTCGATATGTCGGTAGCAAAACTGTTTTTTGCCGACACGTTGAAAGTGTTGAGTTTTTTGCGAGCTATTATTCCAGGATATCTCACAATGAAAGAAGGAAAAATAGGAAGAAAATTTACGCGAGCACGAACCCTGCAGTGAACCCCCTTAATAGATTAAACACAACAGGAGTGGAGTTCCGCGAGCTCGAACCCCGGAGTGAACCCCCTTAATGGATATGAACCTTAAACACAACAGGAGTAGAGTAAAAAAAAAACAAATTGTTTGCGCACGAATCAAAACCAATTTAAATTCCCATACTTCATTCATCGAATTAATGGACTTTGCAACTAATAAATACTTTTGGTTACAGCGGTCAAGAAAGTCAACTCTTTTCATCGCCAGAAAATGACGTTCAGGCAATCAAAAATCTTGTTTTAAAGTTACGGCCTCTTATGTAGAAAAACAAATAATATTGAATCTAGTAAGCTTGCGCAGGCATATTTTCCTCAATGTCTTCAAGTAGGAAAAGATACAAAACCATTCTTAAACGCGTAATTTTTGCGTAAGTTAAATTTTGGGCACAGTCATAGAAAATTAAAACAAAACTACATAATTGTAATTTTTTAACTTTTAAATACATTTTGATTTAATCCCCTAAACTACTTCTAATTTGTGTTATTTTTGTTTTTCTTTCCAGGCCTTGGTCATTTGTTGCACAATATTGACGGGATGCTGCTGTTGCTGCTGTTGTTGCTGCTGTTGCAACTTCTGTTTCGGCAAATTCAAGCCACCGGTTAATGAGTCGCATGATCAGTATGCACATTTGAATGTGAGTGATGTTTGACCCCCCTCCCTTCCTCAACTCAACTTTAGTTAAAATGCCAAATGTTAAAAAAAAAAAACAAGAAAAACAATCTGATGCCTAATTTGAAATGATGCACCGCACACAAATAAACACATGCACACACCCAAAGCTTTCACTGACTTTTCCAACACTGAACTCATTTTGATGATTTTTGTGAGGCATTTTTAACCCTTTCCCAAAACATGGCGCAAATGTTTAGTCAAAAAACAGTTTTGAAAAAAATCACTTAACGCTGGCACCAACAAAATAAATGCTTTGGCTATGATAATATTTTGCAACATTTTCTTTATTTTATGGCTTCTCATTTGGCATGCTTTTTTAATATATGATTTATACGGCTTGGTACTATACTCGTCTATCGCTCTTTCTTATGTTATTGTTGGGGTAAGTATTTGTGTTTTTTTTTTGTTGATTGTTTGGAAATCGATAAGGAGCAGTTGTTTTTAAACATATTCTTTTCGAGTGAACTAGTATCAAAAGTGGAAATCCAAAGGTAAACACAACTAACACCCACAAAGTAAATGTGTTTCGATCATTTAGTTTACTTTACAATTTTTAAACAAAAACTTCACGAAAATCATCAAATGCTTCTCTACTCTCCTCCTCTCTCGCTCTCTGTAAACAATTTGAGACATTCTTAAGTTAAAACCAGGATTGCTTTTCTTGTTTTTTATAAATTGGATTTTTTAAGTTTCCCACCAAAGCTTTTTGTGCCAATGGAAATTTATCATTTTCTCTTTTAATTTACCTTGTTACTTGTATTTTTTTTCTCCAAAAAACTTCTCGATCGACTCATCATGTACATTTATAATCCCCCACCACCACCAACTACTACCCTTCACACCCCTACAAAAAAACATACAAACCACTCTTGCGTAGAGACCCAATGGCCAAAGAGAGGCTAGTGATCTGCCACCGCATCTGGGACAACAGCCACGTCTTGTAAGTATTGTAATAATTGAAAATGATACTGGCACGAGTACCGCATGAGCTCTCAGGTTACCAAAGCCCGACTAGAATAACCACTAACCCCAAAAACCGAAATGTTTAAAAATT
This sequence comes from Lordiphosa collinella, assembly GCA_018904265.1. Taxonomy (NCBI): domain Eukaryota; kingdom Metazoa; phylum Arthropoda; class Insecta; order Diptera; family Drosophilidae; genus Lordiphosa; species Lordiphosa collinella. The sequence goes on along the minus strand of JAEIFV010000002.1, from coordinate 340,211 downwards.
TAGAAGTTTTAAAAAAATTAACTAATAACCAAAACTCAGTTACAAAATTGTCAGAGAAGAAGAATTGAGAATGAAATTTGAATTTGAAAATGATTTGGGTAAATGTTTACTTTATAATTTTTGTTAAATAATTATTTTATTAACTAATTTAGTAGCTTTATTAGATTTGTTTTGGCTTTATTAAATTTATTAGTTTTTGGGCTTGTCACTTTTTAATACTAATTCTGCTTTGTAAATGCCTCATTTTTAACAAGTTTTTGGACTAAACATATTGTGCTTAAAGAAAATCCCCTTTCCCCCTTTATATAAGTTTTTCTGCAATTTATTTATGAACCAATCCGATTCACAGGAGGACGTTGATCTCGATGATGTTAATCTGGGTGCCGGTGGTGCTCCTGTGACCACACAACCACGTGAACAGGCTGGCGGCCAACCTGTCTTTGCCATGCCACCACCCTCGGGAGCTGCTTCGGTGGGCGTGAATCCATTCACCGGGGCCCCCGTAGCGGCCAACGAGAATACGTCGCTGAACACAACCGAACAGACCACTTACACGCCAGGTATATAAACCAAAACTAAACAGTTCTAAAAAGGAAATCAAAAATTCTGTTCAACAAACCCGAACTTGGCTTTAGTACAATAACAAGCTTAACACCTTAACCAAAGCGTCTTTGACCATCGAACTTGCTAAACAAAAACAAAGAGAAAAACCCGCAAAAAAAATTATGTAACTTTCGATACGGAAACTAACACTGTTAACTTTTCAAGTAGAGGAATGGGAATATATACAATACACCTCTCTAACTGATAAGCTCATCCTTGTAGCACACAGTTTATATAGGACCTCTTAAAGTACATATATTTTTAGACACTCATATATTATATATTCAACATTCGTATGTATGTGTAAAAGTCCTCATATTAAAGTAGATAACACATTTTTCTTTGTTCCAAAACACGTCCAAAGAAAAACCTGCATTTGCAGTTAAATTTCTTCAGTTGCTTAGTAAGATGTACAGTTGGGTCATATGGGGTAATTTTTGTTTCATATAAAGAGCTTGCAGGCTCAGTTGAAATCACACAATCAAGATAGCGAAAACTTCTTTACTTCTAATCAGACAAAACAAGATTTAATGGTATGTTCTGCTTAAGACTGCTTTTACCTGTTTTTATAGTCTGTACCAGAGGTAAGAATGGCAGCCATTTAAAAACGAATGAAAAATCGACTTTTTACTTTTTTTTGTAGACCAGTGTACAAAAAAAAATAGTAAAAATTTTTTTCGGCGATGATCGAGGTTTTATTATGCGACGTGTGGCGCTTATTTCATTAAAATCTTGAGTTATCGTTTGAACATGTTTGAAAAACTTGGTTACGAGAAAAACGAGTTTAAATTTTGCAGTTGCTAGGAAAATTGGGTCACTAAAAGGGTATATCTTCTAAACTATTTCGAATTTACGAAAAATTCTTTTGGGAAAAAATGCAAACAAAAAAAATTTCAAAGGAAGAAGCCCCCCTTAAGGCTCTGTCAACTGAGACCTCAGTCGATGCCCTGTAGTTCGGCTGCACCGGTGCGGCATTAACGAGTCCCCTAACTCTTCGTAGTGAGCACTTGCTACCAGACCAACAACCAGCCAAGTATTTGCCTAACGATTTTTGTATGAGAATGTCTGTAAAACGTGCCGATCGGTACGACCCTGCATTACCAGTCGTTAGTGTGGTGATGGGTGCACCATATAGTTTATGTACCAGACTAGCGCTATGATGCATTACCTGTCGTTAACTACGGATAAGTGATGCATCAGGTCGTTAGGCCTGGTAGTGCCTTGTCACCAGCTGAACAACAGGGTGGTACTAATAAGGCATTTTTTAGACTTCCCCTTCCAAAAGTCCCCAATTCTTTCCAATTAGTATAGACATGAGAACATGAGAAGTCTGTATTGCCTAATTATTAAAGTTGAGAGCAGCACAAATCCCTATTAACTTTGCTTGTACTGTCTGTGTGACGGCAGCGCTGCCTTTGAGAATTTGCTTATGCCCAGTAGATGGCAACGTGCCGGCTCTGGCCTCAGGTGTATCCCTTTGTTGTAACTATTATAGCAGAAAAAAACAGGGATGCAAACCACTCTGAAATAAGGACTGGTTCGGTTCAGTGGTTCACACAGATTTTAAACCGCCGGTTTGGTTCAGTGGTTCACTCTTTATTAGTTATATATTTTATGAAGGGCTATTTTCGTTTCTGAATTTCCGTGTTTTCTACTTTTTGCATACTTTCGAATCTGAATTCTTAAAAACATTTGAATAGCTTTGAAATCATAATAAAAAATCTTATATTCGGCCGTCGTCTAGAAGGAATCCACTTCGAAAATAATCCAAAAATAAGTCGAATACTGAATCGAACGAAAGAATTACATACCGTTCCCTTACAAACGTTAACTATCGTTTAGGAAAATTTTCTTCTGTATAGTATTAGATTTAGGTGAAGAAACACTGAATATTGAAAACGGAGGGAGGAATACTGACACAAACTTGTAACTAACAAAAAGAAATGCAGAAATAAGAAATACATGCTATAAAATGGTTGACAAATCATTCGTCAAGACTACATCAATCTGTCATCGCTAAGGATCAGTTTGAATCTTAATTTATCCGAAAGTCGGATAAATTGTAGCTTAGAGTCGATAAAATATCCTAAAACTACTGGTATCATTGACTAAAGATAGGCGCTTCACGTCTCAAAACTCGACATTGAAGTGAACCGAACCGAACTATTTTTATTTTCGGTTTTTGGTTCGGTTTAGCATTTTTAAAAACCCACCGGTTCTGTTTAAGGTTCGGTTCACGTGCGCAAAATGCGGTTCTGTTTGGTTCGATTCGGTTCAAAACCGGTTTGCATCCCTGAAAAAAATTTAGTCTCGAAACTTTACATTTGAAATGTCGTTTCTTAGACGAAATGGCACTCGTTGGTTTCAATATCAAATACCCAAAACATTTAAAATATCAGGTCTGGATCTGAGTTTTAATACGCTCTTTTCGGTATACGATTCCTGTTGGAGTTCGGGAATAAAACTATAGTGCTAAAATTCTTTGTGGCTGGAAAAGTTTAAAAAGGGGGTTTTGATTAGAGCTGGGCGCGCGAGCCCGATTCATACACGATATACGGACGTGTCACGATTGTTCACGCAGCATTGTCGCTACACTTACGAGAAACGAAATTCACTCACGAAAGTCTGTTTTGCTCACGTTCACGTCGTGACACGAGTGTTATGATTCTAATTTGGTTAGGGCCAACTCTTGATGGGCTAAGTAAAAAATTGTAATGCTAATAAACAAGAAGTCGGGCAGGGCCGTCTTTAACTTAGGATCTTTTAATTTAAAACGGTACAATCAAACTATTTTTGTACTTCAATTAGAACCCCTATATGCTCCAACTGTACTATCTTCTAAGTAAATGAATATGCAATAATATACACCTCTGGTAAAAACAATAAGCTATATGACCATTTGATTAACACCCAATTCTTTTAATATTCTTAGGTATGCGGCACTCGTATCAAAATCATCCTCTTTATTGACTGCGTTTAATTTCAAGAAATTCTTTATTAATCATCATCATCAAGAATCATGTTGTTGGTATTTTTTGCGTTTTAAATTTGTTGTTCACATCTTAGAAATCTGAATACACACTGCCACTCTCTGTCGCATATCTATGTTTCATTATTATTTCGTTTATCTGATTAATTTGTATATCGTGTACATAATTCGAAATTTTATTTTATGCTCACTTATCACTGTCTACCTTTTTTCTCTTGTCTCTTCTCAACTTCTAGATATGGTTAAACAAAAATATTAGGCATAATATTTGCTTCAAGCGAGAGTCAAGTTCCCCCCAAAAAAAAATTACGAATGCGCGTACGTTTCTGAGTAAACAAAAAAAAACTATGTTTATTCAAAATATTTAAATGTATGTATATGTTGTAACAAGAGTCAACATATACATATTATATATATAAACTTATATTTATTTGTAAGCCATAGAAATTAATGCTAATTTTAAAGAAATCAAAAAAAAAAAATTACTTCAAAGCATAAGCTTTTTCAGGGTTGATTTTTGGTCCATTCATATATTAATTTGTGTGTGAAATTTAATAAAGTTTATTTATTTGTGTACAATTAAAATAAAGAGAAAAAACACATAAATTACAAGTACAATTAAATAAAATCTATATTTATAAACCGACAGATATATATCAAGGCTGTTTAACTCGTGAAACTGTGACAAAGTACTTCGACAGATCAAAAATTGTAAAATATTGCTTCCGCAAAATGTTTTTAATTTTCGATGGTCTTGTTCATAGAGCTAATTTGTCATTAACTCGGTTTACTTCCGAAATTGTTTACTATTGGAAAATAAATTACCCAAAATAAAACAAATTACAAATTTCAGTCCTGCATAGAAAATTCATTTTAAAAATCAAATCAATGTGTGCATAAACAAAACTAAAAGTGTTTTCTGGTAAAAACTGATAATCAAAATGCAAAATGTGTGACTGAACATGTTCGAGTTACGGTTTTGTCATTGATTTAGAATTTCCTGGTCGAGGGTTCAAAGAGGTTCAGTCACGAAGCGGCTTACAGCCTTAATTTATTGTCAAGACCCAAAAAATCAATTGAATAAAATTAGGTTTCTTTGAGTTTTAGCCTTGATATATACACACTTACAAATTTTTAGTATCTGTTGAAATTTCAAAACGAAATGCAATTAAAAAATACCCAAACAAAATTAACCCATAAATTGTACTTCAACTTGATGAGCAGCTATTTAATTACATAAAAAGACCTAACCAATTATGAGCAGCAAAATTGTAATTATATATATATAAACTATACCTCTATATAATGTATATTAGTTTGCATTTGTCAAGGAAGAATTGTTAAAAAAAAATTGAGTCATTTTTCTCTTCACCAATTTGTTTCTGTTTCCGAGAGAGACATAAACCCACATTACTTTGCACTAAATTGTTAAATAAATAATAATAATAAAAACACTATTGCAGTTGCTGAACGGCCCATCCGATCCAAATGCAAATGTAAATAAGTCAAGTTAAACACAGCACACAATAAAAATAAAGTAAAATTGTGTTTTAAAATATTCACGACTTAATATATGTATTTATCCAAACTATTCACTTGTAATTCCCCGTTCCCCCAAAGAAAAGTATTGCACATATGTATGTAGACTATCTACTCCCATTTGTTTGAAAATTGGTATTCCTTTGTGTTTTTTTACTGCTTCCAAATATGTAAATTAATGCAATTAGTCGAAAATAAATTTAATATATACAAATAAAAATATCGTTCACGCTATAATATCATTGATATCAATTATAGTAAAGTCAGAGCAAATATACATTTTGAAAAGGGGGAAGTGAAGTGTGAAAGTGGAGCCGCTGTTACTTTCCCCAACCCTATACATACATACAATTCAATTAATGATAATTACATTTGACAGTTTTTGCGTGTGTATTTATTATTGTTCGTCAAAGTAAAAAAAAATAAAAGAAACACAAAAGAACAATTAAATTACCCAAACTATTTAACAAAACACAGAATTGTTTTCAAATTTAATTATAAACTGAATATAACAGAACAGAAAATGAAATCAATAAATTTACTATATAAACTCCAAGAATTCGGTTGATTTTTTTCATTTATCTAACAGCTTTCAGATGTGTGTGGTGGCGACAATAAACCCTGAAAAAGTCGGGCACGTATGTCTCCTAATGTATCTAACCAAAGAACGAAAATGTTTGTTGCAATCGAATCATTTTTTACAAGGTTGGTATTAAATGATCGAGATAGCTTATAAAAATCCAAACAATAACATCATGATGATGTTCCTGCTGAATTGTGTAAGACTGACGCTGAGGTCATGGTAAGGGTGCAGGGGTCAAATTCTTTGACTAATATGACAATGGAAAACAGTCTATTTTCCACAATTTTTATACTCTGTTCTAGAGGAACACAGAGTATATTAAGTTTGTGCAAAAGTATGTAACAGGCAGAAGGAAACATCTCCGACCCTATAAAGTAAATATATTCTTGATCTTGAGAGTGGAAAAGTGTAATACAGCAACAAGCATGTAGGATGGTGCAGTGCGGTGCCATACCATTTTATTCGTCGATCTAAGAATCTTTAAGAGTTAGAGCTAACAGTTATTGCCTTTGGGTAGCACTATAAAAATTTTCCATTTTTTAAGGTATAGACCCCTTTTGAAAGTCTTAAACTGCATTCCAGAAATCTTGACTTGAATCGATTGAGTCTAAACACAGTAATATGCTCTATGTGTTAGAACCATTTGTCTGCAGAAATTAATCATGGTGACCTCGTAATGCAATTCAAATTGTAATTCAAATCTGCAAAGTCTGAACAAATTTTGCCTACACTTGCTAAGGTTGTGACTCTTTGCATCTTTTTAATCCATCAATTCCGCTACCGTTTCACTTCATCTTAGTGTGCACATAATAATATTGTAATAATAATAAATTGATTTAAAACAAAATATACAGTTGTTTAAAAACGCTACAAAAAATGAACATCAAATTACAAAAAATTACATGTGGTCATTTCCATGATGACGCACGTGACCGTACGCATTTAAAGCGGAATAAAAGTCAAAAAAAAGTATTTTTTTCTTCTGCTACTTTAGCTTATAGGTCTTTCGAAGCACTTTATTTAGTGGTACAGTTGGTAACAGACATATTGCTGGTTCCAAGATAAAGCCAATCTAAAAGCTATACGCACGTGACCAAAAATGGAAGTTTTTTGAGCATCAATATAAGTGCAGAACTCAGCGAAACCTGCCAAAATTTCTTAATACGACTAAAATGTTTTTTAACAATTTTACTGTATATTAAAATAAGTTTGACTACAACGTTTTCTTTATTTTTTCTTAGAAAGCAAAATAGGATTCGATACGTGACATTGCGCGCCTGACATATTTTTCCATAATAATATCTATGTGATTTCTGTTATAATGCAAAGCAAAAAGTAACAGGTAATTTCTATCACATAGTTGGTAATGGTTTCATATTGATTCTTTTTCAACCCGTTGTACGCTAAAATCGATTTTAGAGAGCCAAAGTCAGTTATTGTGATGTGAAAATATCAACTTTGAAATTCCATTAAAAAAGAACCATGGTCGCCACAGCGATTTGTCTTGTCTGCATGAAAATTCTTCATTATTTGCGATCTATCGTTGAAAATTTTTGGTTAATTTTTTGAGATGAGGCCGCTATACTAGACAATTACCATATTTTTTGCCAGCGGTCGAGTTCCTTGTGGATTCTCCCTTCACTTCTTAGTTTTTGCTGCACAAGTTCTACATGCCTGTCTCTCTTAAGCTCCGCTATAAGTGCATTGCGATTGGCATTCCATAAGGTCTCGTTCCAGTCCCACTCTATGTTATACAATGAGCTCAGTGTGTGTACCTCTTTTTCCCCAAAAAACGTTATACTCCAATACCAGCTGAGACAGGATTTGTGATAATCTATGGCAGTCAATTATAAACAGAGTTTAGTATATCCTTATAACGAAGGTCCAGCATGTAGAATCTATTACCGTATCTACCTGTTTCCAAAGCGAGTGCATAAAGTAGTGCTGTTTTTGGCAGATTATAAATAAGCTTAACAAGTAAGGGAGCTGCAGTCGAGTGCCCCGACTACAAAATACCCTGTTCCCTTGATTTCGTGTGTTTTTTCTTTACATACACACACACTCACACATACACCCTCCAACATCAAACGTCATGCGGCCGCGAGCGGTAACTGACAATGCAAGACCCCCCCTCTCCCCACAAGCAAAATTGATTCGTATATAACTTCGGTGTTTTTCGTCCGATCTTATTGATCTTTTCAGGGGCCAAAATTGAATATGTAAAGTTTGGAAGGTCTATCTTAAAAATTGTGGCTCTGACAGTTTTTTGCGCTAAAAAAAATATTGAAGCGGGTCTTTTTAAAAATTTGTGGCTCTAGTTTTTCCGCTGTTATCTGATAGAATTTCGATAGTCTTTTTTTTTTCCATTTTCAATGGGAGTTAGGTTATATTCAACAGAGCTCTATTTTTTAATGTGTTTTTGGCGGGAAGCACTTCCAGGTTATGTTAATGCTTTGCTTTGAAGCTGCAGTTCTGGCTTTTTTTATTTTTAAAATGTTGAAATATCGCGATTTTTTGACAATTTCATCTTCATCTTCTGTTTACCCATCTTCATAAAAATCTAAACTGATTTGAAAATTTTGCAAATTTCCCGACATTTTTGACAATTTGGTGTAAAAAATTAGTAAAAAATGAGGAAATTTCGTATTATTTTGGACCGTTCAATCTGCATCTTCCATTTACCGAAGCCTGCAGTGTAATCTAATCAGTCATAAAAACTCATATGATAATTTTGCAAATTTCGCGGTTCTTGGGTCTTTCTTTGGGTCTTCTCGGGCCAGCGTCCTCAAAGTTTCATCGCAATCATATGAACATATATCTTCGCAAATTTCTCGTTTTTGAGCCAAAAACAACACTCTTATAATGCCGCAGCCACCGTATTCCTCCGACCTGCCCCCTGTGACTTTTTTCTGTTCCCAAAATTAAAGAGGCTAATTAATGGAAGAATCTACGACGATAAAGAAATTGTTTAATAATTTCTTTACAAACATGAGGCAAAAGATACTTTCGTCAGATTCTGAACAGAAAAGTGTCTCATGGAAACAGTTGAGCAAATAATCGAGAGCGTAAGTTAAAGACGGTCCTGCCCGGGTTCGAAATACCCGTTACTCAGGGAAGTTAATGTTGTATAGCCTCTCCTTATGTTAGTTAACAGAGCATTAACATTCATGAGAGCATTTCAACATTATGTAAGCAATTAGCGCATAAGGTGCCAAAAAGTATGCAACGTTTTTTATAACTTTAATAAATCTGTCATTATACTCTGTACCAGAGGTACACAGATTATATTAAGTTTGTGCAAAGGTGTGTAACACGCAGTAGGAAGCATTTCTGACCCTATAAAGTATATATCTTCTTGATCAGCATCAACAGTCAAGTCGATCTAGTCAAATCAAAACAGTTTTTCTTACTAAAACTAGTTCTTCGACCTATCTTTCCTATGGGAGCTATAAGACATAGTCACCCGATCCAATCGATTTCTACATATTAGCAGCGTGCAGTAGAAACTAGTCTCTACTGATCATGAATATACACCAAAGGCTTCCTCTGGTTTTTACGAAAATCGACAAAGAAGACGTATACATTGTTCCCTTTCTCTTGTTTCAGATATACTGTAGATATTAAGTTTTATATGTTGTCCACAGTCGAATACTTTTTTTCGAAAACCGCACATTGGGCGATTGGGCCTTCATAGCTGCATTTAATTCAAATTTTAAAAAGCTTTGATTTTTTTCACAAATCGATAACAGATACTTTGATTAGATTTGTGGCGTTTTTTATAAGCTCTCTGATCAGCTGACCATTACCTGTGAGCTGTCAAACACAACATTTGTTTCAGCAAGCGCTTTACTAAATAGTTTCTTTATTGTGCGCCTTGATTTCGATTACCTGGGAAACTTACAATCTTTTCTCAATTTATTAAAAGTTTAGTTTTTTAATAACTTCAAGGTATGTTTTACATAGAAAAGGCAGTGTTTGTGACCGGTTTATAAATGTGTTGCTTATAAAACGTAGTAATTAATTAGCGCACACGTGTCTTTCGTAGAGTAGAACTTACCAGATTCACCTTGATTCAGTCTAACTCTTATTTTATCTGGAAGTGTGAATCATTGTGCGTCCAAAATGTCCTATGTGAACTGCTAATACATACATGCTACCTTTCAAATTATGGCACTTTTTAGGCACAATGTCAGTAGAAGTTCTCACCATGGAAAACTGGGTATTTGTTACTGTTCTAAAAAACCTTATACTCCGGAGGAGCAGTGAGAGATCGGCAAAAAGCTGCGAAATTTTACTTGTAGGCTTAAGGCCAAATCGCCTATATATATCGATGTCACGATAAACTGCTTTGTGCGGAAAAAAAATGCAATCGTAGTGGCATCTCTGATCATTTCGCTGAAGCACCACTACAAAGCTTGATGGACCATACTATTGCTAGGATTAATGAAGCACACCCAGAAAGTTTTTAAAACCAAAATGAAAATAATAATAACACCCAATTACCAGCGGCCATTCTACATAAAGGCAAAAATTTGATGACTTCGATGGAAACATGATAGACCAACATTTATTTTCAATTTGTATGGTACTATTAATAGTGCAGAAAGGACCGACAGTTTTATGGTAAAATAATCGACATTCCTTTACTCGATATTGTCGAACACTCAAGATACTTTGCGAGAATGAAACGGCAGACTTGACTCACAGAGAAATTGAAAACATTAAGAGCCCAATAATAAATATTCTAGCAACATTAGTGAGTACCTTTAGATTTGATCACCAATTTCATATGACCATGATTGATGGCAAAACGTTCTGTGTCACATCGGAATCCTCTTCGCAACTCCCAAAAATATGATCAATCTTAATTTGGTGAATAGGTTATCTATTGATGGTAACCTATTTAAATATGGCTTATCAAGTCTCCACTTGGCGCTGTCAAGGATGTTGTTAAACAAAACAAGTATTCATCAGAAAAGAAGGAAGAAATGCATTTGTTGGAGGATATACCAATGGCTGGTACTGGTAGTACTAACAACGGAAACACTGCAAGGAGGTTTTCCATACAATAAATGCGGAGGCATTCGGATCTTACGCATTGGAGACTGCCAAAATATTTGTTGAAGCAAAGCCCTGGTTTTACTTGCCATCGTCTGTTCATAGAATTTTTATTCACGGAGCAGACATTATAAACCATTTTTTCCTTCCAATTGGTATGATGTCCGAGGAAGCTCTTGAAGCCAGAAACAAGAACTTTCGAAACATACGCGAGAGCAATACAAGGAAAAATTCCAGGAAAAATACAATGGAAGATATCATAAATGCTTTATTAGTATCTTCCGACCCTTTAATATCTTCATTGTCAAATGGGTCTTTAATTTCGTGTGCAAAAAATATTATAATGGACGAGGATGTTAAGAGCTTGCTTTTAATGAAGTATCTGGATATGCCTGACTCTGATTCCGAAGATTCCGAATAATATTTTATCGTTTTCTAGATATTATTGGAATTGTAAAATATGTTCAATGAAAATAAAAAAAAAATAGGGGAAAGTTAACTTCGGCTCGGCCGAAGTTTTGTATACCCTTGCAGCTTCCATTGAAAACAAAAAAGTTTTTCTAACTACGACTACTTTTTGGACTCTACTATATGGATGTCTGATTTGGACCAAGCTTGGTGAAATCATGGAAAAGCATAATACACTGTTAATTACGAAATTAGGAGGCGATCCCATTTAAAGCAAAAAAGTTTTTCTTACTAAAACTTTTTTTTCGACCGATCATTCATACTGCAGCTATATGCTATAGTCATCCGATTTTGATAAAACTTTGTAGAAATGTGGTTAAGTATATAAAATAAGAATATGCCAATAAAAAGGGTGTTTTCATTAAAAACAAAAAAGTTTTTCTCACTCGAACTAGTTTTTCGACCGATCGTTCCTACGGGAGCTATATGCTATAGTCATCCGATTTCGACCAAACTATGTAGAATTGTGTAAAAGTATATAAAATAAGTGTATGCCAATGATAAGGACGTTTTCTTTAAAAACAAAAAAGTTTTTCTCACTAGAACTATTTTTTCGACCAATCATTCCTATGGCAGCTATTTGCTATAGTCATCCGATTTCGACCAAACTTATTGAAATCATGTGAAAGGATTGGTAACTAAGAAATACGCACTCTGGAGGCGTTTCCATTAAAAACAAAAAAGGTTTTCTTACTAAGACTAGCTTTTTGACCGATCGTTCCTATGACAGCTATATGCTATAGTCATCCAATCCGGCCGGTTCCGACAAATGTGAAGCGTATTTGTACCAAAAGACTTCCTGCAAAGTTTGGTGAGAAAAGCTTTAAAAATGACGGAGGAGATAGCATAGAAACAGACAGACGGACAGACGGACGGACAGACGGACAAGGCTAAATGAACTCAGCTCGTCATGCTGATCAAGAATATAAGGTGCGCGAAAGAATTAAATGGAACACTACGTTGTAAGGTATAAAAACTGAACCGTTCAACATATTTTCCAAAAATAAATTTTTTTATTTACTTAACAACATTATTAACAAACTTAAGCATAATTCAATTTAAAAAATTTTGAAAATTAAGAAAAAATTAAGACTAAGTTCTCTGAAGCGAAATAAATAACTGGGACAAATTCATTTTAAGTCTACCAAAAATTAAAAAAAGCAAAACAAAAAATTTTAAAACATAACCAAATCTTAAATAGAACTCCCTTTGTTGTTCAACACCTTCACAATCCGTCCTGGCTTTGAATTGACCAAGTTTTTGAGCATTTGGATATCCAATTTCTCCCATTCTTGTATAATTGCTTCCCTTAGCTCTTTAAAAGTTGAAAATTGCTTCCCGTTGGCATAAGCCCGTTGAGACAAGATGCCCCAAAGATTCTCAATTGGATTTAGGTCCGGGCTACGTGCTGGCCACTCTAAAAGAGGAATTTGGGAGTCTTGAAAATAAGACTTAGTGAGCTTTGCGGTATGGATTGGTGCATTATCCTGCTGGAAAATCCAGGTATCACCGAAATTATCCTCTCCAAATTTGACTAACACTGTCTCCAATAGCTCAACATAATTTTGTGCAGTCATTTTATTGGTTATAAAGCCCATATCTTGAGAGACCCTCCGTGGAAATTTCTGGACACGTGGACTTTTTTTGGACTTCGAACATCGCGGTAATAATAGCGGTAGCCATTAGGGCCATCTAAATTGAACTTTTTTTCGTCGCTAAAAATAATATTTTCCCATTCAGTATCCCAAAATTTATATTTGTTGTCAAACTGTAATCGAGCAGCTTTGTGCCTAGGCAGTAGTTCTGGTTTTAAGAGTTTTTTTTTTCATACGAAACATACTCGGAGCTCTTTAAAATTTGTTGGACACGTCTCGTAGATATCGGCAGAGACAAATTGCTCCGTATTTGGGATGCGCTGATGTTTTCCTTCACGGCTAGATTTTTTATTCGCCTTTTGTCCCGGTTGTCAATCAATGGTGGGCGACCAGAGCGGAGTTTTTTCCCATGACTTTCTGGGTTCTTTATTAATTTTTCCACCGTATTCTTATTCCTCCCAAACTTTTCTGCAATTTTGCGTATTGACATCCCCGAATCACGCAGTGCCAAAATCCTTCCCCGTTCGATATCGGTTAAATGGCCAAAACTTGACATTTCTTAACAAAAAATTAATTCAATTAAGATTTGTTCCTAATGATGAATTTAGTTAAAACTCACTTTATTTAGTTTATTTTACTAATCTAAAAGAATTTAATAGAAAAAATAAAAGTAAAGGAAAACCGAGAACTTTCAGAAAAAAGGAACGAAGAATTGCATATTGCGGTAAATACAGGGTAAATTTACTTATTTCGGGCACCTTAACTTTATTTGGTCGGAGACGCTTCCTTCAATGCGTTACAAACATCCGCACAATTTTATAATACCCTCTGCAAGGGTATAAAAATCTATGTTAAAAAAATTGAAATTAAAAATTTTTTTTTTAAAATTACAAAGAAAATATATTTCTTAAAAATTTAGAGCAGAAAAAAAATTGAAATATTATTTTTGTTGGAAGTTATTCAGGCCGACACGGGTGTGTTTCAAAAAACGGTCAAGTTATTCGGTTTCAAAAGTTTTGCCTAAGAGTTGGTGGAATGAAAAGTAAATGCCAATTTGGTTGGCAACGGTGATTCTTGCATCTTGCAAGTATTTTTATTTTAACATGTCAAATATTGTGGAGGTTTGGAAGTATCAATAAATATATCGATAACGATTCGAACCTTTATTCGAAAAGACAATCGACTTTTATTTCACTCGGAAACGGGAACACCAAAATGAAAACGCTTCGGAATTGCGATCGTTTTACTTTTTCATTTCACTCGGAAACGGAAACGGCCTAATGAATTAAATGCCACTAGTAAGGTCCAATCGCCCACTGAGAACCGGCCTGATATTCTTTTAAAGTGTCTTAACACTTAACCCAGTTTGTTAGTCGACAGTTTAGAATGCCCTTAAAAACTTTTGCTATCTGTGCACCTTTGTGCATTCTTTGAGAAATTTGACTTTAGCTAAGAAACTTCTGATTGGGACAATTGGTTTTTTGATTGTCTTTGAGGTTTTTTTTTTTAAGTAAATTACATTCCGTTGCAAATAAAGTCCATTATCTGCTTACAAACTCGTGTTGATTCCTCTGACAACAAAAATTGTATAGGTAGTAAATGGGTACTAAATTTAAATTTTAAAAAGATTCCAAATACTCTTCCTAATGTCTTTGAGATGGTTTACCAATAAACTAGACCGAAAAATTATGGTCAATTGTGAAGATAATAATTAATGCCTGAAAATTTGGAAAATTTCCTGTAGTAGGTAGGTATTAAACACCAAACGCAGATGAATTGTGCTTAAGACTTAAATCATTCATTCATTGCCTTTGTGGTATAAGTTGTTTTTCTACCCTCTTAATCTTAATAGGCCAGCAATAGTAAGAATTTATTAAATTAAATCAATCAGAAGAAATGTTTAATTTGTACCAAACATTTTGCTAAACGAGTCCATCTTTTACCCTAATAATAATATTGTAGCCTACATTTAGGGTCAGTTCGAATTTTTTCAGGTGATGATTTGAATCCAATTTAACTTGGGGTAGAAACAAAATTTGTTAAAATGTTTCTTTGTTTTCGGTTCTCTTAGAGTTTTCCCTTGCCAGCAGCAAAAATAAAAGCTTTTCCGTAAACCGCCTGCCAAAGCTCAACAAGAAACACACAAATGCCTTGTTAGCATTTCATGGTTTGTTGCTGTTGTTGTTGTCCAGATGGTAAACAAACTGGGCGAAGTACTCAGAACCTCGTCTCTGTCTCCGTCTCCATGCTGTTTTGTAAGGGAAACTTTTTTGACAGCTGACTGAGTAGATGGTAGTTAGCTTTTCACACGCTCTCCCTCGCTCTCTCTCTCACTCTCTCTCGCAGTTAACATGCGCAGATATTCCTTCGCTCGAAACTTCGCTGCAGAGTTTTATATGTACGGGGTCCGTTCAGAAACCGAATGGCAGTCGGAGAGTGAAGTTAGACAGCAGAAAGAATCTACAACAAAAATAAGAAAATTCCTTGGAGTTGTGTGAAAAGTGGGGAAAAATGCAAAAAAACCAAAACCGAAAATGTTTTAATTGCTAAAGAAATGAAATCAATTTTAGGATTAAAAACGGAATCCACGAGGGAGATTTAGTGGCAGTGGAAATTTCTAAGTGCGAGTGTGTGTGTGTGTTGCTTTTCCTCATTTTTTTTTCCTTCATGCGCAATTTGGGTTACAAAGCGAAAGAAAAACGCTGGCATTTGCTTCAAAATGCATTAAAATGTGTGTGTTTTTTTTTGTTTTTGGCATGGGGCTTCATTGATTTTCCTGCTTTTGCGATACGCACTAAAGTATGCTAGAGGAAATTAAGAACAAAGGAACAACCACACCACAACAACAACAATGATGATGAGAACAAAGACTCCAGCGACTGAGTAGAGTGTTTACCTACCAATCTGGCTCCCGTATTACCCAGTAGCGGCCTGGCCGGCCTGGTAGGTGGAGCTACCAATGGCAAGCATCATCTCATCTCGCCCACACACACCCCGCTGCCTCCCCTGCCGGCCGGCATATGCAGCAGCGACAGCGGCATCTCCACATTGAGTGCCATTTCGCCACCATTGTCGTCTGGCACGGCCGGCTCGATCACAACAACAACGAGTTGTGGCGGCGGAAGTCCCCAATTGAGGACATCCCCAGCTCTCAGTATGCTTGGCTCGGCCACAGCCACGGCCAGTGGCAAGACGCCGCAAAGTCTGACAGTCGGCATGTTGGGACCCGCTGCCAGCATTGATCTGGGAAGTTCGCCACTGTCGCATCGCAACTACAGCAACTCCCTGAAGGGTTTCAGCTTTCGACGTAGTTTCGACGACAAGATCATCAATCCACCCTTCTTGAGCCGGACAGGAGGACCCTCTACCATACCCTATCCGCATTTCCATGCGCCACCCTCGTCGACCACAACGCCGCATCATCTGCACTTGCATCATCATGCGGCCGGAACGGGCAGCATTTACTCGCCCGCCCATCAGCCGCTGTCGCTGTCCACTGTCACCGCAGCCGGTTCGCTGCCATTGGCCTCGCTCTATGCCCCGCCGCTGACCTCCTCACAGTCCACCACGAAACTGTCGTATCGTGATGATTTTCTCCAACAGATTGGATATCTGCCAACGACGCGCATCTATAGCACCCCAACGAGCATTGTGGATGAGGATAAAGCTCAGCAGGACTTCCTATCGTTGTCGCTGTCACCGCCGCTTAATCGTCGCAGGGATATGCCAGCTTTGAGAGGACCGTTTGTCAGTCTGTAAGTATATGTATATGATTTTTTCTTAGTACAATTAAATAACTCATCATCAGCTTATAAGCACATCTACATTTTTGTGCTGATGGGCCACGCTAAATGCTGTTGTTCCCACTATTGCTAGGCAACTTACTTACAGTAGGTTGAGGCTGAATTTGGTCAATTGCTTTGGCCTACAAGGCGTATGAATTTATTAATTATTTGAGATTTTTGTTCTCGATTTTATTCTTTAGATTGATTATGGGAGAGTTGATTTGTGATGATATAAAATATGTTTAGTGTGTTGTGTCTAGTGTGGGGGTGGTTGGTAACGGGTGACAACTAAAAATCTGCACAAACTCTTTATGAAAATTTTACAGTTTATTTATGACTACATATACAAACGAATTGCATCAATGGATTTGGTCGAAAAGACCGCTATCAGCCACTCGACGTAGCTTCCGGAAAATGTCATCGCAGGCTCTTTGATGTTTTTGGCCTTCCAGTTGTTTTTGTAAACTGCAGAACTTAGATTTCTTTGCTGCTCAGGAAACCCGTCGTCATTTTAGCGTAATGAGAAGAAGCTTTGTCAGGCTAGAAAACATAATTATTGTCGAAATGATTTTCCCCAAAAAAGGGAATCAAAACATTCTTTAAACACTCGTTTATGAACACTTCCTTGTTGACTGCAATGCCACT
Organism: Lordiphosa collinella; assembly: GCA_018904265.1. Classification (NCBI taxonomy): domain Eukaryota; kingdom Metazoa; phylum Arthropoda; class Insecta; order Diptera; family Drosophilidae; genus Lordiphosa; species Lordiphosa collinella. The sequence goes on along the minus strand of JAEIFV010000002.1, from coordinate 322,946 downwards.
TGGCTTGAACCACGGCTTCGATATGCCCCTCTCAGAGATCGGAATGTAAAGCATAACTTTGGGCTTAAACTATTGCTTGAACTTATATTTCACATCAGCAGGAGTTGACGATACATCGGAAGTGTAAAAAACACTATTTCCCAACCCTCAGACCAAAGTAGCTTTCATAATCTAAAACAAAGAGTTTGCGACGATATTGGTTGCAAATCCACCGACATTGAGATTTGACAGTTTGTGTTTGTTCAGGTGTGTAACTTGGTGCTCTTTGCTTACTTACGTCTGGCAACAATATTATTCTTTTTCAGCCCTTTACTGATGTGTTGTTAGCTGCAATTGAATTTTCTGGCTGCATCTCGTTGACTTATGTTGTCTTTGTTGTTAAACAGTTGAGTTGGCTTTCAGACAGCTTGGCCGTTCATAATGTTTGCTTTCCGACCACTTCAAACTTCTCTTTTTATTATCTTCTTATCCATAAACTGTCGCTATTCGGTTTCCCTCCTAACTTATTATACTGGATCTCGTCGTACCTATCTAACCGAACTTAACGAGTGCTGTTTAATAATGTTCTGTCAACAGTTGTGACCGTAACTTCAGGTGTCCCGCAGGGCGGTCATCTAGGCCCGTTGCTTTTTGTACTTTTTGTAAACGACCTCCCTCAAGTCATATCGCACACAACAGTATTTAAGTACGCAGATGACGTTAAAATCTGCCTTCCATACTCGGAGTGGTTCTTGCATACTCACCTACAGCTAGACCTAAACGAACTTCAGAATTGGTGTTTAGTTAGAATTGGTCCTTAACCATTCTGAATGCCAAATGATGACTTTTTACCGTAGCTCTCCCCATATTGTCTCATATTCAATAGGAAATCAAGTCTTAGACCGAAAATCTCATGTAAAGGATCTTGGTGTACTGTTTGAGCAGAAATTGTGTTTTAACACTCACATTGCCGTCACAGTAAATAAAGCCAAAGGAGTATTGGCATTTATTAAGCGCTGGTCTAAAGATTTTGACGACCCCTATACAACGAAAACTTTGTACATATCCTTAGTACGACCTATTTTGGAATACTGCTCTAGTGTATGGTACAAAGAACAGCAATCGCTTATCGAATCCGTTCAGAAACAATTTTCGCTTTTCGCAATCTTAATTGGGACTCTAGCAGGCTTTCACCTTCATATCGATCAAGGTTACAATTAATCGATCTTCAATCTTTGCAACACCGCAAAATATGCTATGGTGTCCTATTTGTGCTCAAGCTTCTTCTCGGATTGGTTGATTCTCCTGCGCTTCTCTCTTCAATAAACTTAACAGTTCCCTCGAGGTTTACTCGCACATTTCGGCCACTACGCTTGACAGTCTGCAGGTCCAACTACGCCCTACATGTATTCCCTGCACTTCATTTTTTCATTTGAAAAGTCACCTTGAACCATCCAACTTGTAATCCAATTACTTTTCCTATTATGATTGTAAAAATTTAGCCTAAGTTGCACATCATTGTTACCCAAATAAATAAATAATAATATAACCGATCCAAACTTATTTGGAGTTCGTGTAACAAATGTGGGAGATATAGCTTCTCAAAGTGATCCTTTTTTCATGATTGCAAGGAAATGTGCAGGTTTGCAAAAAACACAAAGTTTCAAATTAAATTGTCGGCAAACTATACCAACGATCATTGTCTTTTTGGCCTTTTATGAAAAGTATATTTGTTCTTAATAAAAGAAAAGAAAAAAAAACGTTAAGCGTTGGTTTACTTTTAAATATTTGACGCATTTTTCAACTTTGGTAGACTCCCACAAAAAAGTATCAAAAAGTTTTTGATGTCATTTCTTTGGGCAGCTATGAATGTCAACGTTGAAAGTTCTTCTAACAACGCCAAATGAGATGCTTAAGTGGCGAAGCAGACGAAAATGGAGATAAAACATTTTGCAGGGGGCCTGTTTGGGACTTCCGACTTGGAATAAAACGGCCCACACTAACAACTGGTAATGCAAGGTCGTTCCGATCGGTACGTTTTGCGGACCTGATACATCACTGAGCGTCAGTCGCTTTGTAAACGACAGGTAATGCATCCCAGCGCTAGTCTAGTACATGAACTATGTATATTGTGCACACATCACCGCACTAACGACTGGTATTGCAAGGTCGTCCCGATCGGTACGTTTTGCGGACATTCCCATACAAAATTCGTTAAGCAAATACTTGGCTGGTGGTTGATCTGGTGGCGAGTGCTCACTGCGAAGAGCTACGGATTTCGTTAATGCCGCGCCCGATGCAGCCGAACTACAGGAGAACTATATGCTGAACCCATCACCACACTAACGACTGGTAATGCAGGGTCTTACCAATCGGTACGTTTTACGGACATTCCCATACAAAATTCGTTAGGAAATACTTGGCTGGTAGTTGGTCTGGTAGCAAGTGCTTACTACGAAGAGTTAATGGTTTCGTTTATGCCGCACCGGTGCAGCCGAACTACAGGGATGATATAGAGCTCATATGTGTCCCATTCCTGTAGTTCTACTGGTGTCTGACACTACCAGCTCTAACGAATTGATGCTTCACTAAGCGTTAGTCCGTCGTTAACGACAGGTAATGCATCACAGCACCAGTTTTATACAAGAACTATAGTGTGCACTAGGGTGGGTTAATATACCCCTTGAGTAAGCACTTACATGCTAAATACTAGACTAAGGAAGAAGAGACTAAAGAAAAATTTTGTCTCAGTTGTCTACTCGAGGCCTGCAAAATTGTTGTTGTTGGTGGGCTTCCAAATTCAAATATCGTTCTCATCGCTGATTTATTATATGGGCATTTCCACAGTGGCGAACGCAACATTCGTACATCTTTGAAGTTACAAAAAATATAGAAAATTAAAAGATTTTCTATTGGTTTCTATTTTTATACAATTGAAAAGTGTATTATAATTTTGCCCAGAAGTTTGGAACGCATAGAAGAAATCATCTCCGACCACATAAAGTATATACATTCTGGATCAGCATAACGAGCTGAGTGGATTGAGTTTTGTCCGTCCGTCTGCCTCTTTCTACGCAAGCTAGTCCCTCAGTTTTGAAGCTATGGAGCGGAAATTTTTGCACATTGTCATCTTTTAGCTGCGTACTGCACATATGTCGGAAAAGCGAAAATCGGATGGTCACTTCTTGTAGCTACCATACAAATTTTTATACCCTTGCAGAGGGTATTATTGTCCGGATGTTTGTAACGCAAAGAAGGAAGCATCTCCGACCACATAAAGTATATTTATTCTTGATCAGCATAACGAGCTCCGTTGGTCCGTCTGTTTCTATGCTATCTCCTCCGTCATTTTTAAAGCTATCCTCACCAAACTTTGCAGGAAGTCTTTTGGTACAAATACGCTGCACATTTGTCGGAACCGGCTGGATCGGATGACTATAGCATATAGCTGTCATAGGAACAATCGGTCGAAAAACTAGTTTAAGTGAGAAAAACTTTTTTGTTTTCGATTGAAACGCCTCCAAACTTCGTATATCTTAGTTAGCTATGCTTTTCCATGATTCCACCAAATTTGGTCGAAATCTGACATCTATATAGTATAGCTGTCATAGAAAAGAAGACTCTGAAAAGTAGTCTTGGTTAGAAAAACTTTTTTGTTTTCCATGGAAATGTCCTTAAAATTGGCATGTATTTTTTTTATATGCTCCCACACGATTCTAGAAAGTTTGGTCAAAATTTTTAACATTAATGTCAATGCTCTGTTAATTAATCCAAGGGAAGGATATTAAACATTGATTCCCCTGAGTAACTTACGCTCTCGTGTGGTCGCACACAATAGCCATCCCTTATGTTGATTAACAGAGAGCATTAACATAAATGTAACCATATTAACATTTTTTCGTAAGCCCCAAATGTATGACAGAAGGTGATATTCTTATATTTCCGCTGTTTGGTATCCGATCTCTATGAAAGCTTGAGCGATTATATATTTTGTGAATGTAAATGTCAGTTTTAAAATCGATATCTTAAACATTGTGGGAGTTATTCAAAATTTTTTATTGCGAGGGCGGGAGGGGGCGTGACAAAAATTTTAAATTAACTTGATATGAGTACAGACACAGAAGTAGTAAGTCTACGAGTAACGGGTAGACTAAAACGAATTTGAGTTCGAAAGTCTCATATAAGACGATAGCATATCTCACTATTATGACCATTTTGTTACAGAGTATGAAAGGAAAATCAAAGCGACAAAACAGTTGAATCTATTTGACTGATTGGGAGTGTTTAAATGCTAAGTGCACGGACCAAAAAGATTCATTTTATTTTAATTGTTTTGTCTGAACACCCATTAGTAGTGGATAATATAAGTAAAGTCTGTGAACTTATGGATCTAACCGTATCGCAGATTAATTCACTCAGGTCGAATATAAGAAACTTTTTTATACCTTGTTTTTATTAAAAATGGAAAAAGGGGATTATGAAATTGTGCAACACTATGTAACAGAGAGAAGGAAACATTTTCGACCCTATAAAGCAGGGATGCAAACCGGTTCTGAACCAAACCAAACCGAACCGAACAGCTTTTTCCAGCTGGTGAACCGAAATGAAAACCGAACCGGCTTCCTTTCAGAAATGCTGATCCGAACCGAAAACCACAAAGAAAAACGGTTCGGTTCGGTTCAGTTCTATGATGAGTTTTAAAACGTGAATCGCTTTCCTCTAGCCAATGATGATTATTAGCTGCGTTTTTCTAAGATAATTTTAGTTTGAACCTCTGCCAAAGGGACTGATAGACCGAATTGATCCTTATGTACTCCTGTAAGTCTACCGCAATTGCCAGCCGATATCTTAATATGCCTGTCACCAGTCTGCATTCTTTTCTTGAAAGTTTATTTGTCTTTCTCAACTGGACAATATTCTCTTCACCTTGAGTGCATTCTTAGAACTTATAGACGAATCCTACAAATCCGATTTAATCGGGGGTTTGCAAATCGCTCAAAAAATCCGTCGGAGTCCCAGAACTTCGAGAGATTTCGTTTTCGAAAGTCCATCTACAATAACAGTGCTTAATCGCGTACAATTGTGAAGTCGGTTTGGTTGGTTTGTGTATTGGCTTTGGTTGGTTTTCGAAAATCTCCTAACAAATCTCCTATTTCTAGGACACCGAGAATTGGTTTTGGGTTGGAATTTGGTTGGAAAAGATTTCTGGGACACCTCCAAATAAGTTTTGGATATTCTTTTAAGGATCTTAAAGATAATCAAATGATTTATACGAATTCAATTTCCACCATTTACATTACGACAGAAATCATAATACATTCGAACTTCTCTATTACGAACTTCTGTACAAAGAGTTTTATAATCTCTATATTCAAGCAATTCTATATTACGTATTTTCTATATAACGAAGTTTATTTTTGGCCCCTCGAGTTTCGCTACATAGAAGTTCAACTGTATTTTATAATATGTTTTTATGAACCACTGAACCGAAACCGAAACCGCGGTTCAGTTAGCTCCAAAACCCATGTAATGAACCAAACCGGCGGTTCAGAAACTATGTGAACCACTGAACCGAACCAGTACTTATTTTCGAGTGGTTTGCATCCATGCTATAAAGTATATATATGTATATAGATATATTCTTGATCAGCATCAACAGCCGAGTCGATTTGGCCTTGTCCGTCTGTCCGTATGAACGCGTCGATCTCAGAGACTATAAGAGATAGAGCCACAAATTTTTCCATTCATTTCGGTGTATATCACCTGTAAGACTTCACGAGAGTCACTCATAACTGAGGAACTTATAGAGATAAGTGAACACGAAGCCAAGGATACACATGAGCAGGGAAATGTGGAGGAAAAAAGTGTCGATTCAATTTATAAAACAATTGCAGGTTAATAAATTTATTGATAAAATGTTCTATTCTTATCCATTTCCAAATTATTTTAAAACAAATGCCATATCTAAGCAGCAAACTTTAGACGAATTTTTAATGTAAATATTTTGAAGTCCAAATTTTCATTTTTTTTTAAAGCTTTAAGCTTGTCAGTTTTTAATTCAAATACCATTTCTTAATTAAAAAATTACATTTTCTTTAAGAACAAAATTCATATAATAGAAGTATTTTTGTTATCTGGAACCAATTGGGGAAATTTTCAATGAAATGTATGAAAAACTTTAACTTACCTAGCGGCTTTTTATTTAACGATCATATTTTTCGGTCCTAGTTGAGGCCGTAGATCGAGGTATAGGTGTACGAGGGCCGTCCCAGAAATGGCCGACCTAGCACAGTAGTGTTGGAAAATGTTCCCTAAAAATATTAAAAAGGAGAAGTACCGACTATTAAAAGCTTAAGTTTGATGCTTTTACCTTGCACAGTTTTTTTTTGGTCGATTTTAATAGTGAACGCTTGTTATTGATTTGCAAACATGGACAAAATTGGTCATCGTTATGTGATACAATACTTTCATATAAAAGGTCTTAGTCCAACCAATATTAAAAAGGAGCTGGATTCTACCTTACGTAACTCTGTTCCCTCGTTTACAACAATAAAATATTGGGTGGCTGAGTTTAAGCTGCGAAGATGAACATCGTAATGGGCGTCCAAGTGAGGTGTCCACTTTAGAAATGGTGGCCAAAATTAAAAAATATGTATTGAGTGACCGGCGATTAAAAGTTCGTGAGTTAGCTGAATGTGTAGGCATTTCAAAAAGTGCTGTACATCGCATATTGACCGAAAAATTGGACATGAAAAAGTTATGCGCAAGATAGGTGCCGCATTTGCTGTTCCATTGTGACAATGCACCGGTTCACACCTCTGCCGTTGCAATGGCTAAAATTAATGAATTAAAATTTGAATTGCTACCTCACGCCCCTTATTCGCCAGACTTTTAGCTCCCTCTGATTATTTCTTATTTCCAAACTTGAGAAAATGGCTCGGAGTAAAAAGATTTGGCAACAATGAAGAGGTGGAGTCCGAGGTTAATGCCTATTTTGAAGATCTTCACAGTTCTTATTATAAAAAAGGTATCGAAGCTATTGAACATCGCTGGGAAAAGTGTATCGACCTAAAAGGATCCTATGTTGAAAAATAAAAAAAAAAAATTATGATAAATTTTTGTGTTTTAGTAGTTAGGTCAGCTATTTCAGGGACGGCCCTCGTACTCTGAAAAATACAATAAGATCGGACAAAAAAAACCCAAGTTATATACGAAACAATATTGCTTGTAGGAGGGGGATCTAGCATTGTCAGCTATCGCGTCCGTGCTTGCGTGTGTGTGTATGTGTGAGTGAGTGTGTACACATTCGTAGAAAATGAATGAAAACACACAAAATTAAGGGAACAGGGGTCGGGGCACTCGACTACAGCGCCTTTACTTGTTAGTCCTGATTTTTTTGGCCTAATTGGGGTCACAGACGATTGGCTATTCAATTAGAGGTCATTTAATTTATGTCAGTATCTATTGACAAGTCCAAGAACTAATATTGCTTTTGATAATCTTATATTTTTATTAAAAACTCGCTTTTAAGCAAATATCACAAAAAATATTTCAAACCCTTTGAACAATTTGATTGATAGTTATAAGGAAAAATGTATTTGTCAAAGTGTATGTACCGCGAGAAATTATTCGAATTCCTTTTAGAAGTAATTACTTACGTTATCTAACCTTTTTAGAAAAATTCTAATTGAAAAGTTTTGGTTCATGATCCGTTTTCTTTTAAACGGACACTGTTGAGGACTGCTTTGATGATGATTTGATCGACTCTTATACTAAATCCGAATACCACTAGCTTCTAGTCCAGACTTCAAATAGTGTACTTTCAACTTCAGTCTCAACCGTTTCATACCACTGTTTGCTGCCAAAATTATAATAATAAGATAACAATTTGAGTTTTATTTATTCTAATATATCTTGCTATTTACGGTGTACAGTGAACTTTTCATAACGCCCACTCAGGCACACTCACGCCATCCCTTACCCTTTTGCCATTCGCCCACGCAGAGGCAACCTCTTTTGGATTTGTTTACGTTTTTAATTTGCTGTAACCACAAAATAGCCACGTGACGCCAAACTGTGCCGTGCCCCCTGCAGTCGCAGATACCCCAACACGTTCGCACAACCACACACACTCAACAACGAACACACCACTGCACTTGAGTAAACGATGACGTTTCATACACCCATAGAGCGCGTGCTTCCATTTTGCACTCATTTTCCATTGCGATTTATTGTTTTATATGCCTCGTCCGTAGTCTATAAATAATAATATTGGGAAAGCAGTGCAGAGCTTGTTGAGATTTTCAAAGGTAAAGCGCATGCACACACGGAGATGCTCTAAAAGGTGCGTGCATGTGTAAGTACGTACTACGAGTGTATGAAAGTATGAATGTATATAGCATTAGGGTGAGTCATGCGGCAAGTGTTTTAAGCCGTTGCCATAAACGGTTTTAATGTAGAAAAGTCTGGCTGGAAGAGTGTTTGGATAAGGAGATGGTGAAGGGGGAAATCAATACATTCTGCTTAGTCACTTTCAACGAACTTCAAAGTTTACATTATGGCGGGCGAGCAGGTTAAGGGTGGACTTAATGAAATTTTAAAAAATATTTACAGTCAAGTAATAGCGCTGCAATTCATTGCCTCGACTCCAAAATTCCCTGATTACAAGATTGTGGCTCTGATAGTTTTCGGAAGGAGGACTGAGAGAAGTGAAATTAGTATCTTCCACTTTTTAAGTTAAGAAAAAAAAAAAAAAAAATAGGGGAAAGTTAACTTCGGATCGGCCGAAGTTTTGTATAACCTTGCAGCTTCCATTGAAACCAAATAAGTTTTTATACCCTTGCAGAGGGTATTATAAAATTGTCCGGATGTTTGTAACGCATTGAAGAAAGCATCTCGGACCACTTCAAGTATATATATTCTTAATCAGCAAGACAAGCTGAGTTGATTTAGCCCTGTCCTTCTGTCCGTCTGTCTGTTTCTATGCAAGCTCTTCTGTCAGTTTCAAAGCTATCTTCACCAACTTTGCACGAAGTCTTTTGGTACAAATACGCTGTACATTTGTCGGAACCGGACGGATCGGATGTCTATAGCATATAGCTGTCATAGGAACGATCGGTCGAAAAACAAGTTTTATTGAGAAAAACCTTTTTTTGTTTTCAATAAAAATGCCTTCAAACTTTGTATTTCTTAGTTTCCATGACTCCACCAAATTTGGTCGAAATCGAATCATATATAGTATAGCTCTCATAGAAAAGTAGAGTCTGAAAAGTAGTCTTAGTTAGAAAAACTTTTTTGTTTTCAATGGAAATGTTCTCAAAACTAGCATGTATTTGTTTTATACGCTCCCACACAATTCTACAAACGATCGGTCGAAAAACTAGTTCTTGTGAGAAAAACTTTTCTGTTCTATTAAAATAGAAACTTCCCTTACTTTGGCATATATTTATTTTATATACTTTTACACAATTCTACAAAGTTTTGTCAAAATCGGATGACTATATCATATAGCTGCAGTACAAATGGAATCGCCTCCAAATTTTGTAATTGTTAGTTTGTTATGCTTTTCCATGATTCGACTAAGTTTGGTTGAAATCAAAAATGTATATAGTGTAGCTCCCTTAGAAAAGTAGGGTCCCAAAAGTAGTCTTAGTTAGAAAAACTTTTTTGTTTTCAATGAATGCTGCAAGGGTATATAAAGTTCGGCCGCGTCGAAGTTAACTTTCCCCTATTTTTCTAACTAAGACTATTTTTCGGTCCTTACTTTTTAATGGGAGCTATACTATATAGATGTGCGATATCGACGAAACTTAGTGGAATCATGGAAAAGCATAACAAACTGTTAATCACGAAATTTGGAGGCGATCTCATTTAAAACCAAAAAGTTTTTCTCACTAGAACTTCTTTTTTGACCGGTCATTCGTACTGCAGCTACATATATGCTATAGTCATCCGATTTTGACATAACTTTGTAAAATTGTGTAAATGGTATATGCCAATGATAAGGACGTTTCCATTAAAAACAAAAAAGTTTCTCTAAGACAACTTTTCAGACTTCTCTTACTTTTCTATGACACCTATAGATGTCCGATTTCGTCCAAACTTAGAGGAGTCGTAGAAAAGTTTAGCAAATTAAGAAATGGGATGTTTTAAAGCGTTTCCATTGAAAACAAAAAAAGTTTTTCTGAATAAGACTAGTTTTTATACCGATCGTTTCTGTGACAGCTATTTGCTATAGTCATCCGATACGACCGGTTCCAACAAATGTGCAGCGTATTTGTACCAAAAGACTTCGTGCAAAGTTTGGTGAAGATAGCTTTAAAAATGACGGAGGATATAGCATAGAAACAGAAGGACAGGGTTAAATCAACTCAGCTCGTCATGCTGATCAAGAATATATATACTTGATGTGGTCGGAGATGCTTCCTTCTATGCGTTACAACCATCCGGACAATTTTATAATACCCTCTGCAATGGTATAATTACCTTAGATCGACAATGAGCACATTCAGGCTAACAAGTCTAGGTATTTTATCCATTGAGCAAGAAGTAAGTGAATTCTTAGATATTAATTCCATTATTATGGAATTTTTAATGCTTAAAATAAGAAAAATAAAATCTTAACTCCACAAAACGGAGTTTAACGGAAAAATAATTGGAAATTAATTTGGAAATTATTGGAAATTTTGTTTTGACTTTTTTACAAGGGGGTCGGCAAATTCGACTTCCGCCCCGGGCGGCAGAACCTCACACTACGCCACTGCCCGTCTTCGATATACCCGTTACTCAGGGCAATTAATGCTTAATAGCCTTTCAGAGTATTAACATTAATATAATCATTTCAACATTATGTAGGCATACAGCGCCAACAAGTATGCAACGTTTTTAATAACCTCTATAACTCGGCCATTTATTATCCGATCTTAATGAAAATTTCAGAGATTGTAGATATTGGGCACATACCAACGCTGCAAAATATGAGCTTGATATCCTCGAAATTGTAGGAGTTATTCAACATTTTTAATTGCGGGGCTGGAGGGGGCGTGGCCAAAATTTGAAAAAAACTTGATCTGCGTAAAGACAAGAGGAGTCTACATACAAAGTTTGGTCGCTCTAGCTCTTCTAGTCTCCGAGATCTATGTGTTCATACAGACAGAAGGACAGACAGACGGACATGACTACATCGACTCGTCTGTTGATGCTGATCAAGAATATATATACTTTGTGGGGTCGGAGATGCATCCCTCTGACTGTTACATGCATTTGCACGAGTTTAGTATACCCTTTATACTCTGCTAGTAACGGGTATAAAAATGATCTTAGGAAAAGGATTTTAATTCCCAAATTAAAAAGTATCATTGGCTTGAGGAAAGCGATTCACGCCTTAAAATTCGTCAGAGAACTGAACCGAACCGTTATTCTGTGTGGTTTTCGGTTCGGCTCAGCATTTTTGAAAGGAAGTCGGTTCGGTTTGCGGTTCGTTTCACCAGCTGGAAGCACCGGTTTGCATCCCTGCTATAAACGCTCAAAGCTGAGTTATAAGAATATCATCATTTATCATACGAGGTGTGTTCAAAGGAAAAGGTGAATTTTGAGTTTTTTTTAAAAGTTCTTATTTATTCATCAATATCCATTTTGTCCCCTTCAAAGTAATCGCCCTCGGATATAATACACTTGTGCCAACGCTTTTTCCAATCCTCGAAGCACTTCTGAAATGCGCTTTTCGGTATGGCCATCAGCTCGTTCTTCGATTCTGACTTGATCTAATCAATTGTGGCAAAACGCTTTCCTTTCATTGTTCTCTTCAGTTTTGGGAATGGGAAAAATTCGCAGGGAGTCAAATCTGGTAAATGCGGTGGTTGAGGCATGAATTGGTTGTTGTTTTTGGCCACAAAATCACGAACAAGCATTGATGTGTGAGCTGGTGCATTATCGTGATGCAGAATCCACGATTTGTTTTTCCACAATTCCGATCGTTTGAGCCGTGTTGCTTCACGCAAACGTTGCATAACTTCCTTCCTTGCATACTTTTTGGGTATTCCATATTTGGGGCCGTCATGCGCTGTCTGCAAACATAATGTTAATATGTTAATAATGTTATTGCTTATTTATTAAACATAGGGGAAGGCGAATAAACATTTCTTCCACTGGGTAACGGGTATGTCGAATTCGGACAGGGCCGACTTTAACTTACGCTCTCGTTTCTCGAAAATTCAATACAATGTTCTTTTTATACCCTTGAAAGGGTTTTATAATTTTGCGCCGAATTTTGCAACGCATAGAAAAATTCATTTCCGACCCCATAACCTGTATATTCTTGATCAAGGCGAAGAGCTGAGTCGATTGAGCTTTGTCCGTCCGTCTGTGTGTCTGTCTATCTGTTTCTACGCAAACTAGTCTTTCAGCTTTGAAGCTATCGAGCTGAAATTTAGCACAGGGATATTTTTCTTCCCGCTACTAATATGTCGGAACCGACCGGATCGGATGACTATATCTCACAGCTCGCTTAGGAACGATCGGTCGGAAAACTAGTTTAAGTAAGAAAAACTTTTTTATTTTCCATGGAAACGTCTCCAAACTTTGTATTTATTGGTTTTCTATAGTTTTTTAAAATTCTACTTAGTTTGATGAAAATCGGACAACTATGTGGTATAGATCCCATACACATTATAGGTCTGAAAAATAGTCTTACGCCCGATAAATTTCTATCGCTCCATTAGTGTGACCAGTGAACAAGAGAACCGATTCTAGGCAGAAGGCCGAGGCTTGGCAGAAGGCCGAGGCTTGCAGATTAATTTCGCCCTTGCAAAGCCTTGCGCGATAAATACGACAATCTAAAAAAAAGTCGCGAAAAGAATTCGCCATTGAGAGCAGGAGACTTGTCGCACCGGTGGCGGCTTAGCCAGTGCAGCTGGAGTCTCAACAATCTCCCAAAAAATTGGTGGCATGGTTCAAATTTCAGCCACAGGATTGGAAAACCAGGTTGATGCTGATAGTACGTTTTCATTTATATGTTAGCTTTACAAATATTAATTTGATTTCCAACTTTTCAGCACAATTCAATCAATTAGTTTTCTGTTTGTGATGGTAAGTCTAGGCATAGAGAATGGGTTGCTTACTGATCTTCTGTAAATACCCATTTTGTATTTAAGGTAACAATAATGAAAGCATATTATAAGAAGTCTGATGTTAGCATGCAACAAGTAAGAGGCCCAACAAGAAGTGCCCCTTACGGTTGCGGAATATTTCTGCATTTTCCACCAGGTGATATGCGAATATGGGTGCAGTCGATAGCCCCAATATCCTTTGGAAACTTCGCTTTCTGAAGGAAGCTATTGATTGTTACCTGCATTCTTCCAAAATCTCTTGCATGTAATGCAATAGCGTGGACCACTTGCTTAACTGCATGGCTTGCCGAAGGAACGCTGACTCCACAGAAGCCGCCTGAAGTGATGAGGAAGCTGCCGCTGGCATAAAAACACCAAGAGTTTGGTCTCTGATAGCAATGCATGATTCCTGTTAACAATCCAAGTCTTGATAAACTGAATCGCAACTAAAGTTAATTATTTACCTGTTAGCTTGAGAAGACACTTGATCTCTAATCCTAGCAAGAATTATTTTACAAGTTGATTTTGTCAGCCTGAATCGTTGAACAAATTTGGCATCATCCAAATCAGTAAAGTAATTAGGCCTCTTCCTGTACTCTCGTGCATTATTAATTCGTTGGTCTGTCTCTTCCATTTCCATTGCGTGGAGTTGGAAAATTCTTTTATTCATAAACATTTTGTGGCGGCAAATAATAATATAAACAAAGCAAGTGTAGTTGCCAGCTGTTTGTATATCGATAAAATATATCGATAATTCCATTGGCACTGAACTCGCGGTTAACTTTAACCAGTGCTCGAGGAGCGGTTAAGTCTGTTCCTCCGATTGCGCCACACACAGAATGAGACACGCAAATTCGGTAAACTGCCTGTCAAGTTGACTAACCGCACATTGAGAAATCCGACCTTAGTCAGAAAAATTTTTTTGTTTTTAATGGTTACGTCTTGAAATTTTGTATTTAAAATATTTGGCTTGACATAGCACAAAAGGGCCAAAGCCGAGCTCCTCTTAATCTCTCGGCTTATGTGCTTCTAATTTTCGCACTAGAGAAAGGGACCTACAGTTTAACGCCAAATCCGGTCGGAAAATGATTTTTTTTTCAATGTTCTTTAACTCGGCCATTATTAATAATACATAAACGCTTTCAAACAGATTTAGCTGTAATTGGTCACAGACGAAGTTAGCTTAACCTTCTCGTTTTTCGTAATTTTTTGTAGGAGACTATACTGGACAATTACCTGGCATATGCTTAGCGGTAAACACAATCGTGCACTGTGTTGCGTCTTAATACAGATTACAGCTATTTCTTATACGTTGCTCAATGTACATGTGAACCTTACTAAATCAATTGCTGGAGACTAAATGGGCTGCGGTAAGCCTGCGGTGTACACAGATGTACAATCAACTTGACCATAAAGCAGGCCAGTTAACAATTGACACATTCAATTTGACAGTTTATTTTTAAAGGGGCATTGAGAAAACTTGTCTAAAAATATGGTGAACTATTTAAACAATTCGAAAACAAAAAATTCTCGATCCTTTAGGTTGAATACCCCTTTCTCTCGCTTGTTCTTCAGTTTTCTCTATGGCAACATTATAAACCAATTCGTAAATAGGCAAAAGGCAAACTTGGCACAATGCCTAGGAAATCCACAACGGCCAACAATGATGATGATGACGATTGGGATGGTGATGATGATGATACTAACACATACGTGCAGAGAAGATTGCTTCACGGTGTGTGTATTCCATGACCGGGCGACGACAGCGGCAAGTTGATGAAGTACATTGAATAATGACGCCAAAAGATATGTGTGTGAGTGTGTTTGCGTATAGTATATATCTCTATTCGTATAAGATCCATTCGCATACATATGTAGCACACACAGCTGAGCGAACCTAAACTTAGTTTGTGACAAAAAAAAAACAACAAAAAAAATACTCGGCAAACGAAATTCTTTCACGAAAACAAAAGCGAAAAGCGTTTTTCAACATTCTCGCAGACGCAACTGAACGATTCGGTCGCAAAAGAGCAACAAAATACAAGACACGATATTTGGATACTTTTCATAATTCAAATTTTTGCGTAGTGCGATTTGTGTGTTGTTATTTATCCGCGCGCGAGCGTTATGTAAGGGATTTGGCGGTGCAAAGTCAAGTAAACCCGTTGCAATGCAGGCCAACGCATAGGAAAGTCAAGGTTGGCGCCCGCCTCCGCCCCCTTGTTACTGCGCTTTGAGTGTCATGTAGGCGCGAAAATCGAAAAAGAAAATCCAATAAACGAAACTAGAAACCTATCACAAGATGGATAACTGGTGGATGTACTACAGTAACGGCCAGGAAATGGATGCCATGTGCCCCAAGGAGGCTAATCTGACCCTGGGCCCTAATTGGCCTTGGCATGTAATGGAATTATGGAGGGATTACTACCCCAGCTATGTGCACTATTATCAACTTTTCTGGAATTGTGCCACCACAATCAATCAGCTGCTCCAACACATTATTCAAACTCTGTCTCAGGATGCCTTGTTTGTCTATGTACTGCAAGCCTCCCTACTTTTATTCTTTCTGTACCTGATGCACTTGCTCAACTTGTGGAATAATGGACGTACAACTACTGATGCCATCAATGCCACTCCAGATGTAACTAAGGAGTTAATTTGTGATTTTAATTTTGTATCTGATAAAGAGAAACGAGCAGCTCAAGAGGCCGTCACGGAAGCTATGCTCGAGGTGGAGGAAAAGAAGCGACGCAAGCGATTTACCAAGAAACGCCAATGTGTGTCAGCTGGGCCCATACTGATTGCCCTGCGCCATCAATCGCAACGACCCAAGCATCATCGCCGAGCTGCTCTACTTTTTGAGCCCATTTCACCATTGGAACGTGTCTTGGATACTTGGATTCCGCCTAGAGAGCAGCCTTTGACCATCAATTTACCACCACCACCACCACCTGTGCTCGAGATAGTGAAAGATGTTGCAACGCCCATAAAAGAACATGAAGTTAAGGAGCAAGAAATGGACATTGCCGCTTTCATGTGGGTTGAAATCAAAATAATCCGAATTTATTTGGCTTCTGTCAAGCAAAAAAAGTTCTTATCGTCTGACCCTACATTTGCCAACTGGTTGTAGAATTTTGCTTAAAAATTGATTGTAGTTCTTGAATTCTTGATAAGGCTTAGGTTTTAGTTAAGGTTTTTAGCATCTCGATCCGGACTATAAACCGTGCCTTATAAATTAATGGTCTTCTAGCCGGGCTTCTTCTTATAGTCTGTATTAGAGGTTCACAAAGTATGTAAAGCAAATGTATGTAACACCCAGAAGGGAGCATTTTTGAACCTATAAAGTTATATATATACTTTATCAACATCAATAGTCCGTAAGAAAGATCCGATCTCAAATGCGAGAGAAGTGAGGTTTACCATGTGTGGGACACACGAGGTGTATTCAAAGGAAAAGGTGAATTTTGTATTATAGCGGGCTGTGTTATTCGATTATCGATGTTTAGTTTTTGTTATATTTGGGACACATATGTTTATCATATGTATGCATTAGCAGCCAAATTCGATTAGTAGTTTGTTTTGGGAAACTGTAAAGGTTAGTCAAGGTTAGTTTTGTCTGCTCTTCGATTTTTGACTAAATTTTGAGCAAAAGCAACGTCGCATTAGTATCGCTCAGGAATTATTGAATCTGGGTTTACTCTAACGGGTCATAATTGGTGACGAAACGTGGGTATATGGTTATGAAACCAAAGCCCAATCATCCCAATGAAAGCGGCCAGATGAGCCAAGACCGAAAAAAGCACGCCAAGTTCGATCAAATGTAAAGTTTTTGCTCACTGTTTTCTTTGATTACAATGGATATATGTAGATATATGTAACAGCCAGAAGGAAGCATCTCCGACCCTATAAAGTATATATATTTTTGATCAGCATTAACAGCCGAGTCGATATAGCCATCTCCGTCTGTCCATCCGTCCGTCTGTCGTCCATCCGTCCGTCTGTCTGTCCGTCCGTATGAACAAAAAGATCTCAGAGATGGTAAGAGATAGTAGTTTGACATGTTTGGGACAAAAACTTCTTAGACTTCCAGGCAGATAAAGTTTATTTTTAATATTGATTCTCCCACTGTTTTATAGATAGAAGGTTCCTTCCTTCTGGACATATTTAGTAATCGGGATTCTTTATCGATCGATTGAAGAGATCAGATGAACGATAGTCGAGTTATAAGGAGCTCCATGGAATAAAACCGAAAGAAATAGCGGTTTCGGTTGCGGATACGGTCATCAAAATCAATTTGATTCGTTTACGGTTTCGGTTACGTTCATCTCTTTTTATTTCGGTCCGCTTACGAGTCGGTTAAAAAATAATTATTTCGGTTACCGGTTTCAAACCGGTTAAATATACATTTTAGTTTTAAAAGAAAATAACATATGATTTGATCTTAATACCATAATTGAGTTTAAAGCTCTTGCTTCAAATTTGTTTCGTTATGGATTCACTATAAATTGAACACCAGAAAATAGTCGTTCGACAATTGTATACAAGGCAACTGCTAGTACTACTTTCGATAACTCAAATATTTCTGGGTATTTAAGAGAATTTTCTTCCCACCATTTGAGTATATCGGTACTAGAACTCAATCTTTTAACATGTAATGCATCTTTTGTACTATTTCTTAATTCAATAGATTGGTTTAATTTTTTTTGGCCCGCTGTTTGTAGGTTATTCATAAACACATCATTTTCGTCTATTTCTACTGATAAAGTTTTGTTTAAGCTCGTGTTAACATCGGCTAATTCTTTTACTACCTCTGTTCCGAAATATGATATACATTTCTCATTTTTTATTGTTCCACAATCGATGAAAAATCGGCACTGGGTGCAGAAGACTGATACTGTGACTGTAGCTTAAGCCAAATTTTTGAAACAGCCAGTTTTGAATCATCAAATCTAGCTACGGTTTCATTTATAGCTCCCCTAGGCCATTTGCTGTAGCGAGAACTGCAGAATTCCGTTCCTCTGTTCGCTTGACAATTGATTCATTCTCTTTTTGCTGATATTTGGAGTCTCGGTTTTGTAGCGGCACTGATTCTGCTGCAATATTTGCCATATTGGCTTCCCACCGGGTGTCCCCAAAATTTTCCTAAATTTGTATACCCTTGCAGAGGGTATTATAAAATTGTCGGACATAAAGTACATTGACATAAAGTATATATATTCTTGATCAGCACGCTTGTGGACCTTTTTTTCATTCATTTCTTCATCCTAGAAATTTTCGCGGGCAAGCGTCCAACCATTCCCAAAAGTTTTATCGCAATTGAATGAAAGGTATTATTTATTAAATTTCGCGATTTTTGGACCCGGCGTCGCCCGGGTCCTTATGATTCTTATGACAGCGATTATATTCAAGCTACACAGAAAAAAAAAGAAAAAAATATATCATTTGGACTGGATATTTCTTTAATATCCTTTTATCATTCAACGGAGCTGAAAAATCTTCTAAGGGATGATTATTTTTCATATCCTTTGGATGATTTTTCAGTTCCATTGGATGATAAAAGGATATTAAAGATATATCCAGTCCAAATGGATCCGAAAAATCATACAATGGATTTTTTTGCTTATCATTTTTTATCTGTGTGTTTCTTCTAAACTGCGGTGGCGGGAAGGGGTGTGGCAAAAATTGAAAAATAAACTTGATCTGCCTGCAAAAATAAGAAGTTTTTGTCCCATACATGTCAACCCTCTATCTTTTATCATCTCTGAGATCTGTTTGTTCATACGGACAGACGGACGGACAAGGCTAAATTGACTCGGCTGTTCATGCTGATCAAGAATATCGTTTAAGTGGTTCTTGAGAAATATCAGTTTTTATACCCTTGCAAAGGGTATTATAATTTTGCCCAGAAGTTTGCATCGCATAGAAATATTTAGTTCGTGACGAGGTGAGTTGATTTAGCCCTGTCCGTCTGACTGTTCTTCTATCTGTCTGTTTCTACGCAAACTAGTTTTCAAGCTATCGCTCTGAAATTTTGCAGAGTCTTCTTTTTACTGCTCGCTGCTAATATGGGACATTTCATGATGTCGAACGTGACCGTCGCACAGTGTAAGATTTGCCAATCTAGGAAGATACTTTTACACAATTCTACAAAGTTTGGTCGAAATCGGATGACTATAACATATAGCTCCCATAGGAACGATCGGTCGAAAAACTAGTTCGAGTGAGGAAAGCTTTTTTGTTTTTATTGTTAAAACGCCCTTTTTCTACAAAGTTTTATCAAAATCGGATGACTATAGCATATAGCTGCAGTATGAATGATCGGTAGAAAAAGATGTTCTAGTGAAAAAAAATTTTTTTGTTTGAAATGGGATCGCCTCCAAATTTTGTAATTAACAGTGTATTATGCTTTTCCATGATTTCACCAAGTTTGGTGAAATCAGACATCTATATAGTATACCATAGATCCCTTAGAAAAGTAAGGTTCAAAAAGTAGTCTTAGTTAGAAAATCTTTTTTGTTCTCAATTGAAGCTGCAAGGGTAACAAAACTTCGTCCGAGCCGAAGTTTACTTTCCCCTATTTTTATACCCGTTACTCGTTGAGTAAACGGGTATACTGAAGTCGTGCAAATGTATGTAACAGGCAGAAGGAAGCATCTCCGACCCCATAAAGTATTTATATTCTTGATCAGCATCAACAGCCGAGTCGATATAGCCATGTCCGTCAGTCCGTCTGACCGTCTGTCCGTCTGACCGTCTGTCCGTCTGTCTGTATGAACACCTAGATCTCGGAGACTCGAAGAGCTACTCCTATTGTCCCTACACAGATCAAGTTTATTTCAAAATTTGGCCACTCCCCCTCCTGCACCACAATAAAAAATGTTGAATAACTCTTACAATATCAAGCTCATATTTTGCAGTGTAGTGAATGTGCTCAATATCTACAATCTCTAAAAGTTTCATAAAGATCGGACAATAAATGGCAGAGTTATAAAGGTTATAAAAAATGTTGCATATTTTTTGGCGCTACATGCGCTTTTCCTCACATAATGTGGAAATGGTCACCTTAATTTTTATGCTCTGTTAATTAACTTAGGGAAAGGCTATTAAACACTAATTGCCCTGAGTAACGGGTATATCGAATTCGGGCAGGACCGACTTTAAATTACGCTCTCGTTTTTAATATAAAGTATATAAACTTCGGATTAGCGGAAGCTGGCTTTTTTCCATTAATTTGTTTTTGAGTAAAAAGTTTCATATCACTTCTACATATTCTTCTGTGTTTGACCTTATAAAACCCATACTTGTTGCTTGTATTTAATTGAGTTTTTAAATGATTAAGGAACTGGGCCGCCCTTCTGCCTAAAGTCTCTGCATGACTATTTTCTAAGTCTAAACTGGAGAGAGTGGGCTTGAATAAATTTGATATAAGCATAAGCCATGCAAGTATTCTAACTTTCATTTTTGTGGAATCTTTTAGATCCGAACCCCGTGGAACACTCAGCACCACAGATGAAATCTATCCAGACTCACCGGATAGCAGTCTCTATGGTTCCGATGAAGAACAAGAGGATGCCTCTCAATATTGTCGTGGTGGCTATCATCCCGTGGTCATAGGAGACATATTTGATAATCGGTTTCGTGTGGTACGCAAATTGGGTTGGGGCCACTTCTCCACTGTCTGGCTGTGCAGAGATCTCAAGTGAGTAGTCAATCTAGATCTGTAAAATGGAAATCAATTAACAGCGATTTTCTATTTTCAACAGAGATGAAAAATATGTAGCCCTTAAGGTAGTTAAGAGTGCTCCACACTATATAGAGACTGCGGCGGATGAAATACGTCTGCTGGAGGCCATACGGGATGCAGACCCTTTGGATGTGAAACGAGAACGCATTGTACGACTGATGAATCACTTTACAGTGCGCGGAGTGAATGGCGTCCATACCTGCTTGGTATTTGAGGCTCTGGGCTGCAGTCTCTACAAATTGATAGTGAAAAATAATTATCAGGGTCTGTCCATAGCCCAAGTGAGGAATATCATCAAGCAGGTTCTGGAGGGTCTAGACTATTTGCATAGTAAATGTAGCATTATACACACGGACATCAAGCCGGAGAATATTTTGCTGGTCATAGACAATGCGGCGGCCATGAATCAACAGATTGATGATGAGATCAACAGTTTACGCGTAAAGGGAGCCGACTTTCCTGATTCATACAGTAAGAGGTCTGCAGGTTTAAGGGACTCTCTCATTAATCTTTAACCAATTACAGTTAGCTCCATAGAAAAGCAGACCAAGACTCGAGCCAAATGGCCGCTGATTGAACCGAATGGCTCTACGACTACCAGCAACAGTACGGCAAACAACTCCACTTCATCCACTCCTCTAGCTGCGGTGGTCATGTCTTCTTTGGATAAAGATGATACCACCACCTCATCGACTCTTAACTCCAATACAACCTCCTCGCTGGCCTCCAAATACTCAAGTCTATTGGGTGATAGCGAGTGTAATGGCTTAGGCCTGGTCAGTGGAGTGCTGGGAGGAGTGGAAAGTCCCATTCTGGGAGGAACCACGAATTTAAGCAATCGTTATCGTGCCGAGAAGAAAATCACTGCCAAGGTGAGTGCGTAGACCTAAACACAACACAAGCACCCCACACTTGACAACTGGCGGAAAAACCACCTTGATGTGCGTCCATGGTAAAGCATTATTTTGTGCACTCTCGATATTGTATACCCGTACTCCACGCATCACACAACCACTACAACAACAGCAACAACACCTCAACTCAAAATTTTGATTATGATTTTGTCATATTTGTCTTCTGTTTTGGGTACAATCCGTTTTCATTTCATTTTAATATTCGCCATGTGCACTGAAGTCTTCTGATGATGACACTGATACCGACACTCTGGGTGATAATAGCACCATAGCCAGCGATACACCTACCGAGCATGATGTTAGTCTAAATGAGGAAAAGGTAAAGTCTGACTCATCCTGCTACAACAATGGATCGATGAAATTTAGTTGGTTTGTTCGTTCGTTGGTTTTTTGCTTACCTAGAAGAGTTCATCAAGGGTAGTGGACACCTAAAACTCTCATGCTTGTGCTCCCGGTGTTGTTAATTGCTTAGCCCTGAAAGCTTAGTTCCAGTTCAAGTTTTGTTACTTCATAATTTTTTGTATTTATTTTCCAAAGACTTTTTCCACTTTTGTATATGTCAATTATGGGGCGTTATGAATAACTTTAAAACTCAATCGCAAGAAGTAAAAGATGATAGAAAAGAACACAGTAATGAAGAAGCAGCAGAAGCGAAGAGAAGAAGAATGCAAAAAAAAACCGAGTCCAAAAGTTAAAGCAAAGGCAATTAAAAAGATAGAATTGCAATACTACTTCTAGAAGGAGCTTTGGGAGCAAACAAAATTTCTCCAGTGATTCATGTCAGCAGCCAGAGGCTTTAGTTCGCTCCAACTTGTTAGGATTTTCTGCATAGATTGTGCACTTTCAAGTCTACCGGAGACGACCTCGCTGCCTTGTGGGCTGTATTGTGATCTTCCATCCGTAAAGTGTACCCAATTCAATTCCTTTTACAACTCCTTATCTTTGTTTTGATTGGTTCGTTTCCAGTATAATCCATGAGATTTTCATTTGTGATAGTGAGAGGCCAAAATATGCGGCAGAATATCCGAGGCATTTGTTAACAAACGTTAGGAGTTGCCAGCTCAAAAACAGAAAACGAGAGAGAAAGTCGTTCAAACCCGCTGGAACAAAAAGAAGGTACGAAACATCTATCTATAAAACTGTGGGAGATATGACGTTTTTTCAATTTGCAGGGGCGGGAGAGGGCCTGGCATAAATTGAAAATAAACTTGATCTACCTGCAAGTATAAGCAAGATATGTCCCATACATGTCAAACCTCAATCTCTTACCATCTCTGAGATCTGTTTGTTCATACGGACAGACGGACAGACGGATATGGCTATATCGACTCGGCTGTTGATGCTGATTAAGAATATATATACTTTATAGGGTCGGAGATGCTTCCTTCTGCCTGTTACATACTTTTGCACAAACTAAATATACTCTGTGTAAATACCTCTGGTACAGAGTATAGCAATAAATTGATACGGTTTATTGATTTTGAAAATTTTGTTTTTTGATATTTTCGACTTCGATATTTTGAAAAATATTGACAACCCAATTATCGGCAGTTTGATGATTAAGCTCCAACAGAAGTCTTTTCTTTTAGTGACGTTTAAACTTGTTTAAGTAAAATGGTTATATCTATATATATAAAACAAAGAGGTGTTAGTTACACCACTTATAACTCAAGAACGGCTGGACGGATTTTCATGATCTTTGATTTGTTGGATTTGTAAATATATAAATGGGACTCGACATAAATACATAAGTGGGACACGACAATCGCTAAGCAATTATATGTGAATCTCCAAGTCAGATGCGCCCATTATTTGCTATCATAATTTCGACATGAAAAAATCCCGATCTTGAGACGAATGAGGAGATGCAAGACCAGGCTTTGCTCTGTTGAAGCATGTGTTTCGTTATGTGCGGCTTTTGTTTGTCAGGCTAGGAATGCCTGGCCAGATCGTGGAGTATGATCATTTAAAGGAGAATTGGAGCGTGATCTTGAATATGATCGACAGTCAGTTCAAACGAATAAACCCCTGTGACCCTCAAGGTGTCTGATCATAAGAGGCAATCAGAGTAATGGTGGCTTTCTTGGATGGCCCCAGTGGAATTGGGAAGACATTTCTTATGTCATTGATTTTGGCCACTGTTCATGCGAGATCCAACATTGCGGTAGAAGTTGCTTCTTCTGGAATAGCGGCCACATTGTTAAAAGGATGTCGTACAGCTCATTCGGCATTATAATTGCCGTTATACCATCAAACTATTGAGCAACCAAAATGCAACATTGCGAAACACTCGGCAATGGCCAAAGTATTAGCATCGGCAAAAATCATCATGTGGGACGAGTGCACTATGGCGCACAAGCGCGCATTGAAAGCAATTTGCCGAACATTAAAAGATCTGCCCAATGACTCGAGATATTTTGGAGGCGCAATAATTTTACTGTCTGGCGATTTTCACCAAACACTGTCAGTCATTCCAAGATCGACTCCTGCCGATCAAATAAACTCTTGCCTCAAATCATCCAATCTGTGGAGCTATATGAAGAAACTTCAGCTGTCATGAGAGTTGCATTGCAGAACGATCCATCTGCTCAAAATTATTCCAAGCAATTGCTGAATAAAGGTAATGGTCGTGTCCCTGTCGATGAATCGAGCGGATTGATTTCATTTCCTCCGAATTTTTGCAATTTCGTCTCATCGAAAGACGAGCTCATCAAAAAAGTATTTCCGAACATCATTGCTAACAGCAAGAATATTGAATGATTGAATGAGCGAGCAATTTTAGCGGCTAAGAATAAAGATGTGGATGACTTAAAATTTTTTAGTTTAGAATCAGATAATTGGTACTCTGCATTCATTCAAATCTATCGACTGTGCCACCAACTATGCAAAAGAATTTTTAAACGCCTTCGAAGTGCCTGGACTACCACTGCATAATTTGCAACTAAAGGTTGGCACGGTAATCATCATGCTTCGAAATCTCAACCAACCAAAACTATGCAATGGAACGCGTTTGGTAATAAGAAAATTGATGACCAATGTGATTTACGCGGCGATAATCAAAGAAAAACTTAAAGGTGAAGACGTTCTCATTCCGAGGACGAATTCAATTTCCGATTCGCCATAACGATTAACAAATCACAAGGCCAACCCTTAAATGTTTGTGGTCTGAATTTGGAAATTGCATGTTTTTCTCATGGTCAATTGTACGAGTCATGTTCACGTATCGGCAAACCCTCCGCTTTATTTATTTTTGCTCCTGATAACAAAACTAAAAATGTTGAATATCACAAGGTTCTTCAATGTCGTCTTCAGTCGTTTAGACCAGAAGAGGGCCTTAAGTTAACTCACTACAGTTATTTATTGTTAGGCGGTACGAAGTTCGCCGGGCCATCTAGTTTTAACTTTAGAAAACTTGCATTCATACATAAGTGGAAAAAGACTTAATTCTTTATTAGACTTATTAAACACTTTAAATTTAACACTTACAGACCTTTTACACCCTTAGAACTAAGAATTATTAATGCTTAAATGTTTCTGTGTTGATTATAAAAAAAATGAACCAAGCTTTAGATGTTTTAGGTCCAACCTAAATGCTTAAACGCTGCATATGCTACCTTACCTCAGTACCTATGATTTGCGGACTATATCCTTGTTCTTAATGTTGTTTTTTTTTAAATAAGATTATCATTAGAAGGCAATATTTAATATAAAACAAATCACTTTAAAATATTGGCTTTAAATGTGTTTCATAAAGGGTTTTCTATGAATGCCATAGATTTCCCTTAAGGGTATTCAAAGTTACTTTGACGACCCCCTTTCTAAATGTTTTGCACCAAAAAAACCAACATCGTGTGTTCTTTTTTCTTCTTTTCTTTCTTTGTGTGAACCAACCAAAAAAAAAACGTATATATCTTATGAATATCTATAAAAGCAGCTGCCCAACTCCACCACCAATAACTCCTGCCCCTCCTACGCCAACACCAATACGAATACGATTACCCATACAAATACAAATACTCTAAGCACGTGCACGTCCATGCCAAATGACACCAACAATTGTCCCCCGTCCTCCGACACAATTACAATCGCATCCTCCTCTGCCTCTGCCACTGCACCAACTCCAACTCCAGCCTCCACTGCCTCCACCACAACCAGCACGTGCACGTATTCGTTCACGCATCTAGCGCCAACATCAACAACAACTACTGCAACTGCAACAACAACCACTGAGCTGTACAATGGCGACAATACAACAACAACAACCACAACAACTAAAACAACGACCTCAAGCGCGACCGCTAAACTTAATGTCAATGCCAATGCCATTCCTTCGCAGAATCAGAGTCAAAGTAGTCAAAACTATACGCACACGATACAATCGCTAATCAACAACAGCAATGTGCGGGTGAAAATCGCTGATCTGGGAAATGCCTGCTATGATGTGAGTATACCAATATATGATTTCAGTATAATCTTTATAATTAGAACCATTAAAAAGCAAACAAAAAACTATAGAGCATGAAAAGACTGGGAAATAACCCAGCGTTCGGGAACTCCCAACATTTGAAGACATGGCCCAAATACCGTGAAGTCTATTTTTTCTCACATTACTTAAGGCCTTCTTCTGGTCTAAAAATTTTTTTACGATTTTTTTTCATTTATTTTTTAGTTTATATATTCAAAAACATTATTCCAAAAGGATTTTTCCAATTTCGGAATACTTTCGGAGATATAGCCATTTTAGGGATCCCAACTCGTTTTTCTCGAAGCAACGTTTTTCAAAATGGTTCACACCTTTTCTCAAGTTCAACAGGACCGATTTTGATGATGTAGGGCTTAATGGACGCAGAATTAACGTGGCTATGGCCCGAACTTCAATCATTGAAATAACAAATTTTTTATTATTTATTTATCTTCACTCAAATGCAAAAAAAATTGTCAAAAATCGATTTCTCATTTTTAAATGGCCGCAACTTTAAAAAATTAAATCTTTTTCATGATTCCAATTTCCCGTATTCCGTTTTGCTTTCCGATAATGGTGGCTTCCGGAAAGCTGCGAACCATCAACACACCTTTTTTTAGAAGACTCTACTTTTGAGGCCGAGTACTTTTTGAAGAGCCCTCGCATTCACACATTTTTAATTTCGTATTATTTTTAATAAATTGAGCAACGGGTATTTACTAGTACTATATAGATGTCCGATTTCGACAACTGGAAATCTCTACTCTCTACTTCCTTAACTGCTTCTGTAGATGTAATTTATAAACCTCTTTTGTAAATAATGGTAATAATCAGGTGTTTAGAAACTAACATATATGTATGCAGCAGATGTGCTCGGCTACAAGTCATTCTCCATGAAGAAAGAGCTGCTGTTAACGAATCGAAAGCCACTTCCTCTTGCAAAATTTGATGACTGGAGCATTCTCCGGGGCTGCATGAAGCTGAACATTTTATTTGCAATATGAAA
The DNA here is from genome assembly GCA_018904265.1 of Lordiphosa collinella. NCBI lineage: Eukaryota > Metazoa > Arthropoda > Insecta > Diptera > Drosophilidae > Lordiphosa > Lordiphosa collinella. The sequence goes on along the minus strand of JAEIFV010000002.1, from coordinate 295,735 downwards.
AACATTAGGACCGACTACTAAAAGCTTATGTTTGAAGTTTGTTGCCTTTACCTTGCACAGTTTTTTTTTTTGTCGATTTTAATAGAGAACGCTTGTTATTGATTTGCAAACATGGACAAAATTGGTCATCGTTATGTGATACAATACTTTCATATAAAAGGCTTTAGTCCAACCAATATTAAAAAGGAGCTGGATTCTACCTTACGTAATTCTGCTCCCTCGTTTACAACAATAAAATATTGGGTGGCTGAGTTTAAGGGAGGTCGTTCAAATAAGGCGTCCAAATGAGGTGACCACTTCAGAAATGGTGGCCAAAATTAAAAAATGTGTATTGAGTGACCGGCGATTGAAAGTTCGTAAGTTAGCTGAATGTGTAGGCATTTCAAAAAGTGCTGTACATCGCATATTGACCGAAAAATTGGACATGAAAAAGTTATGCGCAAGATGGGTGCCGCATTTGCTGTTCCATCATGACAATGCGCCGGTTCACACCTCTGTCGTTGCAATGGCTAAAATGAATGAATTCAAATTTGAATTGTTACCTCACGCCCTTTATTCGCCAGACTTAGCTCCCTCTTAGCACCCCATACCATTGCTGACCCGCCTCCAAAATTTATTTTCGAAAAGTAAAGGGGCTCCTTTCTTAAATCACGCCAGTATTGACGAAATCCATCTGGACCATCTAGATTAAAATTTTTTTCATCCGAAAAAACTACCTTAACAAAATAAAATTGATTAGAAATATGAAAACTGACAATGCGACATAAATTACCGAGGCCCAGTTTGTTGAAAAGTTTTTTAGTCCAAAATTCGATCCGAGCTGCTTTGTGGCGGGCTGTCAAATGGGGAATTTTTTTAAGTACACCTCTCACAATGTGATCAGATTTATTTGACTCTCCAGACCGTCATAGTGGACACATTTTTTGCGCTGAGTGCAGCAAGTTGGGAGCATGAGGCGGTTGAATTGCTCGCTTTGTTAATAATGCGTCGCTTGCTACGGTCATTTAACACTGGTTTTCGTCCAGTACTACGTTTTTTGCCGTGTTCTTCAGTATTCTTCAAAAAAATGGCAATAACTGTGCGACTGCGACAGATTTCACGTGATATTTGGCTTATATTCAAGCCGGACTTTGAAAAGGCAAGAATAAAGACCTTTTCTTTCTCGCAAAGCAGTGTTGATCGACCCATTTTATTTCAAATTGCTTAAATTATAATCGTGAACAAAAAAAATTACAAGTGGAGTTGTTTTTAGCAGCCTGGCCTTAGTTTTCGTTATGTGTCTTATAATTCTGATACAGCTGCAAGCTAGCAAATTTCTACGACTTGAACGCAAAATTAACGGGACTTTTCCAAGCAATGATAAAAATCGCAACCAACCGTAAATTTTCATTGCGTATGTGTTTTTCTTTCGTTCGTCATATTTGTTTCTATTATACGAGTATTCCAGTTCAGAAAAATTTTCCCGAGGGTGGAAACGCAAGTTATAAAAGTTTCTTATAATTTTGATATGGACCTTAGTTAATGAAAATAATATTATACAATATAATATAATTACCCTTAATATAAAAATCATTAAACCTCTACTGGTTAATCTCTAAAATTAATTAATATATCTTCTTCTTCTTATTTGGACCGTTTGACGGTCTCGGCCGCTGCAATTAATGACCGCCACTCGCCTCTGTCATGTGCGAGCTGGCACCAGTTGTTCAGTTCAAGCGCCTCAATGTCTTTCAGTACCTGATCTTCCTATCTTTGTTCCTTTCCCTAATTCGTTCGCCTTTCGCCTGTTCACTTTTTTTACTGGAGCTTCTTCATCCATACGAGTAACAGCGCAGCCGCTGTTGTGTTATGCGCTTTACTAGATCAGTGTCCCCATAGAGCTCATACAGTTCGTGGTTCATAGACTTTTCTCTCGAACATGCCGATCGCCTCCTCATCCAATACTGTTAATGTCCATGCATCTGCGCCGTATTGCAGGACTGGGATAATAAGCGAATTGTATAGCGCAATTTTCGTTTTTCGAGAGAGGGCTCTGCTCTTGAACTTCTTACTAAGCCCGTAGTAACATCGGTTTGCAAGAGTTATTCTTCTTCGGATCTCCAGACTGATGTTGTTGTCGCTGGTAATCATCGTTCCGAGGTAGACAAAGTCCTTTACAACGTTAAGGTTGTACTCTCCCATTGCAACAGATTGTCCAAGACGCGTAGGCTTACGCCTTACTTACCGCCCGTTCGTTTTTGCCGATAATGTCAGTATCATCGGCATATGCAAGTAGCATTACATCTTTATAAATGATGGTGCCCGATCTGTTAGCATTTGGGCACTGGCGCAGTATATACTCCATCAGCAGATTAAAGAAGTTACACGATAAGGTGTCACCCTGCCTAAAACCTCTCCTGGTATTGAAAGGCTCGGAGAGGTTCTTTCCTAGTTTGACGGAGCTTTGTGTGCTTCTCAACCTCATCATGCAAAGTCTAACGTACCTTGCAGGTGTACCAAAAGTAGACAGGGCTTCAAAGGACTTTGACCTTATCCGTGTATCAAAAGCGGCTTTGTAAAATCAACAAAAGGATGGTAGGTGTTGATTTTCGTCGCATGGGTTTTCTCCAGTATTTGTATCAATGAGAATATCTGGTCTAAGGTGGATTTACCAGGTCTAAAGCCACGCTGATAAGGTTTGATCAGTTCGCTCATTCTCGGCTTTAGACGTTCACAGAAGATACATGACAGAACCTTATATGCAATGGGTAGGAGACTGATCCCGCGGTAATTGGCGCAGACTGCAGGGTCTCCTTTTTTAAGTATTGGACAGAAAACACTTAGACTCCAATCTCCGGGCATGCTCTCTTCAGACCATATTCTGCATAGGAGTTGGTGCACCTTACCAATCTATTTCTATATCATCGATTGGTGGTTCCACTACTTCTCCAGAGACGTCATTTTGTTCGTCATCGCCTCCCAGCAGGTAGTTTCTCGATTTGTCTAGTGCCACTTGAGGATCTGTGACAAGATTTCCGTCTTCGTCTTTACTTAGTGATGCTCCGGGCTTAAAACCTTCGGGTATTTGCCGAACTTTTTGGTAGAATTTTCAATTCTCACTCATGCCAAACAGGCTTTCGACTTCCTCACGCATACGCCTTTCCTGCTCATTATTTTAATGAGCAGAAGCTCGGCTTAGTCTGTAAAAAGGACTTTTAAGTCCAAATATTTTAATATTAACTATTACAATCTGTCACACGTCCATCTTATGTAATCTTTATCTCCACTTCAATAGTACCATCATTTCACCGAGGATATACAGACGCGTCAGTATCGCTCTATTGAGGTGCTACTGGGCGCTCCCTACAATTATACCGCCGATATATGGAGTACCGCTTGTCTGGCCTTTGAACTGGCCACTGGAGATTATCTCTTCGATCCGCATGCTGGAGAGTCTTACAGTCGAGATGAAGACCATTTGGCACACATTGTAGAACTATTGGGTTCCATACCACAATCGGTGATATTACGTGGTAAACATGGACTAAAGTATTTTACGAGCTATGGTAAGTATTTTCTCAACTTTTCGAACAGTTTGTCCAACGCTTCTTTTAAAACTTACAGGAAGTCTGCGTAACATCACCAAATTGAAGCCTTGGAGTCTGTTAAATGTGCTGGTAGAGAAATACGATTGGGATCCGGTGGAGGCCAAGAAGTTCTCTGACTTTCTATTACCCATGCTTGAGTACAATCCCGTTATAAGAGCCTCGGCAGCCGAGTGTCTGCAACATCCTTGGCTGGAACAGGAGGAGTTCGTCTAGGACATACCCACACACATAAAAATAAAATACGTAGACTTAACTTTTATATGCGACCCCAGAACAAATGGTCATAAAAATAATAAAAACATTAAATTAGCATTAAAATATGAAACGAAAATGGAAATCAGACGTGCCGCATGGAATTTTTTAAGCTTTTTCTAATTTAAAACACACACAATTTTTGTACTTGAGAGCTTTAAACGACAAAACGTAAATTGCTAAACCAAAAACAAAATGCGATTTTATTTTTTAATCTAAACCAAAAACAATGAAATGCGGAAGGTTTTTAATTTGTAGAAAACAAAAGACAATGACGACAATTTTTGAAGTCAAACAGATGCCTAAACTGACTGACATTTTCAAAACCAAAAATCAAGCTAAACATAGAACAAAAAAATACTAGCAAATTATTGACGAAGCGCATAAATAACATAAATCTAAATAATACAATAAATGTGTATAATTAATTACGTGTAGATAATAATAATGTTTAAAATGCATAAACAGCTTTCTAGCAGCGTGTAGTGATTGTGGTATATTTAACCAAACCGAAAGTAATGATACATAATACTAAACGGTAGACATATTCAGCCAGGGTTTATTTGGAAATTGGATTTTTAGTTCATTTTTTATGTCGACTTCAGAAAACCAGAAATATCCATTTCGTTTCGCTGGCTAAATAAATCATCAAGTTTACACACATTAAATATTACCAATGATATTTCGAAAATAAAACAAATAAATTAAAATACAAACATATTTTACTACCTTACCTACAAGTATTTGTACACAGAACCTAAGAAGTAACATTGAACGTGACCAAATAATTTAATATTGTGGAAGATTTTTCCCTTTATGCATTAAATAAATGGATACTTATTAAATATACACTCATACACGAACACACACACACACATACAAACACAACTAAAAATAAATAAATGCAAATCTATGTATGTGTGCAGATAATTTGCAATCAAAAATATTTAAAGCGTTTTCTTTCGATTTGGCGAGAAAAGAATGAAAGTGGAATGAATCAATCGAGAAATCAAATTAAAAATTCATATTTATATCCCAAATACCTATAGACTCAAAAATTTTTATTTAAGCTAGCTATGGAGATACCTGCGAAATGGTCTCGAAATCGAAAATCCCATACAAAAAAATAGGGGAAAGTTAACTTCGGCTCAGCCGAAGTTTTGTATACCCTTGTAGCTACCATTGAAAACTAAAAAGTTTTTCTAAGTTTTTCTTTTTGGACCTTACTTTTCTATGGGATCTATACTTTATAGATGTCTGATTTCGACCAAACTTGGTAAAATTATGGAAAAGCATAATACCCTGTTAATTACGAAATTTGGAGGCGATCCCATTTAAAACAAAAAAGTTTTTCTCACTAGAACTTCTTTTTCGAACGATTTCATTCTGCAGCTATATGCTATAGTCATCCGTTTTCGACCAAACTTTGTTGATTGTGTAAAAGTATATAAAATAAGTGTATGCCAATGATAAGGACGTTTTCATTAAAAACAAAAATCATTCTTATGGGAGCTATATGCTATAGTCATCCGATTTCGACCAAACTTTGTAGAATTGTGTAAAAGTATATAAAATTGGTGTATGCCAATGATAAGGACGTTTTCATTAAAAACAAAAAAGTTTTTCTCACTAGGTCTAGTTTTTCGACCGATCGTTCCTATGGCAGCTATATGCTATAGTCATCCGATTTCGACCAAGCTTAGTGAAATCATGGGAAGGGATGGTAAACTAAGAAATAAGTACTTTGGAGACGTTTTCATTTGAAAACAAAAAGTTTTTCTCTTTAAGACTAGTTTTTCAACCGATCGTTCCTATGGCAGCTATATGCTATAGTCATCCGATCCGGCCGGTTCCGACAAATGTGCAGCGTATTTGTACCAAAAGACTTCGTGCAAAGTTTGGTGAGGATATCTTTAAAACTGAGGAGATAGCATAGAAACAGGCGGACAGACGGACAGGACTAAATCTACTCAGCTCGCCGTGCTGATCAAGAATATACATATATACTTTATGTGGTCGGAGATGCTTCCTTCTATGCGTTAAAAACATCCGGACAATTTTATGCCACCACGGGGACTTGAGCCCACAACATCGGTGCATAAAAAAAAATAGTCTTCCCACTAGGCTACAATGCTTCTCCCTTTTTTCTTTGAAATAAATAATACTAAATTCCATAACAATTTTAGGCATTTCAAAAGCTAGTTTGTTGAATCAGTAAAATGAAAATGTACATATCTTATGGAAACGCTCAGAAAAAATATGTACATTTCGAAATATGTGATTATAGTGGAAATAGCCTATAAGCTATACATTTCGTAATCAACTGTCAGTGTGTGCAGCGCCCGACAAGGAAAACAAGTGCATTGCAATGAGTGCAAAAACCACTAAAAAGCAAAACAAGAGCGTGAGCCACTTCTCAAAAGAGGAGAAGGTGGCCCTTATCAAATTAGTTAAAGAGAAACCTGTGCTGTGGGGGAGTATAGGTCATAAGCGGCATTTTGATAGCGGCTTGACAAGAAGCATCTGGGGGGTATAGGTTCTGCCCTCGGAAAGGAAGGTAAATATTATAATTATAGAGTTAAATTTGTAATGTGCGTAGTTTCAAGGAAAAACTATATTTGGTTGCGAAATCTTTATTAATTTTTAGGAAAAATGTGTTTTGAGAGTACACTTTAAATAAAATATAAAAATCTTCTTATTGTTACATTCAGAGCAAAGAAAAAATTTTGTTTAATTTGAATAGTCGTGCCACTATTACAGAAAAAGTACTCGATTAAAAGTACTCTAGCAAGGCTGCGATCACCTTTTTTTAACAACCTTGCAGAGCGAATACGATGACAGCTCTTTCAAGATGGCAATTCCAAATTTCCGGAGCCCTCTCAGGGTATATAAGCCCGATCAAAAATGCATCCGGTCTCTTTACCGAAAACGCTGCCTAGAAGAAACAACATACCAAAGCTGCTCAAAATATCAAATTCCCTAACCTCTCTGCATAGTCAAAGGCCATCGTTGAATTTTCTACTGCAAAGTTTGGCTTAAGAGAGAAGAGGCGATTTAATGGAATTAATAAAAGCGATGTGAACCCAAAAACTCCAGAAACTAGCGACAAATTAAAGTTTGCTCGATATAGCCCCAAATTGGTAAGCATTTGCAAACATTGAGCCTCATAAGCCTCAGCTAAAACAAAAAAAAAAATCGCTTTTATTTTGTGCAGTTGGTGGCAAAAAGCGTTGTGCTTTCTTCTAATATGGTATCGGGCTAATTTGAGTCTGCATGTCATAGTTAAGAGAACCAAATCTCAGACGCAAAAACAGGCATAGCATAGATGACGACAGCAGCAGCGAGAATTTAAATAAGTGCACACAAGAAAATCGTGGCACACTTCCAGCACACTCTGAGACGAATTTCTCAGTAATTAAAAGTAGTGGCCACAATTTCGAACTGCCTTACCTTTAAAAGTCCAGATAAAATAACTTGGTTGGGGTCCAACCAATCCAAGTTGGACGCTTGCCCGGGAAAATTTCTAAGTTGAAAAAATGGGCGGGAAATGGTTAGAAACTTTTTTGAATGGTGGACGCTTGCCCGGGACGTCTTTTAAGTTGAAGAAATGGGCTAGAAAAGATCCGAAAACCGCGATAGTTGCAAAGCACTTAGTTGCGGTGAAACATTGTGGAATGGTGGACGCTTGCACGGGAAGGTTTCTAAGTTGAGAAAATGGGCGACAAATGGTCCAAAAACCGCTATATTTGCCAAATTCTTAATATCGGTGAAACATTGTGTAATGGTGGACGCTTGCCCGGGAAGTTTTCTAAGTTGAATAAATGGATGGGAAATGGTCCAAAAACCGCTTGCCCGGGTAGTCTTCTAAGTTGAAGAAACGGGCGGAAAAAAATGGTTTAAAAACCGCGAAATTTTAAAATTAAAGCGTTCATCCGATTGCAATGAAACTTTGAGGAATGTTTGGAGAGTTGGTAGAAAATGTCCCAAAATGTGTGTTCAAGGCCAATCCTTTTTTTTTTGGGGTTATAAAGCTCTAGTTCTCAAAAGTCTTTTTAACCGCGGGCGGGGCATAAGAGTTAATCTCTGCTTTGAGCCGATGTATGTAAGGACAAAAATAGGTCTAATATTTTCCAATTTGTGAAATCCACCCCCAAGTCGGAAAAGAAAAACTGATTCCGATATCGGTTAAAATAGCTTAACTGACGGCGGCGTAGCGAAGCAAGCCGGGTTATTTTTTAGTATATACGAGGTGCGTTCAAAGGAAAAGGTGAATTTTAAATTTTCGCAGGCTTTGTACATTTGATTATCGATATTTGGTTTTTGTTATATTCCGACACATATGTTTATCATATGTTTGCTTTAGCAGTCAATTTCGATTAGTAGTTTGTCATCGATGATCTGGGTTTGCTCAAATCGGGTCATAACTGGTGACGAAATGTGGATATATGGTTATGTCATCGGAACCAAGGCCCTATCATTCCAATGGAAGCGGACAGATGAGCCAAGACCGAAACAAGCACGCCAAGATCGATCAAATGTGAAGGTTTTGCTCACTGTTCTTTGATTACAATGGTTTGGTGCATCATGAGTTCCTGCCAAGAGGTCGTACAGTTAATAGGGAATACTAAGAGGAAGTTATGTTATATTCCCAAAACTGAAGAGACCAATGAAAGAAAACCGTTTTGCCACAATTGATGAGATCAAGTCAGAATCGAAGAACGAGCTGATGGCCCTACCAAAAAGCGCATTTCAGAAGTGCTTCGAGGATTGGAAAAAGCGTTGGCACAAGTGTATTATATTCGAGGGCGATTACTTTGAAGGGGACAAAATGGATATTGATGAACAAACAAGTACGATTAAGAACATTCAAAATTCACTTTTTCCTTTGAACACGCCTCGTATATATAAATAAATAAATATAAAATATAAACGGCTCTGTTCCGAATTCCACTTCGGTTTTTGTGTAAACGTTGCTTTTTTCTTATTAAAAGTCCTCAATTCTATATGAAAAGTAAGAGGAATATCTATGGTTGCTAGATCAGGTCCTCTCTTTTTGACGAATTGAATCTACTCATCATTCCGACTTTTCTCAAACCTAATCTAGTAAACATTGATATGCTTGTAACCCTCCATATAATTTTGTAAATTTAAAATCAGAAAAGCCGTTTGCACGAAAACCGAAGCTGAATTCGGAACAGGGCTGATATTAAATTGAGAGTTAACCACTGAACCGAATCGAAACCGAGGTTCAGTTGGCTTCAAAAACTCATTTAATAACCCAAACCTGCGGTTATAAAACTCTGTGAACCACTGAACTTATTAATGCTTCCATAATCTTATTTAATGCGCAAGAAATAATCACAATCAGCTATTGCATTTATGTGATAGCATTTTTGTGAAGCTCTTGAAAACTTTGAGGGAAAATTTGAAATCCAATTTCAATGTCAAACCTGTATTGACTTCATTGATCCCCTTAATCTCCACCCTATCTACGCCACTGAATTTTGGTTATGCAAAAATAACTTGGGTGCTGATGTTTACATGTTTGGTAAAACGATGTAAAGTTTGCTTTAAAAGTGAGTTGGACTAGATTTTTACAAACAGATTTTAATTTAGCATACAAATACCTAAGAAAATACAAAAAACAAAAACATTCTGCATCAGTTTTCGATAGGGTGCAGCAGTCGGTTGGGATAGAATCTCAAACCCTCGACAGACTCATCTCGACAAACTTTCCCCAGTCGCTCGGCCACCAGCAGACGTTCCTTGGCCAGTAGCAATGATATTCCCAATTGCTTGGCCAATTCTTCCACAGCCAAAGACTCGGCAGCTTCCACCTTCTCAAACGTATCCACAGCTATCAAGGCATCATCGTGAGATTCCAGTTGCAGCACCCTTGCTCCACTGGGAAAGCTGCGTAAGCGAATGGGTCCACTCAGCTGCTCGCAGGCATGCAGCAGGTCCTCTGGTGAAAGCAGTTCCAAGCCACGAGCGCGATTCACACGGCAATAGACATCCGCCAGGGACATCATGCCACCATGTTCCTGCAGAAGCAACAAAGCGAATTAGTACACACTTGACCATTGAATAGCTACCGGTGACTCACCTCTATAGGATCGAGCAGCATTTCACAAATCTGTTGAGCCAAGCTGTTAAAATAGGCTGAATTGCTGGTGAAATTTTCTCGAGTCACGGGATCATCAATGCCCAGGCTCAGGAGGTAGGACTTAAAGCGCACTGTCTCATCATCCGAGATTTCTCCCTTCTGTTCTCTTATTCTGCCACTGATGGTCTTGGAAAGACCCACCATGTCCTTGGCCATGGCCATTAAGACGGACAGATCTTGAAAGGCCAGAGCAATATTTTCATCCGTGGCCTTGGCTTTGGCCTCTAGGTGACGTTCAATGCCTCCGATGCCCGTGCGCTTTTGTATGCGAGCCAATCGATCGTCGGCGCGTGGTGCAGCACTAAGGATCGTCTCTTGCTTCAGCGAGATCTCCCAGATGCGCGCCGAGAGCGTTTCCCTTAGCGAACTATGAAACTCCACACTGAGTCCATTTTTGCCCGAAAGTTTGATATGAGCCGCTCGGCTAGTGTCCAACGGACCAGGTCTCTTGTCGGCTTGGGGCGGGCGCAGGTGCATGATGATGCGGGTTTTGCGTCCAAAAAAGTTCGATGCAGTCGTCTCCTCACCCAAAGATATCACATAATGCAGTGGCAAACAGAGCGTCACCGCAGCCCGGGCTATCTCTCCTGGACGACCCCAGAAGAGGCGATGTGTGGTCAGCACCACCTCGCCCTCCTCGAACTCGGTCTGAAAAAAATAAGCGGCTGATTAACTGTTTCTTTTGGTGAGGTCACCGCTATTACCTTTTGGTCGCCATCGTAGATTTTCACATTTCGGTCGCGGCTGACAAAGGATTCGTTGTTATCCAGACGTGCCTCTACATAGGCAAAGCGATTCATTTTTACTTTAAATTTATTATTGTTTTTCTTTTTGCAGTGCCGACGGCAGTAATGTGACCATTGTTGCCAATTTAGCTATTTTCCCCACCAGATCTGGCGTTTTTCAAATGCTGATGGCGGGCAAATTTGTAATCAGGTGGCTAGCGGGAATTATAGCTATTCTGAAAATTAAAATAACTTATTTTTAGCTATTTCAAATCTATTGGCAACATCATAAAATATCATAACATGGCGACACTTTTAGTTGATAGTAGCTTGCGCATCACTGTAGAGTATTTCACACTTTTTGTCCCACTCTTTGGTTTGGGAACTGGGAATGTCGGAAATGGTGTAGAATACTTCCAGCTATTTTATGCCAACATTTAAAACCATTTCACAGTTTTTGAGTGGCGGCAATTCAACTGTTGGTCACCTGAAGGTATACAGTAACCTTAAATTGCTCCAAAAATGCAAAATTAATAGTCGAAACTAGGAAAGAAACAGCTGCCAAAATCTGCTTTCCGAATTCAGACTAGATTTCAATAAAATAAATGTAAAGAAGTTTCCATTCGTATACATTTACATAAAAAAATGGAAAAAATTTTACATTTTTTGAGTTTTTTTCACATTTGGCAACTTTTGGTTTAGAGATTTCATTAAATTTTGCTCTCTAAAGTCATTTTAAGGGTACGAAATGTAAACAAAGATTGCCTTAGAAACCATAACAAACTATGTGAGTGCAATTAACAGTACCACAAAAATAATCATAGAGAAAAATTTGTCACATAACGTATCATAATAAGTCAAATATAAAAGACACCAACATTTATTTTTCAACGAATCAGCTCTGATTATATAGTAACAACGGAACGGATTTCGCAGATTTTTGAATTTTTAAAAATAGTGTTACTAAAATGCTATTCAAAAACCAATAAGGACAAATTTATTTAAAAAATTTTTCTGTTTTTTTTTTTATGATGAAGGTTAATAAATTTGTACGACTGTCGCGTGCGTGCTGTGGAAATGCCCATATGTAAATAGTAAAAAAAAATTTCTAAAAATTTGCGTTGTTTTAGAGCTGTAACTTCAAAGGCTTCAGCGAAACTTTGAATTAAAAAAATAAAGCAATTTTTTCTGAAAATTAAATTATTTGTGTAAGAGCAAGATAAAACAATTGGTGAAAGTGGTCTAGGTAACTGAAAATCCGAGATGTGGTGGTTTGTCAAAGTCAGGACCTGTTTGGGTTAATATCTCAAAAGACATTCGACATCTCATGACAAATATTTTTTTATTTTCTCACTCTGCAAAATTTGCGTCAAATCCATATAAGAGCTTTTAAATAAAATTATAAAACGAAAAACAGTTTTGCCTTTTAAATTATGGGCAATAAGTGCAATCTATTTAGAACATTTCATTAAAAAATTTCAGCTTTCTACATAGGAATTGGTACGGACAATGCAACTGAGATCTGTGCGTTCATACGGACAGACAGACGAATTCACAGACTGAAAGACGGACTATTTGGACTTGGCTGTTGATTCTAATCAAGAATATATTAATATATTATAACTACTTTATAGGGTCGGAAATCTTTCCCTATCCCTGTTACATACATTTGCACAACTGCATGATCAACTTTTTCCCCATTTTGAATGGAAACAGGTTATAATAAACTAGGCTAGCTATTTATATAGCTATTTTTAAAGATTTCTAGCTATTTTTGAGTAGGCAACACTGGTGCGGACGGCAGTAATGTGACGCTAACAGATACAAATGCTAACATGGTGCTGTTAACGCAACACAGAGTACCTTGTTGAAAGATGCAGTTTAGAGCGCACTCTCTGTTTTGACTAGAGGTGTACCCGCGTGGCGTGAATTTGAACGTGTCACGACGTGAACGTGAGCAGTCGCAAATTTCTTGCGTGAGCATTCGTGATCCGTGCGTGTTTCGCGAGTGTAATAGGGGCAAACATCGTGAACATTGACTATGCAGTAATCGCGAAATTTTTTTAAAAATTTTTAAAAAGTGAATTTGATTTAATTTAGATTTCGTCGATCAGCTGTTCACAGCTGCTCCATACAAAATGTCCAGTATACCCAGAGTAAGTGAAAAATTGAGGGTCATACTAATTGATTTCAAATAATCAACTTTGAGGCTGATTTAAATTTGGCTTAAACTTGATTTCGTTTTGGTGTGACCATTCTGCGTTGGTCGTTGGCGCGCATGGTGTTTGTTTGAATTCTGCTGTGTTGAAATCATGGAAAATGTTGCAAGTTCTTGCATTTCAAGTTTTAATAATTAAATAATTATTAATTTAATGCATTTTAGAATGCAAACGAATCTCTTTTGAAGAAAGGCCAGTGGCCTAAGGTGGACGGAGTCAAAAGTGCTTCAGTTTTTAGAGCTTGTGCTTGATTGAATCAAAGATATTCTAGATTCCATACTTGCTGTGAGCTACAAATTCTTCCACAATTTCATCCTGCCTCTTCAAATTGAGATCTACCAAATTGTATAAATATCGATTCCCCGTAAACAAAATAAAAATTACTTGAAATAACCTTTGTAAAATTGTGTTCATACTTGAACTACATAATCTGTTAACAATCTTTTCACACTTTTTAAGCACGTTTTGCTTTCGCGCCAATGGTCAACCAGTCACAATGCCAGCTGTTCACGAAATCTAAATCAAATCAGTGCGCAAAAAAGGGCCTTTCCGTCAACTGATTTAGATTTGCTTAAACGAAATCTAAATCAAATCTAAATCCCTTTCAGGAATACTTAAATTTACTTTAACAGTTACTAAATATATAGTAAAAAATTCAACCTTCTAATTTTTAATCGCGCTTCAAACAAAATTCCCAAAAAACAGGTAAAAACAGTAGCCAAAAGAGGAGGCGTCCTGACCGTAATTTTTCATGAAAAACAAATCGGAAAAATGGAAAACATTCGTACAGGTATGTTCTGCATTAGTTTGTCAAAACCATAATTGTGGATTGTCTTTTGCCTAATATTTTGTTCACATGTTGTGCCAGTAAATTTTTACTTATGTGTTTGAGTTTCGTGGAAAATTACTTACGCTGTGTGTGATCTCGTGCGGACTTTTACGTGGCATGGTATTTAAAAAAGTGTATTAAATTTAATGCAAAAAGTCCTGCTTACACAGAACAGTTATAGTTTAGTCGGCAAGAGCTTTTAGATGATTGGAGTAGCAATGGACGTTAGTCAGATGCAGTGTTTTCATACATTTTGAAAGAAACTGACGAAACTAATTGTAGAGAATCACAAATAAATGGAACAAGAGAAAAATCTGAAAATTTCCTTGTCACATACCTACCTAAATGCAACATAAAGCTGCAAAAATAAAAAAAAAATTTTTTTCCAAAATCTATTTTGATCTAAGCACTATTCGTGCCAAATTTGAATAAAAATATTAATATTTAGAGTTTATGCCAAAAAAACACTGGGCGCTGTGTTAAGACCCTCTCCTGTTGGTGCCACTTTTGAACTCGATAGCATATCGATAGAAAATCTAGCTTTTATTACACTTAGTCATTTTTAGCAATTGGCAACACTATCGAGCCGCATTGCACGTTGTTTTTGCCACGCAAAATTTCGCCGCATTGAAATTGTTAATTATTTAGTTAAAGTTAAACCACCTTTGTGGAATCATGGGCAAGAAACTCGAGCGGAATGATGTATGTCGCGTGCCGGAGAACATTAATTTTCCGGCCGAGGAGGAGAATGTGCTGAAGCAGTGGCAGGCGGAGAAGATCTTCGAGAAGTGCAGCCAGTTGTCCAAGGGCAAGCCCAAGTAAGTTGCAAGAGAGTGGTGATTGCATCAGCCAAATGAACCACATTGTGTCTCTGCCTAGGTACACCTTCTATGATGGTCCACCCTTTGCCACTGGATTACCGCATTATGGACACATCCTGGCCGGCACCATTAAGGACATTGTGACTCGCTACGCCTATCAGCAGGGTTATCATGTGGATCGTCGTTTTGGCTGGGATTGCCATGGTCTGCCGGTGGAATTCGAGATCGATAAGCTGCTGAACATACGCGGTCCCGAGGATGTGGCCAAGATGGGGATTAAGGCCTACAATGCGGAGTGCCGGAAGATTGTCATGCGCTACGCGGATGAATGGGAGAATATTGTGACACGCGTGGGTCGATGGATTGACTTTAAGAACGACTACAAGACGTTGTACCCCTGGTACATGGAGTCCATCTGGTGGATCTTCAAGCAGTTGTACGACAAGGGTCTGGTCTATCAGGGTGTGAAGGTGATGCCCTACTCCACGGCCTGTACTACCTCCCTGTCGAACTTTGAGGCCAATCAGAACTACAAGGAAGTGGTGGATCCCTGCGTGGTGGTGGCCCTGGAGGCGGTGACACTGCCCAACACCTACTTTCTGGTGTGGACGACCACACCCTGGACCCTGCCTTCGAATTTCGCTTGCTGTGTGCATCCTACCATGAATTATGTCAAGGTATGTGCGAAAGTATTCCCTCCTGGAAGGCTCATTCTAAAGCCAATTCCCTCTTTTTCAGGTGCGCGATGTCAAGTCGGAACGCTTGTTTATACTGGCCGAGTCGCGTCTCTCGTATGTTTTTAAGGCAGAGACCGACTATGAGATAGTGGATAAGTTTGCGGGTAAAACACTCAAGGATCTGCACTATAAGCCTCTGTTTCCCTACTTCGCTGAGCGTGGAGCCACTGTCAAGGCCTTCCGTGTGCTGGTAGATGAGTATGTTACCGAGGATTCAGGTACTGGTATTGTGCACAATGCTCCCTACTTCGGCGAGGACGATTATCGTGTATGCCTGGCTGCGGGCATCATTACCAAGTCCAGTGAGGTCATCTGCCCCGTAGACGATGCGGGTAGATTTACCTCCGAGGCCAGCGATTTTGCGGGTCAACATGTAAAGGACGCGGACAAGCCGATTATGGCCCAACTAAAGGCCAGTGGGAATCTAGTCTCCAGTGGCCAAGTGAAGCATAGCTATCCCTTCTGCTGGCGCTCGGACACGCCACTGATCTATAAGGCGGTGCCTTCTTGGTTTGTGCGCGTTGAGCACATGTCCAAGAATCTATTGGCCTGCAGTGCCCAGACCTATTGGGTGCCCGACTTTGTCAAGGAGAAGAGATTTGGAAACTGGCTCAAAGAGGCCAGGGATTGGGCGGTGAGTCACCTAATCGTTAGTCATAAGAAAAATTATCCAAACAAAACTTCTGGGATTGGACATTGCTTAGGTTGTAGGATTTAGCTAAGTATTTTTTTGTGGCATACTAGAATTTGTTGGTCCACATCGAAATTTGGAATATCGGTAAAAAAAAAACTTTTTCCACCACATGCGCTCACTTATACGCCCATAACTTTGTCAAATATCCACTGATTTTCATTTTCTTAACGGTGTTAAAAAGAAGAAATTTAGGTCTTTAAACATGCCATACATTTGTATACCCTTGCAAAGGGTATTATAAAATTGTGCTGATGTTTGCAACGCATTGAAGGAAGCATCTCCGACCACATAAAGTATATATATTCTTGATCAGCATGACGAGCTGAGTTGATTTAGCCCTGTCCGTCTATACGTCTGTTTCAATGCTATCTCCTCCGTCAGTTTGAAAGCTATCCTCACCAAACTTTGCACGAAGTCCTTTGGTACAAATACGCTGCACATTTGTCGGAACCGGCAGGATCGGATGACTATAGCGTATTGCTGTCATAGGAACAATCGGTCGAAAAACTAGTTTTAGTGAGAAATTTTTTTTTGTTTTTAATAGAAACGCCTCCAAACTTCGTATTTCTTAGTTTACTATGCTTTCCCTTGATTCCACCAAATTTGGCCGAAATCGGACATCTATATAGTATACCTGTCATAGAAAAGCAGCGCTAGAAAAGTAGTCTTAGGTAAAAAAACTTTTTTGTTTTCAATGGGAATGCATGGTATAATTATACTAGGTAGGGACAAGATTTTTTTCTGCGTACTAAGCATTTGTCAAGAGCGCGAGAGAGAGTGGGAGAGTGAGAGCGAGAGTGAGCGCTCGAGCCAGCGGCCCACATGGACGCACATTTGGGTGCTTGTGTGGTGTGTGTGTGTAAAAAAAAAGGTTTTCAGAAAAACAAACATTTAAACCAAGGTTTATGGTGTGTGGGTCTTTCACTGGGGCTTTTTTTTGGGTGGTTTCTTCGAGCGTGTAAAAACAAACCAATTTAAGTGGTAAATATTTATTGAAACCATTTGAATATTATTAATATTCAAGCTAGAATTGAACATCCCGATGCTTTCATATATAGTACATGCAAAAGTATGTATGCATTTTCTGTTGTAAGGCAACAACACAAAACGAACACAGTTAAGTATGTTTTCTTTTTTTGCTGCATTCCATAAAACGACAACAACAACAACGATCAGTTGACTAAAAAACCACCCCCAAATAAAAAAAAAAATCAACAAAAAATCCGTCCGCGACGATGCTTACAGTTGAAAGGTACGCAAGACACTGCGTACTTCTGCGTGCTTTTGGGAGGACGCACACTCGCATGTCCATACCTTTCTCGTTATACCATGTGGGAATGTGCTCAAAATTGGCTTGCATTTGATTTTTATGCTCCCACACAATTCTACAAAGTTTGGTCAAAACCGGATGCTTATAGCATATAGCTGCCATAGGAACGATCGGTCGAAAAACTAGTTCTTGTGAGAAAAACTTTTTTGTTTTAAATGGAAACGTAAAGGACGTTGGCTTATATTTATTTTATATGTTTTTACACAGTTCTACAAAGTTTAGTATAAATCGGATGACTATAACATATAGCTGCAGTATGAATGATCGGTCGAAAAAAGTTCTAGTAAAAAAAACTTTTTTGTTTTAAGTGGGATCGCCTCCAAATTTCGTAATTAACAGTTTGTTATGCTTTCCGAGTTTGTTATGTCCGAAAAGTAGTTTTATTTATAAAAACAAACTGCAAACAAACTGTATACTATACAAAACTTCGGCCGAGCCGAAGTAAACTTTCCCCTATTTTTCAAATTAAAAAGTCTAGGACAGTACCAAGGGGGATTTAGTGTCGCGGAGGTTGCAACGTTATTAGAAATTCAGATTTCTAAAAGAGAATTAATTGACTCATAAATAAAGGTAATAGCAAAATCGAAATGAACCGCATTGTATAAATGTGACCCGTCTGTTGCACAAACAAGTTTATTTAAATAAGTTAAGTTTCCTTTGCGAAAAAAACGACGATGTTTATTAGGGATTATGGAAGTTGAAGAGGCAGGGCCAGAACCAACAGGCTTCATTTCCTATATTTGTAGTATTTGCAAAATAAACCATTTTTATACTTTGTACCAGAGGTACACAGAGTATATTAAGTTTGAGCAAAAGTAAGTAACGGCCAGATAGAAGCATCTCCGTCCCCATAAAGTATATGGGGCCTTCCAAGCAAAAACAAAATTATTTTCTGAGATGATGTCTCCGAATTGAATGAAAATTGGACCATAGGAAGCTTATTATGAGAAAAGCTTAACCCCAAGATTTGAGGTTTAGAATTATTTAAATTTTTAATACGGTTTAAAAACGGTTTAAGATAGCGATATTTTTCAAATGTTTTAACAAGCCCTTTTGAAAATAGTTTTGAAAAAATTTTACTCCAACATTTCATTGCAAAAAAATTTATTTCTTCAAAAAACTTCGCCGAGCAAAAAACACCCATCTTTCAAAAATTTTGAAAAATATATATGTAATAGCCGCATCTTTTTCAAACATTTTGGTGGCTACATCGGTTGCTTGAAAATTGAAAAGTGCTTTGAAAACTAAAGAAGTTCTAGCCAATTTAGTCGTGTAAATTAAAAGAAAAAATTAACATGGAAAATTTGGAAAAAATTGCTAATAAATTTTATTTTTGGTTTTTAATTTGCCCTAACATGTTTTTTAATCTATTGAATTAAATTTAGGACCCAGAAAATAACGCTTTGGCTTTAAAACTTACAGAAACCGATCTAGCAAAGAACTTTAATTCGGTTGACCTCCAACCATATTCAAAATGTAGAGAATTCAAGCAGTGACCTGTACTGGCACCAGTGGCGTACGCAGGGGGGATTTTGGATGTTAAACCCCACCCTGAATATACATTTACATGCTAAATACAAGACTAAGGAAGAAGGGACTAAAGAAAAATTTTGTAAAACGGCCCCCTTGAAAAGAAGCGCCACAGACTGGCACAGAGTATAAAGGGAAAAGGAGATCATGAAGTTGTGCAAATGTATGTAACAGGTAGAGGGAAACATTTCCGACCCTATAAAGTGTATATATTCTTGATCAGCATCAACAGCCGAGTCGATTTATCCATGTCCGTCTGTCCTTATGAACGCGTCGATCTCAGAGACTATAAAAGATAGAGCCACAAATTTTTGCTTGTATTTAGGTGTATACCACTGTTTTTCAAAATTTTGATGTGTAGGAATAATTTGTGGTATGCCACAATTTTACATTTAACTGTATCTATTAGATACCATCTACAACCTTCAGTATGTCGCATCCCAGAAATTTTTTGACTGTCACATTTTATTATAAACCGATTATCATTTACAGATCTCGCGCAATCGCTATTGGGGCACACCCATACCCATTTGGCGTTCACCAAACGGTGAGGAAACCATCGTCATAGGCAGCATTAAGCAGCTGTCCGAGCTTTCGGGCGTACAGGTGGATGATCTGCATCGTGAGACCATAGATGACATTGAAATCCCTTCGGCTGTGCCGGGCAATCCTCCCCTGCGTCGCATTGCTCCAGTATTTGATTGCTGGTTCGAATCGGGCTCCATGCCATTCGCCCAGCAGCATTTTCCCTTCGAGAATGAGAAAGATTTTATGAACAATTTCCCGGCCGATTTTATAGCCGAGGGCATTGACCAGACCCGTGGGTGGTTCTATACTCTACTGGTCATCTCCACAGCTTTGTTCAATAAGGCTCCATTCAAAAACTTAATTGCCAGCGGTTTGGTATTGGCTGCCGATGGTCAAAAGATGTCCAAGCGCAAGAAGAACTATCCCGATCCCATGGAGGTGGTGCATAAATATGGTGCGGATGCCCTGCGTCTTTATTTGATCAACTCACCCGTGGTGCGTGCAGAGAGTTTGCGCTTTAAGGAAGAGGGTGTGCGAGATATTATCAAGGATGTCTTCCTGCCGTGGTACAATGCTTATCGTTTCCTACTGCAGAATATTGTGCGTTATGAGAAAGAGGACTTGGGTGGAAAGGGCCAGTATACGTATGAACGTTCTAGGCATTTATCTAATATGAAAGATGCTTCGGTCATTGATGTTTGGATATTGTCCTTCAAGGAGTCCTTGCTGGAGTTCTTTGCCACAGAAATGAAAATGTATCGTCTGTATACGGTGGTGCCGCGTTTGACCAAGTTTATTGATCAGCTGACCAATTGGTAAGTGGCTGAAGTGAAAATTGAATAATTTTAACTTTCTCCTCTTGTTTCCAGGTACGTGCGCCTCAATCGTCGTCGTATCAAGGGTGAACTGGGCGCGCAGCAGTGCATTCAATCCTTGGATACCCTGTACGACGTGCTGTACACCATGGTTAAAATGATGGCTCCTTTTACTCCATACCTCACTGAGTACATCTTCCAAAGACTGGCCTTGTTCCAACCTGCGGGCACCTTGGAGCATGCAGATTCAGTGCATTTTCAAATGATGCCCGTGAGTCAATCGAAATTCATACGCAGCGATATTGAACGTTCGGTGGCTCTGATGCAATCTGTGGTGGAACTGGGACGTGTAATGCGTGATCGTCGCACTTTGCCCGTCAAGTATCCCGTTTCCGAGATTATAGTCATACACAAGGATGAGCAAACACTGGAGGCCATCAAGAGTTTGCAGGACTTTATCCTAAGCGAATTGAATGTGCGCAAATTGACGTTGAGTTCGGATAAGGAGAAATATGGTGTAACTTTGAGAGCAGAACCGGATCATAAGGTGAGTAGGCGATGCATACTCATATATCTACAAGGAGGGTCAAAGGAATCTCTCGATATTTTGTTTTTCAAAATCGAACAGGAAGGCTTTTTCTGAAATGTTAAAAAATAGTAAAAAAAAGTCGGCTTGTCAAGATGACAACAGCCCCAAGGGGCCAAAGCCGAGCCTCTCTCAATCTCTTGGCTTGTGCGCTTTAATTTTAGCACAAGAGAAAGGGACCTACAGTTTAACGCCGAATCAGAGTTTTGAGAGGCTTTTCATGGCTAATTACTGCAATGCTGGCGCCAACAGCGAGGTGTGCCGGGGTAAAGTTTTATTCAAAGAAAAAACTTTTCATTAGATGTTCGAGGCGGGATCGACGACCTCATGCTCACCAGTCGCGCACACTAACCGCTGAGCCACTCCGGCCACACGTAAAAAAATAGTGGACGTCGTGAAATACCCGGTACGAGCGAAACTCCTTACGAGGGATAATCTGATTTTAAATTAGAATACTTGCAAAAGAATCACAGTCGGCCTTGACACCATGAAAAATGAACATCTTTCATACTTCTCTGTCACCGAAGAAGCAGTTCCCAAATCTGATAAGTTCCATTCGCTTTTATTAAGGTGTAAAAACCAAAAGGAATGCACCTTTGATAACGTATTTTAGCATTTGTGTTTGTAGTTGCATTTAACTTCGTGAACCGTTCGGGTTTCCCTTCCAATTTCTCTTTCTTAAAGAACGGTGTACATCCGTCGGAAGGCAATATTTCATGGGTGAGGCGTTTGCTGCTAAAATAATGTGTAAATAACACGTTCTTTTGAAAGTTTACGGGAACTTGAACAGGCCTTATAATATTCTAGCCACTAAACTCTCAAACCACTGCGAACAACTTAACTCTTGAGAAACCCATGTTGGGATCTTAACCGGTGGTTTAGAAAGGCGTTGTGAACCAATGAACAAAGCCAGTCATAAATATTGAAACCAGAAGCTGGTTCTAACAATATAGATTTTCTAATATGGATTAAGATTTCGTTGACACCTCAGTAAAAAAGCAGGTATAAATCTTATTTAATTTTTCTTTATCCTTACAGTCTCTGGGACAGCGACTCAAGGGCAACTTCAAGGCGGTGATGGCAGCCATTAAAGCTCTTAAAGATGACGAGATTCAAAAGCAACTGGCGCAGGGTTATTTCAATATTTTGGATCAACGCATCGAACTAGATGAAGTTCGCATTATATACTGCACCTCTGAGCAAGTGGGTGGCAACTTTGAGGCCCATAGCGATAATGAGGTATTGGTGCTTCTGGATATGACACCCAATGAGGAGCTGCTGGAAGAAGGTTTGGCCCGTGAGGTCATTAATCGCGTGCAAAAGCTAAAAAAGAAGGCTCAATTGATTCCCACTGATCCCGTTTTGATCTATCATGAACTGGGTCAAGGTGACAAGGATGCACAAGCTCAATTAAAAAAGGTTTTGTCCAGTTACTCAAGCATGATCCAAACTGCTGTGAAATCGCAGTTTACCTCCTATGACGCTAAGCAGGCTTCCAAAAAACGTATCATAGCGAGCGAGCTGGTGGATCTAAAGGGAATTCCTCTTAAGCTAACCATATGTTCTACGGAAGACTTGCAACTGCCTAGTTTGGCCTGGTTAAATGTTGTCTTAGCTGAGGAGCTTAAACCACGCTATGGCAATGGCAAAAAAGGTTCCATACTGCTGCAACACAATCTGACTAAAAAACTCATTGACTTGCCTACTTTAAGGCAAGAGTTGGAACTTCTATTTGGTCTCTATGGTGTCAACTACAGTATCTATGTGCTGGATCAGCAAAAAAATGCCAGTGAACTGAAAACCATTGATAACAGTCTTAATGGCAAACTCTTGGTCTTGGCTCGCTCCTCTGAAGCCTTGAAGCAGGCAACAGATTTGGAAGTGGCTGCGTCACCGTACTCCAAATTCGTTAATCAACCATCAGGTAGTACCATCTTTACCGAGAATCCAGCGGGTCATAGTTTAGCATAAATTTCTAATTTATATTCATTGTCATTGTTAAACGGAAAGAACATGGTACCCATTAAAAATGTTAATAGCTTTTACAAAAAGTTGTTAACCAATTAAAATTAAAGAACAGATTTTGAGGTTTTTGAAAATGTGTGCGCTGTTTTATTTATTATCTTGAAATTTGTATTTTTAGTGCGGACCCCAACCATTCGACAATTTAGTAAGCAGTCCCATCATTTTGGCCATGGTGAGTTTTAGTGTGTACCACAACCAATCACCATTTTAATGATTAGTGTGTGCAACAACCAAGAGGCCCTTTAGTATAGACACACAACCAATTTGTTTATGATTCAGGTTCGCCGAACAAATTTGTGACTCGAAATGACCTGAGATTGAGTACTTCGGCTTTCAACCGTTATCAAAAAATTCCTCTCGTTGCAACAAGGTGACCACAAGGTTTGTTTTGTTCTTTTTTCTGGCATCGTACCAGCGATGATGAATCAAAGTGAGAGTTCAAAAAGACCAAAGGGGAAAAACTTTTCCGTGGCTCAGGAACATTTGCTTGTGGACTTTGTAAAGCCAAACAAATACGAGGCTTGACGGAAACTTGGAGATCGTCCTTGGAATATATATGGGTGCTATCGATAGCACTAACGACATTTGGAAACTTTGCTATCTACAAAAGCCATTAACTGTTTCCTACATCATCCAGATCAGTAAAATAATCAGGCCACTCCCAATTTTACTTGTTCGTGACATTATTTATTCGTTGGTCTGTCTGTCTTATTCCATATCCTTTGCTTGAAGGTACAAAATTAGTTTATTTATAAATACTTTGCTTCACTAGACTAATTTAGAGACTTAGGGCTCTGTTCCGGTTTTCGAGTCTATTTTCGTGTAAACGTTAACATATTGCATCCAATTTGAATAACGCTGAATAGAACGTAGTTTCAGCAACTGAATTCGATTGCTCAATGCCAAGAGAACACCACCTCTCTCCTTTTGTTGTCATAAATTAAAATTTTTTTTTAAAATTTATTTTTACTTACCCTGATAGGGACTCGAACTCGAGACCTCGAATGACGCACTCACTGACCGCGTCGCTATTAATTGACGTTATTAATTGACGGGGGACAATCCCGATTCGGATAGATATCAAGCCTGCTCGTACCTAAAATTTTAATCCCGTTGCCGGGATCAAGTCGTTCTATTTAGGCTTTAAAATTTCCCGTCATTTTTTTTATCAAAAAGCCCGGCGGCTAGCCGAAGTGTTAAGCCCGGAGCCTCACTATGTAAGGACGAAGCCGAAAATCTTTTCACAGATCAAAAAATGGCACTAGACAAATGGAGAAACTACTTCTCCAACCTGCTGGGAAGCGATGACGAACACAATGACACATCTGGAGAAGTAGTGGAACCACCAGTCGATGATAAAGAAATAGACCTACCGGACCATAACGAAGTTTGGTAAGCCATAAAAAGACAAAAAAAAATACCCAATCCGCTGGAGCCGATGAGCTGCCCGCTGAATTGTTCAAGGCTGGCGGCGAGGAGCTGGTAAGGTGCATGCACCAACTCCTAAGCAGAATATAGTCCGAAGAGAGTATGCCTGAAGATTGGAGTCTAAGTGTTCTCTTTCCAATACTTAAATAAGGAGACCCTGCAATCTGCGCCAATTACCGCGTGATCAGTCTCCTTCCCACTGCATATAAAGTTCTGACATGTATCTTATATGAACGTCTAAAGCCGAGAATGAGCGAACTGAACAAACCTTATCAGTACGGCTTTAGACCTGGTAAATCCACCATAGACCAAATATTTACATTGAGACAAATACTGGAGAAAACCCATGAGACGAAAATCAAAACCTACCATCTTTTTATTGATTATAAAGCCGCTTTCGACACACCGATAAGGTCAAAGATCTTTGATGCCATGTCTATTTTTGCTATACCAGCACAGTACGTTCGACTTTGCATGATGACGTTGAGAAGCACACGAAGCTCCGTCAAAATAGGAAAGAACCTCTCCGAGCCTTTCGATACCAGAAGAGGTTTTAGGCAGGGTGACACCTTATCGTGTAACTTCTTTAATCTGCTGATGGAGTAAATACTGCGCCAGTGCCCAAATGCTAACAGATCGGGCACCATCTTTTATAAAGATGTAATGCTACTTGCATATGCCGATGATATTGACACTATCGGAAATAACGAACGGGCGGTAAGAAAGGCGTTTTCAGAGATTGAGAAGCAGTCAAATCTCATGGGCTCAGCGGTAAATGAGTAAAAGACAAAGTTCCTAGTCTCAGCGCGCAGTGAGTCTTGGACAATCTATTGCAATGGGAGAGTACAACTCTAACGTTGTAAAGGACTTTGTCTTCCTCGGAACGATGATTCCCAGCGACAACATCAGTCTGGAGATCCGAAGAAGAATAACTCTTGCAAACCGATGTTACTACGGGCTTAGTAAGGAGTTCAAGAGCAGAGCCCTCTCTCGAAGTCCTGCAATACGGCGCAGAAGCATGGACATTAACAACAGTGGATGAGGAGGCGATCGGCGTGTTCGAGAGAAAAGTCTTTCGGAGGATTTATGGACCTGTAAAAGTTGGCGATGAGGTCCGCACCCGTATGAACCACGAACTGTATGAGCTCTATGGGGACACTGATCTAGTCAAGCGCATTAAACAACTGCGGCTGCGCTGGCTTGGACATGTTACTCGTATGGATGAAGAAGCTCCAGTAAAAAAAGTGTACAGCCGGAAGGCAAACGAATTAGGGAAAGAAAGAAGTGTAGGACGACCGAAACTTAGTTGGAAAAAACAGGTGCTGAAAGACATTAAGGCGCTTAAACTCACCAACTGGTGCTAGCTCGCACAAGACAGAGGCGAGTGGCGGGCGTTAATAGCAGCGGCCGAGACCGTCAAACGATTGTGATTGAAATATCGGGTTAAATAAGAAGAAGAAGATAGCATATTGGATTAGCTGTGAGCTGCTTAATATATGTATGTTTTCACAGCTGCTGAACTTAATTTTTGTTCCACTTCTTATGGTTCGAAACAGTTTTCTTTTATTTAATTAAAGTGCGATTTTTTGCAGTATGCGGTTAGTATGTATATGTTATTAAAAAGTATTTTTGTTTCGTGTGTAATATTCCACCCGACAATCGACTTCGAGAACGGATACGTGCTCGACAACGGATACTTACAAAACTGTCGAGAACGTGTCCGATTTTGCTCCCAAAAAGTATTACCTGTCGCTCAGTTTTTTGATAGCTAAAACGGATCGAAAACTGAATTTTTTTCTCTAAGGAAAAGCGGACTTCGATTTAAAGAGAATCTTAGGTAATTCTCGTAGGTCCGGATACATACGAGGAATTGTCGGGTGGGTAAAAAGGTTGGACGACTACCCAGTCGGACTTGATACCATGAAAAAGGCACATCTTTCAGACTTCTCTGTCACTGACGAAGTAGGTCCCAAATCTGAAAAGTTCCATTCGCATTTATTAAGGCGTAAAAACCAAAAAGGGAGCACCCTTAAGGACGAATTTTAGCATGTGTTTTTGTTTTTGCTTTAAACTTCGTGAATCGTTCGGGCCTCTCTTCCAATTTCTCTTTCTCAAAGAACGGTTCCATGTACATCCGTCGAAAGGCAATATTTCATGGGTGAGGCATTAGCTGCTAAAATAATGTGGAAATAGCACGTTACTTTGGAACCCGTTGCATAAAAAACTGAATGCTAAACACTAGTCATATTTATAGAAACTTTTTTTCTATCAAATTCTGTTATTTATTAAATCAAGTTAAATGAATTTTTATTTATAATGTTACTTTCGCTGGTGCGCCTAAGTTGCTGAAGTTGATATTTCTCCTATGAATGCCACTCGTACGGTTTAAATTCAGTCGCAATCCGATTCTCTGGAAGTTCATAATAAATAATAAATGCTACAAACAATAATGACTTGGGTGTATTTTAATATTTGGGTTGGTTGGTTCTTATCCCTCGTTCCTTTTTGTTTTACATTCTCTTTCTTGGCTTGCTTCGTTTGTCTTTGCATTCCGCATTTCTTCTTCCCGTTAATAGCTGCCAAAAGCACAACCCAGAATGGACGGTTTCATGTTTGGTGACATTTTGACTTCCGAACACATGATAAAGAAAGTGTTAGAAAGAAATCAGCGTTCGGAAATCGTTCGGCATGCTAACGTGACTTTTTGCCTTCTAAGCGCATGAACAAAGAATGTAGTGACCATTTCATAAAGATTTTTTAACTTCTATCATTCTAAAATAATTATGTAGTGATTTTCCGAGTAAAAAGAAGTATGGAAAACGGGACCACATGGGAACCACATGCTGCAAAGTCAGAATGGGTAGTAAAGAACTTAAACCCAGGTCCACAAAGTTTCCCCAACTTTTAAATGAATAACCCTGCAGCGAAAACAGCTGAAACAAGAAGAGCATCAAAAGTATTATTGCCATTAAGTAGATGAATACGATGAGATAACTGCAAAAACTAAAAAAAGAGTGGAAGGTGATAATGGTCTTCCTGTAAATTCAACTGTAGATGAAGCCTTGACTCTGCAGATACTTCAAAGCACTTTAGCAAGTTAAGTCAAGCCGTTGCCAAAGCTCGAAATTGCTATCCTTGCGATATATCGATTGCAGTTTATTCCGCTGTGTCGAAAAACTAGTTTAAGTGAGAAATTGGAAAAATTTGAAAATTTTGCTTTTAATTGGAACGCCTCCAAACTTCGTATTTCTTAGTTAACTATGCTTTCCCATGATTCCACCAAATTTGGTCGAAATCGGACATCTATATAGTATAGCCGTCATAGAAAAGTAGAGTCTGAAAAGTAGTCTTATAGCCTATTTCCACTAAAGCAAATATATTCAATTCTCATATTTTATCACATATCAAAAAATATGTAACATTTTTTCAGTAGTAAAAAAATTAACATGTTTAATATATGTGTCCAATCGACTATATGATAGTTACATTAGAAGGCTGAGCAAATTTAACCGATGTACTTCAAAGGATTTTTGTACCACGCAGCATTTTAAAAAATATAGACAATACTAAAAGCATTTTAAATAAAATAAATAATAAAAAAAGTATTCTACCACGGGGACTTGAACCCACAACCTCGGCGTATGAAAAAAATTAACTTCCCACTAGGCTACAATGCTTCTCCATTTTTCTTTGAAATAAATAATACTTAATTCCAAAAACATTTTGGCATTTCAAAAGCTACTTTGTTGAATAAGTAAAATGAAAATGTACATATACGGCGGTGTCCCAGAAATCTCTTCCAACCAAATTCCAACCCAAAACCAATTCTCGGTGTCCTAGAAATCTCTTTCGGTTGGTTTCAAATCCCTAGTGATTTGGTTAGAGATTTTGCTAAATTCACCGCTAAAACTATTTTGAAAAGCAAAAGTAGTTTTGGAAATCTTAACTACATTAGTTTACTGGATAGGCTGCATCAAATAAATAACATGATTTATTTGATTTAATATTGAAATTAGTCTTTTAATAATTTTTCGCAAAACCAACCGAAGGCTGCCATGTCGGCCAAAACCGTCGTACCAGTGGCGCCATCTACCTCCTCAGTAGCGCCGCATGGGAAATTTGTCAACAACAAACGAGCCAAGGGATGGAAAATGTTGCTTTATGATTGGCGCGAAAATAATTTTAAATTTTTCGTTTTAATTTTGGGTAATGCGACTTTGATTTAAGTTATAAAATTAGTATGAATCGTAACACTTATGCCACAGCTAACAGATTTCCGTTAAACATCATTTTAATTCAAAACTAATAAGGGAAATTTATAAGGGAAATTTTTTTGTGCGTGATGCAACCCTGTTTTGTGAGATGGACAATTATTATGTGCCCAATTGGACCAATTCTCTTTCCCACTAAGAAAATGAAATCTCTTGAAGTTCTGGGACAGATTTGCAAACCAACCGAAGACAAAATCTCTAGAGATTTCCAGGACACCCCCGATAATATGAAAACGCTCAGAAAAAAAATATGTACATTTCGAAATATGTGATTATAGTGGAAATAGACTATTAATTAGAAAAACTTTTATGTTTTCAACGGAAATGTCCTCAAAACTGGCATGTATTTGTTTTTTAAGCTCCCTTACGATTCTATAAAGTTTAGTCAAAATCGGATGACTATAGCATACAGCGGCCATAGGAACGATCGGTCGAAAAACAAGTTCTGGTGAGAAAAACTTTTTTGTTTTTAATCGAAACATCTCTTACGTTGGCATATATTTATTTTATATACTTTTACACAATTCTACAAAGTATAAATGATCAGTCGAAAAAGAAGTTCTAGTGTGAAAAAACTTGTTTGTTTTAAATGGAATCGCCTTCAAAAACGTACATGTTAGTTTGTTATGCTTTTCCCAGATTCCGATATAAATGCTCGAAACAGGACATCTACGAGGGATGTCCTAGAAATAGCCGTTAGGTCAAAAATTTATTTTTTTTTTTATTTGCCAACATAGGATCCTTTTAGGTCGATACACTTTTCCCAGCGATGTTCAATAGCTTCGATACCTTTTTTATAATAAGACCCCTGAAGCTCTTCAAAATAGGCATTACACAAAACTAAACCGAAATGGCCCAACAATAAACATCACACATTAACCTCGGACTCCACCTCTTCATTGTTGCCAAATCTTTTTCCTCCGAGCCATTTTTCCAAGTTTGGAAATAAGAAATAATCAGAGGGCGAATAAGGGTCGTGAGGTAGCAATTCAAATTTTAATTCATTAATTTTAGCCATTGCAACGGCAGAGGTGTGAACCGGCGCATTGTCATGATGGAACAGCAAACGCGGCACCCATCTTGCGCATAACTTTTTCATGTCCTATTTTTCGGTCAATATGCGATGTACCGCACTTTTTGAAATGCCTTCACATTCAGCTAAATCACGAACTTTCAATATTTTATTTTATTGTTGTAAACGAGCAGAATTACCTAAGGTAGAATCCAGCTCCTTTTTAATATTGGTTTGACTAAGACCTTTTATATGAAAGTATTGTATCACATAACGATGACCAATTTTGTCCATGTTTGCAAATCAATAACAAGCGTTCTCTATTAAAATCGACAAAAAAAACTGTGCAAGGTAAAGGCACCAAACTTCAAACTTAAGCTTTTAATAGTCGGTACTTCCCCTTTTTAATATTTTTTGTGAACATTTTCCAAAACTACTGTGCTAGGTCGCCCATTTCTGGGACGGCCCTCGTATCTGGCGTTTGCTTTGTTCTCCACCCCCATTTGCCTCTATCTATGCGCTCATCACATCCAAAATAATTGTCAACAATATATTCCTGAGCTGTGCAATAGCTGATTTTCGTTCCACACACGCTTTAGAAACGCCGCTATCGGAACGCCGCTATCTATACAAAGTGTGGATTTTGTTCAAGTTGCTGGATACAAAACAAACGAAATCATAAACAGAAAATTCCTGGCACAATTTTTTTCATATGAACTTTGGCAGGAATTTTTTGATTTTGCGTTGCTGGATACTCGGCTTTAATGCAAAACCAAATTTTTTCCAATATAGTATTACTTAAACTTTTCAATATAGTATTACTTAATGCAGTTAAAAGTCATAGTGGTACAAGTAAAATTGAAACACTGCGAATTTAGGCAGCCCTGGAAGTCAGCCACAAGCTTTGACTTTGTAAGCCATGCAAATAAGAGCACATTTCAAATCAGTATAAAATAAAAACTACGTCGAATATTCAAGTTAATCAAAATGGAAAACAAAGTTGAAGGTGTGTGTATTATAAGTATTACCATGCATTTCTTGTTTTATGTGATTTGTCTTTGCTTATATGTGTTTTTGTAAAGTGACGTTTTCAGCAAAAGTATGTTGAATTGTCGTGGATTAACGTAACAATTAACACTATATTATTCTTTAATATGAATATAATGCTAGGATATCAATCTTTTTTTCACCTTTTTGCCCCTTTTCTGAAAAATCGCTTTTAAAAATCGACAAAATCATCAAGTTAGCGGCAAGTCGAAAAAATCGTATGTGAAATAGTGTTTTAAACAGAACCAAATTTTGTGAGTCGTCTAGGGAGCTAAAAACACATATACAAACCAAATTTTAGTTCAATTGCTTATAAATCAAAAAATTTGTTGCAAGTCGGCCGCATCGGTTATATGGCAGCTATATAAACTAGTGCCGCAAATCGAGCCAGATTTGGTAAGTCGCCTTGGGCACCCAAAATATGCGTACTAACCAAATTTTAGTTCAATTGCTTAAAAATCAAGAAAGTTGGTGCAAATCGGCTGGATCGTTTACATGGCAGCTATATAAAATAATGTGTGGCCGGAGTGGCTCAGCGGTTAGTGTGCGCGACTGCTGAGCATGAGGTCGTGGGTTCGATCCCGCCTCGGAACATCTAATGAAAAAGTTTTTTTCTTTGAATAAAACTTTACACCCGGCCACACCTCTTGCTGTTGGCGCCAGCATTGCAGTAATTAGCCATGAAATTCCTCTCAAAAACTTCCGTTCGGATTCGGCGTTAAACTGTAGGTCCCTTTCTCTTGTGCTAAAATTAGAAGCGCACAAGCCAAGAGATTGAGAGAGGCTCGGCTTTGGCCCCTCGGGGCTGTTGTCATCTTGACAAGCCCATTTTACTTTTACTTATAAAATAATAGTCTAAAACGAGTGAATTTTGGTAAAATGTTTTGGGGGCCCAAAATATGTGTACAAACCAAATTTGGGGCACTTACCTCAATAATTGGAGTTTCTGACAAAATTTTTGGAATTTGGACCACTGTGCTCTGCTCTTCTAACAGCCAGAAGAAAGCATCTTAGACCCTTTGAAGTTTATGTACGAGTATATTCTTGATAAGCACCAACAGCCGAGTCGATTTAGCCAGGGTTTTCGCCAAAAAATATTGAAACGCAATACATTTTTTTTTAATTTTTCATTTTATTGAAATCGTTTTTTACTCGTTATATTTATTAGTTATTATATATATTTATATGGATGTATTATCATGTATATCGTTTTTTTTGTTTACCATAAATGTATGTGTAATGTTTATGTGTGTGTGTGTGTACAATTAATTTGCTTTGCGTTTCCTTTCTTTGCAATTATGTTTTAATTTATAAATCAGCTTTTTGGCCCTCTGCAATTATTTAGCAAGAGACAAATTTGTTTTGCTTTCGGTTTCGTACATTTAATACACAAGTATTGTTTCGTAATTTATGTAATTTGTAATCTTCAAACGGGTTGTTATCTGCTGTATGCATGAGCTCAACTAATTGGAAAAAATATACACATTAAAAAGTAACCGAAGGGGAAAGAGAGAGTTTTGAGTATGGTAAAATGTGAAAGCACAAAAGATTAGAGCATTTTTCTGGTTTCAGTCACAATTATGTTATATTAAGGTTTTTTTCGGGCTGATTTCAATAATGTATGTACTTAAGTTTTTCTTGTGGTTTTTGGTTAATATAATAATGCTTAAGGTTAATACATATACATACATTTATATACGCTGGCTGCATTTTTTACAATTTTATTTCATTGTTTTTTTTTCTTTTTGGTTGTGTGGGTTCACACAACATTAAGTTTCGGATCGAGCTTAAGTTTAGGTGTTTAAATGTTGTTGTTCTTTTTATTTAATAAAATTACTAACACTTTAGCTAATTACTACGCATTATATTTTACGTGCGGCTGCTGCGGCGCCCCCTACTTCATCATTCATCATCAGCTTGATCATGATGCAGTGCTCATCTTTCACATTAGTTAGGTGCTAATTCATTTTCGGTTTTTAATGAGTTCTCATCTTTAGCCTAAGTCCTTAGACACTAATGTGTAAATGTATGCATGTGTGTATATATTACAAGGTGTCTGAGTGTGTGTTTGTGTGGTTATAAGGGCTGTTCCTTTTCGAATATGCTTACTAACTTCTAGTTTATATCTCAATAGTCAATAGTTTAGGTTTAGTTATAAATAGTTTAATAATATGGTTAAAAAAGGATTTTGAAAAATTAAAAAAAAAACTGTGATTGCTTTTACAAATTAACATGGCAAAATGTTTTTAAAAACTAAATATTGCATTTTTAAAACTAAAACCATAAATGATATAAAAATATGATTCGAGTTTTGTAACATTTCATTTAATGTCCAATAAAATGTTGAGAAATATATATCACAATTTGTAAAAAGTTTTTAATGCCTTTTTCAACAGTTTCGGACAAAAAATGATCAGTGAGTCAGAGACATAGACAGAGTATTTCAAAAGATTCGATTTAAATTTAAATTCGAGCATTTGGTAGATTTGTTTATTAAAAATAAAAGAATAATGTTGTATTTAAAGCATAGTAAAGTAGTTTTTTTTTTATATACAAAGCTTTTTTTGGCCTGAAAATGAAGCAGCTTTGAAGGCTTAGCGAGGGAGAGGGAGGGATGAGGAGCTACCAAGTGGATGGTGTGTTGTTCTTGCTTGGGGACTATGGGGGGAGGAAACTTTTTACATTAATTTATTTTGTTTTTCATTAATAATTAATTTTTTTTATTCGTCACTTAATTTGTATAAATATTTTGTTTTTCTTTTATGTTTTTGTGTAAAGTGTAATACTCGGTTTCGACATTTCTCAAATGTATACTTTAACCGTTAATGTCTTCATTTTAACCTAAAGCATGTACATTTTACTGAATTCTATATATTTTTTTTAATTTGAATAATTGAATTCTCTGCTACTGGGCAAGTATGAGAGGAAATTATAAAACAACTCATAGTTAAAATATTTAATATAAAAATGCAGGAAAAGAATTCTTCATAGGACATAAAAAACTTTTAAAATTCTGGAAATTCATAAAGACAATTATCACTAGACCACGGATTTTATGCAAAGGCAAATTTTGAACCAGTTGACCAAAATTAGTGCGGATTGCACTGAAATTCGATTCATAAAAAAATATTTAGATGGGATCCAAGTTAATTTTACATATTCGACATATTTGGCATATTCAGAATTTTACCGACACAATTTTCGACATCCCAGTTGGATTTGACTGCATGCCAGAAGCACATCTTGTATATTTTGTTTGCCACTAAGAAGTAGTTGCAAAAACCTGCAATCTTCCTTTCGCTTTTGTATAGGGGCGAAACGCAGCAGGAACTGTTTTATTAGAAGCGACGTTTGCATGGGTTTTTGTTGTTGGTTCAACTTCGTAAAAACGCTCGCCTCTCTCTGCTCCATGCTGAATGCGTGCCATTAGAAGGGGCGTTTGCATGTTATGCAGATTTTATGCCTTCCAACATACGGCAAAAAGAACATGTTTGAAAAAAAACAAACGATCGTCAATCGTTCGGGTTCTATTTCACATTTTGGTTTCCAAAAGCACGGGTTCTGTATGCGTGCCATTAGTAGGGCCGTTTGCATGTTGTGCAGACTTCTTCGCTTCTAATCTACTGCCAAAAGGAACGTGCATCAGTTTTCATTCAGATTAAATGCCTTCTATCATACTGCAAA
Source organism: Lordiphosa collinella (assembly GCA_018904265.1). NCBI lineage: Eukaryota > Metazoa > Arthropoda > Insecta > Diptera > Drosophilidae > Lordiphosa > Lordiphosa collinella. The sequence goes on along the minus strand of JAEIFV010000002.1, from coordinate 261,449 downwards.
AGTTGGTTGTGCATTCTTCCTAGTAAAACGAAGTGTGCCAGAAGGCATTCTTTTCGGAACCAGGTTCCGACAAATTCGACTGGGATATTATCAAAGCAGGCTTCCAAATATTGGTTTTTTGATATTTAATTTTCACTTGTTGATACACGAAGTAATTGTACGTGTTTCGAATTGTTTGAAAACGGAACATCAAAATGCCCAAAATAATTCAACAAGTGAAGCGCCTAAATGTTTGGGTGGGCGAAATTGAAGCTATTGTGGTAAAAAACGAATGCATTTATTGCATTGTATTCAATATGAAGTTACAATTTTGAATCTCTAAACCGAAAAAAATATTTTTTAAGATTGGTACGGGTCGAAAACTGCAATTTCTTCAGCACGCAACTGAGATACACCCGAAATGCTCCAGACCCCAATGATAATTTGGAAAACACATTCTACACAGACTTTGGCAAGACCAAGATGTCGATAAACTTTCCATTCATATCTTCAAACAAAGAAACATTTACATTATTTCTACATAAATATACTGGACAAATATTCCTATCGAAAGAACTATAAGTAAAAACTATTTTGAGCGTTGCTACAATCAATCGCTCGAAGACATACGAGGTTTGTTCAAGAAGTATCCCGAACACAGTTTTTTCGATTGCAGGATCGTAAAAAAACAAACAATCTCAATCTCATGGCTTGTGTGCTTCTAATTTTCGCACAAGAGAAAAAGGACCTACAGTTTAACGCCGAATCTGAATGCCAAAGTTTGAGACAACTGGTGAACAACTGGTGAAGGGTAAACGGGTGTATAAGTTAAAAAAAAAAACTTTTGTCTCGGGGCGGAATCTTCCACACTCGACCACGACTTCTTGTCACATGGAAAAGCGGTCAATAAGGAATATTACCTGCAGTTTATGCACAATTTGCGTGAAGCCATTTGACAGAGCATTTCTGAATTATAGAAGAACAAAAATTGGCTTTTGCACCATGATAACGCCCCTGCTCACAAATTGTTTTTGTGCGCGAATTTTTGGCAAAAAACAACACTAACAATGCCTCAGCCACCGAGAGAACACATCCAATTCACTTTAATTTGCATTGCGGGAAATGGTGTGGACATATATTAAATGCAATACTGGCTAAATACTCATTCTGAATTCATGCAAACAGTTATGTTTATCAAGGTAAAGGAATAACACCTAAACTTAGTACAGTATGTACTGCTTGTTTTCGACATATTTAACATATTTTTCGACATATTTTGCATAAAAAATTGCATATTTCTGATATGTCGTGTTTATTCGATCCTCAATTATGGTAATTATTAAGCCTAAATGCAAAATTTGACCTTATTCAGTGCAGAAATGAAGAAAAACATAAAATCCGGGGTCTAATAATCACTATTGACTTTGGAAAATGTTTTCCAACTATAACGGCCAACGAAGCATTTGTTATTTGACTCTAAATTCCCTAAGACTCTCATAACTGAGTGGTTACAAATCAAATGGGAAAAAATACAATTTGTTAAGATATTCTAACATTACTTTAAGATCTCATCTAGTTATCACCGATATAGCAACATTTACTTCGTGTATGCAAAAGAGTGAAAAAATTGAAGGACTGTGAAAACACTTGACAACTAAAATTTTACGCACAAAATGCTTGTAAAATTCAATGAAATAATCGAGTTATAAAAACAAACACTTGCACCAGAATAAGTACAATTCGTTTGCTAAGCTCTAAAGATCATTACCAGATATAACAGATAAAAAAAAAACATGTAAAATTAAGTAAAATGTTTAAGCTCTCGAATAAAACAAAGCTCTTAACGGTTAAACTAAAAATTTGCTTTATACAAATTGGAGATATGAAGAGTCAGACTGAAAATTCAGAAAAGTTTGCACACAAAAATTGGGAAATATTGATTTTAAAATGAATTCAGAACATTATAAAAACTCGAGTGACTTTTCTGAACTTTCTTGAGAATCTCCCGTACAAAAAATGCTCTTACATTTGTATATTCTATATATTTTTTTTTAGTCATTACTGAATACGAAATGATGACATTTAAACAGTACACACATACGCCTAAAAAAAACTCAAAAAACTGCAACAAACATTTAGGGATTCAGTTTCGATTTTTGCGATTAATTCGTGACTAATACTAAACTTTAAGCTGCTTTAAAGTTTATATTAATTATAGTGTTTCTGGTTGTTGTGCTGTGTTGCATATTTTCACCTAATTACAAAATCTGCTCGCTGCTCTCCGGCTTCTGCTTCGGCTTGTCCACGGCTATTAAGTAGTAGTCCTCCTCATCCTGTCCCTGCTCTTCAGAGTCTAAGTCTTCGTCTTCATCCCAGGCTGCACTTTCCAGCGCCTCCACTCACGCACTCGCATCGCCATTCCCACTGCGCACTTGTCTACGATTCGAGCTGACTCGATGACTGTTGCCCGTCTTGCGTCGCTTGCGCTTGGCGTCGCGCTGGAAGGCCACATTGCCCGGATCATCGGCCAGCTGTGGATACTTGTGTATGCTGTGTATATCAATGCCTATCCAGCCATCTACATCGCCATGTTGCACCAGCTCCTCCTTCTCCTCTTCGGTCCAGTCGCCGCGGCCCTGGAAACCTGCCGCCACCAGCTGTTTCTCCAGCTCCCAGGCTCTTTCCACAGCTCGCTTATGCGCATGCTTGAGTATGCGATGTCTTTCCTGCTCGGGATCTACACCGTATTTGATGATGACCACCGCATCGGGTCCATGCAGACGCAACTCCTTGGCTGCACTACCACCATGATCGCTAATCTCATGTGTTGATATGTTAAACATGCCGCCCAGGCGTCTTAGTTCCTCATTGTCATCGCGCAGCTTGAGCACATTATCCTTGACAAAGTAGAAGACATCCTGATCATGTATGCTAAAGTGTAGGTCCAAAAAGTAGGAGTTGTTAAACACACTACTGACCACATCCTGGACCACACTATTCGAGCCATCCACCACACTGACCAAGGCACGTCCGCCAATGCGAGAGAGCAGCACGCCCTCACCAAAGACACCTCGACGATAGCTGACTCGTGGCAATAGATTACGCATTTTGGGTTCCATTTTCAGTAGAGGCTTGGGTACAAAGTCAAAGTCACTAAACTTCTCGCTGGTCTTCTCCACTATGCACTCCAGTCCCGAGATGACACCAAAGTCAGGGGCCAGAGTATTGGACTTAATCGAAGCTTGAGGTGTGTACTGTGCCAATTTGGTGTACTTGCTGCTCTGCATATTGTTCAGATCATAGCCAAACAACTGCAGCCAGGCATCCAGATCGATCATATAGTTCTGAGGTTTGTTCGGATTAATGGGATCGTTGTTGTGATAGCGATAGATAAACACATCGGTGGGATTGGACATCTCGGTGGCTAGAGTCTCCCACAAAGGAGTCATCCACTGACCCACATGTGGATCATATTGTCGCTGTTCGGTGTAGACCAATTTGGTGTGTGGATCTATGATGCCACCATGGAAGTCAATGGGCACCAAGAAATCAGGTTTGGTATCCTTGATGATTCTACCAAACGGCGTACGCTTCAGTTCCTTTACTATGGCTCCATTCATATCGAAGAAAGCCAATGGCGACCCATTCTGATCGGTGGCCACATAATATCTTTGCTCAGCATTCTCCAAGGCAATCAACATATCACGATCATCGTAGAAGAACTTCATGGTCTTGGCCAGTTTGGGGAAATGCACATGGGATACCAAGTAAGGAGTCCTGGGATTGGCATAGTAATACTGTGTGACATTACCCTTGCTATCATGCCAGGCCACCAGACGACTGCGATCATCGTAGTAATACCAACTCTGAAAACGTTCTCGCTCAAAGGCGTGTATCAACTGTCCACGATTGTTATAGCGATATTTCTGTTCACCTCGTCGCACCACAAATCCTCTGGCATCATAGTTGTTGAACTCCACCTCACCCACTTTGATGACACGATCTCCTATATCATAGCCCAGATTGAATTTCTCTCCCTGATCCACCACGCCCACAGTATTGCCATTCTCATCGTACAGATACTTCCAGTTATTGGTGCCCAATACTTCTATGACATGTCCATCGGCATTATAATTGATCTTATCAAAGGCAGTAGAACGTCCAAAGGTGGTCTTCTGGGACTTGATGCGATTACGCAAGTCATAGTCCAGTTCCAGGCGGAACACATCTATATTCTTGATATTCATCAGTACACTCTTGACCCTTCCATGTTGATCGTAGTCCACGATGGTAAAGAACTGCTTGGCTGAGTCTTGTATAACCGTACGATTGAAGGCATTGCGTGTAATTTTCAAATCTTGCACCACCTCCAATTGACCCAGGTTCTGACTATATTTGTAGCGAGTGGTGGGCAGCTCCTTATCATCGATGGCCATTTCGATGCCACTCAAACGGGCATTACCATCATAGGCATATTTATAATGAGCCGAGGCCAGCGAATTCTTGGAACCAAATCTCAACTTTTCATCCTTTAGAATACCCGCATGATATTTGAATTCACGTCTCAGTTCGAAACCAGGTTCCTGTACTTCCACAGACTTGACCAGACTAGTGGTATCCTGATAGGTGTAATGAGTACTGGAAAGGCCAGCCAGTATGGTTTCCAAACGTCCAGAGGCATCGTGTACAAAGGCCACTTTGCCCGACTGATGGGGATGTATTTTGGCCAGTATCTGACCCTCATCGTTGTAGAGTATCTCGAAGGGATGGCGATTGATGGGTGAGTAGTACTGATACTTGAAGAAGCCCAAAGAGGTTTGCAGCGAGAATGCATGTATGTGACCACGTGGAGTGGTCAAGCTCTGCAAAGCACCTGCATCATCATACTGCAGCAAATAGTCCGAGCGTCTGGGTGTGGTTACCTTCAAGGGCAAAGAGCCGAACATGTCCTTGAAAGCATACACCAAGGTAGAACCATCTCCGTATTTGATTTCATTCAGACGTCCATTTCGATCAAAGGAATAGGCCTCCTGCAGGGCACCCCATTTCCAGCTAACCAGACGTCCAAATCGATCATATTCCAAGTCTACATCAGCGTAGTCGCCCGATTGGGGTCTAAAGCTCACAGGACGTGAGGTGCGATCATAGGTAACATTCAAGAGCTCTTGTTTATCATCCACCATTACCACTACCGACTGGGTTTCACGATCATATTCCAGTGTCAAGACATTATCTCCATTGACCCGCAGTTTGCGTCCCACTTCGGTGACGGGTCGTGGTGCACCCTTATTCTGTTTGCCCTGTTGCAAGGCCGGCTGGCGTCTCACAAAGTAACGCCACTCGAAACGATTGGCCAAGTCTCCTGCTATTTCAGTGCGCTGCTTGGCTGGTACCGGGTAACTTTCACCCAATAAAGGACTTTGTTCGGCTAGTATGGTATAGGGCACCACTTCCATTTGCACATTATGACCCCAGGGAGTTATACTGGTGGTAGATCCATCCATATCCACGGTAGTACGAGATTCGGCAGCACCATTACGCACTATGACGGTAGCTCCTTGAATGAGCAAAGAGAGTTCCTTCTGTGCATTCTCGGAAACCTTCACCTGAGCTCCCTTTACACTCAAGTCAAAGCTCAGTTCTATCACACGTCCTGTGGGTGTGACAGCGGAGGTAAGGCGACCAAATTCATCATAGTTGTAGACATACGAACGTCCCGTGGAATCCAGTTTGGTTTTTAATAAGCCCGTAGGACCATGATACTCATAGGTCACATTATAATTATCCGGGGTACTCAACTCGTGCAGCATTTTCATGCGTGTCATACGCAAACGACACTTTTGTCCCTTGGTATTCTCAATGGAGTTCACCTGGGAGGTATAATCGCGCAGCAGGAAGACCTTGTTGCCTGCGGCATCGGTCACTGTACTCAGTTTGCCATTGGAGGTATTCACATTATAGGTAAACACATAGGTGGTCTCTCCCGTTAGGATGTTGCGCGTGGACACGTGCTGGCCAAATCGATTGAATATATAAATTTCCTGCATATCCGGAGCATAGATCTCGTATTCACGCGAAGGACTCGCCTCTGGTATGCTAGACATGACCGAACGTATGCGATAATTGGCCTGATCGGCTATATGCACATGACCATCGGGTGTAACCGCCAAGGCGGCAATGGTATTGAACTTGGCACTGGTGGCCAGATAGTGCTCCGCCTCGAAACAGTCGCAGCCACGTTCTAGGCAATTGCATTTGGATTCGGCACCGGCAAAGGCAGCTATCCTACCATCGGTTCCAATAACTCTCACACGATTGATTCTCTGCGAGTCACTTTCGGCCACATACAGCTCACCCAAAGGACCAAAGGCTATGGACTGAGGCATCACCAAAGTAGCATGAGTGGCCAAGTCCGTATCATAAGCAGTAGAAGCAGTGGCACAGTGTAAAGGACGTCCGGAAATGACTCTCACCCGTCCATCAGGAGTCATGCGTAAGATCATGTGATCATCTATGATGTGCAAGGTATTGTCCATGGGTGAAACAGCCAATTCCGTGGGCCAGCGTAAATGCATCTCCTCCAGTTTCAATGTACCCTCACAGGGTATGGGCTTCCAGTGTGACTTGTGCATATGATTTCCAATCAAAGTGCTGACAATGCCATCTCGATCCACCATTCGGATGTTGGTGCCATCGGCAAAGTATAAAATATTATCACTGGAAATGGCTATGCCCTTGGGATAGGCCAATTTGGCATCTTTGGCCAGAGCACCATCACCACAGTGCGCCTCATCACCGGGTAGACAACGTTCGCCCGAACCCACAATGGCCTCCCAGTTCAATTCGGGTTGTGTATAGTCGCTGGTATCACGTACTCTGATAATCTGATGCGACTCCGGGTCGGAGACATAAAGGGTACCATCTAGTGGACTCAAAGCCATGTGATAGCGATATGAAACTCGAGTGGCATTCAACTTGACTACGGTACGTATGCTGCCATCGGTCATGATGCGGCGTATATAGTTGAAGTCACCCACAAATAGACTACCATCCGGGGCAGCAGCCAAGGCCACAGGAGCCAGCAGACGTTGTTTCATGGCCAGACCATCACAGTCCAAACACTCCAGGGGTCGTTGATGTCCATCACCCATGGTGGTGAGTATGATGCGGGGTTTGTTTCTCAAATATATATTCGAACCATCTCCCTTCTGTAGTATGCCCTCATGGAAGTTGTAGCGATGATGTATGTCCAAGTTCCAGCCACCCACCTCAGAGATGGACATGTCATGACCACTCAGCTTAGTGGTTTGTATATCCCATACAATGTCTTTGCAATCGGTGTACTGGTAGCCCACTCTAACCATAGCTGTGGTTACTCCATACACGCGCTGTCTGTAGATATTCAAACGATTCCAGGCGTAGGTGAATTTAATGCCAGGATCAGCTTCAAATACGCGTTCAAACAGTATTCCCTCGATGGTGATACGCAAGTGTATGAGATGCAGTGATGCGGGTATGGTATCCGGTGTCAGTTGTAGCTTAATGGTAGACAAATAGCCCGCGGCTCTTGAGGAATGGTACACCAAATTCAGACCAGTGCCAGGTATTTGTAGAGATTCTTGTATGACCTGCGACTCAGCCAAGATGGCACTTCGATCGGGGCAAGCACCCTGAAAGCCATGTTTCCATGAAGCCAACACCACGGGTTTCATCAGATCATAGTCATGGGAGAAGCAGGTATGTGTTGTGGTGGTAGCCAAACCCTTTTCCTCAGACATGCTCATGGTGACCACATCAATAATGACCACCTCGTTCCAGGGCACTTGTACTATGCGTGACTGTGGACGGAAGGGGGCACGTCCAAATTGTAGGGTGACAGCGCCACCACCATTAACCATCAAATCGAACCAGCCATCATCTCGGGTAAGAGTAAAGCCTTCCAGTAGAGTGGTCGTTGACACACGTACACCCACTAGGCCCATGCCCAGTGAGGTAACCACGCGTCCACGTATGACGGCCGAACGGCTGTAGGGGATAATCATAAATTCTCATTAGTCAAGTCTTATAGGGATGGCATTTTCGTCTGTTCTTTCTAGCAAGCATTTAGGACTACGATTTGGAGCAACAACTTAAAATATAAAAGTACAACTCATAAGTTAAGATTCACACGCACAGAACAAAAGACGACTCGTTGAAACACATAAAGGTTGTACAATTTGATGTTTATGTGATATATATATATATAAATATTGTATAGATCTGTGACCTAGCCAAGTACCTAGCATAGCTTAGATATATATGTATGTAAGTAACCTGAGGTTGTCTGGCCTACTCACTGCAGCGAGTAAACTTAAAAATAAACTACCAAATAAAATAAACTACTCTAAAGAAGAAATCATAATCAAAACGAGAGTGTACCAAACAACCATTGAGCATTAGTAGTAGAGTAGTAGTTCATTTTAGTACCGCTTTTCGCTTGCTTACCTTGCATTGAAATAATTCCAAAAAATGCTGTTAGTTTGTTTTAGGATTTTCAGTAACGAGTAACGAGTAGCGGAAGCGCCAACGTTAGTTTAAGGCAAAGCATTTGGAATTCGTTCGATTTTCGAGTGTGTGGGTTTAATGTGTGGTTGGTTAGTAGCGAGTAGAAGTAACGAGTAGAGTTGGTATTAATTTAGTATTGTGAGTTTATTGGTAGAAAAAAGAGAGCAGAGAGAAAAATAATTGAATTAGCTTGATTCTCCATTTGTTTTAGGTTTCTATGAAGGTGTTTGTTTTATTTTTTTCTGTACTGTGTTGTTAGACACCCCAAAACCCCTCACACATTTACTAGCTAACTTATTTGGCTTTACTTAATATCATAGTAATATAAATCTCAGCTTAAGTCTAGGATGTTTTTTTTTTTTGGTTCGTTTTATGTTTTTACAAAGGACATATAGGGGATTTATATTTACAAGATTTTATTTAACCTTTATGTTACCAGAGTTGTGAATATATTATATTAGTAGTGCGATTTGGTTTAAAAAAAAACTTAGACGGTATTCACTATTTCTTGTAAAATGAAAACTTTCGAGTTAAAGTTTTGTATTTTTCGCCTGAATGCATAACTCATAAGCTGATAGTTTTTATTATCGTTAGTGTGTAGAAAGATCCTTCTACTTAAAAACTTTCTGGACTTTGCAATGGTTTTGGGTTTATATTAAAAAAAATGCTGATGCACCGGCAAATCTTACAGCCTAACGATCCATCTAACGCTTATTCCTTAATATTGGTTGAACATTTTCTATACTCGAGCAGCACGATACCAAGTATATCTATATGATACTTTGATTAATTGTATATCACCTCAACATACCCACAAACATGATCAGTGTGGTAATCTAAAAACATTGTTAAACAGCTGTAATCTATAATAATTTTTGTAATATGTGTGATTTCTTTAAACCTGGGCTTTGGTTGTAAATACTAATACTAATAGATCCGATAATAATTTATTCTATTGAAATTTGAGTTTATTTCAAACATTTCATACCCTGACGTATTGTATGTACGATGATGATTATCTGGAAACTGTCTTTCTTATGACTGAATTTTCGGTATTCGCTCAAGTCTATTAAGATTCAAGGTTGCTTCGCTCTTAGTTGGGATTTTGATAAGGGATGATGTGTGAAATCCGATGGATTGGATGAACATTTGACTGTCAAGGATACCACAGAACCCTTGACAGAAGAACAAAGAAATGTGAAAGAATCATACAAATTATGTCGTTAATCAAAGACCTAGAAATCAACAAGATGCGTAACGGCCATGCAAAATCGAAGGTCGACATCAGAAATCTGCAAGAGTGCCTGTTTTCTTGACTCGAGTATACTTGTTGTAAATGCATCTTGGGTATGATTTTCCTCTCAAAATATGAAGTTAGTTCAGTGACAGGTCTCAGTTTTGAGCGGGTGTCAAATTTACTTGATCCTGCTTTGAGTTAGACCTCACGATGCTTTCGTCTTTGAGCGGGCGGTCGCACGCAGACTTTGCAGGTTACATACCAATTTTACTCAGACACACGTTCTTCGCATTTGTTGGATTCTAAAGCACGCGTCACGCTTGCCTACTCAGGGTAGGGAAAGGCATATCCGACTTAAGTATATGAATAAATTTAATAAAGATCCTTACAAAAATAAGTATAATAAACATGTGTAAGTCTTTTCCACGAACGACGGTCCAAGGCATTTATTTTAAAATTCTAAAATATTTTCATAAAAAACATAGGTTAAATGCTCGCTCAAATTTAAAGGGTATGCAAACTTCTTCATACCTTTTTTCAGTGGGCGTAGGCAAAATTGCAAAAACAATACACACAGAATTCAGTTCTGCTGACGTCGACGTCAAAGCAGGGATGAATTTGACGAGAAGTGAAGGAAACGAACAGAAGCCGAAGACATATCAGAGAGCAGACACACAAGGTCACCAGTAAAAAAAATCCACAAGAGGCAAGCATGAGTAAAAAAATACTTAAGGTGAGAAAGCGATACATAGAAAATGCGTTGCTTGAATTGTTGGTGGATAATTTCACACTCAAATTTTAGGGTTCCCTGTTTGTATGAGTATTTCCTATACGCTACGCGAGTCTTTTCGGCACTTAAGTGCGAGACGCAAATATGCCGCGAGTAGAAATACTACTGTATACATTTTGTTGGAGTAGTCGGAATATCCGAGTGCGAAAATATCAAGTACTTATGCAGTGCACTTGCAGTTGCGGTGCACTAGTGCAGATCTCTGGTCCACATTGAATTTTCCCCTTGCCATTAACTTGTATGGCCGGTACTAATCTTTGTGAGTTCCAGGACTTTGGTTAAGGCCTAGTTGGGGTTTTGAAGTAAGCCTGAATCAAAACTGCAATCGACAAATCTAACAATAAAAAACCGGTAATATCTCAACAATATAGGACAGTTAATTATATTCACACAGCAGGGAGGCAGATGAGCACCGATGAGAGGGAACGATGACGCAATGGCAGACGAGGTAGAGCACTACCACCAACGGCAGCTGGACAAGAAGACTGATTGCGGACATAAGGCCGTGGGTAGGTATACAGCACGGACAAACCGACTTTTACCTAACACAGCTACTGACTGGCCATGGATGCTTCAATTCCTATCTTTATAGCAGCGATGTTCAAGAAGAGCGAGGCCAAAAAGTGATATTGTAAAGGTGTGCGATATCAAAGCGACACAGCACAGCTTTGAACTGCCCTGCTCGACGTCCGGGCATCGAATGCAAGCAAAGAGAGCGCTGCTTACGCTCATAAGCCCGACTTCAGCAAGCGCTCGGCTCGTGTGCGTGTAAATAGCCGATTGCGCTCGGTCCCTGGGGGCTATGGAGGAACATCGCTGCTTTATAGGTTTAAGCATGAGACAGATCCGATTTACACACACTGTACGAGGACCATAGAAGACGCAGAACATATATTCTTTGTCTGTCCGAGATTCGCTGCCGAACGGGAAGAGCTATGCCTAGGTATTTTGAAGCCATTTACAGTTATTGACTTTATGGATATTCTACTCAGCTCGCAAATCAATTGGAATGCTATTTGCACCATGGCTGCTGAGATTTTAAAATCCTTGCGTCGCGGTGAACGTCAGTGCAACTCGAGTTCAATCCCTAGATAGTAATCTAGTGGAGGCCTTCGTGGCATCTCCCCCCATGCGAAGTAATACTTAGCGCTAGTTCTACAAGAGGGAAACGGAATGTAGGGGTGGTTTTAGTGGGTGAGGAATTCCGAGTCCCACACTTCTTGGCTTTTAATGCTTTCCCCCGTATAAACAAAAAAACACAGCTGTTTGTTGCCTTAAGCTTTCAGTGAACCGAGGTAAAGCAACCTCCCAAAAAGGATCGATACTCCACCACGACAGTGCAAGATCTCACACAGCGGCTCACAGGCGAGCTTATGAGTACTTAAAACATCAAGAAGTTTGATCATCCACCTAAAAGACATTGATATGGCACTAGGCTCATTGCTTTAACAGCTTCTAATCAGTTCATTCTGGAGTTATTTATTTCAGAGGGTCAAAAACCTTGCAATAGTGCAGCGGTGGGCCACCAATGGTGCGAGGCGGTGATTGTGATTATTTGTGCAACCTACGATTCGGTGCTGAACAACCACAAATGTGCTGCTAGGGCACACTCAACAAATACCTAAATTCGCCAGAAACCTTTTCTTTTTTAATTTTTTTTAATAAAAGAATAATTTTTGTTTCCTTTTAAACCTAATTTTCTAGTCTTTATACGTAAAAAGGTAACACTACTGAAAACAGATCAGAATGCCTTTACAATTGAAATTTTAACACAGCTTTTGCATGAATATCCTGACTATATACATGTATGAACATTCTTTGGTAACATAAAGGTTAAAGGGATATTTGTTGTGTGTATGTATTTTTTTTTTTTTTTTGAGGAGGAATTGTTTTTAGACGAGGGCACAAAAACGAAAAAACATATAAAATTTAATTAATTATGCAAACTATTTTGAGATTATTATTTTCAGCTATACTTTTTTTTTGTACAGTTTATGATTTTATAGAAACGTCTGGCCAATTTTCGATTTTAAATTTTTGAAACTAAGGAAAACAAACTGGCTACTAGGAAGCACCTACCTTTCATTGAAGGTCTCCAATTTGGCATAGTTCTGGAGACTGCTCTCATCGATCAAGAATTTCATGCGCTCAAAGAACGAGGCAGTTATGGCCGGAGGTTGCTTTCGCAGAAGCACATCGATGGGTTTGGGAGCCGACACACACAACTGGGAGGTTTTACACACATGACTGGCACAACACTCGGGATCTTCGCAGTCAACTAGGCCATCTAAAGGGAAATTTAATTAAGTCATACGCCAACTTGTTAAGCTCCAACTTACCCTTATCATTGTCCTTGCTGTCACCGCAATTCAATTCCAAGGCTATGCCACAGTCGGGACCATCCCAGCCCTCATAGCAACGACATTCCCACTGCCCTTCGCCGCTAACCCGGCACTGACCATGTCCCGCACAACTATTGGGACATCCCTCGATGGTGCAATGCTTGCCATTCCAGCCGGTTACACACAGACAGGTGCCATTCTTGCACTGGCCATGTTCATTGCAGCGAGCATCGCATAACTTGGTGTTGCAATACTCGCCACCCCATTCGGCATCACAGGCACAGGCGTCACCCTCACAGCGACCATGTTGACCACAATCCAAATCGCACAGTTCCTTCGAGCAGTCATCACCACTCCATTTGGCCTCACAAGTGCAAGTCTGGGTATCCAAGTCGAAGGTGCCATGTCCCGAACAGTCGGGCAAACACTGTAGAGCATCTTGATCCATGGTAGCGCAGTCCGGACCCTTCCAACCCTTTTTGCAAATGCAAGTGCCATCAGCGCAGAAACCATGACCCGAACAGTTGGGATGGGGGCAGTCCACTACACACAGAAAAAGAGAGAAATAAGAACGGATTAGTTAAAAAATGCATATAACGAGTGTTGTGACTCGTTGCTCATGTCTCGCTGTTCCTAACTCTACCTTCTTCACAGAATTTCCCCTTGTAGCCGCGCATGCATTGACATTTGCCACTGACACAATGACCATGACCATTACAGTCAGCCACCTCGCACTCATCATGCCTCAAAGAGCACTCCTTGCCCTTCCAGCCTGGATTGCATATGCACTCGCCATTGATGTACTCGCCATGCTGAGAGCACAGTACCGGGCATACACTCTCGCTACAATCGTCGCCGCCAAAACCGGGATTACATTGACAGTGTCCCAGCAGGCATTGACCATTGCCCGAACAACCATTTGGACAATTCTGTGTCATATCCTCGGCTATGGCCGCATAGAAGGTCAATTCCTGTACATCGCCATCATCATTGTAGAGCGACACAAACCAATGACCCGGTTCCATGTAGCGTGTCACCTCGCGCGTTATGGATAGCTGCATTTGCATTTGTGTGAGTGTGATTGAGGTGGTATGGGGGTTTGGGTTGGTGCATGAAAGAAACACAAGGCGTTAGTAGACATAGACATTGAAGGTTAGTTTCATAAGTTACTCACATGTGCGGCACGAGCAGTGCGTGTACTAGCGCTAAAGCCACTTAAAACCTCTTTGAAATGATATTGGGTATGGGTAGGCAAAGCATTGCGACGTCCATAGACACCGATAGAGGCTCCACGCGGTATGGTATAGTCAAATTTTACATAAGCCGGCTCCGATTGATAGAATTGCATATTCCAATAGCTATAGGGCTGTATTTCCTTGGTTAATTTCTGTCCCAGAGTGATTTGACCAAAGGTAGTGCCATCTGGTGGGAAACTACGCGCCGGAAAAGTGCGAGCTCCTGTAGCAATTGCAGAGAATGATTTGGGTGATAGATTAGTTAAGATTGGAAGGTTAGTCTGTGATACGTAAAATGTACATATTTATAGAGTGAATTATAGAGGGAACCCCCGCCTAGTCTTAAGTTAAATGATTAACCCATATGTTGAAGCCTTTTATATTCATGCTTGAAGGTGATTTGTACAGATGTGTGGGAGTTATGAAGAAATGTTATTTGATATACTCTTTTTATAATATCAAAGAGTTTTAGTTACACAACTTAAGGATAAGAGTTATTCAGCTGTACAGCAATTGTAGTAAGGGTTAGGTATCTGGGTTGCTATTCGGTTTTATAGGTTATAAGTGGTTTCTTATCAGCCTAACAAATTGGGTCTAATGGAGGCCTTTTTAAACAATTTCGTTGGATGCTTGGAAGCGGGGACACGAACCCACGACCACGGCGTTTTAAGGCAACGGCCTTACCATCTGCACCACAGCACTTTTTGCATGCTAAGTGCTTAACATTTGACTGCTTTCTTTAAAGTGATTTGTCACAAAGTATGCTCGATAGAAGTGTGCGATAAGTACCGAAGTTCTGATTCGCAGAAAAGGTAAAGTAAAAAAAAACCAACAGAAGAGTCAGTGACAATGAGTTTAGTGAGTTATATTATCTAATAGAACCTGTTGCAATTTATCAGAAATAGCTTCATTTCATAAATATTTAGAGATTTTTGAAACTTTTTAGATATATATTTCAAGTGTAAGGACAGCTTATGAAGTTTTCTAGAACTTCCTTGGTTTCGAAATTAGTTGCTCACAGGCCAATTGAGTGAGAGTAGTCCGGGTTGGCTTGTTACTTATTATTTTGCAACCTTGATTAAGTGTTAAGTGTTATTAAAAGCGAGTCTGGGGGGTTAGTTAATCAGGGTTTAGAGAGAGAGAGCACACAAATCACCTTCTAGTATGAGTATAGGCATAACATCGGGGCATGCAAACTTGTCACCATCAGTAAATGAGGCATCAGCAATGTGATTATCAAATTCAGTGCTAGGAGTGTTAGTAGTAGTTGAAACAAGCACCGACGCCAATTCATGCTCATCCTCATCATCCTCTTCTTCATCTGGCTGATGATGACTCAAAATGGTAGCCATTTCTATATGGGGAGCTGTTGTTGTTGTTGTTGTAGAGGCAATGTCAACGTCATCTGTATATATGGGTAAAGCCGGGTGGGGCAGACAACTACAAGGACACTCGGGCATACGTGGCGGTGGTTCGGGTATACAATTATCCACCACATCAGATCTCTTTTCGTGCGTTAGAACCTGTTCCAAATTATGTGAACCTCCGCCCGTGGGCAAAGCCACATGAAGTGTATAAACAGAATCGCTGCTGTCGTCTGTGGCTATAGTAAGATTCACTAATATTCGTTTGCCAGGCCGATCAAAACTTTCGCTAACATAAGGCTTAAGGGGAGTAAGTTTTGTATGTATCTCATTGTCTATTTCCTGCGCTTTAAGCACTTCATTTTCATTTGCAGGTGGTGGTAGCTTTGATATGATTTCCTTGGCCATTTCAGTCTTGTACACCTCCTCCTCATTAGAGCTAGGGGCTGCATCCAGTTTAACTATATCAATATCATCAAAAGGCAGGGCATTGCCATCGTTCAGCATTAAGTCGGAGTTGGAGATATTTGTTTGAGGCTTGTCACTCTTTATTATTATTATTATTATTATATTCTCCTTTGATTTCAAAATCGTTTTCACTAACCATCATGGGTGAATATGTCTGGGTGTTGATTTCCACCGTGCTATCATCCTGGTTGTCACTTGTAGTCAAAGTTATCAACGTTGAGCTGCTGTTGTCAGTTTGATTATCATCATCAATAACAGCAACAAATGTGCTGGTCTCCTGCTCCAGCTCCTGTCCCGCCTTCTCTGTGACCAGCGTTGTACCTGCCTGGCGCAAATTGCCGTTTAATGATTTGCCAAATTGTTGCCTAGTCTTAGACTTCGGCTCCTCTTCATTTTCATAGTCAACGTCATGGCTTTCGTCCAATATGGCATCGATTTTGTGCAAAGTTTTATCGTAATTACTTTGCTTTTCATTCTCCAAGGACTCTTTCACAATTTCTTTGTAGTTGTTTGTTGTAGTTAGAGTCGGCTTCTGGTCCAGGTCCTGGCTTTCATTTGTAATTAAGTCGCTGAAAGTTTGCACCCCCTCGATTAAACTTCGTCGTTGACGTCTCTTGACTGACAGCTGCGTTGACATTGCTCTACCTGTTCCTCCTAAACAGGCAACATAAACATAAGGTAAATTTTTCAGGGAGGGCGGCACGAGTATCATTTGTGGTTAGCTACCGTAAAACCCACTCAAGCTCAAATTAGGCATAGAAATGTGTTTTTAATTCAATTTAAGATATCTGACTGTCAAAAAATTTCGAAAGAGAGAGTGAGAGAGAGATAGAGAGGAAAATAAACTTTTTAAAAGCTTAATTGTCGTATGTGTCGAGAGTGGCCTAAAAATAAATAATCAAATTAACCGCGGGTTTTCTGTGGGAAGGAAATGTAAGTACAGTTGTCAAAAAAAAACGTATATTCCCAGTGGACCAGAGAACGATAGTAAAACGAAACTATCTTAGAATGTTCGTAAACGGACTTACAAACGAGACAAATATGCAAACGTCGGCAAAAGTTTCGCTAACATAAGCGGGCTTAAAAACGAGTGATATGCGGGTGAAAAATGATACACAAAAATGAAGAGGACAAAGAAGGGCGGAAAGTAGTTAGCGGCGACGAAAGACCCAGCGGGCTTAAAAACGAGCGATATGCGGAAGAAACATCTGAGCAGGCAATAGCCAAACATTTTTTTCCGATTTTGTCTCTCTCTGCAGTGCGTTTTGCAGCAGGCAAAATGACAAAACTTTTCGGTAAATGCGATTTGTTGTTGCACGCGGTGCGTTTATCAGAAAAGGCCCGTAAAAGATATCGTAAATGGCTCGCAAATGAATCATTAGCGAGCTATCGAATACGAAACTTTCACTGCCACAAACTGAGCGACCAGTGATTCATTTTCGTATCGTTTTCGGATCTGTTTGCGATAGCTTTCAACGTTTTTGTTTCTCTCGTTTGCAATATCGTTTTCGAGGTTTTGGTCCACTGGGATACAATATTCACTCAAAAAATGCTTATCAAATGAATTCAATGTCCTAAGGAATTCAATCTCTTTAATTAAAGAGAATTTTAATAAATTTAAGCCTTTAATGATTGGCCCAAGCGTTTTGAACTTGAACCAGTCCAAATTTTTTTACTTCAGTATATTTTTAAGATTACATGTACATAAAACCTTAAGATCAAGTAGCATTTTAGAAATGTGGCAATAAGCGTAAGCGATGGTTCAGTGCAGCGGTACGCACGAAATTTGATTTTGGGAGCAGTCCGACAACAATAACACAAAAACATCTCTTATAACACAGTGCACCATAAAATTTTGATACCAAAGCGAGCCACTAAATTTGAAAGGTACTTATGGTAGTTGAAAAACCCTGGCTGGGTTTGATCTGATTGACAAAGGCTTTTTTGTAATAGACTCCTGAAGTTTTCATAGGAAAATAGGTTTTTTTTTTTAAATTTTTGTTTGTTCAGGTCGATATCTCATAAACTTTTTGGAATTTTACTTTACTGTCTTGAGCTATTTTTTAGCTCTTAACCAGGCCTACAAAACACTTCTTTTGACTAGCTCAACAAAATAATGAGATCACGACAATTTAAAAAAAATATCAATATTTTCCATTGTTTTTTACGGATTTCACTTTTATATTGAAAATCGCCACCAAGAATGTGGATACGAAATAAGAGAAACATTTTTTATTCGATTATTCTAATGAATAGTTTCGACTTGGATACCAGAGAACTGCAACGAACCGCCAGGAGTACAATCGCGCAGCGCTTAAGGCTTGTCTGACTTGAGTATTGCCCTTACTCATACTCAAGTTGACTCAGCGCTTCGGCCGCGAGTCGACGCAAAGCCCCTTGTTACAAAATCGAAGTTCTGATGCGAGCCGTCATGAGTAAAGATCGTTCGGAACAAATACTTGCGATTCATCCTAGCTTCGGACGCGAATTACCGAGAGTACTTGTTGCCGAAGTCAAATATCCGCTGCGATCTGTCGATCAACGCTTGTACACAATCGTCACAAGCACACAAAAAACAACAATTTGTAAGCGCAAAAGAGATAGCATGATGGCCTATTTTTTGCATTTGTATTTTGCATACGCTTTCTCTTTCCTTCTAGTGGCATGTTGATGTTTGAAGTTTTCAAAAGACAACAACAATTACAAAAGAGGCTTGTCGACGCTCGCCGTCAGCCAGCAGAGTACGTACGAGTAAATTCCGTTGCGCGTACGATTAATCAAGAGTAGAGTGTTAAAAAGGCTTATTTTGACTCGTGTTATGAAAAGCTTGTTCATATTCTGACTCAATGTGCTTGCGATCATTTCGAGTGTGTCGAACCAATTCGACGAGTGCAACCAAGACAAGTAAACGCGCGATTCTGATCGAACATTAGAGACTTTTTTCAGGTCTCTGTTGGATACTCATAAAATTTTAAATAAATCTCATAAAATTAATTTTTCGTAGGGATTGGTCTACTCTGTAAATATCGTCACTGTCTCCGGACTCAATGCTTTTGGTGGTGGACTTGAATCGGAATGTGGCTGTGAAAGGGAGGCATGGGATCAGGCAAGTACATTTTCTTAGACATTTTCTTTCTGTTTATACCGCTTATGAAATTAAGTTATGCACATGTAGCACTTCTCCTAAGTATGTCCATTTGGAGCTGTCCATATGACCGGCGTATCAAATGGCTTTTGTTCTTGTTTTTTTTTTCAACCAGTCTAAAATAAAGTAACGTCTGCATACTGTATTTGGCGTCCACGAACGATCAAACCAATCTGGTTGATCAGAGTACGCACTTTAGAAGCCACAAACATAACAAAATAGATCAAGCTTCCAACAGTTCTCCATTTTTAAGTTATTTCTTTTCTGTTTGCACTTCACTGAATAAGATTAGATTTCAATGTTGAAATGAAGAAAAGTAAAGAGTACCAAAAAAATAACGGGTGTTCGATATTCAATATTTACCGCAATTTCGAGAACAAAACATGGGTAGTTTATTTGTTTGCTACTGCAAATAACTTATGCATTAAAACACCCAAAAATAGCTGGTTGCCTAGACAGTAGTGTTTCAAGAATTTCCCGATTCTCTTATCAGTAGACTTAGCTAATGACTGCTGACTGTCTCTATACGCAATCACAACCTTAAGCAGTTGGGAACTGCAATACGCAATTAAAGCAAAAGCAGACAATCAATGCAATGTTAGTCGCCTTTTTGGAGTTAATGCTTAAGCTTTTAGGCTAAAGTTCTAAGTGAGAATGCTTGAAGTCCGTTAAATTTGAGCGCAACCATTCAAACATTAATTTGCTAACAATTTTCTCAAAAATACGATATTCTTTTAGATTTTCGTCATTTCAAAAACTAAGCTTCCCCATTTTCTCTGTCCAAAAAAGTTTTCTGCTGTCAATTTTTTTGACACAAAAATATTTAATTAATGGCATATTTTTAAGCTTTAACTAAAAACCAAAAGAAAAGATCTAATGAAAAAGACATTCGAGGCAATCCCTAAAGTCAGATGTAGGCGTCTGTCAAAACCAAACTTCCAGCTAAGAAAACAATAAACTTTTTTTTTATCGTCGTCGCCAGAGGGCGCTTTATGCTAAATACGCATCTCCCTTTTTCTCATCTTCTCTCTCTCTTCTCTTCTTTTTGTGCGAAAGTTGCGAAAACTCATTTAAAAATAATTAAAACTTCTGCATAATTACCTCCATTATTGGCATTCGCCAAAGACGAGGATAGCGACGATGAAGGCGTCAACGACGATTGCGACGATGAGGTGGCCGCCGAAGATGTAGCCTCCGCTGAAGCCGAGGTCGATTGTAAGCCCTGAGCCTGTCCGCTATTCGATGTGGCCGTAGTCACTGTCGCCGTAGCCGAACCTCCAGCACCATTTCCGGCAGCTCCAATTCCTATGCCTTGTCCCAAACCATTTTTCGCCCGTACCGAGGTGTTGTGTAATTTTGATAGATCCGTATTTGTGCTCTTGGCGGCCGTCACTTCGGAGGCCTCATTGCCGACTAGAACTGTACATGGTGCGGACTGTGACCAGTGCAGCACACCGGTACCGGTCAACAGGATCAAGAGCAGGCAGAGCACTACCAATGCCGAGGTGGCGCCGATGCTGACGCAGTGGGCCGAGCAGCGTGCGGCCAGATCCTTGCGAAAGTTCATCGGCGCTGAGTAATGATGCGAGGGCAAACCGTTCATGGCGCTACGCGGTGGCAGCACCGGACCCATGCAACCTTGCGTGCTGCGCTCGTAGCCGCCCTTCAGTGTGTCTTTTGTGGGAGTGGAACAGGCTGAGCCGCTTTTGAAATCGATGGGTGAGCCCTTGTTGATGTCTGCAAAAAAAGAGAAAAAAGGAAGAACATTGTATTTTTGCTTTTGGCACAAATTTCATTTGTATAAAAGGATTTGCACAAGGATAACAAACTGACATTCAACATAACCTCAAACAAAACGACGAGGACAGACGTATAAAAAGTAAGCAAAGAAAATGACCAGCGACAATGGCAATGGCGGGTGTGGTGAAGTGAAGTGAAAAAAAGGCAAAGGCAAAAGCGCTGACAGCACCCAGGAGGAGGTAGCAGCAGGAGCAGCATAAGTTGAAATCATTTGTTGACGCCATGATGATAATTCGATTATGTGACGTGCAATGGCGCTCAGAGGGGGTGAGCGGAGGAGACATTTAAAATGGAGTTCAGTTCAGGGTTGGGTCCCAGTAGACGCCAAAATGACCAGGAAATGAAAAAACAAGGAACATGCAGATGAAAAAAAAAAAATTGAACAGGTGACTGGGGATCAATGTCGCAGTTGGTATGGATGTCAATATGAGCTAAGGATTTTGTAACTGATAGCTTGAAATTTGGTTGCTAAATGACAGTTTTAGCTAGAGAAATTATTGAAATGAATGGTATGAAAATGTTTAGACATTTGCTCAAAATAAAAAACAAAAATTTTACTACCAGATTTTAGGCGGAAAGCTGAATTTTCTGAACTGAGGTCTGAACTGTTTTAGAAGTTTATTACTTTGCGCTTAAATCAAGAAGCAACTATCTCAATAGTAAGGAAAGGTCTAGATGTGAGCTCATCATTTTGATTTAAAGTGTAATTTTTACATTCTAAAATATTTGAAAAATTCAGATTAATTAAAGATCATTTTATAACCTTACATTGAGCTCCAAATAGTCTTCTACATAGAGCTATCTGTCACATCAACTTAGAAATAACCAAATAAATTGGAAGTTTGTCTGACACATAGCAGCTATATAGAAAATAGGAAAACAATTTAAGCACATTCAAATATGACAAATTCCTGAAATTATAAAAATTAATTTTTTAGTTCTTCGATGCGGTTTTTTTACACTTGTTAGCTAGATAGAATAGGTCTAAGGCATCTGCAAACTAAATCTGTCTGAATTGGTTTTGTGAGGATTTGAAAATCTGAAATTATAAGCAAAAAGTGGTACTAATTTTTTTCAGTTACTCTTAATTTATGGATTTGTAGTCCTGGACTAAATACATAACGCTTTTATGGCAAAGCTGTCTTTACACTTGTCATATATCTATCTCCAAATCAGCGGTGGGTAAGCCCTTGCTCCCATTACTCCCAAAATTCATTTTACAGCAACTGGCGATATGCAGACGCATTACAAATTTCTTTGCTTCTTGGCGCCACCGCACACAACGAGATAGATCAATAAGTGCAATTGCCTTGATTCGAAACGAAAACGACAACAAATCTATTGCTTATAGGGGCATGGCGCCAGTTGTGTGCACGGCAGAGACGACTGCAAAAACAAGTATGTACATGCAGTGTTTCTCTGTGTTGTGGACTCGAGCATCGGTAATAGGGGTGTTTTTTCTGTTGTTTTTGTTGGACTACTCCCAAAATCAAATTTCGTCCCCACTGCTGCTCTAAATTAATCTAGAAATTCCTTTTAAATAGATCCTTTTCTACTTCACCAAATAAGTGCACGTATTCTAAATATTTACAGTTATTTTCGGTGCTTTCACTACTATTAAGAATCTCTAGAGATTTTGGCTTCGGTTGGCTTGCAAATCGCTCGAGAAATCCGTCGGTGACCCAGAAATTCGAGAGATTTTGTTTTCTTCGAAAGTCTAGTTAAAAGATGTGTGTATAAGATTATAGTCCTACTACAAAAACAGTGCTAAATTGCGTGTTGGTTGGTTTGCCAAAATCTCCTAACAAATTCAGAGGTTTGAAATTAACCGAAAGGATTTTAGACGAAATTTGCTTTTGGGTTGGAATTTGGTTGAAAGAGTTTTTGGGACACCGCCGTGTTTGGATTTGGTTGGAAGAGATTTCTGGTACACCCGTTTGACAAGTGAAAGTCACTTACAACGTTAAACGGAGTTCAGAATCGTTCGAACATCTGTAGTTTCGAAATAATTGTACATGTCAATTCATTCAAATGTACACTTCTTTCATCTGTTCACCTTTTAGTACATGCTGATCACACAAACTTATGTAGTTAACTTTACAAAGATGCTTTTCTAAACAAGGGTGAAAATCGCTTGAGTTCGAATTGGTTCAGTTTTGTGGTTTAATGACATTTTAAAAACCCGTGTTTCATGGTTTTCATAGCTAGGCAAACCGTGATTTTGGTTCGGTTCAGTGGTTCAAAATTAATTTATTATCGTATCCGTTCCAAATTTCAAAACTTTTTTGAATAAAGATTCGACTTTTGGCATTTGTATTGAAAGTTTTTCTCCTAGCTAACAATAAAATAGCGTAGAATATCAATTAAAATGTGGTTATAACAAATTGAGAAAGTATGCAAGCCCTGACCTTGCAATAGGGCCTCCATATCAATTAGATTTGGAAAAAAAAGAAAAGAGTCCCCACCCATATCTTTACCAACGTTAAAGAACGAGCTTTAAATTACGGCATGGTCCTTCGAGCCGGATATTCTGGATCCCAAAAGCAAAATAACTTGTTTCAGTTATATACATTTGTTAACAGCTCTAGAGGTTGGAGTTTCGTGGATCTTTACAAAAACTTTCGTTCAATTTAACTTCCTTATTTAATACCATTGTTAGAGCTACCTTTATTATCTTAGACGTAAGTGTGTTGATAAGCTCTTTCTGAGGTAGCCTGATTTTGTGGTGATAAGCTGTTTCTAAGGTAGCCCCATTTAAACATCAAACTTGTTCAAAAAGGAATCGAAACGAACCGTTTTGATTTGCGGATAACGATGCGGATAAACCTGATTATAACTAAATGAAAGTGCAAAGCGACATGTGTGCTTGGGCTCACAGAATATACTAATTTATGAATTTTTCCAAAAAGGGTGGAACGTAAAAAGAAAAATAGTTGCGAAAGGGCGTGATTGGGAATGATTGTCTTGTACCGTCCCCAACTGTACTATAAATGAACGAAATTTGACCACTTAAAGACCAAAGTAGTCGGCTATAAAAATACTTCAGCATTGTTTTAGTGATCTATTACATCGATGAAATTTGGCTTCACTGCTACCTCACTACCATTAATTTCGACCATTTATCGTAGCATACATACTTTGTCGTGTCTCCCATTACTATTAATGACTCCACAGCACTTTCATCTCATTGGAGCTTCCTATACTGTTTTTTCTTTTTTGCGTTTTTTTTAAACCATCTCCAGCGCCCATTAACTTGTGTGAATTTATATCAGTCATTGGCCCAGCACCCATCGACTGACTGCTATTATGCGTTCGTTAATTATTCACACACATAGCAGGGTACGCTAACCCCTCCCATCACCTCCATAGTTGCCACACGTTTTGGTCATAAAAATTGCCCAACCCCTCGACTAACCGACACGCCCCCTTAACGAGGCAACTAACTTTCAGACAGACAGACTTTCAGCTTAACCTTTGCGGGATTGCGAATCTCCTTTTTCTGGACATTTATGCATTTCCTTAACCCACACACAGACGCATATGGAAAGATCTTGACATTAAATAAATCTAACATATATATTGTGTATATAAGTACATATATACCCTTAGTGGGCATCTTTAATATAAAAAATGACGCAGACATTATTCACGCTATCATTGGGGCAGAGAGCAGCAGCAGCAAATGCTTTTGGCCATATCCATTTTGGGTGTCCCCACTCCAAAACTATGCTCTTACGGGTTTCACATACTCATTGGCATACAGACTGTGGGTCGTTTTTGGTTGAAATTACTACAATTTTTCGTAAAAGCGAACGTTTGTCACACAGCAAACGAAACGATTTTCTCCATACTACAAACATACATACATACATACGCATTTATGCCACATGCGACAAATGTGTGTGTGTGTGTGTGCGAGTGGGCATGTGTCTGTCTACCGCAAAATGTGTAACCGAGTCTGGCATTGATAGCAACATGCGTTCTCCCATACTCTGCTTGGAATTTTTTTGGTCTCTTTTTGTGTAAATACTCATATAACCTCAAATAATTTTAACATCTGTGGGGTAGTGAAGAGAAGTTTTTGGAACAAGTTTGGAGGCAGTTTTATTATAATTCGCAAAATTTTGTAGCATACCCTTTGGGATATATCATATAAATAGAGCTTTGGTTCTTTTTCTAAACATCCCTTAAAAAGATTGAATAGTTTTGAAAAAGCATAAATTTATTTTTGGAAAACAAGATTTATTTTTGAACAAAGTCTACTTTTAGCTTGTTACCACATTTTTTTCCAATTTTTTTATATTCGAAGAGTTAAAAGGGTAAACTAAAGCCGTGAAAATGTATGTCACACGCAGAAGGATGCATCTTCCATATCATAAAGTATAGATATTCTTGATCAACATCAAAAGATGAATCGATATAGCCACTTCCGTCTGTCCGCTGTATAGATATCTATAGGAATATCGCCTTCTGTCATACATAATAAAAAAAGTTGCATACTTTTCGGCTTTCGTTAAGGAACACAACATATAATCGGAATCGGGCAGGGCCGACATTAGCTTACGATATCGTTATTTCCTAGTATTATTCTCTATTTGCTATTTTCGCTGCCAAAATTAAATAAGGCAGCTTGCTCAAGATTTGACAGTAGTCTGTTATCAAATGATAGAAAAAAAGTAAATCTCTTTGTTAAAATCAAAGAGTAAGCTGGAATTCCCTTGTTATATTTCAGCTGTTTCTTGCGGATCCCAGACATGTGCTTAGCCACAATCATGAGTCTAGCCAAGTGTAAAAGCGTTGCTCATAGCTCTGATTCAGTTTCAGGGTTCACCTACTATACACGACATGCTCGGATGCTTTCCTCATCCCTTGCTGGTTCGGTTGAGTTTGATAAGTTTGCTGCTTAATTGCAATTAAATGGCATTTCAATGAACTTTCCTGCCTTGCCTTAACCCTCATGCGACTATAAACATAAATTAGTGGCTATAAAAAGCGTTTTTTTCGGGGGGTGAAATTAAATTTTTGGTTTATTAAATTTCATTTTATTGCCTTGATATTTAATGTAGATGGAAAAATGTTGTAACATTTTGGGCCTTGCGGCTGCAAGTAAATCGCTTAAATTAAAATAACACCCAGAAAGCTAAGGGGAACAATAAAAATAGTGTGGCCAAAGCAGCTGGCATTTATGTCAACCCCCTGGGCCACAAATGATGGCAACAAGCTGACGCAACGTTTTGCCACTCCCCTGTCCTTACACAAATGTGATTTATGCTGCGTGCAATTTAACATTTTTAATAATATTAAAATTACAAATTTATATACATTTTGTATGCGTGCGAGTGTGTGTTTGTTGCAAGGTGTTTTAGTCCAATAAACACTAAGCAAGGGGCGTGGGGCGTTGGGCAAGTTTGCCTGGCTTGATTTCATTTTAATTGGCTTTCCAGACGGCTGCGTTTTCTCCACTTCACCCCACGCTATGTCTCTGACTCTTGAAGCAAATTAAGAAGCGCTCTTCAACGAAGGCTATGAAAATTCTTGGCTATGTTGAAATACATATAAATTTATATACACATATATAATTAAAAATGATTTCAACTTTACTAAAGACGTTGAAAGTTCAAGCCATGCCAACAGGTATACTTGTACATGAGAGACATAAAGTGAAAACAGTCTAGAGGGAATTGTTGAAGATGAGAAAGTGGGAAAAAACTTTTTCTTGAGGGAAGCGATTTAAAATACAATAAAAAATATATATTTTGCTTGAAAAATGCTGCAAATACTAAATGCGGGACTCCAAAGTGATAAAACCAGGGATGCGAACCGGTTCTGAACCGAACCGAACCAGTAATTCCAGATGTTATACCGAACCGCAAACCGAATCGGCGTCCATTCGAAAATACTGAACCAAGACTTACAAATCTTGGGAGTTTTACATGAATCTTGGGAGTTTTACTTAATCTTTAGACAGGATTACAGCTTTTAAAGTGATATCATTGTAGACGAAGACAGCACATCCGACTATTTAAATGTTTTGTAGAAATACAATTTCGAAATTTTCGAAAAGTCACATATGCACTTTAGAAATCAATATATTTCATATATTGAAGCAAAAGTTTGGGGGAAAAGAAACAATTGGTGCGCTTTAACTTCTTAAAAAGTTTTCCCGTATCAAATAGCTTTCTCTAATACCTCTAAAAACCTGAACTAATACTTTATAATGTGTTCGAACCCAGCGGATCTCACTTTATTTTATTTCAAATAGTATGTCCCACCTAGATTTATAGTATTTCAAACTTCTGCAGCTTAAAAAATCCACAATAAATTACTTTCTAAACAGGTTTGAGAACATTTTTGAGTGTTAGACTTTAGAATGGGCTTAAAGGGTTAAGATTCGGTAGAATTAAGGGCGATCCTAGAACAAAAAGAAGTTTTTGACATAGTTTTGGATTTGCAGCCTCTTCAAAAGTCCAAAAAAATTACTTTTCGAGCAGATTTTAGGGAAAGTTGCGACGATATACTCAAGGAAGGGCTTTAAGATTTGAGATAAGGCGATCCAAGAAAATAGTGGAGTTTTTTAATCGTTTCGAAACTTCGGAAAAATATTCTTTCCGCACAGACTTACGAAAGTTTTTAAGGCTTGAGACTCGGCGAAATTAAAGACGATCATTGAACAGAAATACCATTTTGCCAACTTTTCGACCTGCCTTAGCCTTGAAAGTCCAGAAAAAATAGCTTTCCGCACAGATTTAAGCAAAATTCGGGACACAATTCTTAAGTAGAGAATTTGAGGATTCATATTCGGCGATCTTAGAAATAAGTTTTTGTAATTTTTTTAAACTAATCGTAATTTCAAGATTCCATGAAAAAATCGGGTTAAAATACTCAAGGTCGGGTTCTAATGGTTGAGATTTGACATAAACAGAACATAAATTTCATTGCGAATTCATTTTCGCGCAGATTTGAAAGAAGATCGGGATTATTTCCATAAACGGAGACCGGCCTTCATTAAATTTATAATAAATTAAGACTGAACCAGTGAACCGAACCGAAAACGCGGTTCAGTTGGTTTCAAAAACCATATATTAAACCGAACCGGTGGTTTAAAAACTGTGTGAGCCACTGAACCGAATCAGTTCTTATTTTCGATCGGTTTGCATCCCTGGATAAAACATCTTAATTTTTTCAGTGCCAAAAATATTATATAAATGGCGACAAAGTAATGAGTTTAAAATTCTTAAATACTACCATGATAACTAACGGGAAGTATCGACAAAATCAGGACAATAAAGTGCTTTGAAGTTCATATTACGAAAATATGGCGCCCAAGGAAAGGGCTTTAGTGCACAACTTGGAAATAGCGCGTTATATGTTATGTAAAGTGCGCTTATACAATGTCAGTAATGCTTAAATACTACCATGATAACAAATAACGTCAAATTCGGGACCACAAAGTGCTCTGAAATACATATTACATAGAACTGGCGCCCAAGGAAAGGACCGTAGTGCACTCTTAAAAGCTTTAATACAGTATCATTAATGAAGGATGATATATCGCTTAACTATTACAGTTTCTATAAGGTTTCTTTTATAAAATATTCTAAAACAGAGCTCAATATGCATTTCGCTTAGTTTTTACGTTAATGAAGTCCAATGTTAATGACTTAACTATCTAAATAAAATACATATAGATGCACAGCGGTTCGCTTTGTTTAGGTCACTTATATATAATTATCTCTTGCTGTTCTTTCTGACGGATGGGTATTACTTAACACATATAAAGAATGTGCAACATAATAATGTCTAAAAAACACAATTTGCTGTACGCAATGCCTTTTGGAATTAAATCTGAAGAAGAGAGTAGCTAATAGACATCGATTGTTCTGTGTGGAGTATGCAGCACATGCTCTATTAATAAATACATGTGAGTACTGGATCCAGCGTTTAAAATGTGGCTATTTTGGTAAAACAGTCAATGAGCATGAGGAAATCTAGTTAAGCAGATGAAACCGTAAATTGGTTCGATTTCGCCATTGGATAACGGTGGACAACATCTTGAGGAAACTTATTGCACTAATTTCTCAATGTAAAAACCCTTTAAACATATTTATTCACCCAACAATTTTACACAAATTCAACAAGACCACATCATTCGGAACTCGGAAAACTCGGAGACTCGGAAAAGTTACACAGTTCTAGGGCACAGCCTAATCAATCTAATACAGCTGACCAGATGCACTCTCCGAGCATACTTGACTACAAAATCCGTTGATTACGTAGAAAGTAGGCTGAATGATTTCTCTTTCTCCATAAAAACTCTGTAGGGCTTACCCCCATTTTGCATGTCCTCCTTCTCAACCAACCAATTGTGTGTTAAGTACTTTTTGAGTAATTGCTTTTTAAGCAAAAGTTTCCTAGTGAGCCTGACTAAAACCAATTTGCATAGCCGTTAATGAACATTTGCTAATATTTTGAGCACTAAAAAACACTGCCATAAAAAACACTACCCATCCCCATACCCGACCTTGCCGCTCCTCTCCAACTAACCAAAGCCAGGCGACGAAGCGTGCGACAATCAAATAAAAGTACATGAAAAACACATAAAAGGATATAAAGGGGTATCCAACTTGCGTTGTTTTTTTTCTTTCTAATGGCAAAGCGCGACGATTGCTTAAAAAACAAACAGGTGAGAAGGAGGGGAAGAAGCTCCCGCCATGTTGGTAATGGAGTTTGCAAACAAACATGGCCGCCGGGGAAAAATCACATAATTTACACGTTTGCATTTAAGTATTAAGTGGGCAGGGGCGGGGAGTCGGTAGGGGCGGGCCGCCGTTTGTTTGCAAAGCTCAGCAATTGTGAGTGTGTGTGTGTGTGAGTGTGAAGGAATTTTTTTTTCTTGTATAGGCCTCGCTTCTTGAATTTTATGTGCAGAGGAAGCAATTTTTGGGTCGACTTTATTGCCCCTGTCGTCGTCATTGGAGCTGATGTTGATTTTAAAGCGTTTAATGGCCTCGCTTTCTTTTCTGGGCGTAAATTGAAAAGAAAACTCAGCAGCAGCGCCAGTGCCAGAAGAAAGATATAAGTTTATATGTTTGAACAAAGTGTTGGGATTTCAAGAGATTTGCTGGGGTTGTTTTGGGGCCGAGTGAGTGAAAGCCTGTGTCATAAAAAGGGCTGCCATGTGGAATGGTAAGGAAAGGCTTATGATGGATTGACAGTGTGAAGGCATGCCAACTGTGTCGGTGGGGTTTAACATATTTAGGTTACCAAAATAGAAAAGAAAGGATGATTAAAAGCTTTGGAATGTGAGAAGAAATTAGGGAGTTCTTAGTGGAGACGTCACTTTGGGAAACAAATGTAAAAAATGGCGCCCAACGTAAAATTCGTACATAAAGAAATTTTGAAATTATTTAAAAAGGCTTTTATAGATTTACGTATGTGTGAATTGTATGAAAATGACGCGACAAATAAGGCTTTGATTATAAAAACTTATGAAAGTTGGTGGGAAGTGTGGGGCAACAAAATGTTTAAAAACTGTAACTAGTTCTTTAAAATTAGCGACCTAATTGTAAGAATATAAGAAACGCCTAATATAGATTTTGGTATTAAGTAAAAATTACAGTTAACGCCATACTCTTAAATGATTAAATATTGACTTTTTAATCAAGTTTATTCTATGTTGGATTTTCCAATATTAAATTTTAGCCAGCGGCGCAAAAGCACATTACAAGATGTATGTCCTCTCTAACACTTTGAAGGCTGGCAGCCTTCAAGTATCGATTACAAGCCTGTATACTTTTACATAAGCTTGGCCGTTTTCGTAGGCTTCCTGACTTCAAAACAGAGTTGGATGTAATCGGAAAAGTGAGCGTATAACAGAAAACACTTGGGCCTTAGATTACAAGTCTGTATACTAGTTGACAAAATGTTGGCGAGGAAGTATGCGTTCAGTTCACAAGGCGATACACAATTTGGAAATTTGTGTGTGGACTACTGTACAACTCCACGAACTTCGTGTATAGACTTGTACAGCTGCTTCCTTACAACCTGGCATATTTTTTACTAAAAAGCTTTTAGTTCTAGGTGAATCGGATTGTAATGAGGATTTAAAATACATGTGCTGCACAACTCCACACAATTGGTGTATGAAGTTGTAATGTAACTGGAAATCTACTTTATCAACAGTGAATATATGGAGCTGTAATGTATGTCTGTTAAAGACAGCGATGGGCAAGCCATTGCTCCGAGAGTTATTTTATGGCAACTGCGTGGCATTAAAAATTGCCTCGGTTCTTGGCGTCAACCGCACACAGTTGCATCGTTTCGAAGCGAGTTAATACCAGTGTTTAAATTGCTTCAGTCGAAGCAGCAAAAGTTTGTCCACCTTGAACTTATTTCAATTGTTCAAAATGAATTGATGCTTTTGCCTTTGCTTTTGAGAAAAATCAGAAGTCGCGGTCGAAGCAAGCTAACAAACTGATTTCTGACAAAAAGCGCCAGAAGTTGGCGGTTAACGTTTCCTTTGCTTTTTTTTTTGCTTTTCGCTGCTTGCGATCAGCAGTTGAAGTCGGAGCCGCAGCTTCAAGTCCGCAAAGCCAGTCGCAGCAGCAACGAGCGCAGTCAGCAGCTTTTTCTGCACACACATACTATATTTCCATGTGTTTGTGCTCTTACACTCTCTCTTTCTATCGCTCTCTCGTTGTAATTTTTGTTGGTACCACAATTTATTTTTTGTCTGGTGCTGCTAACTGAAAGAGACGAGCAACTTCAGTCGTCCTTCTGCTTTCGACGAAATTCAAAAGCAGAGTGCTTACTACTGCTTCGACTGGCTTGGCTGATCTGAAGTAGCAGCTCCGACTTGCTCTACTTATCGCAAGCAGCGAAAAGCAAAAGGCAAAGGAAACGTTAAGCTACAACTTCTGGCGCTTTTTGCTTTTTGTCAGAAATCAGTTTGTGTGCTTGCTTCGACAGCGACTTCTGATTTTCTCAGAAGCAGCAGCAAGGCAAAAGCAGAGGAAATGAAACTTAATGCAGTTTTGTAAACACTGCTTAATACAACAAATCCTTTGCGCATCAACGAAGGGCGCACAGGTGCAGTGTGTGCGATCGAGACGACTGCAAAAGCAAATGTATGTAGTGAGTGTCTGGCTTGCCGACTGGAGCCTCGTCAATAAGGGGTTGTTGTTGGACTGCTCCCAATCGGAAATCTTATGCTCTCCGCTGGTTTAAGATTTAATAGTATAGTAATAAGGGCGGCAGCTATGGGGCGGAAGGCAAAGTGCAATTGATGAAAAAGCCCATTTTTTGAAACTGGTCATCCAAGATTCAGTGAAAATATTTCCTCCATATCCTGATGCCCATAATCAGTGATGGCGATTTGTCACCTTTTTTCCAATTTTAGCAACTTTGCACCTTAAGTTTTGGGAACACTGGTTATTGTTATTGTACCGTGTTCAAAAAGTTGCTAAAATTGAAAAAAAAATATAACAAAAGTTCAAAAAGGTGACACACTGGCAACACTGCCCTTAATGTCACAAGTATGACACAACTGTTATATGCACAAAAACTATTCGAATTTTTGTTATACTAAATTACTATTTACAAGTGTACATACAAAACGTGTCGAGAATGTAATGCATGTTGTGGACCAACCTCATTCAGCTCTGCGTCGCTGGGTAATCAGTAAAAATTCGTAAGTATACTCAAAAATATAAAATGGCGTCCAACGTGAAGCTATGAAGTGCTATGGCATCTATTTTGGGATTTGAAAAATGAAGAATGGTAAAAATCGACTCTAAATTATTTAAGTATTGAAGTTCTTTTGAAATGGCGCCCAAAGTGGGGCTCCAGGATACTTAAAAATGGTAATTACAATGACAATCGATAAAAACACTTTCAAAACGACTGCTCAAGTGGGACGGCAACTGTCAAAGTATGAATATGGCGAACAACTTGGGGCTTCAAAATGCCTAATTTGCTTATTTAAAAGATCTCTTTATCCCTAAAATATAATCCCCAAATATAAACTGAGTCAAATAAATTATTTTTTAAAATTGGCGGCCAATGTGGGGCAATTGTTTTTAAGCTCCTATCTTAGCCAATTATTTGCAAGATCTTTCAACAAATCGCACTACACCCATGACAACATATTGCAATGGCCTGTGCCTTCCTCACATACTTTTTATTTCCTTCAGTTCCTTTGCCGCTTATAATCAAAAATTCCATTTAAAAACTTTAAACTCATTACTAAATGTTTAATGTGCGCTCATTTTGTGCCGCAATAAATCAAGAACAAAGCAAAAACAACAACGAAAAATGCAGCAATTTGTTAGGCGCGGAAAAGACAACACAAGAACTTTGGGTTTTTCCCTTCGTACTTCTAACGATGCGGCAACCTGTCGACGTTTACAACGACCCCAAAAGGGTCGTAGTCATCCTTGTTTGCCATATTGTTTCAAGCAGGCGGCGCACCACGGGACCCCCTCCTAATCAAGTGAGTGAGTGTGTTTCTACCTCGAAAAAAGAATCGCAACTCTCGTCTCGTACTTTAAGGCGGTGTGTCATTCCTTCCAAACTTTCGGCACGATTTGCATGTAAATTAATTGCCATTGCCGTGTGCCCGAAGCTATGCAGTGAGATTTTTTGTTGGTCGTCTCTGTTCTTAAGCCACCCCTTAAGGTAGACACCGCCCCAGAGATAAGTCGTATAAATTATAGCAATTTAATAAGTTTTAAATATACGCATCCGCCACTCGGCGGAATCTGTGTGTAGTAGCCAAAGTACACACAGAAAGTTTCCTCTCGGCGAGACTTTGGTCCGTCTTGAGGCTATAACTCAAGACAAAAATTGTTGCCGATTAAAATTGTCGGTTGGGCATTAATTTTATGTCACGATGCGCTCGCCCTGCCCGACGTGCCGTGTGATAAGGTGGCGACTTCAGTACTTGGGGGAATGGAGGTGGATGGTTCTAAATGAGTTTATGCAAGTGTGAAAATAAGTCTTTTAATGGCCCAGCCGGGGAGCCCCCAAAATGCCAGTTAATGAGTTGAAAGTGGAAAGGCACGTGGATGCTGCTGCTTTGTTCTTGGGCAACAAAACTAAATTTGTTTGTGTGTTGCAGGCAGGTGAGACAAATAAATTTAGGTGATAACAGTGGCAGGATAAAAGGTTAGATGATTCTGTTTTAAATATAAATTTAATCTGGTACTTTTTGTTGCTTTAGTGCATGTAATTACAAACCCAAACTTTGGCATATAATTTTTACAAAACGCAAAAACTTTTTCAATAACAAAAATTTCCACCAAAAGAAAGAAGAGAAATGTCCGACCAAAAGGCAACTGTAAAAAAGTTTGCAATAAAAACGCCAATGGCCGAAACGACTAGGACACACACACACATACACAGGAGGCACACTCTAGCTACGTGAGCAGCCTGAGCAATGCAAATGTTTAATAAACTTTTTCAAATAAAAATTTATCTACGTTGACGTGCAATTTTTAGACCAATTAAACTGTTGGACAATGTAGGGGGGGTCAAAACAAAGTATTGCCGTTTGCTACGTGCCCTGCTGGGTCTCTTTTGTGTGTGTCTGTCTGCGCGTTGTCTGTGAGTGTTTTGTTCGTGTCAAAGTTGCTCGCGGACATTTGTGTAAAAATTCACAGCATTCTTTTGTGCTCTCCCTCCATCCCTCCCTCTCTCTCTCTCTGCTTACACATATTTTGTATAATTACAATGCGTGTAAATTTTTGTTTAATTACACACCTGGATTTAACTTAACTTGGGCATTTCCGGTTTTAAATTTAATTAGCTTGAAATGCTGGTCCTTTTGTGAGAGAAAACTAATAATAATAATTGCGATAAAGCCAGCATTAAATTTATGTGCATATTAATATGCACAAACATCTATACATATATATATGTATATATTTTAATTATGCATTTAAATAAAATGTTTGTTTGTGCGCTGAAAAAAAGAAAACAGGTAAAAGTGCCTTTTGTTTTCAATTTAATGAACTGTAAAGCTCAACCATATTTATGGCTACGCCCATTTGATAAGAGCGGGTTGTCGGATAAGTAATAACGAATTATTATCAATTTTATTTAAGGATTTTAACACAAAATTTCAGCACGAACAGGGCAATGCTACTGTACCAACAGATGTGGTCCATATATGGAAGAAGTCATGAAACTATGAGCTTGACTTGCATGAAAGTAGCTTAACATAGCTTTGCAATTTAAAAGAGTACTGCGAAAAATTTTAAATAGCTATACAGACAACATACTCATATTGGAGTGTTGACACTGCTCTAACTTTGCCATTTGAAATAGAATATAATAGTTTTAGTGTTTCCAAACGATGTTTTTTGACATATGTATACAGGGAGCCGCAAAAGTAACAAAGGGGTTAAAAAGTTCAATAACTTTTTTGAATATTTTTTTTGATCACATAAAATATACAGTGTTGAAATTTGTTTACACTATGTAAGGAAAAAATGTCACTTAAATGATTACCGCTTTCAGCGTCGCAAAGATGGGCTCATTTTAGAGCATTTTCCATAACATCATTAAAAATTTGCGGCTGTAGCACTTTAATTTCTGCAACAATGTTGCCCTTGAGTTCAAGGATTGTCTCGAGCTTGTTAACATATACTCGCTTCTTCAAATAACCCTAAAGACGATGGTCCAATTCTGACAAAATAAATTTCTGAAAATTTTTCGCTATTCAAAAATTTGACTTCAAAGTGCCATTGTGTTTCGGGTAGTGGCTCCATCCTGCTGAAACCACAACTCAGGTCTGTTTTCAAAAGCAGGACGTAAAAAATGTTCCATCATAAACCGATACTGCTCTCCATTTACGGTTACAGCACTTGCATCTTCATTTTCGAAGATGTAAGCCCCAATGATATTTTCAGATGTTATGCCACATCACACTGTACACCTGTGGCCGGGTGGCTCAGCGGCTAGTGTGTGCGACCGCTGTGCAAGAGGTCCTGGGTTCGATCCCGCCTCGGAACATCTAATGAAAAAGTTTTTTATTTTTAATAAACTTTACTCCCGGTCACCCCTCTCTGCTGTTGGCGTTAGCTTTGTAGTAATTAGGCATGTAAAGTTTCTTAAACTGCCGTTCGGATTCGGCGTTAAACTGTAGGTCCCTTTCTCTTGTGCTAAAATTAGAAGCGCACAAGCCAAGAGATTGAGAGCGGCTCGGCTTTGGCCCTATGGGGCTGTTTCATCTTGACAAGCTATGATATGCGTTCTTAAATTTTCTGTATGATTTACTAATTGAAAATCTATGACAAAAATATTCAAGTTGAACTTATACAACAACGAAAATAGCACATTCCATCAAATATTTCTGTTGGCAATAAACACGATCTCACATTTTAAATAAATCCAATTTGTTACAATTGCCATTGGAATACTTGGGGAAAAGGAAAGCTATTATTTAATTTTCACTTCTTTCATGCATTCAATCATTAAACGGCAGCCGTCTGAGCACGAACATCAATTATTGTCTCATAAAAAGTAATTTATATTAAAATCAAACCGCTTATAATTTCATTATGTTGATATATGTAACGAGAGGAGGAGAAGCAGGTTGTCTCGAAATGTACCATTAAAGTTTGTGTAATAAAGTTTGTGTTAATTAACGCATACAGCGGCCATAAAAACAACAACAACAACAACATTATTCAGAGTGGCAGAGCGGGCCATATTTAAATTCAATTGCACACTTTTAAGCGCACTCGTTTGTTTGGCCCGGCCACATGGCGCATACTTAATGAACCATGCGCTTGTTTCAGTTGCATTCTCGTTTTTTTTTTCATTTTTGTTTTCCTTTTTTGACTGACTCGGCGTTAAAATACCTGCATAAAAATAACAACACGCTGCTCATTTATGTTGTTGTTGCTGACTAATAAAATACTAGCGGAAAAAATTGGTTCGCCATTATATTTAATAAAGTTCACAACAGAGACGAGTACCCTGGAGAAAAACGCCTGAAACACACCGGGATTAATGAAAATAAACCCAAAAAGAAAACACGTGCACAATCTGTGTAAACGGAAGTTTGAGGAGGAGCGTAAAATTGCCAGTTGCCTGCCCAGTGGAGAGTGCGATGAGGTCAATTTATGATCAAGTGAAGCAGAGAAAAGCGTGCAGAATTTAAAAGGGCAGCGAAATTTCATATTATTGCTCCTAACTTGAGACTCATTTGGCTATTTTCAATAAAAGAGTTTTTGAAAAATGCAAATTCTTATTGAAACCCGCAAAAGTGAACGGTTTGGTTCCATTAACAATAAGCCCTAGCACCATAAATAGCGAAACGAACCGGAGATGTTTGCGGAATACAGCCGAACGGAAGCTTTTAGGTATAAATTTCTTTGAGGAGCTTAAAGTCGCAAAGCGATTGCCATAATTTAGTTATATTTATATAAGCGACAAACTAGGGAGCGTCGTTAGTACAAAGCGCGGTTAACCAAACAAAAACTTAAAGGATGCTTTCCCCAAATTTACTCAATCCATTTTTTGTTACATATCACTTTTACAAGTGGCTTTCATAAAGAAATTTTATCACTAAAACCCGTAAAGTATTAATAAAAAAAAAATTGATTATATGAAGTGTTCGGTTTAGTGTCCGGTTCAAGGACACATTTATGTCCCAAAAAGAGTTGGGCGTGTGTCGTGTAGTTGGGCGTGCGTCGTGTCGTGTCGTTTCGTCGTGTCACAAGCACGCACGGCTCAACACGACGTGTTCGTGTTGCAAGATGAGATTTCGTGCGTGCTTGTGCATGTCAGATTTTAGTGAAAACACGACAAAACACGACACAAGCCAACACTGCTTCACTTCCCAGTATAAAAAATACTAAGTAAATATGTCAATCGAACAAATATAGGTACTAATAAATATTTTTATTTTCCCTGTATCCACTGCTGATCAGACTAATTTCAAACCCACTCGTGCAATAGACAATGAAAAACGATACACAGGATGCGATTCGTCGTAGTGACGATAATTTTGATTTAATTTAAATTAATAATGCAAAAAGCGCAGTCTGGAATATTTTTCTTTAAATCAAACGGGACGGCAAACTCATCGACTTTGCGTGTTGCAACAATAACAAGACTTTGTTTTCGTACTCGAATAAAACTGACACAGGCGTATCAATAGTCACAAATGTTGTTTTAAAGAACGAAGAAGAATGTCACACAGAAAGTCGTAGATGATCTTGAGCAAAAGCAGTTACCTTTCGTTGCTAAAGCCCCACTCTTAGCTTAGTTTTGTATCTGAGTATCTGTCAGCCCGTGTAAACAGGAGTCTGTGCCTACTCAGCTGAGGTATCAGGTGTAATAAAATCGGTTCAAATTGAACTATCCGCGACAGCAGAGCGCTTAATGAACCATTGGTTTAGTAGCTGACTCAACTAAGCTTCTCAGTCATGAGAAAATTATGAACTAAGTTGCTCAGCTGAAATTTTTTGACACTCAGGTCTGAAAAACTCAGCTGAGCGATCAGGTCGTGTAAATTGAGCTTAAGGACTTACAGTCATTGAGTGTAATGAAAGGTTTGTTGAACAAATTTCGTAACTACGCTTAAGATCTCATAAACGTAGGTGCTGCTTTTGGCAATAAAAATTTTGAAGACACTCCCGTGTCAAGAAAAAGATTGGCTACCAAAGTTATGTCCAATGAATACATTCAACAGAATAAAGGAGTAACTACTGAAATATCTAAAGTATTAGCATTTTTCTTTTACTTCTGATTTATGGACGGACGTATATACCCAGAAAAGCTTTTAAAGTTTAAGTTAACATTACATTAGCGATCAATTTGATTTGAAAATGTCTATTTTGGATGTTAGAGAATAAATATATTTGATTGATTTTTTCACTTTAAATAAAGTCGTGCGTGTCGTGCTGTGTCATGTTTTTAAAACTTTTGACTGTGCGTGTTCTGTGCGCGTCTAAAATATGCCATTCGTGTTAGAGTCGTGTCGTGTTGGAAAAGTTCTACTCGCGCCCATCTCTAGTCCCAACTGAACCGGTTCTTAGAGGTTTAGTGTTAAGACCGGTTTAGAGCCTTGCTTTGAATGCAAACAAATTAGCGACAGTATAGCTAAAACAACGTCACAAAATTTTGACCCACCCTAATTGACAGTTGATTCCCATGTAAAATTAACCGCTGATTCCGAAAATGGTATTGACTTATACCGAAAGTACATCGGTTTCCGAGATATTGCTTAAAATCCCATTTTTCGGCTTTAAAAAAAGTTAAGTTTCCAAAAATTGATTGAAATTTGGTGGAGTAATAAAAGGTGAAAGCTAAAATTTCGTAAAAATTTTAGTGATTTTAAATTTTTTTTTGGTTTTTGGTTTAGCATTTCAGTATTAGTCTTCACAAAATATAGACTGTTTAATTACGAAAATTTTTTGTCTACAATCATTAGGATTGAATAAAAAATGGAGATGTTAAGCAACGTTTTGTAAATATACCCTGTTGCACAGTACCATTTGCAAGAAGGAAACGTTTTGCTATTGTAAGGATGTGGATGGTTTGATTCGAGAATTCGAGGAAGCTTATGATTCACCCGAATGGCGTTTGTTCATTTATAGTAGCAAATTGAGCTTAAAAACGATGTTATTGCATCAAGGAAACCAAAGTTAAGAAGACAGTTGTCTTATTAATTCAGCTTTTAAAGGTGTTTAAAATAGTTGCTTTTCATTTGAAGTACTGTGACAAAAGTAATTTTTAGTTGATCCGAGAATAAGCTAAGTTTTACTCAAGCACTCACGGTTAAACTGTATTAAATTTGTACATTTTTTTTGCTTTTCATTTCCCCATATAATTTTTACAAAATTAAATAGATTAAAAGTGATTAAAATTGTCATTAACATTTTGCCGCATCATATCCAGGCTTGAGTGTGGTGCTGTTGTTATTGTAAATAGCTTTAGGCTTTTGCAATTGTCAATTAATATTACTTTAATTGTCATATTTGTATTTTTTTTTTCGTTGTGAACCTAAAACATGACATTTTATTAATATTAATTTATTATTTTGTAGCCAGTTGTATGGCATTTAATTGTTTTAATTGTATGCAACACAATGGCCATTAAAAATGCAAAAAATTAAGGATTTGACATTATAGAAATTATGAAATTAATATAATAATTTTTTCTGTTATCTAATTGTGGGGCAGAATTGAATTAGATTACCAATTTTTTGATTTAAAAATTGTCTCGAAAAAAAAATCACATTATTGGAACATTAATTGGTTGTGTCACAGGGTCATAAA
This sequence comes from Lordiphosa collinella, assembly GCA_018904265.1. Lineage (NCBI taxonomy): Eukaryota > Metazoa > Arthropoda > Insecta > Diptera > Drosophilidae > Lordiphosa > Lordiphosa collinella. Next base: position 221,256 of record JAEIFV010000002.1, on the reverse strand, counting down.
TAAATTAAGTCAAAATTATTAACTGACAGAATGTGCGAAAATTATGACAATTTGGGGCCATAAAATCAAATCGAAATTTATGAGGCATTACAAACAAATTTACGACATATGGAATTAGGCATAGGACTTACGATATTCGATTGGCGGTATTAAAGACTCTGGATACGTACCTAGAAAGAGAAAAATTGAAATGTTTCCATTAAAAAAAAAAGAAAATTACAATTATATGTGGCCATAGGCCAAAGGCGGGGGTGCCCTCTGCTGTGCGGGCACTTTAAAAACCCATTAAAAATGGCTACCCTGGCGAATAACTCGTGGAAAGTGCTGCCATGTTTTTGGGCTGTTAATTTCATCAGAACAGCAAGTGGGAGGGAGAGAGCTGCTACTGCAGTTTTTGCAGACAGTTAGTCGTCCATTGGGGGAGCGAGCTGCCAACTGGCCAGGCCCTGGCTACAATTTATTATATTAAGTATTAATGTTGGCTGCTAGGCTATGACATGCTGCCCCCTGTCTGTGTATATATATATATATGCATAATCCGAAAGCCAAAAGTAATTATATTAAGTAATTGATGAATTTGCCGTTTTTTTGGCTCAAAGAGAATGCCAGACAAATGGCCAGATAGATGGCTCAGAAGGGGGAAGCAAATAAAAATTTATCGTGTGTGATTTTAGTCTTCCCACTGACAATGACCGACAATTTTTTTTGATAGACATTTATATCCGGCTGCCGCGATGCTAAGCTTTAAAAGTTACTTTTACTTTTTATTTCTGCCCAAGATTTATTCAAACACATTTTAAATTTGATGGAAATAAATGGCACTCATAAGCCGATAAGGGGGTGGTTTTTTTGGGTGTAGGAATTTACAAATAAAAAAAGAAAACACCGAGGGTAGCTTCTGATAAATGTTGCGCCCTTTAAGTATTTCCAGACGAAAACTCATTAAGAGTAGTAAATATTTTTTTCGATAATGTCACATTTTATGGTCACTTAGCGTAAAATAAATGTTTATAACTGTTAAGTGATTCTGTATCTAAACAGTGGTGGACAAAAGTATTGGTCAGACTCAGGATACAAATGTTTTTAGAGCAGCAAGGTCTAGCATACGCATAATATAAAAAAGTACTGCATCTTTATAAATTGTGTGGAATTGTGAAGAGAATATCTCATATGATTTTAGAAAATCTACTATAGAATTACTTTGGCCAACACACCATAATCAAATGCAATGAAAACGCTATCAGCCTTGTTCTCAATTCCACTTCCACAAAAAATATTTCGAAAGTGAAATTGATCCGTGTTCTGGTAAAAGTAAAACGAATGATTTTTGCGGTTTCAAGCGAATTCCCTTGTGGCTGGTGAAATGGAGAGTATATTTCAAATTTTGCATTTAAAAACATTACCCACCCACAAAATGAATAAAACGACCATTCTTTGGACAACTTACGATATTTTGGTATCTTGAAAAAGTCATCTGTAATGTTTGACTATTTCCAAATAATTTATTTGCTGAACACCTCCTATTTCTTTGCGGCTAAAAAAAGACCAAAAGTAAAACGTGAAATATTCGTGTTCTGAATTCCAACCATCAACAATCGATAGTTGTGTATTGTTGGTCTTGCCGGACCATGAAAAAAGTGATAATTCTCTTGTGACTAATTATTTCAATGTGATGTTTACTAAGAAGATTCAATGTGCTAGAACAATAAACTCAAAGTTTAATTTGCGAGGTGCTAGTGCATACATCTACAGTCTGCAAAGTCTACACACCCAAAAAAAAAGTAGTCATCAAAATGACACTATTTTGTCATCAATTTGATATTATTGAGTATCAAATTCTCTTTAATACTCCAAGTATCAAGTTGATATTTTCGAAAGTATTAAAATGATATTTCGAAAATATCAAATTGATACTAACTAGTATCAGGCTGACACAATTTTGTATTAATTTTTTAGTATTAATTTGATACTAACAATTATCATTTTGATCTTTTGACTTTCAAACTTTTGGTATCATTTTGACTATAGCTTTTTCTTATCAATTTTGAAGTACCAATTTAGTTATCAGCAAACTGTTATTAAAACTAAAACTAAACAATTAAAAACTTATTTCATTTAACTTTATATGTTTACACAATGTATTTTATGACTATGGCAAGCATTGTACTCTCACATTTCAACGCGAATGTTATTCAAGTACAGAAGTCACTGTAAGGAAGTGCATCATGCAAACCTAATTGACATAATTTAATTGATATTCATTTTTTATTCACTTGAAAATTTTCGGCTTTCGCCTTGAACTTAGGACCGACTAACTCGTGATCAACCACTGTTCACACGAAACCCTTCTCCACTTCAGTCCTCCAACATACCGCCTTTCTGATTAGGTGCCACGTCCTCTCTAAAAAGTTATATTTGTTATTTACAAATGTGTTCAAGGATCGATGTATATATGTTTAGCTGCTCACCTTGTAAATATAGAGCATGTTTTCCAAATTGAAATACATTAGATTAGTCTTCAATACGTTGTCTAGGGGACTGTTTTACGTAGCTTTTACTTTATGCAATGTGTTTGCACTAAAATCGAAACAGTTAATGTCAATCTTCAAGCGCCTACTGGTCTAACAGCTCAGACGGTTTCGTTTTATATACTAGCATGACATTTCGAATTTTCGAACTTTTATAAAAATGTGTTTCTTTTAAATTGATACTTTTGCGTATCAAATTATTAACCAAAAAATCATTTTGATACTCTCTAGGACTATATTGGTACGAATAAAACGATACTGCTTTTACTTTCAATTTGAGACAACGTGTATCAAATTGATATTGATACCAATTTTTTTGGGTGCAGTATACGTTGCAGTCTCACAAAACTGCCACAAAGCTGAGCATTATTTCGACCTTTTAAAAATTTTGAGCTATCAATTGTTATAGCCCCTGGTAGAAATAAAAATCAAGTCTAATTTGCTTTCATTCAATAGCTGTAGTTTCATAAATATCAATAATTAAGCGGCAGTGGAACCACTAGTTCACCAAAATAATTTCGAAGCAATTTCACGTTTAATTCAGAACACAAAAACTAAAACGTTTCGGAATTGATGCGGAATTACTTTTGAAAAGTAAGTGGAATAGAGAACAAGGCTGATAATATTTTTTGAACAAACTGAGCACTTTTCGCTCATTTTTGGGCTTAGCATATATAATTGGTATTCTGAAATATTTTTTTTAAACATATGAGAATTCGGATTTCACAGCTTTACATCCTTTCCAACCAAACAGGAAAAATACGGAAATATTAACTTCGGCTTGGCCATAGTTTTGTATACCCTTGCAGCCTCCATTGAAAACCAAAAAGTTTTTCTAAGACTTCTTTTCGGACCTTACTTTTCTATGACTGCTATACTATATTGATGTCCGATTTCGACCAAACTTAGTGAAATCATAGGAAAGCATAACAAACTAGGAAATACGAAATTGGGAAGCGTTACCATTGAAAAAAAAGTTTTTCTTAATGAAACTAGTTTTTCGACCGATCGTTCCCATTACAGCTATATGCTATAGTCATCCGATCCGGCCGGATCCCACAAATGTGCAGCGTATATGTACCAAAAGACTTTGTGCAAAGTTTGGTGAAGATACTCAGCTTTCAAACTGATGGAGGAGCTAGCATAGAAACAGACGGACGGACAGACGGGCATGGCTAAATAAACTCAGCTCGTCGTGCTGATCAAGAATATGAATACTTTATGTGTTCGGAGATGCTTCCTTCAATGCGTTACAAACATCCGGACAATTTCATAATACCCTCCGCAAGGGTATAATTAAGCTAAATTATTGATTTGATCGCTGAACTGTTGAGTCATCGCGTAATTCTAAATTGTTTTTGCCCCTGAAAAATACAATTTTCTTTTTCAGAAGAGTGGTTTTTCTTGTAAGTGTTTAATACGTTTTCCGTTGGCAGACTTTTACCCATCACTATAAATTTATTTGTAGCCAAACTTTAAGGGCACAACCGATACCAAAGTTTATTACTCAATTACAAAACCATAAAAAGAAAAATAGAAATGGGAGGGGTGAAACGAAAACGAAACCGAAGTAAAGAAATCCGTAAGATAAATGAAATTGATAAGCGGGTAATTTATGTTTGGATTTCGTTTTATTCTGTCATTAACGCCAAGTTTGCTTCGTTTCCTTCGCCTTTGGCCCCTTTCTGTCCGCGTTTTGCTTTTGCTATTTGTGTTTCGCACACGCGAAAAGTTGGTCAAGGCAAAGGGCAGAAACAAAAGGGGCGGGACTCCATCAATTGACTTGACTTGACGCAGATACGTTTCGATGTCAGTTGATATGGGTTTGAGTTGAAAATTATCCCGAAAATAGCTGCATTGATCAGAAAATCGTTAAATGACATTTTTGGAGGAAAGGAATTTCTGCCCCGCCCGCATTATGCATAAATAAAATCGCAACAACAAACAAAAAGCCAGGCAGGTGCACATAATGAAAAATTGAAACATGAAAATTGTCAAAACCAGTGAGAGCGGTGGAGAAATGAGTGTGGGGCGAGTCGGCACATTACCTGTCAGGACAGTTCCGGAAATGAAATTTTTGCAATGATAGCGTGGGGGAGGCCAACCACATATATCAATGCATGCATAGGGTGGTGTTTGGGTGTTGCGGACTGGGCTAGATTGACAATTTGCACAATTTTGTGTTATGCAATATAAAAATGACATGAAACCCAAACTGTTATATGGCTAAACTGTTATATATATGTACACGGATTACCTCAATGGTTTGATGAATTTTCCTTCAGCCTTGATGGACATTTAATTAATTTTGATAAGCGGCTAAGCGGTTATAGAATATAGTATTTTTGGTCCACCCCAAAATAAAATGCTAAAAAGCCAAAAGCCGGAAGTTAATTGAAAATGATGAGTGGAGCAGGGCTATAAATTCAATGCAAATGTAATTGTTTGTGAAATGTAGCATACTTTTGGGGTTGGCAGGTAAAATCGAAAAGCCGCCTAACAAAATTAAATTCATTAGCGTCACGTCTGCTTCTTTAACACCTGTTCCTCACCACATGAAACCGAAGAATAAGAAGCAACCACTAAATCAATTCAATTCAATTACAATTTACGCCTCTCCTGCTGCCGAGGCCAATTAGCTGGGTTACGCATTTTTTACGGCGTACTTTTTAGCGGCTTAAAAGCTGATTGGATTGCTGTGCACAGTGGGACAAGAAATGCTGATATTTTTAAGATGTTCTTACAACATTGAACTTAACCAAGTGAAGAAGATATAAAGGCATGTTTGAAGCTTGCTAAGCCGAATCGTAATTTGTGAAAGTTTCCTCCTTTGAACTGATAAAAATATTCAATTTTTGGTAAAGGAAACCAAATTTATTTCAGACCATCCTTTATTCTGGTCTTTTGTCCCAGTGTGCGGTGAATGAAGGCTCAAACTAAGCACCAGCACCAAAATTTCATTCCCTAATAAATCTTTCTCCTCGTTAAGTAATTTCAATTTCATTTCCTTTTGCACCATTTTTTCACGTTTTGTATTTTTCGTTCTTCGTTTTAATTAAAATGGATTTTTCGTTTCTACAATTTTTTGTTCTTCTTGCATTTATTTATTCTCTTGTGATTTCTTTGCCGTTTGTGGTAATTAAAATGACATTATTCAAAAGTTACAATTGGCAACCAAATTACAGAAAAAAAGGGTCAAAGGTCGGCGCGTGGCTGCAGATAGGCGTTTATTACTCAACGCCAAAAGAGGACTATCTTGATGTAAAGACCTCTCGCCAAGTAGCGACTTATTCGTGCTGGTAAAACCCTTTTCCTGCACACGTTTCCTGTTTTCGTTTTCTCTTTTGTGGGCTTGTGAACGGCCTAAGAAAGCAAAAGCCTTTGAGGTTAGGTAAGAAATCAAAAAACGATTAGTCTAAGATTTGGGTGGGGCAGGTTGTGGGTAGGCGTAATATTAAAGTAAGCCGAGTTATTAAATCTGAAAATAGAATTGAACAAAAGGACTTGGCAAAATGCAGATAAATTTAATTCTCTTCTGCCATCTCTATTCCACTTCAGTTCAATCAACTTTTGTCTAGTCTAGAAATCCATTAACGCTTCCATGGACTTGATCGATTTCCGCAAACAAAAAACAACGCACCAAAGTATGCTATCAAAAACAAAGTGCACGACAGTTTACACTCTTCACTTGACAAGTGAAGGGGGCTGGGGTAGTTGCTGGAGCCACTATTTTTAATCACTTCAACAGTTTTTTTTTATTGTCAACCGCCCTAAAAAAAGTCAACACAATGACAACATTTAATAGATTGCGAACGCGCCGAGGCAGGGCATAGGAAAATGCCTAGAAAAAAGTAAACAAAAACAAAAAATGAAACAAGTTAGACAAAAGGTCTGAGTTCTTTTTTTGTGTGTGCCTAGCACAGCAAGGGGTTAACTCTGTTGTGAGTCACTGAATGAATGACATTTTGTCCCACAGGCTCGGGGGCGGCTAGCCCCATTTATAAAGATATTTCTGATTTTGCATGTCGATAAGCATGAAAGAAGTTGTAAATCCCCCCACTGCATATCAATGAGGCTGTTGTTTTTGTGCCTTCCAAATGCCAGTGCATACATTTAGGCTTTTTAAAGAGCCATATTTAACACAACCTCCTGCGTCATCGGGGCAACCTTTCCTGGCGTGCGTGCTTCGTTCCAAGTGTTACACATTTGCATTTGACGTGTTCCGTAATCCGCTGTTGTGCAAAAAATAGTTTGCCTTTTAGTTATGAAAATTGCGCAGTTTTCCTGTATTTTTATTTTATTTTTTTTTTGCCTGCTTGTTGTTGCGTGGCATTTTTAGACGCTGCTTATAATTGCTCCATTAAAATTTTGTTTATGGCCAAAGTTTATGCCTTGACAAGCAGGTCGTGAGTGAGTTTCTAGTAATTAGAATGTCAAAAAGTTTCTAGTTGAGTGCTATTTTTGGTGCCAAGTGGTGAATGAGAGAGTGAGAGACTTACGATTTTCCAATAAAATAATACTAAATAGAAATGTATCTTAAACAAACATCTAGTTTGGTTCTAGGATTGACTGCCTTCTGGATGGTCAAGATTTGTGCGGCTGAATAAATGAATCTTCACTCCTCAGAGAAAGAAAAGATAGTTGCTAAAGATCCATTGAATCATGATACAATTATTACAGATACGGCGCACATTTAAAAATGTGGACTGACTGACTGTTAGAGAGAGTGTGTAAGTGAGAGAGAGTCTGAGAGGGCACGCGCACACAAATTTAGTGTGTGCGTGTGGAAAAAATGTTTTTCATTTTACATACTTGCTGTAAATCAACATCAGCAACAACAAAGTGAGCTGTGCAAGCAAAAACCCTCCCCAAAATTTGACGTCGGCAATCGGAGAGAGGCGAGTGTGACAACCTTTCACTTGCAATGACAGCAACAGACTGAAATAATGTGGACTAAATTGAGAGCACACTGACAAATCCGCCTTACCTGTAATAATTGTATCGTGCATTGAATGATCTGGTATCCTTTTGGAATGGATATTAATTAATATTCTTTTTTGAATGTTTAAATATACATTTAATGTTAAATTGAGCTCAGATTTTTATCCAACGGAGCTTAAAATCATCAAAAGGATATGAAAAATGCATATTGTGATATCAAAACGAGAGCTTCAGTTAAAGTCGGCCTTGCACGACTTCGATATACCCGTTACTCAGGAATAGAAGAGTTCAATAGCCATTTCTTATGCTAATTAACAGAGCATAAAAAGTAATGTTAACATTTTAACATTATGTAAACGGACAGCGCATGCTGACCACAATTGTATAACAAAAGAAGTGTTGCTAACAGTTCCAAAAAGAATGCAACGTTTTTTTGTTAACCCACTCAAAGTGTTGATCCCGGACGGGTTCAATTTACGCCATTTCGAGAACAACCCATTATTGATCGCGTTTTGGATGGAGCTGATCCCGAATGGATACATTTTTTGGTTCATAAATGTATTCATAAATGTCTCATTCTGCCTGTTACATACATTTGCACGTCTTTAGTATACCCTTTTTACTCTACGAGTAACAGGTATAAAAAATGATATTAAAAAATATCCATTGCAAATGCATTCCGAAGCACTTTTTCCACTCCGATTGTGGCACGTCCAACACATGGGTTTTAAACGCATCAACAGCTTCGTACGACGTAACTAGGGAAACGTTCACCAGCAGTTTATTTTTCATTTTTGGGAAAAAAGAAATCATTGGAAGCTTAGCTGTACGGCGGATGACCCACGTTTTGCCGGTCAAAAAGTCGTGCTGTGTGAGAGCTCGCATTGTCATGATGGAGAATGATTTGTCTTCGGCGGTTGGTTTTGAGAATTTCTCCGAAGACTTCCGTCAAACAAATGGTTGTGAACCACTCAGAATTCAAGCGGAACTGTGGCCACATGACCCATTTGGCCGAAGAAACAGGCGACCATTTGCTTCGATTGAGACACCCACACGGTCGATTGTTGATTTGTGTCCGGCTCATATGCATATGTCCATGTCTCGCCAGTCTTTCTGGCACAACATCCGATTTTGAACGACCATCACGAGATTAGTCGCTGACGGACTACGACCACGATTAAATTCACTATACTAGCGTTATACAGTGGTTTTTGATGGTGCTTTATCGCCATACATACATACTGAATTTGATAGTCCACTTCGAAATTTGTTAAAAGTAATCCAACGAAAACCTTCTCCTGAATTTCTTGATTTTTTCCACTTGCTGTTAACAACACAAATAGCGCTAAGCAGTACATCAAAACGTTGTGAGACCGTTTATGCTCCCAGATTTTAACTTTTGACATTTGTGTTACCAGTTCCCGACATTTAAGTAATACCCCACGTAAAGCAATATCACCTCCTGTCAAATTCGAGACGTATTTGATTTGGCTAAAAGTCTGAACTCGGGGGTTTTTGGAACTGAAAGTAAAATTTCAGTAAAAATACTTAAATTAAATACTTGAAACTCGAAACTAAAAAAACATACATTTTGTTTACTCATTTGCATTGTATAGTAAAGTTTATTCAAAGAAAAAACTTTTTCATTAGATGTTGCGAGGCGGGATCGAACCCACAACCTCTTGCACAGCGGTCGCTCACACTAGCCGATGAGCCAAATTATTAGCAGCTATTAGCAGCTAATTTTTGGATATGTTTTGAAGAAGTGTTGTATAAACAATTTCTATTTTGTTTGAGAGTGGGATCTGATGGGACTCTTAACTTATTGCTTTTTCTAACACGACTTTTCAGAATGTAATTAAGAAAAAACCTCAACTTTTGTTAATGACTCACAATTGCATGCAATGTTTATAGTAGTTTTGAGCTGTACATTCAAATTCTACGTACTTTCTGGAATAGAATTCATTTTGTAGAATCCAAATCGGTTAACTTTTCAAGTTTCTATACGCTTCTGAACGATGTGTTATTTTCGATGCGTGACGAGTAAACGATGAGGCACGCTCGACGCTTGCGAGCCAGGTAGGGACACTTCCCCCCTTATAAACGGTCACAATACAAACTAGATGTACCACTACAACTATTGCAAACATTAAAAGTCCCAAAAAATAGTATCTTTTTTTTACTTTTGGCCAGCTTTTTGGGATTCGGGACCATAGTGCGCTGTCAGCTAACATAATGTTAATATGTGAGCATTTATATTAATCCCCTGTTAAAAAAAAGGGAAGGCTATAAAACATTTCTTCCCCTGATTAACGGGTATATCGACTTTAGCTTACGCTACTGTTTCAATGCTGTTTCTGTTGAATGTTAAAGCTTTGTATTTGTTCGCTTATTCAGTATTTGGAAGGGTTCCGATTTCCGAGCGCTTAATACGAACCTATTTTCAGAAATGGTCTGTCACGTCTAAATGCCTATTTTGACCCTAATAGACTAACAAAAAGTTTACAAATCTTACTCTTTCATTTAAGTAGCTTTTGTAATTACAAAATTGATCTTAAGGTAAATGTTTTTAATGTTTCGGTAATGGATTTTTGGTATTTTATGTGTGGTTTGTAATTTTATTTTAATAACATTCCTCCAAAGAGATTGTGCCAAATTTTTTTCACAGCATACCAACCGGCGTGTTGCCTATCTCACATTCTATTTGGTAGACCACCTTTCACTTTCACTTAACCGTAATCCAACGCATCATTTGTTAGATGACTCATGCAAAAATCTCCATTTCTCCTCGCTGCTGTTCATCAATTGCCCAACCAAAGGTCAAGCAAGGTTAGTCGCTAATGGAGTTTTATTTTTTAAGCTCTGCCTAAAAGCATGCTGTAAAATGTTCTACCTTTTTTGGGGTCGGCGGTTGGGGGAAAGGAAATTTAATATCATCGTCTCTGCATTTGCACTAAAAGGTTTCCACGACGCTTTTAATTACACTTTAAACAATAGTCTACACGCACAGCCACGCCTCCACCACGAACCAGCGCCTAGCTACAGCTGCTGCTAACCAACCCCTTTTTCTTTGGTCTTCCATAAAATTTTGCTATCGTTTGCGATTTGCGCTTGATTAAATTCTAATTATAAAGCGTGCGTATTTCTCCTCCTTTTTGGTTCTTTTCCCTTTTTTTGTGTTTACCATTTTCCTTGATTTTTACGACTTTTTAATGATTTTCACTGCCAGTCACTCATTTTGCCACCATCGCGTGCCTTTTACCGTTTCCCTTTTTGACTTTTTGGCGGCCGCTCCCCGAAACCGTTGTGCGACTTTGAACGCTGATTAATGCTTTTCTACCTGTCGAAACTGGGGGAAAATTTCATTTTCCAACCACAAATAACCGACATGTCAATGAAATTAACACTTCAAGAAATATTGTTCACCAACAATAACACATTTCTGGTTCTTTGTTTAATTAAAACAACAAACCAAAAAATAATTTATTTGACAGCTTGGAAAATGCTTGCATTTTCGAAGAGGAAATTGAAATGACAAATGCAAATTGCATTAAGTGCTTGGTGAGTGGCAGAGAAATGGAAACATTTGCTCGACTAAAGTCAGAAACTTTTTAATTGCAACGTCAAACAAGAAAATAATTTCATTTAAAAGTGGCAACGGTTGTTAAACCAAAACTGTACGACCCATTAAGCATTACAAAATATTTGCTTTTTTATATATTTTTTTTTTTGGAGGGGCCGTAAATTTATGAAGCCGATTATAAAAGCCAATACGTTGGGACTGAATTATTATTACACTTTTCCACAATTTTAATTAGTTGGGAATTATCTATTGCATATGTATGTAGATTTTGGGTCAGGAAATTATTTAAAGTTTTTAAAGCCTTTTTGTTTTAACGTGTGTGTGTGTGTGTGCAGTACTTAAGCCTTGGGGTAAGAGAGATAAATATATGTGCATACAAATGATATATAATATATGGCCATAGCATGCATAGAAATTGGGTAAATAAATATATGCAGGTTGCAATTTGCTGGTGACTTTAATTGATGGGCTTTTAAATGCAATTTAATAAATTTGTTGGATTATTTATGATAAGCGGTCTTGAAATGTAGAAAAAAAGATAAGGGAAGATAACCACAGAATGCGATTAAATGATTGGTGGAAATTAGTAAAAACCTTTCTAACTTAAAGTCTTTGTCTTAGTTGGTGACATGAAAAAACGCCCACGGACTTAAGGTCCATAAGAAAAATTTCGATCTCTCAGAACTTTTTTCCCGACATAAAGACCATTGGCGTAAAGTTCGTACCTAAATTCAAATGGCATTAAGTGCGCAGTGATGAATAAAAGACTAAGGGCCGATTTCTCTTCTTCCAGATAGTTGCTATGGGTCAGAACAAAATATCTGATGTTAGTTTAGTGCGCTCTATGTAGAAGATGTGAAATCCGCCCTTAACCAAATTTTTTAACTCCGTATGTTCGTCGTTGCTTGGCCATTCAACTTGTTTTTCAGTTAGTATATTATTTACTAGTCAAGACATCCCTGTAAGGAAGGCATTGATTTTGATAACTTTTCTATAAAGGTCTTCCACTAACTTGCTTATATAGTAGTCATGGTTTTTTTTACTTTTTTTCTGGAACGACTAACAGCTTTTATATCTTTATCTTATGACTGTCAGCAGCAGTTCAGCGTACATTGAATTTTGATTTCAGCCACTTTAGCATATATCCCAAATAACATTCTATTTTCATTAATTTTGTTGCATTTATATCAGCTTAATGGACAAAGCTACAGGCGGTTCATCCCGAAAAAATGAATTAAAATTTATGGCAGTACAACTATAGAAATTTGCTCACTCCCGTGGTCCTGCAGCGCTTTCAAGAAGAAGCGTCAGCAGTCCACCAAGGAGGCTGCCGCCGACTATGCCAAGCTTTTAGTATAGCTCAAGATGGAGTCTTCTGTGACAATAAGATGAAAAACTGTTCCGCAAAACCAAGCTGCATTTGACTTTCGTATAAGCAAAAGCAAACAAGAAAAATGTGTTAAATTCAGGGATTACTACCAGAACGATTTTCGGTGTCGATCACGGTGTATATCTCGGCCGATAGCTATATTTGAGTTACGCTTTACCGAAAACGAAATTCGTTAATTAATCCCTGTTCAAAATGTATTACCCAAAACGCAAATTGTACACAGAAAAAAAACGGCAAGATAAATTCAATCTTTATTTTTTAGAGTAATCCCGGCACGAGTTCAAAAATGCAATCTCGATTTACGGGATATTCTACTCAATTCAATCTTTTAAGGCTTGGCGCAATCCTTTCGAGCATGTTTCATTCAAAATGTGCTTACTTTAATCCTTTTCGAAACTACATGTTCATAAATAAGGGACAAGAGCGTAAAAGTATAAATACCATTTTAAACATGGGGCAACAATCTTTTGCTATGGTGCTGTGCGAAGAGATGCCAAGCCATTCGTGTTCAGGTCAAAGCTGCAGGGTTCTGAGTTCTAGCAAGACAACAATAATTTTTATATTTCTTTGTTTTTTTTAGAAGCTTTAAATATACCAAAACTGGTGTCGGTGGGTGTGTCCCATGGAAAAAGGAGGAAGAAAGAAAAGGTAGAGGAATCTTTCTGGGAGCAAATTAAACTCATAAAAGCTAGTGGATAGGCTTTTGATTAAATCTTATGGGATTACCGCGGGATCTTTTCAGTATTGAAAAAAGGGAGATCAAATCAACCTTTTATCGGATCGGCTTAGGAATATCTGGGATAACCCTCTGTGTCACTAGGGGTCACAAAAATTTTTTGAGAAAAGAGGACTAAACACAAGAATCAATAGAGATCTAGGTAGAATTCGTATTTTATAAATTTGTAAGTCGAAAGATAAGATAAAGGTACGTGGGGCAGGGTGGATTTTAATCGTAGGGGTGTGAGAGCTTCCAAGAACCGTAAGGGAGTAAGAGGGAGTAAGTTAAGCTGGTTAGGATTTGGGAAACAATTTTTAACGGTTACTAGGAGTCAGTTTTATCAAAGAGGTCTAAGAATTTAAGAAGAAAAAAAGTGTAGAAAGTTCGGTAAAAATGGATCGAACAGAAAAAGTTATCGGGTATTGTTCTAAAGCATAACATAGAGATAGACAGCGGTTACATCAATAGTCGTAGATACAGGTGTTTTCCTGTGAGTAAAAGTGTAGGTTACGAATGATTATTATTGTGAACCTAAACCGTTAACAAACCACTTAATAAACTTCAAGTAGAAAATGTTAATAATAAGTTAAATTTACAACTTTAACATCAAAGAAACAAAACAACAAATAGTCAATAACCCAAAATAAAGAGAAAACAATACAGACACTGTGCTCGTAAAGTGCGTCCAATCAACTATTTATCGGCGGCGACGAGTTGAGAATTAAGAAATAACAGAAATAGCTAAGCGTGGTAGCTCGATCTTGAGCCTGCTAACATTCACTTTGACAAAAAATACTTTACTCTAAAAGCTTTCTGAAAATGCCGGTGCACCCTTGAAAGAAAGAAAAAAAATTTTTTTGGGACACCCTATTCTACACTCAGAAAAAATCCGTTCAAAATCTACCGAAATCAAGACCATTCGTTGACAATAGTAGAGTAATCCCACTTTTTCGTGAACTGTGAACGGCGGTGTCATTTCACGAACGCATTTTTAAGACCCGTTGTTTGAACTGCATTATCTTTTAGGTATTGCGTTAACACCATTTTGGGCTCACCTTGGGAACATTTTGAGGTCATCTTACGAACTTTCGGGCTTCTTTAAGAAACATTTTGGTAACGTTTAAAAACCACTTGACGCTCTTTGTTGCAACATTTTGGGATCGATTTTGGAACATCTCGGTCTTGTTTTGGGAACATCACGGTATTATTTTGGTTACACATTGCTTTCAATTTTCGAACAATTTTGGTACATATTTGAGAACATTTTGGTTACACTATGTGAGTGATTTAAGACGGTTAGACGTTATGTTATGTTTTCACATAACTTTAATATTCAAACACAACATCACAAGGAAGGTTTAGAGACCTCCCGGTTCTATCATTAGAGCAGAAGTAGAGGGTAGGTTCCTCATGCCAGCATTGCTATATATGCTTGGGAATTTCAAAGCACCTTAAGTGCAAAACCAGCACCAGAACACATATTGTTCATGAATTCCGAACAACTGTTCGCTTTTTGAACGGATCGCGCTTGTTTGTTGTAATGTAGTGTGACCAGAGCCAGTGTTTTGTGAACAAAAATTCATGAACGAAATGGTTTAAAAAGGAGTCCGCTTGGGCTGCCAGTTTTTTGTTTAAAAAATAAAATGTAGTAGGTCTGAGTTCTAAGCTTTTCCCTCATAAAGAAAATAAAATGTAAATTGCTTGCATTTAAATAAAGAATGCTTTATTTTAGGGTTGTCATATCTACATAAAACGTTCCATAAACCAAAAAATTTGACGGTTTTAACGTTTTCTTACTAATCTGGGAAACGAATCAAAGTAATTTACTTTGAATCACGCTGTCTTACAACTTTTGTGTGTCATTTTGCAGTAATTATTTAAAATCAGTTTTATCTTACTTTTATATTCGGCCAATCTGACAATAATCAACACCAATTTTAGGTGGTTCATTCAAAGTGATTTGATTTGGGTTTAAGCTTTAAACTTAAACTTTAAAGTGACAGCTCTTAAGTTATTTTCTGTAGATTATCTGGTCACACCAAAATTATAATAAGAATCAAAATTTTTAATAAATGATTGTTTTATTGAGGTTAAAATCTTTTTTAGTTTAATAGTCAATTTTTCCCACAGACCTTGCGTCCACTCAAAATGGTTACCAATCAATTGACAAAACTTCGACTTGTTTCGACTTTGTCAACCATTTGCAAAATCTTTGCAAATTGATTTGCCCGGAAGGAGTGTGAAAATGTTTGATTTTCTACTGCTGTTGTTGTTATTGTTGTTGTTTGACATATTCAGCAGCCACCTGAAAGTATGCAATCACATAATGCACATAATGCCAAAAGTCTCAATTGTCAACAATATACACACAGACAACCGACTGCTGCTATGCTCTCTCTCTCTCCCTTCTTCAATATTTAGGCAAGAGTTTAGAGAGAAGGAGTCAATGGACAGTACAGAAATTGTCAGACAAGGCAATAAAATATGAATTTATGGCCTATTTGCCTGGCTTTTTGGGAGCAAAGCCAAAAGACAATGCAACAATTTTGAGTGTGTGAGTGTAAGTCCTATGCAAAGCCAAATTAAGGCTGCCAAAAATATTGGGGGCAGTTTAAGCTTAATGAGCTTTACACACACACACACACACACACACGATATAAGAGAATGAAAACCAATATAAATGCATTTCTCTGTTAAATGCTTAAAAATTCCATATGATCCCAAGCCCAGAATTTTTGCTGTATCATTGAGAAAAGCGTTTGGTAAGCATGACATAAGACTTGCGGTCTTAGCTCGGTTTATGGTTATGGGGTTCTCTGCAGTGTGTGTGTGTGTGTGTGCATATTGTGGCCAAAACATTTTATATTTGTAGCATGCTTTTAGGGTCCACAAGTCCTGGAAAATTAATTTCCATGCTTGCTGACGCCACAAAATTTGCATTCCCTGCTACTTCGATGGCCACATTGCTTCGACTGCTGGCAGACGCACAATATCTAATTGACTAACTCAATTTTGAGCCACCATCCCTTGAATGTTGTTCGAAAGTTTAGTGTCAAATGGGTAAATTTGATTATGATTCTTAGTTGGGTTATGTTAATCGAGTTGAAAATACTTCAAAAAGTTTCGACAGGCGCCTTTCTCGCCAAATAGTCATCATAATAATAAATGAATGAAGCCCCCATCCACCCCACCACCTCCTACACCAAACAGTTGAAAGCTTGGCGGCTTTTGTAAGCTTTTAATAGCGCTCAAAAGTATGCCATGAAATATGCATAAAATCACTTCGAAAATGCACTAAGCGAAGGAGACTGCTAAATGCTGTTGCTGGTGCTCGTGTTGTTGTTGTTATTGCAGTGCAGTTTTGCTAAACGAGCTGCCAAATCAAAAATCGTTGAGCGTGTGAAGTGCCAGTTGGTTGGGTGGTAAAAGTGAGGCAAAAAGTGAGTATGAAATGCACATTAGGTATCGTCGTTTATTTTTTTTCTTTCCAAAAATGTTTAAATGAAATTCTGAATCGACCTGGAGGGGTTTTTAAATTGGGTATTTGGATTTTGAATGACTAAAAATTGATTATTTAAGAAACTAAAAGTTTATTGTCTACTTTTGGGTGCGAAATTTCATACAAAATTTATTTTTTATCTAAATTTTTAACCTCCCCGAGCTAGAAATGGAATATCAATGATTGTATTGGATTTCGTTGGGTTAAGAAGTAAGAAATTAGTAAAGCTTTGAACATGGTAAGGTATAGTGAACAATACAACGTTTTAGAGCATACTTTTTGGTGCTTTTTTAAAGGGAAAAATGTGGTGGAGTATTTCCGAAAACGGATTCATGTTCATCATTTTGTTGCCTTGTATAATCTACACTTTTCCCCAATTGCCTCATTTAGTGGCCCTCAAATTATGCACAAAACTAACCACAAAAACATAAACCAAACTAATAATTTCATTTAATGGGCTACAGTTTTTGCACATTTATTCGTTTTCAAATTATTTATGCAAAAATTCAATCTAAATTAAACATTAAACAAAAGTGAATTGCGTGTCTAATGAAGCATGCCGTGCACACTGCGACACATTCGCACCTGCAATTAGCTCAATGAACATACGCGCACACACACACACGCACACCCAATACCCACTGTCAGTCATTGCAAGTGGCAGCTGTCCAAAATGTAATATTTAATGGCATTTTATGCAAATTGAAATTATGTTAATGGGCGAATGCAAAAATGTTGCAGAATATCCTTGCCATGCTTAGAGCATTTGGAATGTCTTCTGTCTGTCTCTCACATACTTATTAATCATCTTCATAATGAATGCCTCATTTGCATTTTAATAATAATCAGCACAATAATGCACAACAATAGGCAAAATGTTGATGATGCAGTTGCAGTTGATCAACGCCTTTAAAATATGCTTCTCGAATGCCCCGCCCCAATCCCTATGGCAGTCACGTTCTATCTTCTTCGATGTGCCACATTTACATGTCTCTCTCATTCATTGGTGTGTCCTGGTTAGTCCTTCAATGTTTGTCATTAACATTTTGTTTATATTTGCTTAAATGTGCGATGCATTCTCATAATTAGTATGCGTGTGTGTGTGTGCGTTGCAATTTGCTTTTGTTTGGTTTTAAAAGCGCGTTAAATTTCATCATCATCATTATTATTATTTTTATTGTTGCTGTTGTTGGCTAGGCTTTTGTTATACATTTTCCATTGTGGGTGTGAAAAATGCATGTGGCTTTTAAATCAGCAGGATTAGGTACAGGGATTTAGAGACAGAATATGGTATAATCTGCTAAGGGTTTTCTATTTATGACATTTATTATGGCATAAAAATTTAGTTTAAATTAAATTTTCGGAAAAGTGTTTTGTTCCGAAATTGTCTATGTTAGTGTATCCAATATTTAAGTGAAACTATAAGATGAGATTTTTAGTTTTTATAGCTATTTTCTGTATCTTTCAGAATTATTTCCAAATTAAAAGTTCTTTTTGTTGAGAAAATTTTAGAGTAGTATTGTTTGGAGCAGGGGTGCGCATAGCATAACAGGCACTGCGTCATAACAAACGAGAGCAGAAAACCAAAAAAAAATTAAGGGCAGCGATGTTCAAGAAGAGCGAGGCCAAAATGTGAGAGTGTGTTGGTGTGAGATATTAAAACGACACAGCCCAGCTTTGAACTGCCCTCAACGACGGCTGGACAGCGAATGAAGGCAAAGAGAGCTCTGCTTATGCTCATATGCCCGTCTTCGGCATGCGCTCGGCTGTGTGTGTGTAAATAGCCGATTGCGCTCGGCCCCTGGGGGCTATGGAGGAACATCGCTGATTTAGTGTTTTTTCTTGAGTCAATGTCGAAGTTGCCACTAGTGTGCTTGAGAAGGAATGGACAGTGATCTTTAATACGTTAGACTTTGTTGTGGATTTTCGTCATATAAGTGTAATTGTATCTGGACCTCCGTAAGCTGACTCTGGTGTAGAGTGAAGCTGAAATTCTCGTACCTTAAATCAATAAAAACGGCTACTTAAAGAAGAAGCACATAAATTTACATCGTTTAAGAGCTTAATTATTTTATATTCGCCTCTGATCTGAATTTCAAATGGGTATTTTTTTCCTATTCTTCAATGCATTATGGATGACTAGATCTATGGATGAAAGATCGAAAAAGATGGTCTCGTTTGATGTAGTGTCCCTTTTCCCAGCATCCCAACAGACTTGGCATTTCAAGTGATCCAGAATAGATGGAGTAAGATTCCTAAAAGGAGAGCATCACCAATTATCGCCGATATTGTGATGGAAAAAGTATTAAGCCAGACGACAAACTAGTGTTCTCCCAAAATATGTGGATGACTTATTCGTAATAGTCAGAAGGAATACAGAGAACACAATTGGAAAGCTTAACGGCTATCACAAAGATATAAAAATCACTTTTGGGTTTTATGTGTTTAAAACAAAAACTGCCGTTTCTTGATTCAATAATACTTAGAAAGAACAACACAGTAAAACTGGATTTATATTAAATACCATTGGCTTCAGATAGAATCATAAATTACTACTCAAAACACCCTAAAACATAGTAATAAATACTGCTCGTAATTTTATCAGAAAAGTTTTGTAAGTAAGCTTTCCAGTTTTTTGACAAAACAAAATAAAACGAATAATAAATATTCTCAAATCCAATAACTTTTCCATACATCCAATATCTTCTTTGGCTATTACAACCGTTTCACGGTCCCGGCCGCTGCGACTAATGTCCGCCACTCGCCTTTGCCCCGAGAGACTTCCCACCAGAAGGGCACACCCAGCTTCGAAATATTTCCGCTTCGGTCGACCCGCCCTCCTAACTCGTTCGCACATACTATATATGGACTTTTAAAGAGCAGAACACACCAAAATAGACGAAACTAATATATGCGACAAGGATGTGACTAAATCCAAATAAAAGTCTAGACTATCAGGGCATAAGTCTGACATAAAACGACGCGATGAGACACCAATACAGAAAACAGCACTTGCGGCCCATTGTTCAAAGAGCAGACACGCACCAGACTTCTCAGCTATGATCCTACTGCAACAGGAATAACAATACCACAAACGGTTCGCTTTGCAGATGTTCCACATCATAAACACACCCACACACATAAGACTGAACTACAAAACGGACACAGAAAATTGTGCACACTTATACAGACACCTACTCGATCGCAATATGAAAAATCATTTTGATTCAAACTCCTGAGTGGACGCTGTTGTCATCTGTATGTAATCATTTTGTGACCTCTTTGATTTTAATTGTCAAGCTTAAAATTTTGCGTATTGTTCCTTGTGTTATTGTTAAACAGCCCAGTTGTGATATTGGAGACATTAAACATATTGTATTATTATTCATTTAAAGCACATAAAAGACACACGACCTTGAGCCGGCTAACAAGCATTTCTTAAAGCAGTTCCTACAAAATCACCAAAAAACTGGAATATTTTAATCTCATAGCTAGAAATTAGTGTGCTGTGGCGTCTGGATCACCTTTTTTATTTTTAATAGGTTCTACGATATCAAGCTATATCCTATAAACGAATCTGTGTTATTTGCGAAAAAAGAGATATTTGCGGTAAAGCAACAATTTTTTTTCATTATCCTCAGATTATAGAAAACGATCTTTTATCATAGGGACAATTGTAGAAGAGGATTAAGACGCCAGAATGTTTCAAAATAAACGGAAAATTTTTTTCCTAAATCAAGTAGATTTTCATTCAGAAAAAGAATTTGGATCAGATATACCAGATTGGACTTTCATTATGAAATCTGCCCTTTATCATGCTTACTTTTCACTTGAGAAGGCCTGCAAACACCTGAGCCTCGGCTTCCTTTTGCAATGGAAACGCCAAAAATCTCAGGTGCTTTAACCGATTCCGTTTGGGGTGACCTCATCAGCAGCCATCAGGTTAAGAAATTTCTTACTTTCTCAGTACTGCAGATGTACTAACTTTGTAAGTTGAAGGAGAGAAGACCTGAGACGTTCGCTGCCAAACCCCTGCGTTTTGCATGTCGTGAAATTTCATGCCACCAGATGTACTGATTTTTCTCCTGTCATGCTTCATAGTCCGACTGGGATCTTCAGAAAAATAAAGATTTTTATACTAAGGCCAAAAAGTGCTTACTGCTTTCGATATACCGATGCTATATTTAATAGCTACCATAGCAACAGCCATAATACAATAGCTACAAGGTAGCGCAGCTCCAATGAATTAATCCAAAAATTTGGGCTCAAATCCTTCACTGTGTCCGACGCGTTGGGCCTAACCTAACCAAGAGTGCCACAGGACACTAATTTACATGTTTTCACTTTACGAATTTAACAATCGAAAGGATTCACTCTAAGTTAAGACCAAAATACTAAAGCAACATTCAGAAATTCCAAAGGCTTTTCAATCACTTACATTTGCCCAGGGATTTAGGATCATAAAATGTTGAATACGTACCTAAAAAGAGAAAAGAAGAAAAAAGATGCTAAAATTAGTAAAGAGTGAAAAAATCATAAAAAAAGGTTCAACCCAAAGTGACAATGCCTAAGTGTGGCTTAAAAAATGCAATATAAAATCACTTAAGATGCCTTAAGAAGCTTTCAACGTCGCACACTCACTCACACACACACACATGCGTCAATTGACAGTGGCAGGAAACTAAAAGAAACTAAAGCAATTTCAAATTGAAAACTGCTGCAAATTAATCAAATGCCTTTGCAACTGAGAGACGAAAATGTCAGTCAGAGGAGTCAGCCAACCCAACCCAACCCTTTTTTACTTCCTTGCCTTCCTGCTTCTTATACTAGAGCTGTGACGCATTAAATCGATAACACGATTTTTTAGCACGCACACACACACACATACAAACAGACACACATACTCGTACATACTTATGTACATAGAAGCCGAGGATTGACTGACTGTGAGTTAAATTGTCAGTTTCATTACGTGGCAGCTTTTCTGTTCCTTTTTTTTTTAAAGCCAAATCACTACGTCTGCGCGTGAGTTACCCCTCCTAACCCTCTCCACCCCTGGCACCCCCTGCTCGTATTGCGACAAACGATTTTTCAAGTTGGCGCTTCATCGTTTTTTTTTTCTGTGGTTTTCTGCGCGTAGCAAACTCAATTTTCGGGCAACAGCAGAAGAAGCTCCTGGGACAAGTCGCAGGACTCGAGGACTTGAGTTCAACAAACATTTAACTGATTGCCTGGGCGTGCGTGTTGGCTGATTTTTTGATTTGCTATACACCTGGGAGAGCTGGAAGCCACGAAAATGTTTAGCTTATTTGTTGGGCGAAATATAAATTGTCTGTGCGTGCAGTAATTGTAAAGTACGAAAGGGAAATGTCAGTAAAGTAGTCATGTTATTGACACCTCCTTCGTCAGAAGGAGGTCTGCTTTGAATTTTTGATACAATTCAATCAAATTTCTAGCTCAAAACTATCTTCTGCCGGGGAAATCAATAACCATAATTCACCCAAAGTTTTTGTATGCTCACAAGAAATCATAGAAAGTAAGCCACATGCTTGGGGAAATCACTAAATTCTGGCAAGACGTGTATCTCATCATTTATGGATAGGCAGGTAGGAAACTATCCACTCCCCCTCCACCATGCTGATAACTGAGACTGCTTATCGCGCCTGCTCTGCCCGAGTTGCATGTGACATTTGCATGCTTACTTAAACAGGCAAAAAAGCACCCACGTCTGAGCCTTGCGCTCGCTCACTCGCCTGGTGTTGTCATCAGAAGGCAAGCCTGTCGACGTCACTTCAAACCGCTACCACTACCACGTGAGTAGTAAGAATCAAACGTGTGTGTGCCTCAGAAGCAGCCGCCTTGCCATGTACTTTGATTGCTAGCACGTTACCCGTACAATTTTCGGTATGATGGCGGCAACATTTCATGATTTCTTGTACGTGTTTCTGCCATAGAGCACGCTCGAAACTCCCAACACACAAGCTCACATAGTGGATGCGCCGTAATGTATGCAAGCAGTTCTCTACGGTGTTTGTTTGCCTGGTGACTGATGATGGTTTGGTTTTTAGGATTTCTTTTTGCAAATTTTCTACCACTAATAAATCAATGGGAAGTTGACTATTTTTAGTTCCTTTGTACAGAGAGAGAGAGAGAGAGGAGTTAAGTTAATTGATTTGAACCCAAGTACTTTAGTTTGACGGATCACAAAACTAATTTGGAAAATTGAAACTAACAATTGCCACTCTAATAAGGGTCTAGGTAGGGACTTGAAGGGATTCTTGAAACTAAGTTGATAGATTACAGGGCTGAGTACAAAAGTCTGTTCACTGGGAAACTATTAATGAGGTTATACATTTCCTTTCTCTTGAAGGATATTTTAAAAGACTAGAGGCCTAGAGGACCAACTTGGTATAAAAACTGTATATGCACACGAGCTATGCAAGCTATTTAGTTTTTACCGGTAAAGCGCTTCGGAGGCCAAGAAAGGCTTATTTACAAAGATGCTTAATAGTTGATGCTAGATAGTTGAAGATAGTTGCTAGATAGTTGAAATCGCTAATGAATTTATTGAACGAGGTACATGTTTGTTTTTATAAAATGGTCTTATAAAACAAGTAAGAAATTCGGTCAAGCCCAACTATAATATACTCTATACCAGGCATGCCCAAAAAAGCATAGGGCAGAGCACTCACCAATACTCTCAAAGAAAAGCAAATTGAAATTGTGTAAGGCAATAACAAAATCACACTAAATTGTTGTTGGTCAGTATGCTTACTCCAATCAAAGACAAGAATAAACCCTGCATGTACGAGGGCGGTCCCAGAAATTGCCGACCTAACTACTAAAACACAAAAATTTATCTTTTTTTTTTATTTTTCAACATAGGATCCTTTTAGGTCGATACACTTTTCCCAGCGATGTTCAATAGCTTTGATACCTTTTTTATAATAAGAACTGTGAAGCTCTTCAAAATAGGCATTAACCTCGGACTCCACCTTTTCATTGTTGCCAAATCTTTTTCCTCCGAGCCATTTTTTCAAGTTTGGAAATAAGAAATAATCAGAGGGAGCTAAGTCTGGCGAATAAGGGTCGTGAGATAGCGATCCAAATTTTAATTCATTAATTTTAGCCATTGCAACGGCAACATCCTCACGACGCTGTTTTTGTTCTGAAGTCAGCAAACTCGGCACCCATCTAGCGCATAACTTTTTCAGGTCCAATTTTTCGGTCAATCTGCGATGTACAGCACTTTTTGAAATGCCTACAAATTCAGCTAACTCACGAACTTTCACTCAATACACATTTTTTAATTTTGGCCACCATTTCTGAAGTGGTCACCTCATTTGGAAGCCCATTACGATGTTCATCTTCGCAGCTCAAACGACCTCGCTTAAACTCAGCCACCCAATATTTTATTGTTGTAAACGAGGGAGCAGAATTACGTAAGGTAGAATCCAGCTCCTTTTTAATATTGGTTGGACTATATAAAAGTACAGTATCACATAACGATGACAAATTTTGTCCATGTTTGCAAATCAATAACAAGCGTTCTCTATTAAAATCGACAAAAAAAAAAACTGTGCAAGGTAAAGGCACCAAACTTCAAACTTAAGCTTTTAATAGTCGGTACTTCCCCTTTTTAATATTTTTTGTGAACATTTTCCAACACTACTGTGTTAGGTCGGCCATTTCTGGGACGGCCCTCGTAAGACAAGCGATCCGAAAATGTTTGAGTGTCAAAGACCGAATGTCAAAAATGTTATCTAAAAAGGTTGTACGCCCAAACTGTAGTGTGAGCAGAGTGTGCCAGTGCTAGAGAATGAGAGAGAGAGAGCACATAGTTTACCGCATACATACAAACATGAGTTGAGATCGGTAACCTGAGAAGCACACACGGACTTCAGGTGGGGAAAGGTTCTAGGACATTTTGTATGGGAAAATATATCTTGCAACTCGGCTAGGTGTAAAAATTTCCGGATAATTTTGTATGTGAATAATTTTTAGAAATCAGAGATTGGTCAGAATTTTTTATACTAGGAAAAAAATTTAATTTCTCAGAAAAATATGTGTTTTTTCATACTGAAATAAAAACCAGAAAGCAAAACTAACTTCGTCTGTGCCGAAGTTTAAATACACTTGAAACTTTTGTGACCACTGACCAAATTTTGTGACTTAATTTATAAGCTTCATGTCTTTTGTCATTAGGAAATTAAATAAAAAAACACAAAAAAATACAAGATGTGACCATCCGATTTTCGATGTTCCGACATATGTGCAGTGTGCAGCTAAAAGATGACCCTGAGACAAATTTCAGCTCGATAGCTTCAAAACTGAGGGACTAGTTTACGTAAAAACAGACAGACGGACGGACGGATGAAGCTCAATCGACTCAGCTCGTCTTGCTGAGCAAGAATATATATACTTTATGTGGTCGGAGATGATTCCTTCTATGCGTTCCAAACTTCTGGGCAAAATTATAATACACTTTTCAAGTGTATAAAAATGATATCTTAACAATAAAGTCCAACTTTGTGTTTGGTCAGTTTACATAAAAACCAATTTGGTTCTAATACTATTCTTAAGGTTTCTACAGGACTTAAAATTTCCAATTTTAAAAATCATCTCCGTGTGTAGAAAATTCTCGAAAAACTTTCATCTTTGCTTCGAAGCTTATAATGTCAAATAATTTGGGATGAATTCTTTATATTTATTTTCAATAGTTGCTAGTAACAACACAATACAGGATTTTACTGTTTTACAAGTTTTATATTATAGTTTTTTTTCAAACTTTGGTACAAAATTTCTCCAAATTGAATTTAGTTAGCCCTTGACTAGTCGTTCCAAATTATTACAACAGTTATCATCAAAAATATCACCTAAGACAAATTTTAGGTATTTTGTTTTCTGCCTTTTTAAAAATGGAGAACGAACTGATTATACCTCAAGCCGATTCCCATTGGTCTATACAATTTGTGGACGTCTATAAGCCCTATCCGGATAATATTATCGCCAATGTCACCTTCAAGATATTATGCTTCCTTTATGCGCCATACGCTTTAAAAGTGGTTGATGTGAATACCGTGGTCGAAAGTCCCAAACTTTGTCTGTGGAGTTTCCTAATGGTATTTGGAATACCTTTGGTAATATGCTCGCTGATCTATGTGATGTTTAAGAAAATCTTTCAAAAGGTAACATTTTGGCTAAACATGGTTAAAAAATTAATTTTCTTGTTCTTGCTAGAAACCCGTAATACCAAAGCCCCCAGAACGTCTCCAAGAACTAGCGGATCGTATGAAGCAGAAATATGGTTCGGAATATAAATTGGGAATTTGGCGACGTAAGGATATACGCGATCCCTTGCTAAGTACGACCTACTTAAGACGGGATTGGCTGCCTGATACGAGTCAAGAGAATGGATCAGCACATGAGGGTGTTAAGTTCAATAGCAAGGTAAAGTGTAGAATATACGACGAGGAGGGTGAATTTGATTTGAGTTTGGAAGAGCCGACTAGGAGGAACATTGGGACCGATAAAAAGAAATCACGAAGAACAACTTTTAAGAATCCTGAAGCCGTTTGTTAGGTTATTTATCTTTGGTGACAATTTGGATTAAAGCTCTTCAATTTTATTTAATGATTTGGCGTTTTTTTTACTGTCAGCTTTTGGCAATAAAATGAAGTGATTTCCACACACACACTCGCTTGGGATTAGGAATGTGTCGGATTATTTTGTTGTTGTTTTTTTTATATTTAAATTTCCTTCTTGGTGGTTGTTTTTGTATGTGGTCTCTCCCCTACAAAAAGCTGACAGCAGCTGAAAAGTATGCTAAGCTTTGCTAATGATTTGCCATCAAGCAAATAAATCAAAAGCTTGCCAAGGAGATCCTTTAAGCTGCAGCTTTAAACTCGGCTGGAGCCTATAGTTTTTGCATGTTTTTATTTTATTATTTTCTAGAGATTTTTTCCACTCAACTAAGCACATGCATTGATGATATATACTTGGCCCAACTCGACTGGCTCTCCATTTTGCCCATTCGACACAACATAAATAACCGTGTGAGGCTGTTATAATTTATAATCCTTGCTGTAGGCGCCCCAGCAAGCACGAAACAGCAGCAAGAGCAACAAAATATTTTTTCCTGTCTGAAACGAGGGATAAGGGGCGGGAGGTGCCTAGCGGCCGGGTGCAAATATTTTGTTAGCTGTTCTCGTTCTTCACATTTTTTGGCCTGCATTTAGTTTATGTGTGACAAAATCAGGTCAGAAAGTTTATTGGCTGGCTGCCTGGCTGGCATTAGTGTCACAATTTTAAATCAGTTTAAACTTGTGTGCACACACACACACACACACCCACTAACCCAAATTGACTAAAATGAGCCCTACTAATTGCAAAACCATTTAGACAAACTAATAAATTTCACATAATTTATTGAACACAAAAAACCTTACATGCTGCCGCTGGGATATTAAATCCCTTTGTCAAAATGCTCTAAATTTTAATCTTTTCAAAAAATATGGAAATAACAAGGATTGTTAGCTGGTAAACAATTTTAATTATTTATAATAAATCGCTTAGATTGTTTGTGATATGCAGCTTTTTGCCTCCTTCCTCTTGATCCAATTGAAATTGGATAAAAAAGATGTGTAAGGAGCTTTTTATAAACTAATCAAAGTATACTTATAGTATAAAACGGCTTTAAATAAAATTCTTAAATAAACATCCTTAAAATATACATTTCTTTCAATAGAAAGAGATTCAAGCTGAATGCTTCCCAGCCAGCCAAAGACAGAGCGGAGTAAAAGGCGACTTTAACAGCAACAGCTTTAACAATCGTCTTTGAAAGGTAAGAGTTAAGAGGAAGTCTTCAAGAGCACCAAAGGGAGTTTTGTGAGGTTTAAATCACGTGAGTAGGATGTACTTTCCAAAAGACTTTTTAATAATAAGAGAAATGCACAAAGGAAAAAAAACAAGAAAGAAATTCGGTCAAGCCCGACTGAAATAAACTCTAAGGTACACTTAACAAGGTAGGCGCACTCGCTCTCTCACAACTTCTTACCCAGCTAATTCAGGCGACTCCACATCATGCATTACAAAAGCTCAAAAGTATAGAACACTTACGCTATACTTTGTATACTGAGTTGTCATATGAAGTTTGCTATGTTTCGGTTTTTGTGTTTCCTTTTGAAAAAGCCTGCTTACACACAGAAGTATAAATGAGCATGTGTGCAGCTGACTTGCACAATATGTTTGTGGTTATTGTCTAAGGAAGTTAATTCTTTTTCTTTAAATTATCGTTCATTCATTACAACTCTATACACTGATTGAATTACAGAATATAGAGCCGTGCTGCAAGCACATTACAACTTCATTTACGTTTGCTTAAGGAGCTGTAAAGCATACGCATTACCAACCTATATACCTACTACTCAATAGTACATTGGGTCGTAAAGCATCTACATTACAACAGCGCATACGATTTAAAAATTGTGTGTCGTTTAGTGGCCGGCCCATCCACACCGTCGATTACAATTCTAACATCAGTATGTACAGTTGTAATGGAGCTCCGAAAAGCTTTCGGCTATCGCCCACTTTTTCGTTTACTGGTAATGAGGTTTCGAAAGCAGGCAGTCCACAAAGCGACCATGCTAATGTAAAAGTAATCTAGGTTGTAATCGATTCAGTCTGGGCCCAGCCTACGAAGTGTTAAAGGTATATTAGAGAGCGAGAGAGCGCTTGTGTCAAACAAAATGAAGAGGCAGAATACAAAAAATTCATCCGCGGAGATGCTTCGCTCACAACTGTTGTACACAGACTGAAATTTAAGATCAGGCCTGACCAAATAGAGAGGACAGAGAACTATGTCTGTCCCCCTCTGACACTCAGTGATGTTTGACTTCGGCAAAAATTCGGTGTGAATCGGCGAGTTACTTCGGGCCCCAGGGGCCATGAACGAGAGAGCGAGTGCGCCTACCTTGTTAAATATTCCTTGATATACTCTGTACCTACGAATGTGCATGCTCAGTATAAATTTTAATGTTGCAGTTGCAGCTGAAAACAGCGCTGCAGGTAACATTCTTTTGCACCTAACTTGGCAGCCGATTATCCGATCTTTACCAATTTTTTCGGCGGGTCGATAAATGATCCTGATTACTAAATATGTCCAGAAGTTTCGAACCTTCTATCTATAAAACTGTGGAAGAGGTAGCAACAGCCGGACCTCTCTTTGCAGTTGTCAGAAAAAACCGGTTCCGTGCGGCACATTGACAAAGGGGGACGGAAGCAAGCACCTTCGGTACAAAGTATAAGAATATACTGACGATGTGGAAGTTACGAATGCATTCGGGGGTAAACAATGACGCATAAAAATTGACTTTGAGCTAAAATTGAAATTTTATAGGCACATGCAACAATCATCACCACTGTAACGTAATGCGGAAGAAGTTCAAGATCTTCAAGATTCATCCGCTGACACATTCTTCAAACAATTGTTAGATATCGGCGATGGAAAAGTTTCTGTACTCTCTTTGCCCGCGTATTTCCCGATGTACGCACACCATACATAAATCATGCGTGGCTGACAGAAAGAGCACAAAATGTGGACGTCGACGATATAAACTTAAAGGTACAGCAGTCATTGACAATCGATCGCTACGGTTTGAGTTTTTGAACTCACTCGATTTGCCAGGCATGTCACCAAACCTTCTACGAGTTGCCCACAGGCTACTCATTAAGTGCAAAAATGTTGTAGACACAAACAAAGGACTTGACAATAACCATTTTTTTTTATTTCTTTCTGGTGGTTGTTGTTATTTGACAAATAATTTTCTATAAAGCATTGTTTAACCAAAAACCAAAAAATCTTTAAATTTTGTTGAATGCCTCTTTTCACATGCTTTCCAATCGAAAGCTCTGCTGTTGAAATCTTTTAAGTCCAATCCTGAACTTTATTGCCCAAACCCTTACCGCCTTAGCGCCACCACAACCCTCTCTCATTTTCACTTCCTATGTGTAACCATCATAACCATCATCATAAAAGCATTTGATTTAATGTTTAATGAGGGTAGACTGCATAGCATAGTAGGCAAGTACATAGTTCACCCTCCATCCTGATTTCATATTTCCTATTGTTCCCTTCTAATGATTATGACAGCTTCTGTCACTCACCATTTGGTTTTCACTGTACTTGGTACAGTTCGGCTTGTTTTTTTTTTCTATTTGTGTCTGTGCTTCTAATTAAACGGCAATTGTGGTCTTCAGTTTGTCAGCTTCTTTGGTGCCTAATCAGTTTTGTGTGTGCTCGTGTATGATGAAAGGACTAAGCTGGGATTATGGTTCTTACTGCTTCCGCTTCTTCGTTCTCCACGACATTTGAATAATGAACGTCAAGTTGATTGTGTTAGGCGAAAAATATAAGCTTAGACTGGTTTGGCCTCTAAGCTTGCATGTCACTCAATTGTCAATTTGCGAGAAACTCAAAGGGATAATTAGGAGCCTGGCTGCGTGTCTAACTGACTAACTGACATAACTAACTCAACTGGTTCGCCTGGTTAATGCAACTAATTGCAATGATTAGATCGATTCTCGAATTTCCACACAATTAGGCAACACTGAAAGGGTAATCTGATTTACCAATCAACAAGATAATTGATAATGGAGTAGAATAATGTTCAGAGTTCAAATTTCAAGAGCAAGGTACCAGGAATTTGGGGTTCCTCTTCTATATAATAGCCTTGACTTTTGCGCCTATTCCATGACCCCAAAAACTGGACCACACACATACACACACATGCGGTTCAAACTGAAATCTTACTTTCTTAAACGAGAGTGGAAAAGTTTTACACCAAAAGGCACACAGACAGAGGCCAACATATTGTTGCACTCTATAAATTATGCGCATAACCAGAGAACAGAATAGAATCCAAGAAGCATGTAAAGCAGCCACACAGCAGCTTTTGGGCTGCCACTGGCTATGCGAGTGTATGTGTGTGTCTTGGGAAAGAAAGAGAAACCAACCAAGCAGAACTATTACAATGGCAAAAAGTTTAACGAGTCATGTGAAAGTCTCCATTTCAGGGTGGTTTGATAACAGCCTCTGTGGATGCCACATGTGTGTGTGTGTGTGTGTGTATGGGGTTAAAATTTACTATTATTGCCTTTGCTCCCTGGTACATGTGTAATGTGACTTTAGGCTGGCAGAAAAACCACAGCAAACCCACTTGGCACTTAAAGACATTTGCCACCATGCAAGGTGAGCAAGTTAAGGTTGATAAGGTGGGTGTGAACAGTAGAGGCTGTCGCCCAAAATCTTGTCACACTTGTCAAGTTAACTTAACACACACAGAAAAAGCAAAAGAAAGCCGCAACATTTGCCAGACGTACATATAGAAAGTACATACTTGCATATATGAGAAATCAAGTGCAAAAATGTTGAGTCAAGAAAGAGAAGAGATGAAATTACATTGAAACTGTCGCACTTAAGTTGGGAATAATTTCATTTTTAAATTTAAAGACTGTTTCGTTATTTTAGTTTTATCGAATCTAATAATTAATAAGCAGTAAGCTACTAAAAGTTGTGAAATGTTATGACATGTGTGTTTAGGATTGTTATTGGTAAACAATTTGTCATTGCGCATTGTCGTGCTTAGATTGGTTTATTTTGTAAGTACTTTGTGTGAGTTTTAAGAAAAATATTTGTGTGTGACCCATGTCAGTAAGGAAATAGTTTAAAAAATAAAGAAAAGAGAAGACTGAGAAAGGAAAAACGCATTTTGATAGAAATCTCTTTGGCTGAAATCCAAAACGCCAATAAAACAAATACTTTCTACACAGAGAATACGAAATAAGTTACATGCCGCGTGTAGAAACGGCAATCCTAAACGAAACGTAGTTAGCCTTGCTGAATTTCACACGACAAATGTAGAACACAGAAATTTAAGCGTGGCATGTAGAAACACTAAATGCGGCGTGGACAAAGACAAATGGTACTCGACTTTAGAATACCAGCTGATTTTCACATAACTTCTGCATTTTTAGTCCAGCAATATAAATACCACACGGAAATTTAGGTTTTCTACATAATCGTTTAGATATTGAAAGCCTACATGTGCCTGTGGAAATTCTAAGCAAAAATAATTGCTCAAAATCAGTACTAAAAAGTTATATTTTTATACCTTTAGAGAGGGTAAAATTGTCGGGATGTTTGTAACGCATAGAAAGAAGCTTTTTCGACCACATAAAGTAAATATATTGTTGATCAGCATGACGAGCTGAGTTGATTTAGCCCTGTCCGTCAGTCCGTCCGTCAGTTTGAAAGCCATCTTCACGAAACTTTCCACGAAAACTTGTAGTACCAATACGCTGCACAAGTATGAAAACTGGCGGGATCGGACGACTATAGCATATATCTGTCATAGAAACGATCAGTCGAAAAACTAGTTTTTTGTTTTGAATGGAATCGGCATCAGACTTCGTGTTTATACGTTTTCTAAGCTTTTCCATGATTCCACTAAGTTTGGTCGAAACCGGAAGACTGTATAGTACAGCTGCCATAGAAAAGTTAGGTTTGAAAAACAGTCTTAATGGGCGTCCTGAAAATTTATATGAGCTTCAAGGGTTTATAAACTTCGGCCGAGCTAACTTCGGAGCTTTCCTTAATTTTTTATTTAGAAAACTTTTCTTCACATGTGTCATGTACATAGGTTTCGTAAATAAACGTTAAGAATTTCAAATGCTGAATGCTTCGTTTAGAAAATCTTCGTCTTGTTGATCCCATTCGCTCATCGTCGCTTGTCACTTCCCTTCATAACAGTGATTTGCAGCTATGCCGCGCGAGTGGTTTATAGTCGTATGGACTAAGATGCCGGCAATTGTGTCTTAATTCCCGAGGCAAGTTAATTAAGTTCTGAGTTCGAGTCCCGGACAAGGTCCCACACTACCCTCCTCCGCACTCTAAGTAGTATTTATTGTTTTATATTGGCTTGTCCCTAAACGTGACGTGTAGAAAAGGTACATGCCGCATGTAGATATGAGACAAGTTAGTGCGGCATGTAGAAAGCAACATTAACGTAGTGGGTGAAAAATCTCTGTCAGACGTGTAGGAAATCTAAATTTTCATGTAGTTTTTACATATTTTGTTGTCTGTGTAAATACTAAGAAAACCAGACTTAGCTTTGACAGCATTGTACGATCTCCCAGTCGGACTTGACTGCATGCTAGATGCACATCCCGTATACAACTTTTGCCACTAAGAAGTAGTTGCAAAAACCTGAAATCTTCCTCTCGCTTTTATATAGGGGCGAAACGCAGCAGGAATTGTTCTATTAGAAGCGACGTTTGCATGGGTTGTTGTTGTTGATTCAACTTCGTAAAAACGCTCGGCGCACTCTGCTCCATGCTGCATGCGAGCCATTACAAGGGACGTTTGCATGTTGTGCAGACTTGTTCGCTTCTAACCTACTGCCAAAAGGAACGTGAATCAGTTTTCATACAGATTATATGCCTTCTATCATACCGCAAAAGTTGGTAGTTCATTATTCCTAGTAAAAAGAAGTGCCAGAATGCGTTCTTTTGGGAACCACGTTCCGACAAGTCCGGCTGGGCTATTCTGAACCACAATGTGGACAAAATTAAAGCCTCGACAACGCCATTTTCGCTTTCTCTTTTATCACTCAAAGCCCAAAATTCTGCTACAGATTACCATTCTCATTGAAGTTAAGGTCCCTTTGGACCGTACAATAAAAAACCTCTTCCTACCCTCACACACACACGCACACATGATTATCCCTGTCTCTCTCATACTTCCTCTTGTTGTTTTAGCAAGCGTTTAGGACGATAAAAATGCAAAAAAAAAAAAATAAAATAAAATACACAACAAACAACAAAAATATATACAGAAAAAACATTTTGTTAGTTGCATAAATTTTGTTACTCTTGGTTGTTGCTGTTGTGGGTCCCACTGATAAAACAGCGTCAAAAAAGTGTCGCCAAGGGAGCAACTTAAGTAAAAACTGCGCAATGTAAATATGAGAAAGCGAAAAACCAGTCTGGATGTGAGGAGTGAAACAAAAAAGTTTTTTTGATATTTCCATTTTGGGGGCTGAATTTAAGGCAAAGAATGACACTGGCACAGTTCATTGGCCTGCTTAAGACTCAGGCCCTCCCCCTCCATATTTACAAAATTTATGCATCACGTTACAGGTAAATAAAGTTGCAACAAGCTTGCAATACTCGCGCGTTGGTGGTTTGCCATACAAATCCCAAAACCATTTCACTAATTGAAATGAATTTTCATACACGACGATGGGCGAGAGCAAAGCTCTCTACGTTGATGTGTTGTGAGTAAACTTGGGCTCCGGTTGGTGTACCTGTGTGTGAATGTGTGTGGTAGACACTTTCGTGTCGCAGCACAAAATTGCAATGACCTCGGGCAACAACAAGCTCGTTGTGTGTGTGAGCCAAATAAGTATAAAGGCAAAACAGCAAAAGGCAACATAAAGAAAATACTTGTATAAACAGTATATTGCAGTTGAATGACTTTATTTAAAGTCTTTAAGACGGGATAGTAATTGAAAATACTACTGTGCTCAAGATGGGTGCCTTGATTGCTTACAGTGGAGAAAAAAAAACGTTGTTATGGTGCTTTAATCAAGAGTTTCTGACAGCATAAGTCATAAAAGAATGATACCAAGATAGCTTAAGATGTGTGCCTCGAATGCATACAATAGAACAACATGGGTGCCTCGATTTAAAACAATGAAATTAAAATAGCAAAGTGAGCAAAAGGATATTTTCACTTTAATCGAAAGTTCGGCAATGTTCAATATCACTTAAACATAAAATTAAAGCGTCAGGTGGGTGCCTTGATTTCTTACGATACTAACAAAAGCTACACTTAGATGTTAAAGTTATAAGATATACACTAAATTCATTTCCAGGGTTAAAACAGCCAAGAAATGCAAGATGGGTGCCTCGAAATCCTAAAATAACACATAAAATCAACATGAGAAAATGTCCTAGGCAAGTATTTGGCAAAGTCGTATCATTCTCAGGCAGAGAACTTGCATTATATCAAAATAGAATTAAAACTAGATATATGTGTTGCGATAAGATGGGTGCCTTGATTTTTACCACGAAAATAGGAGAGGGGAAGGCTTAACAATTTTCCAGGCCATAAACTTGAGGTGAAAAAACTCCAAACTGACTGCAAAGAAGTCAAAGACAGTTTCATTGGTT
The DNA here is from genome assembly GCA_018904265.1 of Lordiphosa collinella. NCBI lineage: Eukaryota > Metazoa > Arthropoda > Insecta > Diptera > Drosophilidae > Lordiphosa > Lordiphosa collinella. The sequence goes on along the minus strand of JAEIFV010000002.1, from coordinate 186,366 downwards.
AGCACCAAGTCGTATGATTTTAGTTTTAATCTTTTATCACTTTTGCACTCACTTCTACCTAGCCACCTGGAAGTTAGTATAGTATATAATCGGGGGTGTCCTGGAAATTTCTAGAGATTTTGGCCTCGGTTGGTTTGCAAATCGCTAGAGAAATCCGTCGGTGTCCCAGAACTTCGAGAGATTTCGTTTTCTTCGAAAGTCTAGTTCGAAAGTCGAGTTCGAAAGGTGTGTGTATAAGATTATGCTCCTACTACAAAAACAGTGATATATTGCGTGGGTTCGTGAAGTCGCTATTGGTTGGTTAGTGTATTGGCTGGTTTGTGTGTTGGTTGGTTTGCCAAAATCTCCCAACAAAACACGAGAGGTTTGAAACCAACTGAAAGAGAATTCTAGGACACCTAGAATTGGTTTTGGGTTGGAATTTGGTTGGAAGATATTTCTGGGACACCGCCGAATAAGACGAATTAGTTTATTTTCCTCAAGTTTTTCCAAAATGTTTTGACTTACATTTTAAGCATTCCAAGCGCTGAATTTTAATTAAAAGTATATATAAAATGGTTTTTGGTTTTCTGCCTGCCCCAAATGCATTTCGGAACCACTTCACATGTCTCAAGATGTTTGGCGGGAGAAAGTCTTAGCTCTCTCTTAGCACACACACACACATGCAAGTGGGGGAAATGCCAAGTTTCGTATTTAAATAATTATGCAATATTCCTTTGGGCACCTCTCTCATTCTCTCTCATTCTCTGTTACTTCCAAGGAGTACCGCAACAGCTTAGGAACGTAGATTTTCAAGTTCATAATTATGCGATGCCTGGCTGGCTGGCTGGCTGACTGCATTTTCCACATCTTCCATTTTTAATTTATTTTGAATAAGCAAAAAGCACAAAAGACGTTATGCCAGACTGTTGGCATTTCCCACAACGGAAGTCATCATGCTTGCTGCTTGTTTACCATCTTTTGCTCCTGCGTATACGTAATGTCATGTAATGAGTTTGTGGCTTTGGTGGGTGGGTTGGTGGAAGGGGCGTGTGGCACTGATGTTTGTTAAAAGGCGTTGAGCGTGGCATGTATATGCAAAAATGGCGACAAAGCGAGCCTGCAGGGAACTCACTTCATGCACATGTGTGTTCCTTCTGTTTCTTGCTGCATAGTAAAGCTATTCTAAGCCATTTTTTCCTTAGACGCTGGGGTAACATTATTTTAATTAACATATTTATATATGATGAGGGGCCAGGAATCCAGGCAACAAAAGCCCAGTCATGTGCATTGCCATTTTAATTACATACAAAATCATTTGAAAGCGAAAAAAAGCAGAAATTGTGAAAGGCGCAAATCATTAAAAACATATAAATTATGCAGGCTTTGCATTGCATCACAGTCTTTATAATTATGCAGCATAAAAATGCCCACGAAAACATCGTTGACAAAACTCTCAAGCTGAAACATTGTTTTGTTTCATGCTTTGCATACTTTTAACAGAGGGTGGCGCGGGAGGAGGAGTAAAGGGAGTGAGCTTTATGTTATTTTTGTGCCGATGTAAAGGGGTTGAAGTTCACAGATGCTTGGAGTAAAGTTATTTCATGCAAGCACCTAAAAGTATGCTTTAAGAAAGCGAAAAACTTTGTCTAGGTCCTCTAATTAAGTTCTAGAGAGTAAATTTTTAGGAAGCACTAAAAGGGTTCTGTGTATGCAAACTATGTGCGGAAAGATAAAAAGATTGCTTTTTAAGGAGTGATGTTCCGGGTTAAGTTTTCGCCAAAGGAAACTGCTTATCAGGGAACTAGTTTGAGAAACATGTTGCCGACTTTAATACTGCTTTTACCCAACACCTAATAAATTTGTCTTGAAAGTTCAAGTATTAGGAAAAGTAAGTTTAAGGTTTTTGATATTTTTCGTTATATTGCAGTCGATCAAATCAAAATTCGCAAAGTCGATATGTGATATATCGATAACCATAAAAGATCGAATTATCGATAAATTTTAAAAGCTCGGAAAAAGAGAATTATAAAAGGAAATAAAAATATACAAAAACTATTTATAATATTTAGATAAATTGCGCTCTTTAGAATAGACTTTTCCCATATATACGGGCTTGTTCTAAGCCGGCAGCTCATTCATAAGATGTAAAAAAATAAGCATATTAGAGAAAATGAGGAAAAATATGTAGCCATAGAACGTTTCTTTTTCTGTTGTTTCGATTAAAAATATCAATAAAAAATATCATAACGGAATATTGAATAACTACCAAGGAAAACATCGATAATAGAGCCCTGCACGAGTGGATTCGTTCGACTCGTTTAGAAATGTTTAATTCTGTTTTTTGTGAATCGCAAATTCTTCATCTGAAGATGCACATTGCCTTCTCTTCCAAAAATGACTTTTGACTCGTTTGAATTCCCATACATAAGTAACCTGAGCAAAAAAATTTTCGAACCGCGAATTCTTCAGATGAAGATGTATGAAAACATTGTAAAGCATAAGTTGACGTGATGTTTATTAAAATAAGCCGGAAATTAAATCGATTTCTTTGCTGGGTACAAAATTACCTAACAAAATTACTTTTCGTAGATCCCAGACTTTACTAACCTACTTGACAGTCTTGGGAGTAAGTTTCTCATTGGAGGAGACTTCAATGCGAAACACAGATCCTGGGGATGTTTTCGAGTTGATGCAAGGGGTGCTAGTCTACAAGAAGCCATGAACAACACGTCTGCTCAAATCCTAGCCACAGGTCAAGCAACACACTACCCGAATGATCAACGAAACACGCCGAGTGCTATTGATTTTGCAATCTTCAATGGACTTAGAGTGAGTGACCTCACAATAGAGACACACTTTGCTGTGAGCTCGAATCATCTTCCTTTAGTGGTTGAAATGGCAGAATCAACTCAAAACACGGTACCCATAGCCAAGTTACTTCCTCTTTGAACAGATATTAAGTCCTTTCGCAGAGATCTCGAGCTAACTTTAGACCTAAATCAATCTCAAGCTGCAAGCACCACGCAAGGACAAAATCAGCACCCTCGCCTTCCTCCTGCTCTTGGCACTCTACTCCTTATTAAGAAAAGACTCCGGGGACAATATGGTCGTACCCGTGACCCTTTCGTTGATGGAGTCTCTCGTAGAGTGTCAAACCGAGTTAAAAAGCTGCTGACCAGACACAAGCAGATGGAAACTAATCGATTCCTTGAGCGAGTCACATCAGATGTGAGCATCAACTATGCCCTCTGGTCTCTCAACAGAAGATACAAACGCCAGGTAACCCCTAAATTCCCGATCCGAAAGAGTAATGGCACCTGGGCGCGAAGTCTCCCAGGGATCGGGCTGAGGAGTTTGCGAAAAATCTCGAGCAGAGATTTACGCCGTTATCAGCTTCGCCTGCATCCAGGATAAGGAGAGTGGAACGTGTCCTTGATACCCCTGGTCAGCTCGAATTGCCAGTGTCTCCGATAACTTTTACGGAGGTGAAAGAAAAAATCAAAGCGCTTAATTCCAAAAAGGCTCCTGGAGAAGATGGGATAGACAACAAAACGCTGAAGGCACTTCCTGACAAAGCCATACTGTTCCTAGTCTTGCTCTTCAACTCAGTGTTGCGACTGGGGTACATTACGAAGGCTTGGAATAAGGCCCAGATCGTAATGATCCACAAAGCCCAGATGAGACCTTCAGAGGTCTAATCATACCGGCCAATTAGCTTGCTTTCGTCGGTGTCGAAAATCTTTGAAAGGTGCTTGCTGTGTAGGATACTAGCGCTGGATGAGCTCAGCCATCGGATTCCGCCCAGTCAATTTGGCTTTAGAAGGTCGCATGGAACTCCAGAGCAGTTAAACAGGGTAACTTACTTCATCCTGGAAGAGTTCCATGCAAAGGAGTACGTCGTGGCAGTATTCGTTGATGTTAAGCAAGCGTTCGATCGAGTTTGGCACGATGGTTTGCTGAGCAAGATAAAGAGCCTCCTCCCACCACAGCTCTTTGACCTGGTGCGCAGTTTCCTTACCGACAGGATATTTTGCGTCGTTCTTGATGGAGCTGAATCGAGCACAAAACACATACTAGCAGGAGTGCCACAGGGTAGCGTCCTTGGCCCCACGCTGTCTACGCTTTCGACCATTGACATGCCCACAGGAAGTAACATTCCCAGAACTACTAACACTAAATTGTAAGTTGCTATAAAAAGTAACCGATTTATCGATAGGAACAACCCTATTTGCACGCTCAAAAATAATTGCGGGACTCTTTAGGTTCAAGCGACACCGCTACACCTCCTTGCGACAAGCGAGAGCTTTTTAAAAAGATCGTTTCACTGTGTAAGTCCCGTCTTAGTCGACCAAAATCGACCAGATAACAAAAGAAGTCGCTGGGCAGCAGGTCAAATTTGTTGATTTCTATCATTTTGGTTGAACCGGACGAAAGTTTATGGTTCAGAGCTGTTTTAGGTTCAACTTTTTCAAGTCAAATACTACAAGTAGTTTCTTTTTCTGAGAAAGTTTAGGTAGACTTTTTTGTAATACGAGACGCAACTACTTGCCCATTGCTGCTAGAACTTGATAATCCAGATGTCCAAGCGACGTGAGCATAAAATGTTTGCTTGTTTTCATAAAAAACTTTGTCTACTTTTAGGCAGAAAAATCCCATTAGTACACTTACATTTGTTAATCCTTTCGTGTTACCATGACTTTAAATTGTTAATGAATACAAGCGAGCGCATTTGAAGTGCCCCCTCAATGCAGTGGCATACCCTGATGCAGGATCCTACCGCCTGGCTACCACTTGAATGGAGCAGCAGCCTGCGAACTGGACATTGTGCATGCAAATGTAACTGGCTTCCGTGCCGTCTACTCAACTAACAAACTATATTTTTTTTTTGTATTTTTCTCTTGAGCTACGTTTTCATTATAATAACAGACCATTGCGGCATTTTGATGCGGCATCTACTTTACCTTCCTTTCTCCACCCCTGTTCCTGTTTCACTGTTGCTTTAATTTTTTATTGCTTTTTCGAGGTTAGTTTGCAAAAACTTGACGCTGTCATTGACCGCGCTAGCCAAAGGCCAGACATACAGCCTAGACTAGAGAAAGCCACGCCTACTTTTCGTCTGCCTCGTCTGTGTGTGTGTGTGTTGTGTGTGTCCTTCAACTAACTTTCGAACCGAGAGTCCAGTTATTGCTTTCGACTGGTTTCTCTCTCTTCGGTTTATCGTTAGCTGTCCAGTCAGGGAAATACTCGTAAATTTGCCTTCCTCATACCCTGGCCAGAGATAGCAGCAAGTGCTTTAAATTTGTATAAAATGTAAAGGGCGGGAGGAGAAGTGCAAGCTTTGGTTTTTGCTGCCGCTGTGGCTACTAAATTCATTCATAATGGGTTTTTGCCTCCCTCGTCCATGGATAGATGTAGTGTACATTTTACGTTTTTACGCAAACTGAAATTTATTATGGCCGCAGCATAGTAATTTATATTTTATGCCTGTGCTAAGTACAGAGACCCGCCATATGTACGTCTGTACGTGCATATATGCAGTTCCACGCACAATTTTAATTTTATTTAGTGCGGAGACCTGAACTCCATTCTCCATTTAAATTTTTTGTTTGGTTTTTGTTCCTTTTTTTTTTGACGCAACAAATTGCCTTCGTGTTTCTGTTCAGCACTTAGCTTCCCTCTCAGCTTCTATGGCTATATCTATAGGTGAGAGCTTTGGCCAGGTTACGTTTGTATTTGCGTTGTTGCTGCTGCATTTATAGAGCCGTGCAATAACCATTTGGCAAGCTAGAAATTGGCATTTTATGTTCGCCTGTCTGGGCTATGTGTGTGTGTGTGTGTGTGATTGTGTGTATCTTTTGATTTTTGAGTGCAGATTGTTGAAGATTTATTGATATTGAGTGCGGCTAACAGTGCGGTAAATGAACAGGGGGGATATGGATATCCATGTGTGCTGCGAGTACAGTTCACTTACTGAAGTGGTTTGAATTTGTATATCAAAACAAAAATGGTTTGTCTGATTATTATATCAAAAACATAATTAATTCTACAAAGTATGTATGAGAGAACTAGCCAAGTACATAAGAAACTGCTTTCTAGTGAACATCTTTTTTAAAGCTGCTTAATTTTTGAACTGGTACAATATTGTTCACTTAGTTCCAGGTCTCGTCCACAAGTGGAATTAGTTCCAAAGAATATTTATTGTTCTTTAAAAGAACTTTTTATTTTAGTTTGGTTTCCTTAGATGTTTTTGCATTTAAATTTAAAAATAACTGTTTGATATTTACTACACTTTAACCTTAAATCAATAGCGAACTAATATTCGTTAAGCTTCTCATCAATTCTCCCGAAATCGGGCTGACCATGTCAATTTGCTAGAATATTTTTTCATTTATTGTTGCTTTTAGTAGCTCTAGATAATGAATCAATAACCAAAAAACTAATATGCTGCTGACAAATTTTGGTCCAAGTAACCTCTTGATCGAGCCACTTGGCAACTTAAAAGTGACCATAAGTGTTTATACATTGATGCCAGCTAGGATAAAGAAGTGGCCTTATATCCAAGTGAATGCTCAGTATGTAGTTTGCTGCCGCAGTAGCAGCTGAAAGCAATGCTGCTGCTGCGCTGTCGCACCGAACTTTGTTCATAACTCTTTCATCCGACCCACAACATTTTAGTTTGGATCGCTTTCTTATTTTGATACCTACATATGTAACAACCAGAGATTTGCAAGAGTGCCTGTTTTCTTGACTCGAGTATACTTGTTGTATCAGAGAGCAGACACATCGAGCTTCTCACATCGATAGTCCGAAGGTGCCAAGTCTGGAGAATATGGTGGTTGTGGTGGCACATCCCATTCAAGCTGCAAAAGCTTTTGGCGAGTCATCAAACTTGTATGAGGTCTCAAATTCGTTCTGTTAGAACATGAGGAACCCATTTGTCAAGCTTCGAAACTAATCCAAGACGTTTCATGTGCTTGTGAACGATCGCGTTAGACAAATTTAATCTATTAGCAATCTCTCGAGTTGTTATTCGACGAATTGCATCGACCAACGACTTTATTTTAACCACATCGGCTTCAAGAGTCCTTCAAGGACGTGGTGCATCCTCAAGATCGAAATTGCCGGAACGAATTTTTGCAAACCAATTTTGGCATTGGCGTTCGGTCAACACATCTTCTCCCTACACATCACATAATTTTCGCCTTGCTTGAACTGCATTTTCACCCTTTTGATAGTAAAACAGTAAAATATGCCGAAAATTCTGATTTCGATCTTCCATCTTCTTCTAACAAAATTTTTTACAAACAAGCCTTACCATATCAGCTGTATAACGTTAAAGCGGTTAAGTGTGAAGTTGGCTGCGAAAAAATTCAATAAGATCAGCTGTTGTCATCAAACGAAATTACTTAGTGAACGACCCAATATAAGAAGCATATGTCCCATACACGTCGATCCTCTATCTCTTACCACCTCTCTTTGTTCATACGGACGCACCGACGGACGGACGGACAGACGGACCTGGCTATATTGACTCGGCCGTAGATACTGATGAAGAATATATATATACTTAACTAGCATAGTACCCGGCGCACTTCCCTATCTATACTGATTGATCAGTTAAGCTGTTAAAAATCATCACATAAAACCGATATAGTTTTCCTTTTCCGACCGGGTTTGGGTAACATTACCGTTATCGTCATCGTTATCGTAACCGTTTCCTCTATCGTTATCGTTATTGATTTCTTTATCGATACCGTTATCGCTTTCGTTATTGAATTCTTTATCGTTATTAATTTCTTTATCTTTATCGATAACGTTATCGCTATATTTTTCGTTATTGATCTCCTTATCTATATCGATACCGTTATCGTTATCATTACCGTTATCGCTATCGTTATCGTTATCGATACCGTTATCGCTATCGTTATTGTTATTGATACCGTTATCGGTATCGATATTGATACCGTTATCACTATCGTTATTGATTTCGTTATTGCTACCGTTATCGATACCGATATCGTTATCGTAATAGTCATCTTAGTCGCAATCGTAATCGTTATCGAAATTCCAACTATAAAATCTGTGCTACATGGTTCGATTTTAATAAAGAAAATTTCCCAATTTTGAACAAAAATGGAAAACGAATATCAAGCATTCCTGGTTGTCCGTATCAGTACCGGGTATAAAGTCAAAGGGTCCACCTAGTAACAGGCTGTACAATCACTTATTTACCATTAGGATCTAAAGGTAATCACTAAAAGGAAGTGTGAATACAGTTGCCCACCAAGTGCACAATTTATGGGCCTCAGCCCCAGTGAAGAGTATTAAGACGTGGCTAACTCCATCGGGGCCTCTCAAATGAAAGAACGAAGTCAGAAAGCTTGTTATTCTGCAGAGAGTGTGAGCGAGACATTTCGACTCATATGCAAGCCTGCTCTTTTCTTTGGAATTGCCTGTGGATTTGCGTCCTTGCTAATTGCCAGTTACTAAATGCAAAATGTTACACTGTATATTTTAGATTTACTACACAAAGAATAATACAAGTCAAACTGTTTTAAAAAGCACTTAAACCAATAAAATAAAAGATTTCCTTAAATAAAATAGGCACACAGAAAAAAAGGACCGAAAAACATTTTGACTTGTTATGTCTTTCATGGGGGCTTTTTGTCATCCAGCGGAGCTGAAAATCAACCAAAGGATGATCATTTTTCATAGCCTATGGATGATTTTTTAGCTCTGTTGGATGATTAAAAATATTGAAAGACATATTTCATTAATGTGCTGATGAGAGTGCGGAGGGTTTGAAGCATGGCATACCAGCCATATCTCTCAGCTAAGTCAGCCTCACCATGGATACAGAAAAGGTTTTTTCGACACAAATGCATTCAGCAGCGTTGATCAGCAGCAGTGGCGGATCTAGGAAAGGGGCTGAAACCAGCCTATTGTCAGAAAAGTAGTCTTAGTTAGAAAAACTTTTTTGTTTTCAATGGAAATTTCCTCAAAACTAGCATATATTTTTTTATATGCTCCCACACAATTCTACCAGGTTTGGTCAAAATCGGATGACTATAGCATATAGCTCCGATAGGAAAGATCGGTCGAAAAACTAGTTTTTGTGAGAAAAACTTTTTTGTTTTTAATGGAAACGTCCTTTACGTTGGCATATATTAATTTTATATACTTTAACACAATTCTACGAAGTTTAGTCAAAATTGGATGACTATAGCATATAGCTGCTGTACGAATGATCGGTCGAAAAAAAAGGTCTAGTAAGAAAAACTTTTTTGTTTTAATTGGGATTGCCTACAAATTTCGTAATTAACAGTTTGTTATGCTTTTCCATTATTGCACAAAGTTTGGTCGAATGGAGTCCTATATTTAGTATAGGTCGAAAAGTAGTCTTATTTAGAGAAACAAGCTGCTCAATCTGCGACCATAATGAAACATGTTTCAAATCAAAGTCTTAAGAATTAGGTTATTTATCCACTAATCCATTAATTAGGCAACGGGCATGGTGAGTATAAATCATTTTATTTGGCATCTTCCACTATTTTTTAAGTCAGATTAGCCTTTTGAAAGTACGAAAATACAAAAATATATTAAGTGAAGTGGCAGCATTGCGTATGAATAATATTATCATAAACTTTGGGGCCCCGTCGCGTCCATTAAAACGTAATTTCATGAACTTTTTTCTCGGTAAATATAAACCATAAGCTAGCGAGTCTAGGGGTTCCGATATGATCTTAAATTTTCCATACAAAAAATAGTGCCCATATATGAAGTGTTTAATTTCTCCAAAATGAAATGTTTATTTTAAATTTATTTAAATTTTCCACGCATATTTTTTTAGTCGATGCAACGATTTTCTACAAATTATCCAACCAACTGATGGAAGTTCAGACTTATGAACTCGTCATAAACATTTGTGTGCTTTCTGAGTTTTTAATCAAGTTTTAGTAAAGTTTTTAAAGGACAACAGTCATTTCATCTCAACTCTGGTGTTTCGAGCGCTCACTCTGAAATATCAACAGAAAATTGCGGAAAAAATTTCAACGTAAAAAAGAAATAAACAAAATGGCATCAAAACAAAACGCGCATTGTAGCCTTGCCGCTCTGCTCTGTTTTCTCCCCACCGCCAAAGCCTCATGTGTATACATTTGTGTAGCATACTTTTGGGGCTCTGGTATGTGCATTTGTTTGTATGCCGCCTCTTGTTTACTTTTTGCTGCATTTGTACAAAATATACACAAGCTTGTACTTCGTATTATGTATGCCAAAGCTTTGTCTTGATTTTCTTTATTTTTCACACACTTTTTTCCCTCTCTCTGACACATATTTCATTCAAGACACTTGCACGTGACGCAGCTGTGCTCGATAAATTGCAACCAAATATTGGCCTTTCATGCACATTTTTGCATCTAATTTAATTTAAATGTCTATTTTGCATTTATGCGCATAAATTGATAAACATTTAACGCAAAATTTGGGTTGTCATGGCATATTGATTATTAAATTTGAGTGAAAATTGAGATTGAGACTTTTGCTCCATGGCTTGGATATTTTCATTGTAAATGCAAAAATATTATTTGTTGACTTTTGGCACCCAAACCAAAGAGAGAGAGAGAGAGAGGGGGAGAGAGCAAAAACAAAGCAAAAGGTTCCAAATGAATAAATGCATGGGCCAAGCGGCCTACCAAAACTTTGTTCATATTATGCTGCCTATATGTAGTTTTTAAAAAAATTTTTACTGAGTGGGGTATGCAAATATACATACATATATATATAAAATGGGCATTCTGCACGATTGGATAAGCACACACACCAACACACATGGGAGTTATCAACGAAACGAAACAAAAGTTTGTCCAAGAGTTAAAAAAATATATATGCTCAGCAGAAAAATTGCATATAAATTGCCTCAACTCTTCCCTTTCCAAAACAAAAGTCGACATATTGATGGGACCCAGGCTGTGATTCGGCTTTTGCTTTTGCACCAAAATGTATAGCATACTTTTGTGCATGTCCAGCTGGTGGACAGAACATGTCCACTCTCTGGCTGAAGGGTTTTAAAGCTTTAAAAAGGCAAATGGGGGAAATAAATTTATGCATTTTTGTTGCTTAATAACTGAAATGGCATACTTGGTTGTGCCTATATTGAAGCCTCAATGAAAGGTTTTTTGAAAATATTTTCGAGGTGAGAATTTGATCAAATTTTAGAGAATCAAAGAATAAAAGAAGCTAGGAGTTTTGGAAAATTTTTCGAAATCAAATTTTTGTAATGTCAAAAGTCAACTCTCTCTTTCTATTTTGCTCTCAAAAAAAAAAAAACGACGAAACAAATAGGAAAGCCGCAGTTGTTTACTAGTTTGCCCTTTTATTTGGAGGCCCCTGCGGTCGTTTGTTCTTTTTTGTGTTTGTTTAGTGTTTTTGTTGTTGTTGTCGACTATTTTCACTCCACTTTCGAATGTTTTTATCCCTAAAGCCTGCTTGCGGATATGCATAGAGAACACACACACGAAAAAACAAACAAGGTTGTTGGGGAAAAACAATAAATGGCAAATGTATGGCGGCATTTTAGGCGCTTGGAAACAAAAGAGCTGAAAATTTGCAGAAAATGCTGCGGCCTTTTTCAATCCATTTTTCTCCTTTTTTTTTTTTTTTTTTACATTTTTATAGCAATATGGCAAATGGAATTTCTCTTGCAAATGAGTCAAGTGGCTTTTTGCTGGACCGCAGGGAGAGTGCGGGGGCTGTTTGGATTTGCATATGCTGTATATTGGTGGAATACTCACTTAGATTTCCACTAGGAATGTAAACGTTGCCCGATGGCGTTCGCACCAAACAAGATGGCTCAAAGTCAACATCATTTGGATTGTTAACGGTTAAACGACCATTTTGCATGCGAGTCATTGTCGGATTACGCGGCGGTACATCCGGTGGTGCCGTTGGCGTGACTCCTTCCAGGAGGAAGCCTGCAAAATAAATAAGGCAAAAAACACATAAATGTAATTAAGCAGCAAAACGAAGTTTTTTTTGGGAGAATTCCATGGAAACTTGAAGAAAGAACACGCTAAGAGTATGCAAGGAACAATTACAAAATTTAAATAAAAACAAATTAATGGGGTAGGAATACTTTTAAACAGTTTGTCAATTTATTATAAATGAAAATATTATTTGTGCTTTTCTTTTGCGTGCTTCAAGGGGTTTGTTTAGTGAACAAGCTGCTTATGTTTTAGCTACTACTGCACAAAATCTCGTTGAGAAGTAAGAAAATCATTTAAATTTATTGTCTAAAAGAAAAAAATATTTGGCTTGAAACAGCCCAAAGGGCCAAAGCCGAGCACCTCTCAATCTCTTGGCTTGTGTGCTTCTAATTTTCTCACAAGAGAAAGTTTGAGAAGCTTTTCGTGGCTTGTTACTGCAAAGCTGGCGCCAACAACTAGTGAAGGTGACCGGGTGTAAAAGTTTTTTAAAGGAAAAAACTTTTTCATTAAATGTCACAGGCGGGATCGAACCCACGACACACACAGCGGTCGCACACACTAGCCGCCGAGCCACACCCGGCCACAAAAAAATGGGTAGGGAAATTACGGGATTTCGTAACATTTTTATTTCGTTAAAAAATTTAATAGCCCGATTTATAAAAATACAAAATCAAACTGCTTCCAATTAAACGATTGTAGCAACAGTCATATTGCAAAGCCTATTTATTATTATACCTAATTTTATTCCTAATTTTCCTCCTGCATTTTTAGGGACTGAGGTGAAATCTGTTATTCGTTTAATTTCCAATCAGTTTATTATTTAATTCATACATACAACTAGAGATGGCAAAAAATAAGTAAGACCTTATATCCGCTTTCACTTCCAAAGAGACATTTGTTAGTTAAATACTTTATTGCTATGAACTTAGAGACCAATTGTAGTGTACGGGGTAGTGTGTGAAAAGTAAAAAAGTAAAATCGGCTTGTCAAGATGACAACAGCCCCAAGGGGCCAAAGCCGAGCCTCTCTCAATCTCTTGGCTTGTGCGCTTCTAATTTTAGCACAAGAGAAAGGGACCTACAGTTTAACGCCGAATCCGAACGGCAGTTTTTTGAGAGGCTTTTCATGGCTAATTACTGCAATGCTGGCGCCAACAGCAAGAGGGTTAGAGGTCGAGGTAAAATTTGTAAGCATCCGGTCACCTTCAGCTGCCACTGGCGCCAGCTGTGCAGTAAATACCAATAAAACAACTTCTCAAACTTTTGCGTTCAGATTTGGAGTTAAACTAAAGGCGAAAATTTAAAAAAAATATTTTAGAAAGTGTGAATAGCAATTGTCAGCCAATTCAAATTTTAATATAAACCGCCTCAGAAGATAAATATCCACACAATTCAAAGGACCCTAAGGTCGCCGGGTAAACATCTCGTATATTTTTGGCATATATTTGTTTGGTCTATATGTCGGTAATATGGAGTTGGATATTTTACTGGTTCAGCAGTTAATTAAGCTACCCTTCAGCAAGACTCAGTACTGAATCATAGCTCAATCAGCCATGAAATGGAAGTGCTTATACAGAAATCATGGCATCCCCTATATGAGTTTTAGCCATAAACCATCCGGCTGAACTACTTCAAAAGTGGTTCAGATCCACACCTTTGGATTGGAAAATAGATCTTTGGAATAAAATTGTGAGAGTTAGACGATTTATAAATTTAAAAATTTATTGCAGCTATGAACTGGAATTTTAGTGTAAGGCCGGAAAAAATGAAATTTGATATTTTGTATCCAGTTGAAAGGGAAATTTCATTTGTATATCATGTAAGATAAATATGTGTCTTTATTATAGATATTCGTGTAGTTAGTTAGGTAATATAATAATAAGATTAAATGAGAGTGTGTTTGACGTTAAGTTGACGGCTTAATTTCGGCTGATTTACGACTGATGGCTGGAGTCTGCTGATCACGGCGCCGGCTGCTGAACGACTGATGACGATGACTGCCGACCTATCGATAATAACGTCTATCGCCTTAACAGGGATGCCACCTCGGTGCATGCAGGTCCCTACAACATCTTATATATCATATCAGGCATTCTCAATTCCGCTACGTTTTGAAAAAAAACTGAACGCAATTCCGTTTCGGTTTGGTTTTGCAGTTCTCATTTCCGAATAAAATTGCTTATGTTTTACTTTTGGCAAGCCACGGACCAATCGAGATCGGCACTAGAGAAACAAGCGAAACGATGGAATATGGAACATGCGGAAATGAGAGAGAAGATTTTTACGTCTTACTTTTCTGATTCGCTGGCGTTGCAGTTTCTTGAGATACTTAACAACAAATGATTGTTAATTTAGTTAAAGACTTAAATCAAATTCAAATTACATAAATAAGTTCTACATTGATCTCAGAATTAAGGAAATTTAACCATTTGGCAACTGTAGGATTGCGTAATATTTCAATTACTTTTCATTTCAGCGGCCAGCAAGCATAATTTTTTAAAACGAAAAACGTTTTTGCTTTTGGGTTGCGAAAAACTAAATCAATTCCGTTTCCGAAAAGTTTCAATGGAACTGGATTTGCGAACATGCCAGAGTATAAGATTACTCTAACTGTTTTAAGTTTTACTTAATTTTTTAATGCTTTCCTATTAGCCTATTGTAAATATAGTATAAAAAAAACCACAACAATAAGAAACATGTGTTAAATATTTAAGAACATTTCTCCTGCCACCTTGAGCCATTTGAGGTCACCAAAGTTTCTTCAATTTGTTCCACAGCAATTCGCTTGAGTTTCGGCAATTATGTATTTATTTTCATTAATTTGTCAAATTTTTAAAGAGCATCCCCTCCCCCTGTTTGCCGAAAAATGTGTTAATTAAATTAAGAGCCAAGACAGAAAGCGAGCGAACAGCGCTTCCCAAAAACGACACCAGCTGCTTGTGGCATGCCAACAATGAACAATGGGGAGCATGCCAACACCTTTCAGGTAGGTGGCAACCACTTCTTTGCTTGCTTTTGCCGTTGCTTCTGCTGCTGCTGTTGACGAGAGAAATGTAAAACACTTTTGGTATGACAGCTGAAATGTCAGTTAAGCATGAATTGCCCGGGAACGGCAGAGAAGCAGGAGTAATGAAAATGAGGCAACCTCTTCTGGCACACTCTGGTGGCCAGGCAGGCAAATGGCCAGAATCCAAAACTGACAACTGAAGGTGTTGTAGTTGGCTACAGCATCGTTATTGTCCTTTTTTTTATTGTTTTTGTTCTTCTGGCGTCTTCTTTTGGTGTCAGCGGGTTAAATGCAAAGTTAAAAGAGATGAAATGAAGCTGAACAGGAAAATGGTGATTGTTGTTTAAGGATTTTTAAATATTTTTATTCGAATGAAACTAAGCGCACTTAAAACATTGCAAGCAATTTGGTCAATTTCTGGTTGGAACCAGAACTTTGTTCTATAAGCTAAGAGGTGCATTGCTTTTTACTTCTTAAACGCCGTGATTCGAGGTCTTTTTTTATAAAGAAGAAGGATCTAACCTATGACTTTGTTGGTTTTTAAATGTAAGTCCAAGCGAATATCTTATCTCTTCAATTCAAATAAATTCTTGATAAATTTAAAGTTATTCTGAACTTAATCCAATGACTTTTCAATTTGCATAGTATTAAAATGCTTTCTCTCCGTAAAATCAATTCCTCTTTAAATAAAATTAATTTAAAAGTTTCTTTAAAATTCAATTTAAATTAAATAAACAGTTTATACGTATTCAATTTATGCAGCATTTACTGTAGCGTTGACTTTTCCACATAAGTAGTCTTGCCAAAATTTTCTAGTCTAAAACTTGAAATACTTTTTGGCCATTTCGTTGTTTGCCGAGTGCATTAAAAAAGCATTAAAATGCAAGCCAAAAAAGGCATCAGCACTGAAAGAGAGAGAGTGAGAGCAAGCGAGATGGAAAACTCGCTTTGTCACGCACATACACATCCTCAATCTACTCCTGCTAGAACCCCCACTCCTGGCCCAGCCTTATCACTAAAGCTTTTGCCTCGCTTTTTCATGCTCCGTCTGACGAAATGCCATTACACATTTTGCGTACCAAAAACGACGACAACAATTCGCATTCAAAATGACAACGACAATGGCAACAGCAGCAGCAGCAGCAACAACAACAGCAACACAAACAAACATCAACAGAGACACAGAGAGAAAAATAAACGCTGGGGGTTGTAGAAATGAAGATAAGCTGCTTATCAGGCCACCCATTCCCCGAGTAGTAGTTTTTGTTCCTTCTGCCCTCCTACTGCACTTTAAGTGGAGCGTTTGGCATACACATTCTGGCTCCTGGCTCCTGGCTGCTACTGCCGCTGCTGCTCTTACGCCTGTCTGGTCTGCTGGATGCGGATGCCAACTACAACTACAATGCAGCAGGTCCAGAGGAATAGCTACTTTTGTTTGGCCCCGCCAACATGGCCATTGTCAACGCTTGATTTTTTTTTTCCTAAGCCCTTGACTTGAATCTCGCTCTGTGTGCTCTGTGGGTATAAGAGCCAACTGCGGCTTCCCAATTGACATTTTTGCTACGTTTTGTTTAATATTAAACTAATGACAGCAGGTTGACCCCCCCGTTCCCCCGCTGCTTATGTGTATTTAAATGATGTTATCGTTTGTGTATGCAAATCGTTGTTGAAAGTGTGGGTAAAGTGGGCAGAGGGGAGATTAGCTTTTGAAGCTTAACTTTTACGCTTGATGGCAAAATAATTTGCTAGAAATGCAATGTGAATGGTTTTAGAGGAGTCTGAAAAGCAACTTGGATGTAAAGATCATCAGGATTTTATTTGTAAGTTTACAAAACCACAAAAAAGTGTTTAGAAATCAGAACTAAAAATAAAAATTTTCATTTTACTAAAAAAAAGCAAAAATTTTGTCTGACTTTTAACACTCTGAAACTGTAGTAAATTTATATTTTAGGTGCTTTAAAAACAAAATAAAATTCTTAAGCAAAAAACTTAATTTTTTCCCACTTCCCCCATTCACAAAAACAAAAAAAAAGGAGCAAACATGGACAAATGACCATTCTAAGAGGCTGATTGTGGGAAATTTAAGCTGCAGAAAATATGACACCAACTTAGCTGGCCTGTTATGGCCGCAGGACCTGCGCATTATCGTTATAATGAAACAAGCGCGCGCCCTCTTGTCCCCCACCGCCCATCCATATGCCACCAGCTCGTCACCTACAACAACAACAATAATAAAAGCAGGACTGACTGCTGCCAGCTAAGATTATTTCACGCGGTTAAACACAGCCTCATCGGCAGCAGCAGCATCAGCAGCTCCACCAAAAGTTGGGCCACAAAAATTCAAAATTTGGCATAGAGAAAAACTGCGAGAGAAAGAACCTTCTCTCGCTCTGTCGGTCAGCTGTGATTAAATCTGCGGCGGGGGGTAAAAATATTTTTGGACTTTTGTCTTTTGGCTGGCGTGTAATTAGATTTCAGATTTAAGGCGCTTAAAACTGATGCGCAGAAAATTGAAATTGGAAATGCTTTCGACATTCGCTTACAGAGAGCGCAAAAGTAGGCAGTGGATTTTTTTTTAACTCGCAGTATTAAAGAGCCCTTAAAAGTGGTCCATTTTCGAGGGTAATATTTGTGCTTGAATTAATGTAAAGAGTACACAGTATGCGAATCTATTTCTAACCTACAGTAATACCATCCTAGACTTTGATTAGTTCATGGCCTTTGGAGCACTTTACACCAGCGATGTTCCTCCATAGCCCCCAGGGGCCGAGCGCAATCGGCTATTTACACGCACACGAGCCGAGCGCATGCCGAAATCGGGCATATGAGCGTAAGCAGAGCTCTCTTTGCCTTCATTCGCTGCCCAGCCGTCGTTGAGGGCAATTCAAAGCTGGGCTGTGTCGCTTTGATATCGCACACCAATACACTCTCACTTTTTGGCCTCGCTCTTCTTGAACATCGCTGCTTTACACAGACGGGACGAGTGGCAAAGTCGATTTATGCAGAGGAAAATATAAGAAATACGGATTAAAGTCAAAAGGAAAACAAGTTCATTGCTTTCATTTGATTATTGCCCACGGTTTCATTTAGACACAAACAGACACACACATATTGTAAATTCGTATGAGGCAGCGTTTGTGCTGATCGCATTCTCTCATCATATTGTTTTTGCATAAGCCACCGCGGCTAACTGTAAAGCGCTCTCCTACTCTCTTCTTATCGCTATTCCTTTTGTCGCAGCATTCGACGTCTGCATTGGTTGCCTGCCCACACCATTGTTCAGTCGCTAATTTGATCTTGAATTTTTTCGGATATTTGGTCCCAAATCACACGCATAGTTTAGTCGCTTATCCGATCTTGAAGTGGACGCATTAGACGCTTATAAGAATTCGAAGCAAACGCATTGTTAATTTGGTCAAACTAGCGGACATTTTGGTCCCATCACTACACGCACTCACTTTTTTTCGACCTCTTCAGTGGCGACTTGGTTGTCTCTGGTCGCCCCAGATTGGCCACTTGTAAGCGAAGAGGAGAACGCCTTGCAGATGATCTTCATTGAGGAGTTTCATGCGGCCAGGTTTGAGGAATCAACTGGGGGGCCTTCTTGCAGCTCCATGTTAGACTCGGAGGAAAGCTCTCTCCCAACCGATTTGGATGAGATGCAGAGCACGAACCCTCGAGACCATTGTACAGTTTGCGGGAGGACCCAAGACTGTGCTGCATCGTCTATGCATTGCACTGGTAGCTTATATAGTGCACATGCTGCAGGAGGATTGGCCGTGTGTCATTGAGGTGATCAATACGTTCCAGCAGCAGCGTATATCAAATGTCAGTGAAGATGTGCGGCTCTTGATCATGCTGCAGGCCATACCGGAGGAGGCACAAGTCATACACACCTCGGTGAAGCGAGTCATCTTTAGGGCAGAGCTGGGCAAGCGGGTGCCGTTGGTGTGGCAGACATGTGAGACGTATTTAAAGCTGCAAATGGGACGCGGTGAATGGGGCGCGGTGTGGGCACCTGGATTAAGAACATTGGCTACTCCATTGAGGGCTTTATGGTATGTCGAAACGGTCACCTACTGATGAGAAGGACTCCCGTTTTGCCAACATCCAAACTGCAAAAAGCAAAGACGATTCCTTGCCCATTTTGTTTTAATTTTTACAAAATTAGTTCTTTGTTTAGCTGTGTGCTATCGATAACAATCACAAAATCAAATCAATGGGCGTATTCAGCAGAGAAATCCGATTTCCGATTACTGATTGCCGATTGCGATAGATAAATTTGACAATCATGATTGCTGAGATGGAATTATTCAAAAAGTATGATTGGTGAATCCATTAACCGATCGTACGGCCAACTGTTTACCCCATAACTAGAAATGAACTGACAAACTTACAGCGTTAAAAGCACTCAAAAATGTTACCTAAATTTTTCATAGTTTCATAGTTTTTTAACTTATCAATCAGTGTTATTCCGCAGAGAATCATAAGCAATCGCAAATCGTAAATCAGTAATCGGAAATCGCATTTACCTGCTGAATGCGCCCAATCTAACACCAGCACAATCTAAAAAAATTAGTCGATTTTTGGTCATCGATTTATGCAGGTGAACGCCACCAGTGTTTGGATGCAAAGGCAATAAATGGATCTTATATTTTGGGGAATTTCATTCCCGATCCAAAGTCAATATTATTTACAACAAGCCCTGTTCGGCCGAGGCCTAAGACAGAGAAAGTCTGTCTCTCTCTCTGACACTCAGTGATAATTGACTTCGGCAAGCATACGGTATGAATTGCCGAGTGACTTAGGGCCCCTGGGGCTACGGCTGGCCAGGCCTCAGCGACATCACCGCTTCAAAAGTACGGAAACTTCAGCAACGACCCCACGCACCCCACTTGCCTTGGTTCTTTTTATAAAGAAAGAAAAGTTAGTGTTGCACTTGTCTGGGCTCGATCGCAAGACCTTTTGTACACAACGACGGTGACGTGTTAGCCTGCTGCGCCATTGCACAAATTTGTATACGCAAGTCTAAATGGCTTCTTATATTTTTCTGCATTTCTGCTATGCTGTGGCGGAGGTGAGTATAATTTTGCTCATTGCATCATATGGGACATTTGCTCTCAAAAATTTGAAAGAACATCTTGTTCTTATTTTGAGTTGAAGACAACTTATTTTCTGCACAAGTTATTTCCCCCTGTGCAGGGGATAAGAAAAGTCTATTCTGAGGGATAGGAAATAGCTTTAACTGGGTGATAAGCAAGCGATTTATCCTAGCGATTTTTTATATTGTCGGATAATCAGGACACAGCAGATCGGTTCTTCGTGTGGAGAAGACAATTTATCCTCTGGGGGCATAAATTCAAGTCATAGAAAAATTTAAATATATAAAGATTTGGCTAATTTGCACTAACACCACTCAACATCATCATCCCACAGAACTCAGGGGAGCAAGTGTAGCCTAATTGAGTCCCGTATAGGGGAGACAGGATATAATTTTCGCGCCCAGCTTAAGTTTTGTACAAATTTCAAATTACGTTTGCTTGGCCCCTGGGCGCTTCCGTTTCGTTTTGCTGCTGTTGTTGTTGTTGTTGCTTTTTATTACATCTTTTTTGCTTTTGGCATTTGAATTTGTCGAGCATCCTGTTGGCCTTCACTTCCTCTTGCTCTCTCTTTCTGTCTCTGCTGAGGCTCTGCGTTTCTAAGCCTATAAATGAGCTTAAAATTTTCTATGCGAATGAATGCGAATGCTTTTGAAATTTATTATAGAGGCGGCAGCGGTGGCAGCCAGAGTGTTTGTGTGCGTGTGTGTGGGTGTGAGTGTGAGCGAGTGTTTGTATATCAAAGGCATTTTGGCACTCGGTCCTTTTCCATTGAAATTTTTTAGCGCAGCAAATTGAATTTCATTTCGATTTTTTTTGCTTTTTCTGCTGCTCGCTTGGAAATTGCCTTTTGCCTTAGTAATTTTGTGTATTTTAGAGTATTTTGTATCTGTTCTGTTTGTGTGTGTGTGTGTGATTTTTTGCTTGTTTGTTTGTTTGTTTAGCTATGCCCAGCCGAAAAGACAAATTGAATTTTGTATGCTGTTAAATAATTTCATTTTTGTTGTGCACTGATTGCAGCAGCCTGATCCCTTTGCCACCTACCCAAAATATCCATTTGTAGTTGCTTAAAAATTCACTGCATTCTTTTAGTGTCAAATGGCAAAATAATAAAAATCGCATGAACGAAAAACCAAATGTTTCAAAATTTGAAGGCAATGAATTTTAGATGGATTTTCTTATGGCCGGTTGGGTACAATATAAATAAATTTCTGTAAATTTTCCAACTCATTACAGCCTCATTCTCAATTCATAAACGTACTTCCATTGTCACGTTTTCAGCTTTTGTTTGCAGCAGCAGCAGCAGCATCAATAATAACAATAATCGACCAGCAGGACGACGATAATGACAGGTAAACAGCAGCAGGCTCAGTGTGTGTGTGTGTTTCTATGGAAGTGTGTGCAATGCTGCGTATACGCAATGTAGTTGAGTGCAGGTATTAGTTTTTTTTATCCTTTCTTCTGTTGTTGTTCTTCCAGCTGCTGCAGCTGCCATTTTGTTGATAAGCAGTCGCCGCAGACAGAACACAGTGGGCTAAGTGAGTGAGAGCGAGAGAGAGAGAGGTCAACAAAAGGCGCCTAAACTGACAATTGGGCGCTTTTGTTGTTCAGACCGTGTCTATGTATGCTTGTGTATGTGTGTGCGTTTGTATCTCTGTTTATGTGCCATTTGAGCTGACTGCATCTAGTTACAGGCCTCGTTTTGCAGCCTAGCACAGTGGTGCAAGACCAAAGAACAATAACAAAATCTCTAAAGTTCTAAGCAAAATTTCTAATTGCTTTAAAAACCTTATTGTTGTTTTTGACTTGGCAACCTTTGTTATCTATAATTAGTAATGAACTTGAGCTTTTATTTTCTCATTTATGTACCACTGTTTCAGCTAACCCAAAACTGAGCTGACCTGTCACCGCCCCCGTACCCTGCACCTAGAGCACACCATAATGCGGGCCATCTATATGCGTGTACGCGTTCGCCGTTTGCTTTCTGTTTATATTTGCACTAACACACACTCACACACACAACTGGCATGTGCTCCGCCTGTGCTTGACATATATATACATAGAGCATACAAACTTGTCAAAGTTTTCGGTACACAAATTCTTGTTCTGGTCAACTAAATTACTTGAGAATAGGTAAATGTCGTCTCTTTTTGTTTAGTTTATTAAATTTTGGTTAACATTCACAGAAGGAGACAGAGAGAGAGAGAGAGGGAGATATTTATGTTCCCTGTCATGTAGTCCCTTCCGCCCGCCATCTTTTTGTTTGACAAACTTTTTTGTGCTTTCGCCTAGGAGATTTATTTAGTCAGGCCACAAAAACTTGGATTTACTTCGACACAATTGTCAGCTTAGTCACGTTTCATGTGACGACGCGTCGTATCCGTCTGCGTATGGGATTTGGCCAGGAGAGTGAGAGAGAGTATAACGCTAATACTAAACACGACATAAAAGGTAAAAAGCCAAAGGCACGCGATGCGCATATCTTAATGGGAGAAAAACACAACTAAAGTTGATGCTTTGTTCGCATTAGTTTTGCTTTTTTCCACTGCTCAGGTTACGAAGCCGCAGGCGAGGATCAAAACTTTGATTTCCAAAGTTGATATTCTGATGAAGCCCCTAAGGAGCGGACGGAGCCACAAACAAAAGCCCTCAAGGGGTATCTAAAATGTTACTTAATTATGGAACTGACAATTAGCTGGGAACGGGGTTAGGCCGTGGTTCAACAAAACCAAATCATAGTTCAATTCAAAAGTCTTAGAAACCGTTTCAAACCGTAGTTAATATTTTTGATTCAATCGAGCTAAAATTATATTTCTAATGAACCGTTTTGGAACCCATTGACCAGTTTTTGGCTTTGGCTTAAGCTAACATACGAATCACTTTAAAAGCAGGTCCAGTTGAGACGGTTTGTTGAGCGTTACTTTCGAATTGATCAAGGTTACAACCGATTTTAAGTTATATCATTTTTAAACCAAATATTGTGACGTAAAAATTAATCGGTTTAACAGCTAAAACCATAATGGGGGGTGTCCCAGAAATCTCTAGAGATTTTCGTATAAACGATTGGATCTTGATATAAACTATGAAGACTTTATATGAAAAGTGTCAAGAATAATGTCGCCTACACTCAGAAAAAAGCGGCTGCCAGTGTCCAAAATGAAACGGGAATGAATTCCACCCGTTTTGTACTTGAAAATTTCATTATTGGGCTTACTGAGTACGAAACATTCTCAAACCGAAAAACGATTGCTATTATTATTGAAATGAGAACAAACTTTCTTCAATCAAGAACATTTTTTACTTACAGTAAGTTCAAGTACAAAATATTTTACATTGAGTACAAAATTGACTTGTAACGCTAGCTCCGAAAAGTGTGCAACGGAAAATGCAAATTATTTTTAAGCGAGTCTGTTCTTAAAATTCCCAACTGATTCTAATTCTTTTGTTATGGAGTGATGGTTAATACCCAAGAGGTTTATTTATGGATATTTCCAACCTTCTTTGATTCAACACAGCGAACTCGTTTTAGGAGAGCTTGGGAATGGGCTCAAACCAAGAACATTTTGTACTTATTTTGAGAGTTAGTCGGGCTTGACTTAAGGCCATTACAACCTAAGAGTATGATCAAAAATAATTTAAAATATTCCGAAATGTACTTAATATGTCCCGAAACAATCTTTAATCAAGTATTTTGGAATTGATAAAATCGTATTTGTTTTAAGAATTTAAGAATACTTGCATGAAATGTTTTTGTACTTACCTAAATACTTAATTCAAGTACAAAATTCTCAGATTTTTTCTGAGTGTAATAGATTATAGGAAAGGCTAACCGTATGCTTGAAATCTTCTAGGTACTATGAAGCCTTGCATTTTAAAGACACTTTTAAATGTAAAGGCGAGCAGTTGCAGTTCGATATGAAACAGTTTATTCGAAAATCTCTAGAGATTTCTGTAAAACGCTTTTGAACCAGATGAGCCTAGTCCGTATTATCGGTCAAACGAAATTTCAAAATTGAATTTACATTTAAGTCCCTTCTTTAGTCGGACTCGCAACAGAATTTACTCGTACGTACTCTGCTGGTTGACGGCGAGCTTCGACAAGCCTCTTATGCAATTGTTGTTGTGTTTTGAAAACTTCAAACAACAACATGCCACAACAAGGAAAGAGAAAGCGTGAGTAAAATACAAATGCAAAAAATAGGCGATCATGCTGTCTCTTTTGCTCTCACAAATTGTTGCTTTTTGTGTCAAGCGTTGATCGTTACAGATCACAGAAGATCTTTGACTTCGGCAACAAGTACTCTCGGTGACTCGCGGCCGAAGGTAGGAGTAATCGCGAGTATTTGTACCGAACGAACTTTACTCATGACGGCTCGCAGCAGAATTTCGATTTTGTAACAAGGGGCTTTGCGTCGACTCGCGGCCGAAGTGCTGAGTCAATTTGAGTATGAGTACGGGCAATAGTCGAGTTTGACAAGCCTTGAGCTTTGAGCGATTGTACTCGGGGCAGCTCGTTGCAGTTCTCTGAGCTAGACGTTGCAACAACGCGTCGTCAGCAAACTGCTCGAGCGCATCTATGCAACCGCCTAAAGGCGGACCTGGAAGGATGACACTGCCTCTCAAATCAGCAGTTCGGATTCATAAAACAACGGTAGACGCTTTCACAATGGTGGTGAACATTGCCCACAGGTCCTGTTGCCCTTCAAGCACTCACACGACTTGGTATTTCTGCGTATATGGTAAAAGTGGTAGCCAGTTACTTTGAGAATCGTGCTCTACTTTGCGACACATCGGATGGACGGAAACCATACAGAGCTATAGGCGGCGTGCCACAGGGCTCAGTCATAGAGCTGATTCTGTGGAACGGGATGTATGAAGGAGTTCTTTGATTATCTGCACCGACCGGTGTCAGCATCGTTGGAATTGTAGATGACTTCGCCATCGTTGCAGTAGCCAAAAAGCTGAAGGATGTCCAGCTTAAAGGTAATAATGGATAATAGTAAGGGCTAGAGGTTAACTGGCTGAGTCTGGCAACCCATAAAACCAAAGCGGTCCTTATCAGCAGCAGGAAACGTGTGGAAAACTGTCCACGTAAGAGTCGGAGATCAGCACATTATTTCGAAGGAGGCCATAAAACACCTGGAGTTATGCTGGAAAGGCTAAACTTCAAAATACACCCAGCAAATGTGGGAGAAAAGGACATCAAAGCAACGAGTGCGTTATCAAGCTTTATAGCGAATATTATCAGACCTCGACAACGTATTAGATGGCTGATCTGCAACGTAGTAAGGTCGAGCATTAAGTACCCCGCACCGATATGGGCCCCTGCAATAACCGTCCATCACCGTGTGCTCTTCGAGTTGAGAATAAAACACCGAACTAAATGGAAACCCGAAATATATCCTTCAACCCAAACATTCATTTCGGGACGTACCGAAACCAGTAACGGAACTCTGTTCGGGATTAATCCCTTACAGTTTTAGGTACTTTTGAGAACCTGAACCAAGTTTTGAAGTTTTGAAGACGCATCGTAATTTGTTGTTTTAATGCGATGATAAAAAGTAAAACTGCTTTCATTTATTTAGTTGAACTGTTGTCTTTCCGTTGGTATTTTCTTGAAGGCCCGAACCATGACGTGAACCATTTGGCCTGTCTGCACAAAAATCAACAAACCACACCGGTACAAAAGTTTGCCTACTTGGCGTTTGCAGTTAATCAAATTTAAACGGTGACCCAGTTTGCTTAGAACCCCTAACCCAACCCACTTCAATCACTCCGCTTTTTGGCTCGCCATTTTTTGGTGGCTGGCGGCTAAATTTTGCGGCTGGCAAACCAACTTTGACAGGTTTTGATAGTTTTCCACTTTTTTCTTTTTTTGCTCGTTTTATTAAGCTAAAAGACGCGACGTCGCCTAATTGATTTTGTGGCATGGAAAAGTTCAACAGACGATGACGCCAACGAAAAACCGCAAGCCAGCCGATTTGAGTTCCACATTTCCTTTTTTTTGCTGTTTTGCCTAGAAACTCTTCTACTTAGTGGCAGCAAGTACCCCGCTTGAACCGCCCGTAATCCTATTAGACGATGGCGTTGTCGCTTGCCTTTTCACTCAGAGTGTGTGTGTGTGTGTGTGAGAGGGTGTAGCACACTTTGCGGTTTTTACTTTGCTGTGTCTAATTTATCCTAGCATGCTTTAAGGCTTTAAGTTAAATGTCACAGACAAAAATGGTGCTTTGACTTGCATTGCAGTCATAAGTTTCATCGTTTTTTTTTTTGGCACATTTTGGTGCACAACTGCAAATAAGTATGTAGGTCGCCTGCTGCTGCCACTCAATTCGCTGGAAATTATACGAAATTATATAAAAGTGGCTCTCACTATGAAATGCAGCGGAAAAAAGCTTCCTTTTTTGATAACTGACATTTGCTTTTGCGGCTCATTAACATTTCAAAGTGCCAGCCATTTCCAAGAAGGCATACCAACAGGCAGGCGTTGGCATCGCTTTCTCTCTCTCTCTCTCTATCCCTTTCTCTCTTTCACACCATAATTCACAGCATGTCAGGCAGTGCTTAACCTTCCACGGCCGACCCGTTCGTTGTACGTGTCGCAATGCCGAGGTGCTTGACATTTTTCGCGAACGCCTTGTGTTATGCAACACAGTTTTCCTCAAGCCATTGTCTGGTGTGGCATCCAAACACAAAAGCCTAGAAACTTACTCGGCCTGACAAACAAATTAAGCGCACAAAAGCAGAAAATAAAAGCTTAAGTGTCTGTTGTATGAGGAAAACTTAAATGGAAGTAGTAAAAACAAAGGGAAGTGCATACCCTGTAGTGAGAAAAAGAGGTAGAGAATGGTCGAAACATATATAAAAATCGGGTACAAATGTATATATCAATATTTAAGAGTTGGCAGCAATATAAAGTCTTAAGTTTTTATTTAGTGCGTCGGGGTCACCAATTTTTATAAACAACGAAAATCTTAGTTTGAAGGCAGAAAACGAAGCCAAAGTATTCCAAAAATCTTTTGAATCAGCTTTGAAAAGCAAGACAACAAGGTTCAGATATTGTGCCACTTGATTACAGATAAGATTCAAATCATTTGAATACTTTTTCTACATTTAAAATCAACTAAAATTTAAGAGGTAAGTGAACTGAAATTCGCTGATCAGCTGTGTTCTGCTCTTCAAGTTTAGTTAGGGTATCGAAATTTCCATTTTCTTGAAGCACTTTACCAATTGTCGTAAAAGTGCAGCCATTTAAGCACTTTGTTGTCTCAATGAGTGTCAACAAGCTACCCCGAGGAGGCGTTCCCAACTCAAGTGCGAGCTGTGCTATGTGGAAAAATAGTGGAAAAAAAATAATCGCTCTATTAATGAGCCTTAGGCCAAGTGCAACAAGCTGACAACAACATGACCTAACCTAACTCAGCTATTTAGTTTGTGTCTTTCTCCCTCTGTGTGTGAACACTCGAGGCGTTAGTTTTGTGGCCACAGCTTATATTTTTTATGCTCTTTGTTTGTTTTCACACAGAGGCAGCAGCAGCAGACACTAGAGCTAACTTTGTGGGTCATGACTTTGACTATGCCCGCAAGTAGGCCAAACATTTAGTAATTCTCAACTGGCTTAAAACACAAAATACGAAACAAATATTTTTCTCTGTTTCTTAGAATAGCTCTGTAATTGGAATTACATTTTCCCATTTGACAAAAGTTGCTATGCAAACGTGCAACAACAAAAACATAATCATCATTATTATTATTATTATTATTATCGAGCAAAAGTCTGCTTTTCTCTGCATAATAGAAAAGTTTGCTTGGTATAAGGAAATTTTTTGTTTGTGTCTGAATACGTATTCATTACAAGTTTTGTATTACGTACGTACGTTTATATATGTATGTACAAGGGGAGTATTTTTTCAACAACTTTAATTGAAGTGACTTGAAAGAAAAGTTGTCCTTTTTTTGGTGCTTTGCTTTCAGTCAAGTGCGCTGTTTTTTGGGAGGATTTTCTTGTTGCACAAAGGTCAGAATTTGTTTGTTTATTTATTATTCGCACTAATGGCATAAAAGGGACCGACCAGTAGAAGCTTGTTGATTTGCGATTCGATTTAATTTAAATTTTTTTTCTACTTTTAGTAGTCTTGAGAGAGTTGTAAGTAAAAATGTGCTCAAGTGTTTTCAAAATTGAAAAGTAGCGAAAGTTGGGGTGGTTTTTTTTCTTATTCTCTTTAAGGGTGGAATTCTTGCGGTTTTTTTTTATTATTAATGTTTCTTGCCAGTTTCTGAGGTTTTTAAAGTCAACTGTATGGTCTGAGAGAACTTTTACTTGTTTGCAAAATTTTTCAAGTTTTTTTTGTTAGGCTAAAGTTTGTTTCCGGTAATTATGCTGCTTGCATAAAAGTTTGCTTTTTTTTACAGCGAGAGAGAGAGCTTGATGATGTTGCTTTGCTATGAGGCTGCATTAGAGTGAGATTATGTCATGTTTCAGGCCAACAATTGGCAAGCAAAAGTGTAATGCTTTCAAAAATCTTAACAAATACAGTAATTTTAATAATTTAATTGAGCGCATGTGAAAGTAAACCCAATAGCCAGGTCTTACACAGCTCGCCGAAATCAAACTTTTTTCAAAAAAAACCCCGGATGAGGCAAATAAATTCTGATAGAAGTGACTTTTGTAAGCATCACCTCATACCCAGTTTTTTAACTGTACCCTAGGTTCTTGTTTTATAGGTACTTTTGTACCAATAAAAATTTAAACTTAATTGTTAATGGTTCAACATAAATATCTATAGAATTCAGCAAACACGGACAGGGTCATTGGAAACGCCAAAATTCGCTTCAATCGTACACTCGCTTAAGGTACCTCCAGAAGGGGTAAAACCTAAATTCTTGAATATCTCTAAAGCCGCACGGAAAATTTGAATTTAAATCGAAATTTATGATGGCTTAATGGGCTAAGCACAATGTCCCTCAGAGATTATACTTGTTAGGCCAAAAAACGCCGAGGTGGAGTTTCATTTAAAGATTCACCAAAAAATGGAACGAACTGTGTTTTCAGTTTCAGCAACGAAGCATTGGTTCGCGGACTATAGGCATTTGTGTACTAGAAATTAACTTAGAGCTGCATTGATCAATAAGGGTATTAACAGCTTTCCAATATTATGCATATGGGACAACAGCAGCTACTACTAAGCATCGCAAATATGATTCAGATCATAAAAATCAGGATACTTCAGGCTACTCTGCCGTTCCGTCTAAATGTAAGCCAACCAGGTCAGGGTACTAGGTGTATAACTAATCTTCGGGACTTATACTCAATGTAAGGGGACGACTTTTCATCGACCCCTCTCAAATCATACGCATTAGGGAACAATATGCAAAGAGCAAAGAGTTTGCCACGATATTGGTTGCTCATCCATCGACATTGAGATTTGACAGTTTGTATTTGGTCAGGTGTGTAATTTGGTGCTCTTTGATTACGTCTGGCAACAATATTATTCTTTTTCAGCACTTTACTGATGTGTTTTTGGCTGCATCTCTTTGACTTATGTTGTCTTTGTTGTTAAAAAGTTTGGTAAGCTTTCTGACTGCTTGGCCGGTCATAATGTTTGCTTTCCGACCACTTCCCACTCTTTTTTTTTGACGTTTGGACTTGCCCTCTTGAGCAAAATGGTTTACTGTAAACACTTTAACTTTGTCAGCGTGCATTTTGTAGAATTTAACAACGCGATGGCGGCTAATTGACAAAATTTTTGTCAGGGGGGCATGAAAACGTGTTGACAGGAGAACAAAGAGAAAGAAATGTCATCCCGAAAGCTTTTTTGTAAAGCTCAGCTAAGGGCGCGCTCTCTCAAAGTTTCTGCACATTTTTAGTTGTCACCCGTTAGATCTACCCTGTCTTCAAAACCGACGTGTGTCGGAATCACGGCCTAATATTTACTTATGAGCTTATTTGCGGAAACATTGACTCAATATCTGTTAGCATGGCTAAATTTTAATGTTCCTTCTAAATCTTAACTGCACACATTCCTCTACTTACATTAGGTAATAAGTTTGAAAATTTGTTCTGGTTTTTGGCCTATATGAACTAACCCCTACGTGTAAAGGGTCAAACACTTAGCTTCAGCATTCCAAAATATGAGATATAATAGCCTGGCATTTTAAATGCGTCGGAATTTCGTCATAGCTTTATTTAAGTTATGTTCTGGAAAATGCTTTTTTTTAGAATGAATCGATCTTATATTTGAAAGCTGAGGAATAATAAGAAAGAAGAGGAATTAAAGAATATAACAATAAAAATTTTTCGTGGACTAAAACAAATGCGGAAAATACATTCTAAGAGACAATCGGGCTCGAATCAACATATTCCATCCTTTGGTTTCCTATCCTAAAGCTTAGTAGTCAGACAAAGTAAACTTAGAGCTAGCTAAGAAGACTGCTTATTCCGCTGGGAGTCATCTAATGGTACAGTGTGACTGTTTAATGCCAAAATACCACCCTAAAAGAACGAAATACCACCAAATTTCAAACGGTCGCACTGCCTTGCGTTTGTTTCCATTTGGTGATTTGCTTACATTAAAATTGATTTAATTAATAAAAGTGAAAATGCAGGAGTATATTTTGATGATTTTCGGAGAGCAGAAGTCATGGACAATGCCTTAGTTGTGTTTTATTGCAAACTATTTTTTTTTTCTTTTTCCCAACTAAACCCAATCAACTATTTAGTCAGTTCAGGTTGCGGCGCCACGAGTTTTACGCTAGGTACGAGCGAAAGCATTTATTTCGTCTGAGAACTGGCCCATCTAAGAGACAAGTCGGCAGTTTTGGCAACCCTTTCGCTACCATGAACTGATTTCGTATTGTTTTATTTAATACTGAGTTTCTTATCGTTACTTCCTGTAAAAAATGTCATCATTAATAGACTGTTGATTTGAATTTAAAAAGTTGTCACAATTTTGACAAAAAAATTTGTGTATTTAGCTTTTCAATAATCACTTGACGATGGCATGGCGTTTGACCAGAGGATTGCTCTCCAGACTGCTGTTTTTTTTTTTCAAAGGAATTCCAAAAAGTCCACAATCATTTAAAAGTGTCGCCTTTAAGTCAAAATAAACCATTTAGCTGGTTTTGTCAACGTAACACTGTGAATGTCAAAATACAGGCATGTTCTCAATTCCGCTACGTTTTGAAAAGTAAACCGAAAGCAATTCCGTTTCGGTTTGGACTTGCTGCTCTCAATTCGGAATCTTATTGCTTACGTTTTACTAATGGCTAACCACGGGACGAACGAAATCGGTACGTGAAAATCAAGCGAAACGATGGAAAATGGAACACGCGGAAACGAGAGAGGCTGACTTTTACGTTTTACTTTTCGGTTTGGCAGGCGCTGCCAATATCTTGAGACTCTTAACAAAAAATTATAAATGCATATCGAATTATATAAATAAGTACTAAACAGACCACAGAATTAAGGAAAATTAACTCAATGTATATTTGGCAACTGTACGAGAGCGTAATTTGCCAATTACTTTTCAATTTACAGGCCAGTAATTATTACTTTTTGAAACGAAAAACGCTTTCGTGTTGCGAGAAACTGAATCAATTCCGTTTCCAAAAAGTTGCAGTGGAAGTGGAATTGAGAACATGCGTGATATTGATATTTTCTCAATGGTAAAACGTAAATATTGTCAAGAACTGAAAACGATAAAAATGATACCAGAGGAAACGGGTTATAAGATATAAGAAATAGGGACTATTATTACATCAAATAATTTTAGACTTTTCGTTCCAGAAGGAATAGTCTCAAAACTGAGAAAATATTCTTGGATTAAGTTCAATGCTGAATGCTTTTGACAAGGCTCCTACTTCATATCAAGCGCTTTACATTTAAAGGAGAGTACTGAGAACGTTCGAATTTTCCTTCAAGAAATTTACTAGATATTCCTTTTTCGCGTGAAAGAGTCCCAAAAGAATACGCTTCGGCCGCAGAATGCACACCACCCACAATCGCCGAGCCAGCTCTGGTGACAATTTTCAAAATACTTTTGTGTATTGCTTTGCTTCCGAGTTCCAAACAACAAAATCAGGCAAGGAAATTTTTTAAAGTTATTTTTTATATGGAATTTGACACCTAAAGGAAAATTCGAGCGTTCTCAGTACTCACCCTTAATCAAGAATTTAATGAAAGCGTTATATGTCATTCTCTGGGTTTGTAGACTTTAAGTTGTAGCAGAGTCCATACCGAAAAGCTTTTGAATTGCAACTTCCTTCAGAGCAGACGCCAAAGCTGGTCAAGGTTACGCTTGAGTATATGATTTTTACGCGTATGTTTAAGGGTTTTTAGCGACCTGTTTTGATATTAGTCTAAGCGGCTTTTAGCCGCCTCAAGGTCAACGGTTGATCATAATTCAATAAATTGCACCAAGGAATTTTGCATTAGCATCATAAGCTCTCAAGTCTTCTGGGACTATGTTGATTTAAATAGGAATTTGCAAATGGCTTGATGGTGTGACAGCACTAAAAGCACTAAAAGAAACAGTACTGACCCAACAACCAATGCTATCCATTTGTACAATTATAATTTATGGTTGACCTTGGGGCCGGCTAAAAGATTTATTTGACTTTTTAATAAATTCCTAAGGTGGTAGCCAACCACAAGTTTAAAAACAGAAATGATATTTTTAACATAAGCAATTATCTTAATCAATTGTGTGGTGATATTCAACAATCAACGTTTGTATTATTCCATCATAACTTTCCAACAACTTTTCAGCCATTTTCTTAACTACAGTATCCGAAATTTAATTAAAAAGTTAAATGCCGATGTTGGATATCCATTCATCAAATGCCAAACGCAACCACACACAAAACAAAGTTAATTTCACAATTAGAGTTCTGAGTTAATGGCAGAAAATCATATTTTGCCAACAACTATTGGGTTAAGGTGCACTGCAACAACCCTAACAATTAAAAATAATGAAACCCAACTCTCTCGCATTATGTAGAGCAATTAAAAATGTTGCGCTCTAACATAACTTGAGGCACACACACACACAGAAGCAAACAAGCCAACCGCGGCAGGATGGCAGGCAAAATGTGGGCCAGCCGAAAAGTATGCAACAGAACGAAGAAAAAATAAGCAAACGCAGCTGCTGGCATTTGGCTGTCTAACCCATGATTAAGTAAATTGTTGAAAAATGTTAAACAAGCGACACATGCCTCGAGGTACTGCTCTCCTCCCCCTCTCTTTCTCCTTCTTCTCTCGGCTGCTGCTCCGCTGACCTGCTAACAACAAAAAAAATCTATAAAAATGCACACACACACACATAGCTTGGGCGCCCGCTGTTAGGCAACATATTGCAGTCAAGGCCTCACTGCGTGCATTTTTTAAATGCTCTTTCGCTTCCTTTTCATGTATTTTTTCCCTTCTTGTAGTTGCTGTTATTGTTGTAGTTACTCCTGCTCCGGCCGCATGTGGCACAAGCGGAAGCTGCTGTTTGGCTCGCATAAATAATAACAAAAATAACAAGCGAAGGCGGGGGAGTCATTTTGGGCGTGGCCAGCCCACAACACGTGTAGTAACATTGGGCTCTTATTGAAACTATTTTCGCAGTTTGTGTGTTTAAGTGTGTGTGTGTGTGTGTGCGGGCAAACATTGTGTGTATCTATGGTACATGTGTTTTCTGGCTGTTTTCTATCTTGTTT
Organism: Lordiphosa collinella; assembly: GCA_018904265.1. Classification (NCBI taxonomy): domain Eukaryota; kingdom Metazoa; phylum Arthropoda; class Insecta; order Diptera; family Drosophilidae; genus Lordiphosa; species Lordiphosa collinella. The sequence goes on along the minus strand of JAEIFV010000002.1, from coordinate 152,597 downwards.
AAAAAATTTGTTGGCCATTTGAACATGGTGTTTACCTGGTTACTTGGCTTATTGGCTTTGGCTGGGCGAACAGAAAATACTGCAGGCTATTAAAAACATTAAACATAACTTAATCAATTTTACTTTTAAAATCTTAGCTTAACATTTTTGATTCCTATTCCGTGCTGGGGCAATCATCAAACATACCTGCAAGTAGAAAGAAAAGGAAAATATTTTGGTAAGTTTCGTGTTTCAGTGATAGCATTATTATTATCTTAAATTTTAAATTCTATGAAAGTAGACGGTGCCGAAAAACCCCTCTGATGTTAGAACTTGTACCATGTTTTTATACTCCGTACCAGATGTACACAGAGTATAATAAGTTTGTGCAAAAGTAAAGTAAAGTCGAGTTATGTATACCTTGCTTATGTCTACATTAAATTCGGGCATACCCAGTCGGACTTGACTGCATGCCAGATGCACATCCCGTATTCAACTTTTGCCACTAAGAAGTATCTGCAGAAACCTGCAATCTTTTTTTCGCTTTTGTATAGGGGCGAAACGCAGCAGGAAATGTTCTGTTAGAAACGACGATAGCATGGGTTGTTGTTGTTGGTTTTGCTTCGTAAAAACGCTCGGCTCTCTCTGATCCACGGTGCATGCGTGCCATTAGAAGGGACGTTTGCATGCTATGCAGATTTTATGCCTTCCAACATACGGCGAAAAGAACATTTTTGGAAAAAACCAACGGTCGTCGATCGTTTGGGCCTCATTTCGCATATTGGTTTCCAATAGCACTGGTGCTGCATGCGAACCATTAGAAGGGACGTTTGAATGTTGTGCAGACTTCTTCGCTTCTAACCTACTGCCAAAAGGAACGTGCATCAGTTTTCATACAGATTATATGGCTTCTATCATACTGCAAAAGTTGGTAGTGCATTCTTCCTAGTAAAAAGAAGTGTGCCAAAAGGCATTCTTTTGGGAACCACGTTCCGAAAAATCCGAATGGGTGTTGCCCACATTTCATAAGGAATGGAGCGACTTTTAAGATTGTATATTTTCGTTTTTACTTTATTTTTTATTGTTATCTAAATTTTCTGTCACTTTCATTGGCAACGCACGATATTTCATGTACAGTCTCTGGTAATCTGGCCGATTGTGATGTGGCGGGTAGTGTGTATGTCTGCAATACCGTCTCGGGCCATCTAAACTTTCTATTTTCGGAGAATTAGAAGCACACAAGCAAAAAGATTGAGAAGGAGCTCGCTCGACTACGCCTTTTGGGCTGTGTACGGATCGGCAGGGCTTACGGTTATCCTTTAGAGAGGTTAACGAATATACCGAAGCCGATGGCTGTCTGAAATCGCCTGCAGGATAGCTGACATTTAGTGGACAAGCTCTGGTGAAGCAGTGTGGATCAGCCAGGTCGATGGTTGCCCTAAACCAGAGGCCGGCACGGCGCTATCTACTTTTGCTTTCACGCAGTATAAGCACTATAAGCGTCGCTGCGCTGCGTGTTCGGCTTTTGTTTAGATGTGTCGCGATTGAATCAGTTTTTGCGCTGCTCTCACACACAAAAATGCAAGAATGGAATTGATTTTTTTCCCGGCCCCTGCCCTTAACTAACGGCCGAATGGTTAACAGAGAATTTGCTGGCCCAAAATCGCCTGATTACCCTTAACTGACTGCCGGATGCTTACCTATATTTGTATGAGCGGCTTGCTTTCGGCAGCACCTAGCACAGAAAAAACTACTGAGTACCAAATCTTGCAACAAATTGTAAACACACTTAATATTTTTTCATAAATACATATGAATCCACTTGTAGAACTACTCCATCAGTATGGAAAGCACAAATTGGTCAAGCTTGCTCTGTGGCATCTGGCACTGTCTTGTTGAAACCACATGTCATGCAAGTCAAGCTCTTGCATTTTGGGCAAAAAAAAGTTGGATTTCATCTCACGGTAGCGCTCACCATTCACAGTTACGTTACGATTCGCATCATCTTTGAAGAAGTACGGTCCAATGATGCCACCAGCCCATAAACCGCACCAAACTGTGACTTTTTCTGGATGCATTGGTAGCTCTTGCAATGCTTCTGGCTGATACTCCCTCCCAAATCGACAATTCTGCTTATTTACGTACCCATTGAGCCAAAAATGAGCTTCGTCGCTGAACACAATTTTTCGGTAAAAAAGTGGATCTTCGGCCAACTTTCCAAGAGCCAATTCACCAAAAATTCTACGTTGCGGTAGGTCGTTCGGCTTCAATTCTTGCACCAGCTGTTTTTTGAAAGGCTTCACACCTAAATCCTTCCGCAAAATTTTCCACGTTGTTGAGTAACAGAGGCCCAATTGCTGCGAACGGCGACGAATCGATAATTGATGGTCATCATTAACACTGGCCGATACAGCTGCGATATTTTCTTCAGTTCGCACTCTACGTAAGCGTGTTGGTGGTTTAATGTCCAACAATGTAAATTTGGTGCGAAATTTAGTCACAATAGCCCGAATAGCCGCTTCAGTGGGTCGATTAAACTGACCATAAAATGGAAGAAGCGCGCGATGAACTTTCTTAACAGAGCACGCTTTTTGATAATAAAATTCAATAATTTGCAAGCGTTGTTCGTTTGTAAGACGATTCATGGTTAAATTATAGACCAAACTGTAGATGTTTGACAGTGAAACAAAACACGAAACGTGCGTTAGATGTTGAAACCAGTGTTGCCAAAAAGATAATAGCTAAAAAATCACCCTTTATAAAAATTGCAACGGAGTAAAAGAATCTTGGAGTGTGTTTTACGCCTAATAATAAAATAATAATAGTAATTGAGAAGCTTTTTCATAGCTGGTTACTTAAAAACTGGCGCCAACAGCTAGAGAAGGGACCGGGTGTGTAAGTTTATCAAAGAAAAACCTTGTTAATTAAATCTCCCGAGGCGGGATCGAACCCACGACCTCTTGCACAGTGAACGCACACACTAGCCGCTGAGCTACACCCGGCCACCTAACCTTACTTTTAAAGAACGTATACTGAAAAGAAAAGGTGTGCAAAAGACATCACCAACAGCATATGGAACTACTTTTTGCTCCCATTTTAACATTCATTTTACGATTTGGACATGTAAACGCATGAATTTCAAACTCAAATTGTATAAACATCAATGTGTGTGAAATAAAGTTCTATGATAACTAGATAAAGTTCAATAAAATTTTACGAATTCATTAATTAATTGGTTATCATTTTCCGTTCGTAAAATATACGGCCCTGTTCGGAATTCCGCTTCGGAATTGGATTTCTAATTTAAAGTTCACAATATCATATGAAAAGTAAGAGGAATGTCTGTGTGGGTACTTGATCAGGTCCTCTCTTTTTGACGAATTGAATCCAATTGGCATTGAGCAATCGGTTTCAACAGCTTTAACAATTCCATTTTTCCCAAACTTAATTTAGTAACCGTAGATATGCTTATCGCCCTCCATATAAATTTGTAAATTTTAAATTAGAAAAGGCAACGTTTACACGAAAACCAAAGCGGAATTTGGAACAGGGCCGTATATTTAAAGATTTTTAACTTTTTTACTCTTCATCTAGTAGCCATAGATATAAGTGCCGTTTTCCATATAAAGCAAGTATGTGTTGAAAATTCAAGGGTTCACGTGCAAAAATAAGCTGAAAATAGAAGCACAGCTGTAAATTGTTCTTATGATAACCTAGAACCAATTGGCTAAGCTTTGTATTTACAAGCTAATTGCTTATAGTTTTTTTGTAGCAAATTTCTCTCATAATTTCATTATTCGCGATATATTTTATAGTTTAAATTTGATAATAATTTAATTTATTGCACTTTGTGGCTGACCACAAACGCTTTTCAATATGAATGTTTTTGTTGTTGCTATATTTTTTTTTGTGTTTTTGTGTCAATGTCACTTGCAGAAATTGCTTCGCACCATTTTATTTAACATATATGCATATACATATTACATACATTTTTGTATTTTTTGTGCATTTTTGTGACATTTTTAGTTGGTTGGGGAAAAAAATCAGCGAATTCATTCTCCCCGATTTATGACAAAATCAGAAAGTTGAAAATTTGTTCAACAGCAAAATTGGTAAAATAAATTAATTTAAATGTCTTCCTAATGAATGTTTACAGCTTTCATATCTTTTGTGATGCTAATAAGTAAGACAGATGCACATGCAAGAGAATGTGGAAAACTGAAAAATGAAAATGTAAATTTTTAACGACTTACATAAGCCAAAGTGAGAAAAAATATGTTTGAAAGATTTGTGTGTTTAAGATTTGGGATGGAGATTTAACGGCATAGCCGTGAAATTTGTAGAGACCCCAATTATCATGAAATGATGAGGAAATTGATATGCAAAATAAAAGATGCAGGTTGAGGTGAAATTTTGGTAATTTTGATATATAGGCGAAATTATGAACCTCTCAGCAGGGGTCACAATTGCATCAGCTTCGTTAGTTCCGTTTCTACCTACGCAACTCGCCTTCAAAATATTCAGCGATAAACCGACAGCCAAGACAGTTGTTCTTTCTGTACAGTAGCCGCAAGCACATGTCCAAACAAGGAACAACCAAGGAACATCATCAACAGTTCAGGTCGGGTCTGCTAAAAAGTTAATGACTTTCGGGACTCTGACAATGCTTATGCAATGATAATAAAACGCAGTATGAACCCAGGAGCAGACGGGGAAAGAATGCAGAGTCTGCGCAAAATATAAATGAAATAAATTACTGCGCAGGCGCAGCGGCGACTCAAACAATGATCATGGGCCAGGTCTTCTTTTGCCCCAACAAGCAATTTGAATGGACTTGGACTGCTGCCTGACTGCCTCCGTGTGTGGGTTCCTATTGGAGATGGTAGCGTGAGTGTGATTGTATGAGGTTGATAGTGTGTCGCAGTCATTTATAGATAAAAGTGTGTCTTGTGCTTTTTCAACCGATGCACTGAACTCTATTAGTTGCCTTTGCAAATAATATCAATTAACTTGTTCCGAATTCCGAGTCGTTTTTCGTGTAAACGTTGGTATTTCTAGAATAAAGCTCTAAATTTTATATGAAGCTTCTTACTTTTCATATAAAATGTCTGTGGTTACTAGATTAGGATCGTGTCTTTTTGACGAATTGAATCCTCTTGGCCTTAAGCAATCGATTTCAACTAATTTAGCAATTACGACTTTTCACAAAAGTTTCTTAATTTTAAACTACAGGCAAACGTTTACACGAAAACCGACTCAAAATTAACAAATATATAAATAAATATATGAAACTTCTTACTATTCATATTCTGCTTAAGAGCGACCAATTCTAATTTCGGGAAATAGAAACCACACCTTATATGGGGTGGGGGAGTATAGAGGGAGTTAAGCTGTATTTATTATTGGAAAATGACTAAACTATTAAATACACAATAACCAAGGATGGACGGGCAACAAATCTTCTTTGCGTCTTCCTATTTTTTTAGTTTTCCAGTTCTTGTTTGGCATCTAAACACACTCTTATGGTAGATTGTTGATACCTACCAAAATCTACCAAAACTTGACTGCGTTCTAGGTGAATCGGATATGCAATAACGCCCGGGGGCAAGAAAATGCAAGGAAAGAGTAATTTGTAAATGAAATTCAAGTCAGAGGCTTAAAACCAACTTTCAAACATATTTCAGACCACATCTCAAAGTACGAGGACTACAAGTTCATAAGATTTCTTTATCGCAACACCAGTAAGTAAGTTACACAAACGTGGAAGGACTTAAAAATTCCGGAAGGATATTCGCGTTGAGAATTTTGAATTATCTGTCACCTTGACGAATGCAAATGACTTGCGTTAGTTTGCAAAATTATCTTTGGAATAACAAAATCCGTGCTTACACGGTGAGGTTTGCTTCATGATTCCGACTCGTTTTTTTGGCGTGCTATCAATGTTGATTTTCTGTTTTTAACAATGTTCAAATAAGTCAGAGCTGCAATTGAAGTCACGAAAAGGGATATTTTAGTCACAGCTGCAAATGTTTTAAATTTAATGAGCTGCTATGAGACACTTATTCAGTAACTGGTTATCGATCAACTAAAAACACAACCCTGCATTCAATCTATCGAAACGAGGCAAAGGAAAACTATCGAAAAACTTCATAGCCAGTTAGGACAAGAAGCCTTGCCTGCATCTACTGCCCTCCACAACTTTTTCCTACAACCAAAAACTTAATGAGGAATTTCATGAAGCAAACTTCACCTTGTAAACGCAGACAAAGATTAGGTTGACCAAACCAGCACAATATTTTCTGGAAAATTAATTTTATCTTTTTGTTTTCCTCATAGGTAGTATAAAAAAAAATTTTTCATTGAATATTTTCAGTGATTTTCCTCACAATTTTTTAATGGGCTAAGTATTTTTTATATTTTGTGAAATTTTTGTGCTATTTTCCAGTACAAAGTGTTTATTGGCCGCCTCAAAATCAACGATTAATTGTACTTCAAAAACACAAGTTTACAAAAAAGTCAACTTTTTAACCAGAGAAGATAGCCAACATTTTTAATGTACTTCGCGCTTTTAGAAGTTATGACCCAAAAACTAAAGAAACTTTCGACTTTTTTAACCTTATATTTACCACCAAAACGTCATCAAATTAAGAAATTTCAACGTAAATATTGTAAAACAAAAGAGTTGATCCTACAAAGTTATTTTGCTTTGATTTTTCTTAGACGTTTTAGACCAAAATTTTATGAAAAAAAGAATCCAAAAGTTTCAATGGATTTTGGGCCATAACTTCTAAAAGCGCGATGTAGTAAAATTGGGAATACAATGGTCTGTAAGCCAGTTAGTTTTGTGATTTTTTTCGATTGGCAGATAAATTTAGGGAATTTTTTTAACTCGCCGGACAATGAAACTTCTTCTTCTCTAAAAATTTCCTACATATCATATTTAAATCAAAAATTTTGTATCTTAAGAACCAGAATTAAACTTTGGTTTTGGGTTTTCGTGATTATTATTCAATTCAGTCTACATAAAAACAAATTTGGTTTGAATAGGTTAATTTATGTGGCTGCAGGAGCTAAAAATGTGAACAACCTCGTCCAACACACGTTTAAGCAAAATTCTCTTAAACCTGACCCATTGGCGAAAAATTTATTAGAGTTCACCGCGTGAAAGTACATTAGGAATGTTGGCTATCTTCTCTGGTTAAAAAGTTAACTTTTTTTATAAACTTGTGTAATCAACCTAATTAAACAAAGATTTTTTAGTAATACTTATGGATAAGCATAGGTTGTCTTCCGTTCAGTACTGTTTCAAGGGCCTCCCGGTCCCTCTCATCAGCAGACTCTTTTGCTGACACACTCCAAATTGTTTTAAATCTTCCTTCCTATCAACTGGCCGAAAAATTAAGACATGGTAACAACTTGGGATGCCTCATTGATCCGCTTGTTCAAGTATAAGTCCTTGCGTGCTTATGAACTCCGTCTTAGGCACAATACTTGTAATGTTTGAGTTCTTGAAAATCTTCTTATTAATCAGAATTTCCCTTAAATTAAATGCTTTTTATCTTCTACATAAAGCTATCTGTACCACACACAGAGAAAAAAGGGTCAATTGGCAAATATCATTTACTTCATATCATTTTGATGCTAAAAAAATATCATATTGATGCTAAATAATATCATTTTGATATTGAATATTAAATTTCAAGTGATTAATATCCTTATTATATTACATAAATATACTTTTGATCAGAAAATTCATCAAACTTATATGAAAAAATTTCACTTTTATATGAATTTCAGGTCATTTTCAACTTTATCATATCGGCTTTTTAATGCTATGAAAAAATATAACATTGACCCCAGATAATACCATTTTTTTTTCTGTGCATAAACCTACAGACAACTGAGTAAAATGTAAGTTTATCTGACACACTGCAGCTATCTAAAAGAAATTTTCCCTTAATCTTTTGTTTTACTAGCAACCAAGAGTTCTTGGAGCAAGTGTTTAAGCATTTTCCATCTCTAGTTATCCATTTCGCTTCTCATTTGAATGCGCAACATGTTACTGTTGCTGTTATTGTTGTTGTTGGAGGACGACCAAGTAACTCCTACGGCTTCATTTGCCATTATCTTGTTGCATTGCAGTTGGTCGGTCGGTCGGTTGGTTGGTTAGTTAGTGCGCTTTAATTTATCGCTGCAAACATTTTACAGTCAACGTACATGCACACACGATGCACCAACTTGTGCTCTTCTTCTGCATACACCTACAATGCCACGGGGCAAGTCAATTGTCCAGTCTTGCCGTCTCCATCATAAATTTGTTCAGTGCCTTGCCCTTCTCCTGAACTCTTTTTCCCTGCCGCGGCTACTTACTTTATTTGCTTATTGAGTTTATTATTGTTGTCGTTATCTCTGGGGGTTGTTGGTTATCATTATGTTTATTATTGCACTCCCTGGGATCTCTGTCTCGCTATGTATGTGCCTCAAAAGACTTCAGTTGTTGCATTAATATGCGCATCTTTTTACGCTAATTTAATGTGCTCCCCATTGTTCGGTAAGACTCGTGCCCCGAAGTCGAGGCTCGTTTGCCAAAAGTGTGTGGGTTATGGTATTGTATGTACAAACGTACTTCTCCTTTTTGTTGAGATTTATGCGCAGTTACAATTGATCTTTATGACTGTTATTTGTATGAAGTGCGAGTGGGTTGGGATTCCTTAAGTGAGGCAGCAGTTTAAGTTTGCAGAATTAGAAGATAAGTTGATAAGTGCTTAGAATCATTTTTATAGCTTTACTTTATTGACTCTTCTTGTTTTGAAAAATTGTAAAAATTTCCATAAATTTCATTCCATCTAGGTCATACCTTATCCACGACCATGTTCCACATTTCAGCTCCTTCCTGCATATTGTAGCGCTTGCATTTCCCGTCCATGTTTCTTTGTCAATTTGAATGTTCATTTATATTGCTGCAATACCTACCCGTAGTTTCGAGGCTTAAATCTAATGCCCAGCAAATGCCAAACCGACAAATACAAATGCCTGGGCCAAAGTTTATCTTGCTTGAAGGCAATAGTTCATCAACCCCTCCCCATACCACCCCGTTTGGTTGTTTTTTTTTTCGCTTTCTTCAACTTCCGGGCAACGAACTAAACCGTTTCCGTGTGTAGTACGAGTAGTCCAAGGATTTATGCCAAGCCTCGAGTTTATAATCTCGCCACTCAAATCGCTAAGCAGGCAGCCTGGGCTGGACTTTAGCAGCAACAGCAGCTGTAGTTGGAGTAGTTGGAGGATCCTTCTTCACTCCTACACAGCTGCACTTAATTTACCCTTAATTAATTGACCTGCAGTCAAGTAGAGTCCTTCCTCCTTCAGTTTTTTCATGTTTTTTTTTTTGCAAATGTTTTGTATGCATGCAAATCGTTTGTTCAGCAGTTGCTCATTCCCTTAGTTCGGTGTTCAGTTATTCAGTTCGTGGTCAGTTCCATTCATTTCCAAGTGGCCCAACCAACCAACCAGCCAACTCGAGTGGGCCCACTTGAGGGAGAGCAAGTCAGAGTTCAGTCTGGGCCTGAGCTCATTTAATTTGAATTTTTTATTTTTCATTTATTTTGTTTTCCTTTTTAGAAATGGGAAGTATTGGAATTCCAAATGTAAAGGGCAACTTTTCAATTAGAATTCCTTTAAAAGGAATCTATCTTATAATAATTTCTTAAAGTTTTAAATTAGTTTAAGTTCTTTGAAATAAAACAAGTGAAAAAAATATGGATGGCATAAACGAAGAAAATCTTTTGTAAGAAAACAAGCTCAAAAAAAATTAAAAATTCATCTAACTAAGAATAAAGTTAGCTATAAAATGGTGCCTAGAATAAACCCTTTTGGTTTAGATCAGAGATGTTCACCCATTGCCCCCAGGCAATGGGCACACGAGCCGACCGCATGCCGAAGTCGAGCTCTCTTTGCTTGCATTCGCTGCCCAGCCGTCGATGAGGGCAGTTCAAAGCTGGGCTGTGGCGCTCTAATATCGCACACCACACTACACTCTCACTTTTTAGCCTCGCTCTTCTTGAACATCGCTGGTTTAGATGAAGTTGCTTACAAGAACTGGTACAACAATTAGTGCTTTACAAAATGAAAATCTTATTATAGATTTATAATATAGGCTCTTTCTTTAGGGACGAGTCGATTAAGGATGTGAATCGTATGAAATCGATATAGTTTTATACTCTATACCAAAGGCACACAAATTTTTGTGCTATTTGGTTTTCCAGGTGGAATTTTAAGACACCTCACGCGTGATTTGTAACATGAAGCAACTCCAAAAATGCTCTGTAAGGTTTGCCATTTCACCATGAATGAACTAACCTAATCGTAGAATTGTATAACTAAATGACGTCCACTCTTGGTAGTCATAATCGACCCAACAAACAGGATAATTAAGCTATTGTGACCAAATTTCGCTCCAGTTTCACTCTAATGGACATTAATCCACCATCCCGTGTGAAGCGAGGGCTTACCGAAAAGAATATTGCTGCAGTATCGGTGTCAATGAAGATCGCGATATGTCAATTCGTTGCCGTTCTCAACTATTGGTTTTATTTGACCACCTGTTAGATTTTACATAAGGCCCCAATGTATGAAATCATACAAAATTTAGCTGGTTCAAGAACTGAAGCCGGCTGACATCATTTGTTTGCAGATTGGGCCTCAGAAAAGTTGAATGAATGATAGAAGAATCGTCTATATCAACGAAACTCATTTTTGGCTCAATGGGTTGGTCAAGATACAGAAAAGCCGTACAACTTTTTTTTTGCCAAAATGGAAGAATTTGACTTGGTTGTCATGTGGTTTCAACAAGACCTGCATGCGATACCAAATACCAATTGAGAGGCATGTTTGGTGAACAATTACTCTCACGTTCGGATCATTGGCCGCCAAGATCATGTTATCTAAGCACACTAGACTATTTTATGTGGAGACAATCCAGCCACAATTGCAGCCCTAGAAGAAAGCATTGCAGCTGCCATTGGTGAGATACCGACCAAAATGCTGGAAAACGTGTTCCGAAATTGAAATGAATTGGTAAATTCGAATGGACCTCCTACGTTTTACCTGCGGGCAACATTTACATGAAATAATCTGTAAAAAGTAAATGTAAAAATAATCCCTGTTGCAAATTTTAGGTTTCTTTCTAAATTTTTAAAAAACAAATTCTTAAAAAATCACCCTTTACTTGCAGGCAGATAAAGTTGATTTTCAGGTTTCCCCTCCCGTCCTCGCAATGTGGAAAAGACGTCATACGTCCCACAGTTTTGTAGATAGACGGTTTATAACTTCTATTTAAAAATAGTAAGCAGAATTATTTATCGATCCGCCAGAGGAATGGTGAAGATCGGATGAACGATAGTCGAGTTATAAGGGCAGCACCAGTCGAAACGGCGATGGGCAGCACCACGCACACCTTGATACTTTTGTATGACATTCAACGGAAAATTTATGAGATATATACAATTTTTGGGAGGTACAGCGAATATTATAGTCGGGCTTGACTGACTTTCTAATTTGCTTTAATGATGTGTTCTCCAGAGATTTGGGAGCCGAAAAGCGACAGCTGATTTATCATCAGAGGTCAAATGTACAAATGCTGTGCGCATTGTTGTTGTAGCTTTTTTATGTTTGGTCTGTATTTGTCAGTGGCTGTGTAATTCGAGCTCGCGTTAAAGAGGAAGAGTTACTTTAAGATCCTTTAAGTCTGGTGTGAATTGAACGGACTAGTTTTCATTTCCCAACCAACATTTGTCCTAATTTTTGGATGCAATATTTTAAATTCTCGCGGGTCCTCATTTCAACAGCTATCGATAAAAATTGCATAAGGCTGCCACACTTTTTGGGTTAAAACGATCTGTCAGCACTGATTTTTTCGGTCGTACAGTCTACGATTAGAAATATGATTCGAAAAAGACTTGCAAAAGATTAGAAATATGATTTGAAAAAGACTCGCAAATGATTGGAAATATGACTCGAAAAAGACTTGCAAATGACTAGAAATATGACACGAAAATGAGTCGATACTGATCCGAAAAACGGGTTAAAAACGATTATTCAAGAAGAGTCACGGCTAGGGAACCATTTTCTTCCGAAAAAGTATAATTTATGATCAGAAAAAGAGCTCATTTATGACCCCAGCAAGCAGTATGTGCGTTTTCTGAAATATTTCTGACACTTTTTTATGAGCATGAACAAAAAAAGAGTCCGGAATGATCGTTTTTATCAATAAAAACGGTCACACTTTATGTGTATAATTTCTGATTCTAATCTGACTATTTTCTGACACAGATATAAGTGCTTTCACCTTCCCAATGAAGCATAAAAAACCTCATAAAAGACACTTAGAAATTACTTTTCTAGGCAAAACATCCAGGCAAAACAAAATTTTCTAATTTCCCGCCTACTTCAACTCCGAAAATGCTAAGACATTACTGCTTTTTATGAGCCCGTGCTAAGAGAGCACTGAATATGCTCCGAAAACCCTCAAATTTATATGTTTACTCCAAAAAAGGCTCTTAAGCTCGGCTCTTTTTAGACACATAATTTGGAGCTCTCCGAACATTGCTTGCTGTGACTATTTTAATCAGACTGAGGACTCGAATATGATCGAAAATTCCATAAAATGTTTTCTGGGTTGTAGCTTGACGCATACCATTTAAAAGTCTTTTACTTCCTGAAATTTTTCGCTCAAATTAAAAACTTAATCAGCTGCATGTTAAAAATCAAATGGTTAATTTTACAAGCCAAAATCAATAATCAAATTGCGTTGCCTTGTGTTTCGTTTCGCTCATCTCATTTATTTTGCATGTTACTTTCATTATTTAATTTTGCTGGCTAAACAACCAACAGCAGCAGCCAGCCAGCCAGCTCCATGAGTTTTTTTAAGCCTTGCGGTCTGGTTAAATAATGTGTTTAATTAAACAGTCGAGCGAGTAGGGCGAATGCATCAAATTGGGTCAAGAGTTCGTGTGAATGCCGCATTATGGTCAAGCCAACTAATTAAACCAAGGACAGGGGGATAGCGTAATAGGGAGATAGGAAACTAAAATACAATCCCAGTGTTGTTAAACTCATTCACAGAACAGCACTTAATGCCCCACTAATGAAATGTCAGCTTAAGTCATAACTCAAATGCAGAGGAAGAAGGCAACAACAAAAGAAGCATAAGCAGCAGCAGCAGAAACCAGCAGCAGCCGCCTCCCTATGTCATATGACAAAAGCCAAGGGCGTAGAAGTTTTGCGAAAGCTTTTGGTTTTGGCTTTTTAAATATGACATGCATTTTATGAGATTTATTGTTGGTCCAACATATGTGTGTGTGCGTGTCTCTGTGTGTGTGAATGGCGGCCATTGTAATTGATAAGTTTTGTCCGCCATTTTTGCTTACCACCAAAAAGCGCTAAAGGAGATTGATGATCCCACCACAACCAGAGGGACTCTCGAGAATGGCCCATGAACTTGATGAAAAGTTTTCGTTCATCCTCCCCCACCCAGCTCCCCACATCCAACCCAAGTGTCCTTCATTTGATTGATGAAATGATAAATATCTACTCGAAGGCATTATTATTGCGTTATTATTAAAGCGTTTTTAATGCTAAATGTCAAATGCAGGACAGATAAGCAGACCCAAGCTGTCAATGGAGAAAAGAAAAAAAAAACTTGCTTGAGAAATCATTACTAAATGAGCATGTTATGGATTCGCCATTTTCAGGAGGGGGAGCATTCGCCTCCTCCTCCTGCCTTCTATGTCCTTGCTGTCGTCGTCGTCATCGTCTTTGGGCTATCTGTCTGAGCTGCAAATCCCACTTAAAATCCGCTTCGTTTACGAAAATGTAATGATGATTAATTACCGCCACATAGACTACTACTTCTACTACTATTTGGAGCTAGCGCTGTGGCGGGGGGAAGTGTGCCGACCGCCTGCTTTCTCTCTCAGTCTTATGCTCTGGTAGCATGCTGGTTGAGGTTTTTTCTTAGGGTAAAGTGCTAAGCACGTTGTGTTTAGTTAGGGGGTTTTTTAAGGGGGGCACTGGACGGAGAAGCTAGAGATGGTCACAAAGTATAGGCTATTCTTTGAATTTCAATTTGGTCTAAGATATCACAAATAGAGTATTTCCAACAGGGCTGCAAAACAAAACATTTTTCTGGAGCTCTCGAACCAAAATTTATCAATGGTTAAGGTTCGGAAATTTGAGGTTCGAGGTTTTTAGGCAAAGGTTTTGGTTCGAACCTTGGTTCAGCCCATGCTTTACAAGTGTTAATAAAAATACCATACTAAGTACTCGACACGACATACTCGATGCGATGCCAAGTACTCGATTCTCAGAATTGGATACTCAGTACTCGACACTAAGTACTCGATACTAAGTAATCTATACTCAGTACTCGATTCTAAGAACTTTATTCTAAGTACTCGATACTAAGTACTCGATACTAAGAACTCGATACTAAGTAATCTAAGCTCAGTACTCGATTCTAAGAACTTTATACTAAGTACTCGATACTAAATACTCGATACTCAGTACTCGACCAGGCAGTATTCTATTCTTAGTGCTCAAAACTAAGTACTCGATACCAAGTACTCGATACACAGTTTTTAATACTCATTTTTTTTTTTTTTAATACTAAGTTCTCGATACCAAGTACTCGATATTCTGTATTTGATACTGAGAGTACTCAACTCTGTAGTGGCCGGGTGGCTCAGCGGCTAAGTGCGCGACCGCTGTGCAAGAGGTCGTGGGTTCGTTTTTTCTTTGAATAAACTTTACACCCGGTCACCCCTTCTCAAACTTCTCAAACTGCCGTTCGGATTCGGCGTTAAGCTGTAGGTCCCTTTCTCTTGTGCGAAAATTAGAAGCGCACAAGCCAAGAGATTGAGAGAGGCTCGGCTTTGGCCCTCCTTGGGGCTGTGTCAAGCCATTTTACATTTTACAGTACTCAACTCTAAGTACTCGGTGCTCTATACTCGATACTCTACACTCTATACTCTATAATCTATACTCGATAGTCAGTACTCAATACTAAGTACTCCCACTCCCCCTACGCCCTAATCAACAACACCACAAAAAATGTAAGTCAGCGTGACGCGTGACGGTTTTTTTTAAAATGGCTTGACAACCTCTCAGTCGGACGCGATTTGTAGATCACATCGAAATATTCAAAATATAATTTACTGTTAAGTTCAATTTCATTTAGTAATCTGAAAAATATTACCAATGTAATGTTAAACTCTTGTTTTTGTGAATCATAATTCTAAACGTTTATCACGGTTTTTTTTATTAAACTTTTCTGACGATTTTAAGACTCAGTTGCCCAAAACCGACCAGATAACAGAAGAAGACGCTAGGCAGTAGGTCACAATTGTTTTTGTCTTTCATTTTTGTTGAACCGAACCGAAACTGTAGGTTTGGAACAGGTTTAGGTTCAGCTTTTATTATTAAAGAGGTTTGGCTCACAGAAAATTAAAAGTCGGAATTCCGGGTTCGAGCCGGTTCGTTTGAAACACGGTTTGCAGCCCTGATTTCCAAGTTCATGATTTTATACTGTCTTATCACGATTGATGGGCTTTTAAGTCTGTAAGTCGAATATTTAAGATTAAATCGAAGTATGGTGTCGGTTTTTGCTCTTGTGATGCTTTGAAATTCCCAAACAGTCGAGCAATGCATGCATGTGATGGGTCTCTACCGACTTGAAGAAGAGAGGCGAAGCCTTCTGAAGATAAAACCGGGAGGTTCCTAAAGCAGCTGTACAGTCGAGCAGCCTCCTTTGTGGCTTGTGTGCCTTGTTCTTAAAAGTTACAAAGAATCATAACGTTCAATGCCTAATCAATATATCAATCAGTGTGTTCGATGCACTTTGTTATTTGATACACTTAATTATTTGGCTCTTTGCATACAGAACCATTTCCAATTCAATTAAGACATCCATCACGCTGTCATCTCTAGTTTGGTAACGTTAAGTGCCTGCCTTTCACTCCCTGCTGGCCTGAGTCATTATCATAGTTCTTCAACGAGCTTGCTGCTGATGCTGCCTTTGACGCCGCCTTGAAAAATATCCACAAAAACTCACACACACACACACATACACAAACCCAGAAAAAGTAATTAATATGCCAAAGTTTCGCATATCTGTTGATGTCAGGCTGAGGAAAATACTGGCTTGTATTTGGGTACGTTTTATGGGAAGGTTAAATCAATGTTGAAACTCTCTACAAATGCAATTTCATTTAAAAACCGCATACATACATATAAAAATCAAAATAGTCATGGTTCATCAAATCAATTGGCACCGGAGGGCCTTTAACTAACCAACTTTTTGAGCGGACAACCGCACTATGTGTCAATTAAAAACCATTTTCATTTGCTAATTGCCAATTCTGCATGAAAATTATCGAAAATTTAGGAAATTTGACACGCAACTAAAAATGCACTTAAAATCACATTTACACACTTCTCTTGACGCTAATTTGTTTTTAATATGCGGCATTGGCATATAGGAAAACCAAAACAAGAAATAAATACATATGAAACAAAAAGAGAGAGAGAGGAAGAGTTATAAAATTCATAAACCGAAAAGTGTTTTGTCGTTTACACTTGGCCAAGGGTTTAGGTTTAACAATGTTCTTAAAATTAATATAAATGACTTATGAGACTTAGTGAGAGAGAGGAGGCGGGTGCCAGCTTCTTGTTGTTTTTGTAATTAGCAGTACAAACCCGTTCACTGATCTCTCTGTCGCTGCTGGAACTATGTAACGCCTGCCCATCATTAATAATTATATAGAACTTCATTCTTTTATTTTTCTTTTTACCTAAAATTCGTAGACTGAAACAAAATATTTTCTATTGTTTCGTTTGTGGCTTTAATGGTTTGAATGGAGAGAGATTTGAAGTTTTTATTAATTAAAATATTTATAGAAAAATAACTTAGCAAAGCGCCATTTAAGCTGATTTAGCTTTATTTGTTATCGTAACGAGTGTTAATTGCAAGGCAATTTGTAAAAGACTTTGATCGATTACAGATGTAAGCTTGATGGTTAATCATGCGGGAGAATTAGATGAAATTAAGGTGTGAAGTTTTAAAATGGTGACCCCGACGTTACTTTTTTGTAAGCCGTTACTTTTTTGTAAAATAAAGGTATAGTTTGTAGTGTTGTAGTTTCAAAATAGTGGACTAAACATTGAAATTTTTCAGATTAATATAGCCAGTCAATGTTTTGCGAGTAAGTCTTATGAGGTGACCCCGAGTCAAGTGTTTTATAAAGAATACGTCAAGGCGCTTTGTGGTAAAAAGAGTAAAAAGAGAAAGAAGTCAGAAAATCTTATTTGGTGACCCCGACGTTAAAAAAGAATTTTCTTAATAAGTTGGTTCGAACTGGTAACACCGATCATCTATTTAAAACAATAAAGATAGAGGATAGAATTGTCGTTTCTCAGAAATAAGAAGTCAGAAAATCTTATTTGGTGACCCCGACGTTGAATAAGAATTTTTTTGTTTAATTTGTTCGAGCTGGTAACACCGAGAATCTTATTAATAGGCTATTTACACTAGGACTGTGTTATGCGTTTTGCGTTAAGCGGCAACAAGCAGCTTTTCCTCATACAAAATGTATAGGGCCGTAGTGGTGACAAAAAGTGGAGTTTCTTTTGGATGCATGTGCGTTTATTCGTTATACTCGATAAGTGTTGTTGGTATACTTGATAAGTGGTGCTCATTTCTGCCTATCGTGCTCAACTATCATCACTAGCACAACAGTAATCTTCTGTTAATCTTTTGCGGGGAACTATAAATAAAAAGCTAGCCATTTTCATCAGCAAGAGCTCATGAATTCGGATCAAAATAAAGGTAAGAAAGTGTCTTGAGGTATTTATAAATCTAAATTTAAACCCATTGTAGTATTAGCCAAGAGATTTGTGTGGTCATCTGGTGCCACATACACACTCCTGGAGCTGTGGGAGGAAAACATGGATAGACTTAGGGGACCAAGGAAGAACAGTCACATCTACAAGGAAATGGCTGATAAAATGAAGGACTTTGGACAGTCTCACCAAGAGATCAAAAACAAATTGGAAAATTTGTCTAAGAAGTACAGGTCAGTTTCCAACAAAAAATATAAAAAACATGAGATTTGCAATTTGTTTACATTAATAGAGCTGAACTAGCTAAGGTCGGTACATCTGGTGGCACTCCCTCAACTTTGGAATATTTTGAATGGGTGGCTTGTGTCCTACAAGTTTCAGAATCGGTGGAATTTGAACCTGTTGCCATTACAGGTAATAATTTGAATATATAAATCTTTGGAGTCGATTCGTTCCTTAAGCCTAAAATTTGGTCGGTTTTCTTACATTAAGTAAAATGTAAAATGGCTTGACACAGCCCCAAAGGGCCAAAGCCGAGCCTCTCTCAATCTCTTGGCTTGTGAGCTTCTAATTTTCGCACAAGAGAAAGGGACCGAACGCCGAATCCGAACGGCAGTTTGAGAAACTTTCCATGGCTAATTACTACAAAGCTGGCGCCAACAGCAGAGAGGGGTGACCGGGTGTAAAGTTTATTCAAAGAAAAAACTTTCTTTTTAGATGTTCCGAGGCGGGATCGAACCCACGACCTTTAGCATAGCGGTCGCGCACACTAACCGCTTTGCCACCCGGCCACATTAAGTAAAATGCTGTGAGAAATTTAGGCACCCATCTTAGCCCTCGTTGAAGCTGATTTCTTCCATGTGCCTATAGCTTTGTTTTTGTTTTTTTATTATTATTAATTGGCGTTTAATTTCGGTGAAGCTTGATTGAAATGTTGTTTTGGTTTCATTTGTATGTAATCACGGCACACCATTTTGAAATTTCAATATATTGCTCGGTAACAAAAACTGCGTTTCAATTTCCTATTCAACAATATGTAGACATAGTATGAGGCAGTTTTAGTACTAAAAGAATTTCACATATTAAGCTCGCAGCTGCTCTAAATAAACCTTCCACAAATTAACTTTAAAGTCTCATTCAATATTCTAGCAGCTCAAATTAGGTAACGATTTTTAAGCTTATCAAAATGAAAACGCCCCCTTTTGTATCTACATATCCCCCACACTCTCACACACACACACACTATTCCCCCCATCTCTTAGACAACCTCAGCTGCTCGTCTCTAACCCAATTTCAATACTCTGATTACGGCTTTTCTTTCTTCTGCCATTCTGCTTCATCTTCAATTTGGCTTGCCTTCTTTTCTTATTTGGCCAACTAAATCGACTTTTGTACACAATACATAGAATTTCTATAAGCTACAGATAAATGCATATATGTATACACACATATGGGAGTTAGCCCCCTACACCCATACACTTACATTTTCAATTTGTGCGCTTTAATAATTCACAATTCAATAAATGCTAACAAATTGACATTGTCCAAAAAAGTTTCCCCTCTACGTGTGTGTGTGTGTGCCAAAAAGCCACCCCCAATCATTTGTATGAGTGTACGTAACGTCTTAGAGGGTAAAATCTACCAATTACATAGCCAGGGAATTAACTTGAGTAACTTTTATGTCAATTCAATACATTTCATTTACTCAAAGACATGTATGGATGCCTTAGTTGGGAGTAACATAACATATTTTCAACGTAGTTTTTGCCCAAATTTTCGTTGAAATTAATTTGTAATTTTAGTCGTTCGCTCGCTCGCTCACTCGCTCCCTCGCACACACATCTATCCTGCGGCGTTGCTTGACAAATTATGTGCAAATAAATTGCTTTTTGTTAAGTGGCTTTGCATAAGAAGTTAGAATTTGTGGTGCGCAGGAGGGAGTTGTGTCTGGCATTATTTGATCGCACATGAATATTTAAGTTGGCAAATATTCCTCACACACACACACACACTTGAGGCATATTCAATTTATGTCTATTAATAGTCGTGTATATGCATTTTCTATGACTTTTTATGGTGAATTTCACTCAAATATTAACCAGAAATGTCTTTTGTGGTCTCTGCAGTGTTGATTGGTTTTTCTGGAATAGCTGAGACGAGAGAGGTTAATTAAAATCGAGGGGATGCGGTAAGAATGGAAGTGAAATGTATTGGAAATATTAATGATAATCGACAGCTTTTAAGGGAATTCAATAAGGGATTATCTAAATAAGTGAAAGAATATGTAAGTCGTCGGGGTCACCACTTAGTTAGATTTCATTTGGCAAGCTGTCAATTGATAAAGTGCACTGCGAATAGGTTTAACCAGTTGCGAAATGTTGTGGCAGGTGACAGCATTTAATCTAGTTGATTAAAGGAAATTTGTTTAACACGTCGGGGTCACCATTTATAAATTATGTTAAAGAAGACGGGGCTATTTACTTTACATATAGTGTAGTGTTGGCTTAAACAAGAAATTAGTTTAACTTTTCAATTTTGAGTTTTTAAAACTTGAAGAAATTCACAAAGACGGATTAAGGCAAGCTCCCAATGGTTTCAAATTTAATAATAAATACGTTTAGAATGAAAAAAACTCTGTTATCGAAAAGACGCTTAAAATTTTGTAATAGGATTTCCTAATAAACTGACAAAATGCAAAATTAACAACTTAAAATTTTTTTCATCTTAAATACTAAGTAAAAATTTTTGGTTTTCTTATAGCAAAATCTGATATTTTGAACTATACATGATTTAGAGGTATATTCAAGGATGTTAAGGGATTTTTAACTAACCTCCTTGAAGACATGCCATTCACATCAGCTTCATAATAGCCAAATCAAGCCCGCTTCTGTCAGCATCCGTTCCCCGTTCAGTAAAGCCCCATAGCACTTAACTCCCCATGCAGTCTCCAAAAAAACAAAATAAATGCCAATGAAAGCGAGCAATAAATGCAAACACACACATTCACACACAAAAGGACTTAGATTGAAAGGAAATACCAAACAAAATGTGTTAGTTATGAAAGGGCGTGACAAGGGAGGGAATGTTGTTGTTATTGTTGCTGGTTGCGTATAATTTCAACAAAATTTAATAAGTAAATAGAGCAAGATGAAGCCGATTGCCAAAATTTTCCCTCATATTTTTTTGTGGTTTTTATGTGGAAAATCGATAACCAGCAAAAACTCAAGTGGTGGATGGTGGACTGGTCCATAACATTAACACACAGCAATTCCTACAAATATTTGTCTTTATGGAAAGAGACAGGGCGAGCTAAAGAGAGAGATGTAAGAATTTGTCACGCTCTCGCCCCACAAATTCTATCTCTATTGGTTTCCATTATCAAATCGTTGACATTTATGCCTCTGGCTTTCAGCCAGCACTTGATTATGATGAGACAAACGACATGGTTGTGTTTCTTCCGTACGTGTTAAATTATCACTGGAAGAAGAGATGGTTGAATGGCCCGCGGCTTTGTTTAGTTTCCAAGTTGGTTAGTTATATAGTTAGTTAGCTAGTTAGTTGACTGTCTGCATTCATTGAAGTTGAATAAGCCGATAGCCAGTGCCAGGACCTCGGCAGGACCTCTGTGTGACTAATTGGCAAAGCAGCTTAAGACAATTGAAATTATGTGTTCAAAGCAAACCCTCCATCTCCCCTTCTGCGGAACAATGACGTTGCTTTGGTCAGCAGGTCACTTAAGCGCACTTAGCGATAAGCCTCCCGCAAATTCCAGGTTCATAGATGATTGGACTTGGCCAAGTCAGGAAATTAACATACCTGAAATGAGAACAGAGAACAAGAGGTCGTTTAGTCAAGTCAAGAGATTGTGGAGTTTATTTTATATCAATGTGTCTGTATCTATTTTTGAAATCAAGCCAAATATGTCGAGGAAATGCGACAAAGGACCGCTTTGTTTATTCGCCTCTCTGCCAGCAGCCATAAAATAAGCAAAAAACATGAAAACCATTTGCCGCATTTTAGGCGCAGCAGTGCCAAAAATTTCATCTCCGTTCAAAAATTGCATAAATTATGTTCTTCCATTGCACTTGCTGGGCAAAAGTAATAACAGGCCATAAAGAACAAAAGTTTTAGACAATGATACCCAGGAGTTTTTGGATACACTCAGTTGAATGCAAGGGAATTTGAGATTTCTATACCCCTTACTAGAAGCGAAAAGAAGGCTATAGAAGTTTTGAAATGTAGTGGCAGCTAGATCCTAAGGAAGTCCACTATTATTTTGAACTAGGTAAGCGCCATAGTGTAGCTCTGGTTGTGTATAATAAGTATATGCCCCAAGTTTAAAGTTTATTAAACAAAGTTCACAGCACAAGCCTTTGATTTCACCAGGAAACAATTTTACAAATTTTCTTCAACAGTGCGCTTCTACATACCTAATAGAAGGTCTTTTTCAAATCTTATAGGCTACTTACACTAGGAGTGCGTTATGCGTTAATAGCTAAAATTTAGCTTTTTCCCCATACAAAAAAAGCCAAACGTTGGCTATTAACGCATAACGCAGTCCTAGTGTAAATGTTGTTTTAGATTGCAAGACAAAGCGGTTTGAGCAGTAAGTTGATATTTAGTCAGTCGGGCTAAGATAATCTTACTAATAACACAGTGCTACAAATTTCACAAAAGTGCAAAAACCCGGGAAATGACTAAGCGTCCGCTATAGAGCGGGTCGCATATAACACTTCCTCATACTTGGTTTTCCTCGGGGACCCCCAAAATCTAAAGATATGGCCCAAAAACCGTTATGTGCTCATTTTGCTCACCTAACATGAAATTACTCGCGAATGGAACATCTGATTTTCTATAAACTTTTAATCCGATAGCGACGAGAAGATGCTCGTATATTATATTCCATGCTTTCTCAGATGTAACGCGATTTCTGATAAATGCGAGTTACAGATCTGGTATTTACAACTTTTTTTTTTTTTAAATTCCTACTTTAACCCTGGCTGGTTCAACAATATTGCTCCAAGCTATTTTTACTCAGATTTTATTATAATAGACCATTTAATTTTTCGTCAGACAAATGTTGTTTAGATGAATTTAGTTACCGTTTGCGAAGTAATTCGCGTTTTTCTGAGCAAACATCGGCTATCTAGTATTTTTTTTAAATGTGTTTACAGAATAACTTTTCAGTTAACATAAAAGCCACGGTGTAATATATTTGGGAAAGTTTGTATTTTTTTTCTTCAATCATGCAGAAATGACTTAACGGATTTGAATAAAATTTGCACACAGATAGTTGATTGCCGGAAATAGTAAGTAGGCTTTTAACTTTGTTTTAATGGTCGAAATCCCGCGAAATTTACAAAATTTGTAATCGGAATCGCTTTATCTCTTAAATGTTAGAAAGAAATAAACTTCAAACAATCTAAAAGTGTAATTTTTTGAATTCCTAAAATAAGTATGTATATGGGGTTTAGCGACCAGGTTTTCACTTTGGTCAAGTTGTGTGTTAGCCATCTCAAGGTCGACGATTGATTATAATTTAGTAATCAACAGAAGTCAACCAAGATTTGAACATATGAACAGCGCAGGTTAAGGTAACTCAGACAGATTGTTTCGAACGCTTCCCTGCGATCTCGTCATTGAACTTTTGCCGCTGCTACACTTAGAGCCATTAGCAATTACCTATTTATGCCAAGCGAAGCGAAGAAGAGAAATTTGTGAACTACAACTATTGTTAGATTCAAATCTAGCCCAGCCGAAGGATATACAATGGTGTTGGAGGTTGTGACTAATGTAAAACGAAAATCTTATTTGTCGCGAACCTCAAAAAGTGCAAGTCGGATGAATGTAATGAGAAGTCAAACAATTTATTCCCCAGCGCAGCTCAGGAAGCAGAAGCTCGAAAACAGGCAGTTGCTGAAAGGGAGAGAATAGCCTTGTAGACTAGGACTTTTTTCCTGAGTGACAGCTTGTTCTTGGAGTTCGTGCTTTGACAGCTACTGCCTGAGCTGTTGCCTTGACATGGTGTGCAAAGGTCAGTCTTCTGTCCAGTGTTTTACAGATATTTGGCTTTACAGTTGAGTTTTCCTTAACCACTAGACTTGTTCCTTTTTACAGCTGGCGCCAATAGTTGGTGAAGGGGGCCGTTTGTGCAAGAGTTTTTTAAGAGAACCTTTTTATTAGATAAGAACTCAGCGTATATTCTTTTTAATTATTTTAAAAATTGTTTTAAGCTCTTAACCAATACAATAAACCTTCACAAAGTGAAATGAAAAATAAATGTACGTACATATAAACGATTTCAGCTAAAAGATTTCTCTACCATTGAAGTGGAGGGCGTATGACAAAAGGTCGAATTTGTCTCCTTTTCTTCTTTCGACTGCTTCTTTTTTTCCCATTATGACAAGTGAAGTGACCGTAAAAGAAAATTGCAATTGTCATTCTGTTGGCAATGCCTGGCGCTTCTTACAGTTCAATTGCTGCATTTTGAGGTCCTTACAAAGGAAAAAGCCGAGTCCAAATATTGTGAGTGGTTTTGCAGCTTCATTTTTTGTACGATTTTAATCAACGAGAGAAAAAAAATAAAAATGCTTTTCGATTGCTATATAAATACTTGTCATTCGCGTTCTTATTTATAGTTTTTGATTTTTTTGTTGAGTTTTTCTGCTACAAATTGCCGCTAGTAAAATATAAATTTTATTATCTCAAATTTTTGCGCTCATCAATTTCCCTTCGACTATGTATGTAAAAATTTTTCCATATGTCCTTCTCTCCCGCTCCCTGGATAGCCCAGTTAGAGGAGGGCATCCATCAATTTTTATGACACCCCAGCGAAATGTTGGCGCTGCCAAAGTACAAAAACAGTGTGTGAATCACAAAACCAACATTCGAATTTTGAATGCACACTATGGAATTTCTATACCCCTCTGTCTCTCTCTCTTGCATTCTATCGCTTATCAGTAACAAAATTGCAATATATTTTGTGTTTGTGTGTGTGTGTGCTCCACATTGTTAGCACCAATTTTATGGCTTTTGCATTGTGTTATTGATGCTCCAGTTAATTTTTATTGTTCAATGCACAAACACATAGAGTGGAGAGTGCAAAATAAAAGCAAAAATTGGTGGTCCATTGTTATGGTTATTGGTGGGGGGGCTGGGACTGAGGTTATCCCCATGCCCCTTAAACATTAGCAAATTGCCCAGCACTTAAGATGAAGATCTTCTCATCTCTGTAACGAAACACATTTACTCTAATCAAATTATTTAAGTTGAATGCAACTTTGCGAAGCAACGGAGCCGGAGCAGCTGCCTGCTGGCCAAACTCAATTAAAACGTCAGCGCTTTGGTATGGTTTCCTACACAAGTATTTTGCAACAACAACAACTTAAACGCACATGCTAACTGATAATTAACTTGAAAATCGAGTTTCAGTTTGGCCAAACGATGCTCAATTCGGTAGCCAGATGGGGAAAAATTAAAGATTTGTAAATGGCCCGAAGGAAGAAGATATTTAAAAATGCATTTCGGGTTAGATGGAGATTTGAAAAGATGCGAATTTAGCCTATTGTCTTTAAAGCTTCCGCTTAGAGAAACGTTAAGCGGACAGGCTGATGGTATTAATATTATAGTTTTCGTCAGACCAAAGATTTAAAAGTGATTTAGAAAGATTTAATACGAGGCGGATATAAAAACCAACTTCATTTCAGATTTCATTATATTTATACACCTAGATCTACCAGACAGTTTTATAAGTCTAGATTAAAAAATTCTAGTTTTTTTGATAGAAGAATGCAATTTTTACTATATGTTTTAACATTATATTATCCAACATTATTCTCTTCATTCAGTTCGATTTTAAGAAGAAATTGCTTAAAAATTTTAATACGAACTTGTTCTTTTTCCAAGAGCTTTGGCTCTCAACTTTTTCTTAGCGCCGTTTTCTCATGTTCCTTTTTTTGCTGAGGTCAAAATTGATCTAGATTTCGCCACTAGGTGGACTTTGTGTAAATGGTTAAATGGTTTAAAAAATCAGAGTTCCATAAAAGTCCTCAAAAGAAGTTTGCTACATCTATATGCTTAGCTATGAACATGAGCAAAGCAAGTGCAGCCGTTTTCTCATGTTACTGTTTTTGCAAATCTAGGTGCATTTTACGTATTTTCATAGCTCATGCTCAAAATGAGCAGTGCAAATTCACAAAATCCACATAGATTTGCGAAATCAGGAACATGAGAAACAGAGCCGTTGAGTATGTTACTTAAAGTTTGACACTTCATTAGCTACGATCTTTTCTCTTTATTTTGGTATCATTTGGATACCGCGTTAAGTGATCTGTGAGTGCATTAAAGCGATTCACATAAACTTGTGCTCGTCCCTTTGTAAGACCGGCAGCAATTCCCAGTTAAGATATGAGTAGATTTGAGCTTGAGTCGTCTTGCAAGATTAAAATTCGTGCGTGCATGATTAAAATTCGTGCGTGCATGTGCGTGTCAGATCGTAGCAACAAAACACGACCAAAGCCGACACTATTTTACAGTTTACACTATTTACAGTTGGCGTGGAAAGAGGTTAGCACTCACTGATGAGTCTAGATTGGCACTAGACGAAACGTGATCATGTATGGGAAACCTTAACCTGGTTGTGTCCATATCATTTGTTTTTGATCTCTTGAGAATTATTGAATTATAATTTCTACCCGACCTTGAGACGGTTAAATTAGCACTCTGACTTAAACCAAATTAGGTCGTTAAAACCAAAAAATACATATTTTCCAATTTAATAAGGTCGTGCGAGTCGTGTCGGGTTGTAATTAGAAAATTTTCGACCGTGTGTGGTGTGCATGTTATAAATATGCCATTCGTGTTAGAGTCGTATCGTGCAGAAAATATTTGCCACGCACCCATCTCTAATTCCAACCCACGACTTTGCCGTTCTAAGGCTACGGTCTTATAGTCTCTGCACACTGAGTACATTTTAGAGGAATGGCATGGAATTTGATGATGAAGTGAAATAAAAAATTACACTGGTAACATCCAATATCTTACAATTGTCAGATGACGCTCTTAAAAATGTATTGAATATAAAATAATACAAAATTATTTAAAGAAAAAATAAATTGGCACGACATTTATTTAATATTTGGTCAACATAGCAGCTTTAAGAAACATATGGAGGTTGTTGAACGACCGTCATGCTCACAAAGTAAGACTCTTTGGGTGCTTGGGGACAACTTTCAGCAACTCTACTGTTCCTGTCTCTAACTTGATGGTAACATCACTTTTTGGTTACCGAATCTTATGTGATTTGGTATGTGGGCATTGGTATTACCGATGCAAACCTTGCTCGCAATTTCTGAATCAAAGACAATTGGGTCTTTTGTGAGGAAGGTGGGAAGATCTGCATTATGTCGGGATGATTTTTTCGGCTTCCATGCAAGGCAATTTCAAGTGCGTTTCTTGCCGATTTAATATTCAAAACAGAACCAAATTTTAAAGTGCATGACAAGTTTCTCTAACATTACTTTATTGTATGAGGAACGTAAGGGCTAAAAACATTTTGCTTCAAGATGTTAGATGTTGCTCAGTGGAAAAAGGCTATTACCCTCTGCACCACCGGAATTTTCGCTTGCTGAGTGCTTAGCCTTGTGTTGTATTCTTTATTGTGATTTGCAAATGAAATGTTGTAAAATGAAGACTAAAAACGATTTGTGTCTTAAAAAGTCTTTTAGTTATTACTATAACCTGGGATGCCAGACGTACGGACAGAAGAGCTGGTTTCATTAAGTGGCTCACACAGTTTTCATTCCGCAGGTTTGGTTTATCACATGATTTTTGATCTAACTGAACTGCGTTTTTGACTTTCCATTCACTTCTTACAGAGAAAATGAGATACTCACAATTGCAAGAGATGTACTATAAAACATATCTACACCAATCCTGCATCGCTAAATATCAATTTCGTCTATAGGTAGTCTCTGATGTAGAGGGTCCATCAGAGAAACTTAATTAAACCCAAATATGGATAAATCTCTTCTTAAGGAATCGGCTAAAATTTTTAAAATTAAATGTATCCTTGTCTCAAGGTAAGCGGACTTACGTCTTAAGACTCTTCAGAGTACTGAACTGAACCGAACCGTTTTACTAAGTGGTTTTCGGTTCGGATAAGCATTTTCAAATGGACGCCGGTTCGGTTTATCAGTCAGGTTTGGTTTTTCCGAAAAATTATCCAAGATGGGAGATTAGTAAGTTCTGAACTTAAACGAATTCAACGTTTAGTGCGACAAGTCCTAATACAACAAATCACTTACGATTTTCAATTCAAAGACCAATTAGATGGTTGGATAGAGGACGCAAGGTCTTCATGTAAAAAGTTAACTTTTACTTCTCCTTCTCACATTTATAGTTTTCATTTAGCATCTCTCTCTAACTTATTCAACTTCAATCGGAAAAATCTGTGTTTTGTGTCATCTCAAGCGCAAAAAATAAAAAAAAATCGTTAGACCAAAACTAAAAACTAATGAAGCGTGAAGACATTTTTCAGGTCTTTTTTGACCTTTTTTTCTTAGTTTTTCTCACCGAAAATCAATTTGTGTTTCGGGTTTTGTATTTCTGTTGTTTTTTATTTGTTGATCTTGGCACGCCCAGAGTTCAGTTCTGGAGGGCATTGAAATGCTTCAGCGCGTTTTAATAACCCGTTTGTTGCTTTTTTGTGAGCAATTAATTGTCATTTGTCAGCTTTTGTGAATTTCTTATGAATGAATTTGTAATTTAGAAATAAAGCCGAAAATATTTATGCCAAAAATTTGTGCTGGAAGCAAATGAAATGAAAATCGAACACAGAGTACTTAGTTGGGTGGACGTTTGGGTGGAAAAGTGACTCGTTGCACAGCTGCAAAAATTTTTGGTTCGTTATTGTTTGGCTTTGCTGGCAACAGCTGCTGATGCTAGTCTCCCCCAACTCAAAAAATGTTGCATAAAACTTGGCGCCCCACAATTTTGTATGTGTGTGGGTCTGTATGTGTGGAAGGGTGGTGGCAAACACGCCTGCATTTTGTGTGCATAAAATTTTGCGTATAATTAGAAAATTGTGGCAGCTTCTTTCTTGCAGCTGTTGCAGCTTCTTCTTCTGCTGCTGCTGAAAATGTATGTCAGAGAAAGAGAAAAAGAGAGAGAAAGAGACAGCAAGGCACATCAATTAGTGCCGCATATAACCACAGAGAGGCATTCCTGTTCCAAAAATTTGACTCTTCTTTGCCTGTCATTTCGAGTGTAAACTATGTGTGTGCTTGTGTGTGCGTGAGGTGTTCATCCTTTGACTTGCAGCTCGTGTAATGGCTTGAGGTTTAATTAAAAAATTGTTTTGACTTGAACAAAAGTTGCCACAAAAATGTCTAAATATTTTACTTAATCTTTCCCTTCAATTTTCATTTCGAAATTAATGTAATATAAATACTACTGTCAGTTGCCTTTGCTAATCAATTAATTAAAGTGGAGGGAAAAAACTTTTGTTTTTCTGTCCACCAAAAAAAGAATTTAGAAACGAGAGAACTTTATCTCCCAAATCCCAGAACTTCGCTTCATCCCTCTTGTGCAGTTTACGAAAAATACGGTGCAAATTTATGCAACAAAACTTTAAATTGATTTTGCTGTTTTTTCACGTACCAAAGCAGAGACAGAGAGACTGAACATTTTTGTTTTTTAATCCAAATGTGACTTTTGCTTGGCTGCTGCTGCTGCGATATGCAAATGAAGGGTCCAGGCAACTTTTTGGTTGATATTGAACAAAAAAAAATTCCATTTCCAATAGCCAACATCCATGATTAATGTCTGAACTGGCCTGAACTTTGCTTCCACTGGCACAACTACTCCAACTGCTTACTAATGGCCCACCTAATCGGGCCCCGAAAAGTTTCGAGTACGTGCAAAATTGAAAAATCTCCGACTCTCTGGAGCAAGTTTTTAAGCCACATGGCCAAATTAAGGGCATTAACAAAAAGTTGAACCCAAAATTGAATGCAACTGTAAAAACAATCTGTCCCCCTCCCCCTTGTCAAGCTGTTAAAATAACAATTGTGAAGAAGAACTTTTTTTTCGGACGATCAATTCCCTTGCTGAGGGATCAACAAAATGTCATTTCCATTTGTTGATCTTTTGATGGAAACTTTCAGTTTTGTGCGTGTTTAATGACATGTTTTTCCATGTCTTTCCATGTCTTGTTTTGTGTTTTTTTTCTTCTCTGTGTTTTAACAATTGTTTTCTTATTTGCTTTTGAGGGAAAGAATTTATGTTGTCCAAATAAAGTTTGATGCTGTAGGAGGAGACAACAGAGCATTAAGTGTCATTAAAGCAAATAAATTTGTACTAAGATCAGGAAATGAAGTTCTGTTAGATAAAAATACTTGTATGTACCCAAAAAGAACGTGGGAAGAGATTAAAAGTGCATTAGGCCAAAAATTCAACTGAAAGTTACAAAAGTTTAATGGGTATTAAAAAGAAACGACAAAATTGGAATTTAGTAAAATTTCGAAATCCAAAAATTAGTGAAATTGTTGCACATCAAGTTCCGAATTTTGGAGATCAATGGGACGTCTCGGTTTCAAATGTTGCGACTGTTATTTTAGACTTTAAAATGAACTTTTAAAACTATTAACAAAAATGTGTAATAGTCTTTGACCTTTTTAGAATCGATTACGTCTTTGCTTCAACTTTTTAAGGCTTCGATTTTCAGTGTCAGCAAAGACACTGGCAATAGAGAATTTATTTCCCATCGGAGTTGGCAACTGGTAACTCGATTTTATTATTATATACATTTTAAAAACGTTTCGAATAAGGAACAGAATTGTCAGCAGAATTAAGTAGTGAAATAAATGTTTTATTAAAGGTTTTGTAATAACCCGAAATACTCTCGAAATCAAAAACTTTATATAAAGCGAGAGCGTAAGTTAAAGTCAGCCATGCCCGACGTCGATATACCAAATGCCCAACTGCAGGCTTAATAATCTTTCCCTTATGTTAATTAACAGAGCATTAACATTAGTGTTATCAAATTATAATTATGTTAACAGACAGCGCCTGATGCGTTTTTTATAGCCTTTATAACTTTGCCATTTATTATCCGCTCTTTGTGAAAATTTCAGCGCCTACAGATATCCCATTAGTTCGGCTGCACCAGAGCGGCATTAACGAATCCCCTAACTCTTGGTAGTGAGCACTTGCCACCAGACCAACCACCAGTCAAGTATTTGCTTAACGAATTTTGTATTAGAATGTCCGCAAAAAGTACCGATCGGTACGACCTTGCATTACCATTAGTGTCCATTAGTTGGGTGATGGGTGCACACTATGGATCATGTATTAAACTGGTGCTGTGATGCATTACCTGTCGTTAACGACGGACTAACGCTTAATGATGCATCAAGTCATTAGGCCTGGTAGTGTCAGACACCAGTAGAACTACAGTGATGGGACACATATGAGCTCTATATCATCCCTGTAGTTCGGCTGCACCGGTGCGGCATTAACAAAACTACTAACCTCGTAGTAAGCACTTGCTACCAGACCAACTACCAGCCAAGTATTTCCTAACGAATTTTGTATGGGAATGTCCGTAAAACGTACCGATTGGTAAGACCCTGCATTACCAGTCGTTAGTGTGGTGATGGGTGCACACAATAGGTCATGTACTAGACTAGCGCTGTGATGCATTACCTGTCATTTACGACGCGACTGACGCTCAGTGATGCTTCAGGTCCGCAAAACGTACCGATCGGAACGACCTTGCATTACCAGTCGTTAGTGTGGAGTGAATGTTGCATTTAATAGAGAACTGGAGCGTAAACTTAAATATGATCGACATGAATTACACCAATCAGTTCAAAGGAATATACCCCTGTTGAACCCTCAACAGAGGGAGTTCTATGATACATTAATGAAGGCAATTCATGATGGAAATGGTGGCTTTTTTCTTGGATTCCCCCGGTGAAACTGGGAAGACATTCCTCATGTCATTCTTGCGCGATCCGACATTGCGGTAGCAGTTGCTTCTTCTGGAATAGCGGCCACATTGTTAAGGGATGTCTTACAGTTCATTGGGCGTTAAAATTGCCGTTATACCTTTACACTATTGATTAACCGACATGCAAAATTGCAATACACTCTTCAATAGTAATAACATAGGCAAAATCATCATTTAGGACGAATGCACAAAGCGCACTAACGCGCATTGGAAGCAATTTACCGAACATTAAATGATCTGCGCAATAACTCGAGATGTTATGGCCAAACACTGCCAGTCATTCCAAGATCGACTCGAGCCGATCAAATAAACGCTTGCCTCAAATCATCCAATCTGTGGAGCTTCGAATTTTTGCAACTTCGTCTTTTTGAAAGACGAGCTCATCAAAAAAGTATTCCCGAACATCATTGCTTAAACTTTGTAGTTCAGAATTAGATCATTGGTACTCTGCATTCATTCAAATCTATCGACTGTGTAACAAACGAGGACGAAGCCACCAACTATGCAACAGAATTTTTAAGCGCTTTGGATGTGCCGCACAATTTGCAACTAAAGGTTGGCTCGGAAGTCGTCTTGCTTCGAAATCTAAGCCAACCAAAACTATGCAATTGAACCAAATTAAGAATCAAAGGAAAATTTAAAGAAGAAGAAGTTCTCATTCCGAGGATTCCGATGATCTCAGCCGATGTTCCCTTTGGGCTTAAACGAATTCAATTTTTAATTCGCCTTGACGATTAACAAATCAGAAGGCCAGTCCTTCAATTTTTGTGGCCTGAACTTGGAAAATGCATGTTTTTCTCATGGTCAATTGTACGTGTCATGTTCACGTGTCGGCAAACCCTTTGCTTTATTTATTTTTGCTCCTGACAACAAAACTAAAAATGTTGTATATCAAGTATTAAGTTGTATATCAAGTATAAAGTATTAACCTAAGTGCTTTATCAAAGCAGTCATCTTTTCAAACTATTAAAATTTTGTACTCATTTTATTAAGTTAACTCACTATAGTTAAGTATTGTTAGGCGGTACGAAGTTCGCCGGGCTACAACCTACACCTACGCATCCCAGAAGTTTTTTGACTGTCACACCGTGTAATTTAAGTTTAAGAATCTTGATTAATTTCAGTCTGTTCTTCAAATTTTAGTACATACTTTAATTACCAAAATTGAAATGGAAATAACCATAAGGTGGTCTCAATTTCCAGTCTATCCAAAAACAAAAAATCATTAAAAATTACCCTTTTCCCCTAGTTTCCTATATAATATTCATTGAAAGCCCAATTATAGCCTTGTCGGTAACAAAGTTTTGCTGTTGTCATTACTAATTAAATTCAATACTAAATCCGCACGCAACCCAATTTGTTCATAAAGGCTATAACGAAGCAGAGAATCGCTTAAATAACAATCGAAGCGCATAAAAAATGCATGACAAAACAAAAAATGAAGAAAACTGAGGGAAAAAAGGAAATTCAAAACTCAAACACCCACACGTGCGACTCGAGGCGTAGGAATAAAACCGCAGGAGGAGACATTGGCTTTCACTGTGGCTATCTGATTGACAGCTTGACCGATTTCTACATGGCGGCGGCGACTCCTTGCGGGAAGGTTCAATGATGTGTGCAACCGACAACACGGACGAAGTATTCAATTACCAGCCCACACACACACACAAACACACACCAGCAGCAGGAAACGGGAACTATGGGCATATCTTCTGGCTAGTTATATGTATTGTCGGCTGCCATAACTACGACTAATTACCCACTCCGCCCGCCATTCCACAGTTTGCTTAGGCATAAATAATTTCGTCTCAGCCGCGACAACATGTAGACTTTCAGATAGACATCGGGGCTTGACCATATCATATTACAGGGTTTATTAATATGCCATTGCTGCAGCCAGAACAGGCAACATTCACTTCGATTCACACACATGCGTTTGTAATTTGTGCTGACAAGCGACGAGTTGCGGCATTTAACGCTTTCCCAGATCCGGTTGCCGTCGTATTTTGTTTGTCTTTTTGTTTGGTTTTAAAAATATATATAAATTGTAGAAAACTTGGTGGGAAAGGACCTGGCCCGCTTGATATACTTGTTACCATTGTATAAAGGAATATATATTTGGTTTCATTTGGTGTTTTTTTTTGTCTGGTGCTTTCATTTTTTGATTGATGCTTTATAATGAAATTGATACGTGAAACTTATATCTTCCAAGGCTGAGGCTTGCTTTTTCTCTCTCAAAGTTTATGTTTCGACGCACACTTTACAAATGACACCTAATTGTCTGATTGTGCCTTTTTAACGACCATTAAATTTTGCTGATTGGGAATTTATCAATTAGAAGTGTAATTTTATCGGGGTGTAATTGTTCTTAAAACCGTTTTAGTTTTGATTGGATTTTCAAAATATTAAAATAATGATTTTCAAAATACCTTTTCGACACACTAACAAGCACTTCATCAACAGCCAATTGATAAAGTCATTTACAACTTAGTGTACAGAGATCTCTCATTGTCATAAAAAAAAGAACAACAGAAACAACCTCAATCAGTTAATCAGATCAGCAGTTAGTTTGTAGTTTGCATGTCGCTTTTCATTAACAAAACGAAAGGTTCAAAAAAGGCATCAAAACCATGTCAGACATAACCTCTCACAGCTACCCATTATCTCTGTGTCAACACGGGCTAGTTTCCTTCTTAGTCACACACCCACACCGTTTGTAGGCACAAATACACACGATGGTTGCATGTGATAAAATAGGAGCACTTCCACACGGTACGTGGCTATATTTAAACCTACACAACAACAACATTTAGGCTAAGCAAAGACACAGACACTCTGTTTAGTACCTGGCACGCTCCGTTGAGTTTCACTTAACTCTTGACCCCACGCAATAAACCGACCAACCATTTTCACTACTTTACGGCTAATAAAAAGCACAACTAAGGCAAAACCAAACAATGGGAACGTCAACAAAAACAACAGCAACAAAAGTAACCAAATAAATAAATAAATAAAATAAAGTAAACCATGCATAATACCAGTTGACGAACTGTCCCACAATATTGAGGTATGGGGGCGTCTTCTCTTTTTTATTTTTATGTAACCTATAATTTTTGTAAGTAACCGGAAAAAGGTTTTACGTTCAACGGCTTCCGTTGTCCTCCCTTCTTTGGAGACGCTTGACCTACCTAGTTTTACCTGTTCTTTGGTAACAATTTGTGTATTTTATTGTTTCGTCTGGTTGGGTTATTTGTCTCATTTTTTTGTTCCTTTCTTTGAGTTTACTTATCAGCGGTTTGCGTCTGCGCCTTCTTAAGTTGGTCAAGCATGAAATTGCTTAAGACGGGGAATTTGTTAACTATTGAATGGGTTTCCTTAGAACGAACTATTCACAGAACAGAGGTAGCTTTGGTGAATTGATATTTCTCCTAAATTATAAAGTAAAGTGAGTATAGTTTTTAAAAGAAGGTTGTACCAAGGTTCTAATATAATGAAAAAGTTAATTTTTTAAAATTTTACACACCCGGTCACCTTTACTAGCTATTTGAATAGCCATGATACAAGTTTCTCAAACTTCGCCTTTCGGATTTGGCGTTAAACTGTAGGTCCCCTTCTCTTGTGCGAAAATTAGAAGCACACAAGCCAAAAAATTGGGAAAAGCTTGGCTTGGTCCGTTTGGGGCTGTAAGGTCAATTATTTAATATTTCTATGAGCCTGACTAGGAAATCTAGGAAATATAAGTGGAACCGAAATTGCTTGTATAGAAAAAACAACTAATTTCGCAGGGGAGTGTTTGTAGTTCTGAGGTTTCAACACACTGTCACAAAGACTACTGATGAAGACCGAGGTTCTTAAAAAATTTGGGACTTTGTGTGTATAAAAAACAATACACAAAAGAATACCACAAATAAAAAAGTAATTTTTTATATATCTTTGTTTTTTGAGGCAACGATCTTGTCATCTGCAATACAGGATTTCTTGCTTGCTGTGTGCTTTACATATTGCATTCTTTGAGTGATTTGTCGCACCGTCACGCGACTGATTGACTCCTGTTATGATTCCAAGGTTCCCTGTTAGATCTAAATATATTGGTATACTCAAAAAACTCATAATAAGATCTTAAACAATCATATTTGATTTTACTATACCCCTTTCGTATTAAAACTAATTAAAAAGCACTTCGAATTGACTAAAAACATACTTAGACGGCGAATTTCAGTTACCTCTATTATATTCCCAAGGCAGGGAATTCAAACTTGAGAACTACAAGTGGTCATATTTATGCAAAATGTGAGAAATATATTGTTAAGGCAATTCAATATAAGTAGAACTTTAGCCGTGTGATACCGAGCGTGTGCAATAGCGCAACTGGTTGAGACGGCATCCCAATCGTGTTCAAGTCCAAAGGCCCTGAGTTTGGGTCCCCCACAGAGAAAGTAAAACATTTTTAATATTTAATTTATATAATTCGTAGTTTTTTAAGAAGCAAATCTAATAGAACTGTTAAGCTCTTGGATTCGTTACAAAATAAATTAGGCGCTTTCGGTGAGATCAGGGCAAAAATTGCTCTCAATTTCAGTAGCAACGACTGCGTCGCGGCGTAGGAAAGCACGCAATGCAGCGGCACTTGCACAGCTTATACTGTGTGTGTCGGAGCCGCGCTGCCTTGAGATTTTTCGTATGCTCACATGCTCGAGATAAGAATGTGCCTGCCCCTGGTTTAGATTGACGCAAAATTTTTCACTATATCCAATATTCAATTTAAAGTGTAGACTCTTTAGATATACGAATCTCATATTTAATGGTGAAAATAGTAAAATAATAGTGTAAATAATCAAATATCAGAACATTTTCCCTGAGCGAATAGAAGAAGAGTCTAGCTTTCCATTATTAGGTCCAGGCACTTATCTTCCTATAACCAAAACCGAACCTTAGTCTTCCTAACGGGATCGAACTCCCGGACCGAACCTCAGAGGTTTTTGATCTCTAGATCTTGAGCTCATTGGGAACTTTATTTTGAACAAGTGTCAAATAACATCTTAATTACCTTGATACACTAGATTATTCAGAATATTGGTATCAATATTTTTACAGCAAAATCTCAATATTGAAACGATACTTTTTCAATATCGAAAAAAATATTGATAAAGATATTATTTAGATATCCGGCAACCCTACACGAAATGTTAGTTAAACAAGCCCAGTCTGTTCATATAATCGCAAAATGTTTATGAAATAAAGTGAACCATTGTGCACAAATTTCAAAAAGCGTGCTAAGTAGACCTTCTTCAACAAAATGCCAAAGATTTCGTACTTTTACAACGGATTTTTTTTATGTGTACCTAAAAGGTATTAAATATTTCTTAAACAGTCGACAATTGCCTACCAATGATATTCATTGCTTCAAACAGTTTCATTTCTGAAAAAGTTCGTTCCCCTTTCAAAAAAAAAAAACCCTAAACCCGAAACGTTTAGTAGATAGTTGAGCTAGTTTTTTGTAGTAGGTGCACTGCCCACATAGCCACCTAAGCCATACTTAACCCATAATTTAGCAACCTCTTGTGCCTGTTTTTTTTTCTCATTCTCTGTATTTCTCTTCAGTTGTTTCTTAAGCGCCCACATTTTAGAGGACTTAATTGACGGCCTGGCATAACCAATTATTAGACAAAACAAAACCTCAACAAAAGACCAAAAACTACTGTCTACCGCGTACAAATTTTATGCCTTGTCACGCTTTGGCATGCCGCCGTAATTTTTCATATGTATGAGCTTCATTTGTTGTTTAACATGCCGGTGAGTGAGTCAGTGAGTGAGTGAGAGAGTGCGTGAGTAAATCTTGTAAATCTGAGGCTTTCTACACCTAGCGGAGCTGTAGTCCTGTTGTCCCTACAAGTACGAGTATATCTGGTTTTGCCAGGTCATGACTTTTAAAAGTATTTTTGTAAGCGACTTTAAATGCGTTTCATGACATGGATTTCCGATGGCTTGTTGTGGTTGAGAATTGCATGTTTTAGTTTTATTTTTAGTGGCCTTTTTTAATTTCCTTGCATTGTCATTGTGAACGCCCCTCATTTGTTTGAGATGGGGGAGGGGACAGAGAGTGTTTATTAACCATCATTAGTGGAAATTTTGTTTGTATTACGCGCTAAGCTTTGCTTTGGGTTAATATATTGTAATTAGGAATATGAACGGAAGTTATAATTATAGGCTAAGATAGCTAGCAATTAAAAGAAAAGGGAAAGTTTTGAGTTAAGTGTGCCCAATTTTTAATCAATATGGCATACTGGGCTTCGTTTTAAGGAAAAACAATCAAAATTATGAATAATTTTTGTTAAAAATGTTATCCCTGAACCCTCTTTTTTACCATAAAATGGAGAAGTTTAAACTCGAAATATATAAAAAAGTTGTTTGCTATTTTTTGCTTTACCGTTTACTAATTAAACCGCAAATAAAAATAGTTGTTGCCATTGCAATTTCCATTTGTTTACACATACATTCTTTTTACAGGGAACAAATCAATCGCTTGTTTGCTCCCTCTCACTCTTTCTCTCACAAATGTTTGTTCTTCTCGCATGCTAAATAAATTTGTTTCCACGAATATAAATCCCACACGTTGGTAGGTTTGTTTGTTTGTTTGTTTTTTCCCACCTGAACTGAAGGCTAAACTGTGTATCCGAGTCACCTCCTCCATTTGACCTTCAAGTTTTTTATTCCTTTTGGGCAAAAAAAAAGGATTTTTCTTACTTGTTTGCTTTCAATGCATTTTAAAGTTAAGACTGTGACAACACTTAAAAGTTGAAGCATCCTTGAATATTTTTTGGAAAATACTTGACATTCGATTGAGTAAACATACCTGCAATGAGAAGAAAGTAGGAATAGGTCATTAGTATAAATGTGTTTTTTGAGGGTTTTACATAAATGGTGACCCCGACGTGTTGTATATGGGGCCATATTTTAGACTAAGTTGACAGTTAATTAAAATTAACCTGTGTTTCTTATAACCCAAGTGGTTTCAAAACTTTGTTATACTATTTGCTCAATGTAGGTTAGGTTATGTTGCAATGGCTGAGAGTGACAAGTCACTCCCTTACTTAGGCCACTTGAGCCCGATGCGATACCATTTCTTCCTTGTTAAACCCTATTAAACCCTAGGGTGATCTTTGATACTGAACCATTGTGTGGATAGAATAATTTTAAGTAGAGATGGGATCTCTATGTCGGATATCTCCGTCAGGTTGAGTAGGAGGGGTTGACCAAGAAACCTAAGTCTCCTCCTACTTAAAGTTGGGCAATGACACAGAAGTTGCTGTATCGTTTCCTCCTCTTCCTCAAATTCGCAGCTTCTACAGAAATCGAAATGTTGTACGCCTAGGCGTGCTGCGTGTCTGCCTATAAGACAATGACCCGTTAAGGACTCTACCAGAAGTGATATGTGTTCAGAGGCAGGCAAAAAATACATTTACATTTTTGCATTGGTGTGTGAGAGCAGCACATAAATTGCTCCCAATTTCAGTAGCAGCGACTGCGTTGCGACGCAGGAAAGCAAGCAACGCAGCGGCGCTTGTCAGAGCAACGCTGCTTAGAGAATTTTGTATGCATGTCCTGGTTTAGAGTCAAATGTTGGCCACGTTAGTCTCCCTACCGTACAGGTGGAAAGGTCTTTCCACCGGTCCGTGGCGAGCAGTAGTGTTTCGGCTTTCTTGTAAAGCTTGAAGGTAGCCATAGGCATACCTATCGTGCTCTTCTCTGAAAGGAGCTCGGTGGTTGTGCCTAGTCTGGCCAGTGTGTCCGCAGACTCGTTTCCATGTATGTTCCGGTGTCCACCCATATTAGGTGAATACTAAAGTGTCTGCCAATCTCGTTCAGGGATAGGCGGCATTCAGTGAGCGTTTTAGCATTATTTGTGTGGGAGTCAAGTGACTAAAGGGCTGCTTGACTGTCTGAGTATATAAATACGTTTCCTTCCTTTATAGAGAGTGTGCTAAGGTAGATGACAGCTTCCTGGATGGCTACCAATTCCGCTTGGTACACACTACAGTGATCAGGGAGACAGAACGATAGATTAAGGTCTAGGTTGAGTGAGAAAACACCCCCACCTACTTTTTCATCGAGCTTAGAACCATCGGTGTAGATATTGATGGCGTTGGCTCTGCTGTGGGGAAGGTTGTCCCAGTCGTTTCGGTTTGGGATATAGACGTCGTATAATTTGTCGAGCTTGGTTAGTGAGTATAGTTGAGTGCCCCGAATTACCCCCGTTCCAGGTGTCGAATTCTCGTAGTCTTAGAGCTGTTGTGTAAGCCATCTGCCTTGCTACTTGTTTAGTGGTACGAGGTGAAATATGGTGTTAAGCGCTTCCGTGGGTGTTGTTCGGAGCGCGCCGCTCATGCATATTTCGGCACTCAAGAGTTTCGACAAGGAACTTATCTGCTCAAATGGGTATAAGCAGACAGTCATTGCAGTCAATTATGCACAATGATTTGAACTTATTCCCATATAAAATTCAATTGGCCAACAAACTGAACGCAGCAGACTTGCCGATTCGCTTGGAATTTTGCCAGAAGATGCTTCAAATGGTTGAAGAGGACGAAAACATGTTGAACAGTCTTCTTATGTCTGACGAGCTCCATTTCTACATAAACGGCAACATAAACAAACGAAATCGTCGAATATGGAGTGCTTCCAACCCACAGATATTCCATGAGACGGAATTGCATACACTTCGTGTCACAGTGTGGTGTGCAGTTTCATCGCGCTGCATTGTCGGGCCCTACTTCTTCGAAGAAACACCGTTACTGTAACTAGAGACCGTTACTTAAGCATGTTGAGAGAGTTTTTCTATTCAGAATTACGCCGAAAGAGAATTCCCTTCAACTCTGTATGGTTTCAGCAAGACAGTGCAACTCCTCACATAGCCCAGCCTGTTATGACAGAATTGCGTCGAAAATTTCCCAATAAGCTGATATCCATAAACTCCACATTCCGATGGCTCACCAGGTCGACTGACCTTACTGCACCTGACTTTTTCTTGTGTGTTTATTGCAAACAGGAAGTCTACAAAACAAAACCGACAAATTTTAATGATCTAAAGCAATCCATTCGAGCAACAATTGCGGCTATTCCTGTCTCAACTCTACAAGCAGTAATGAACAACTTTTTGATAATATGCCGCTCATGCATCAACGAGCAGGGGGGCATTTAAATTCAATTATTTTTAAATCTAATTAAGCTATATTTAATAAAATTGAATGAGCTTCAACATGAACAAAAAAAAAGAATTGCATACACTGAAAAAAAAGTATTTGACTTTCTTAATGTAGCAATATTCATCAGCCACCCTGTATATTCGGGGAGAAGCCCCATTTTCGGCCAATAGCCTTTTTGCATGAGAAAAGAGCGACGGTTGCCATTTTTATGCGATCGTTTATGTTGTCATTCCAGAGTAGTTTCCTATCCAGAATGACTCCCAAGTATTTGGCATTGTCGACAAATTCAAGGCTTACTCCATTGATTTTGGGAGGGATAAGGTTAGGAATTTCATTCTTCCTGGTGAAGAGTACAAGTTCTGTTTTGACTGGGTCCGCAATTTGTTGCTCAATGTAAATTATTATGGAATTGTGACATTAGGTGACATTAGGTTTATAAGAAAAATCACTTTCATTTGAATTTGATACAACAATATTTTACCAAAGGCTGCAAATTTCTTCCTCTCTAGTTTTTTCAGGTGCTGAACAAATGACTTAACAAGCAGGAATTTTGTTTAATTTATTTATAGCTTATACCACAAATGAAAGGTATTTTTCAAAAACCGAAAATCATTTTAGAGGGTGGAAAAGTTACATCAAATATCAATTAGTGATGTTATTGAAGAGAGGGGGCCGAGGGCTTCTCATCGCTTCGCAGTTTGTTGTCTTGAGTTTATGGGCACTTTATACTTTGACCCAATTCTAACAGCATCTCAGACGGCTGACAGACATTATGGTTTTACTGCAGTTTCTTGCTCAAATTACGTTCATAAAAATTTATATTAATTTCAATATTAGGCTCATTAACATGACGCCAAAGTGCCCATCATAAAAACAGAGACAGAGACAAGTGGCAAGCGAAGTAGAAGAAAGAAGACTATAAATAAAATTACAATATATATGTATGTATATATCTGATAAGTAACTTCGTCTACTATTCAAAGGAAACGCATCAGAAATGCAAAAATAATCAAAAGAAATCGCACAGACGAGCGGACAATTTGACTTCAAGTGCCCTTCAATGGATTTGCGTATTCAAAAAAGAATTCTGCGTAATCTACATCTGGGTAGAACAATGAAGTTCAGAATAAGAAGATTTTCTCAAGTTATTTAGGCATAAATTGAAATGAACTCTGCTTAAGCATGTTGAGTAAGCAACAATTTTATCCAAGCAACAACGGAAACTAAGTACGATAATATGTCAGCTCGGTTGTGAATGGAGGAAAAGGCAACTGCTGGTGTTATATCAAAATATTTAATTACAAAACATAAGTATATATAGTTTGTGTGTGTGTGTGTGTGTATGTATAGTAGAGGAAGCTGAGTGAACAGTGCATTGACTTCCTGCATTTGTTGTTTTGTACTTCACCTACTTAAGTCTCAGTATGAAAGTATATTTTGTTGTAGGCGACAAACTTAAAACTTGTAAAAGTATCGATTACCTCAACAAAGCTAAGTAATTGAGAGTGATATAAAAAAGAGAGTAGTAAAAAGTTGACAAAAGCAACAGCACACTGCTAATGCTGACCTCTGTGTGAACTGAAAAAGTATCTTTTAAGTGCTAGGAAACTAAGAAATATGAGAAGTTTAAACATATAAAGTCAAGTGCAAAAACCGAAAAGGGCTTTAGTGTCAACGTCGGTAAAGTATTTACAAGTAAAAGAAGAGAAAATTGTTCACTTGAATAAGATTTCGATTCTTTTGAGTAATTATTTTTGTTAGCTAGAAGAAAGATTCGAGATTCTTAAATTATTTTAATGGTCGCCTCTAGGTATTAAAATTACAAAAATTTTCTTCAAATTTTGCCACTTCGTTGACTTTACCGACTTTTTTTTAGATTTCTTTTACCTTCTTTACCACTTTAAATATATTTTACGTCTTTAACTAACTATAAGCAGCAGATGGCGCCAACTTTTTATATACCTTTTGGTAAAAAAAAACTCAAAACAACTCAACCCCAGACTTAAAAGAGAAAAACACCATGAACTGGACACTTTTGGCGCATTTAAGTGTTTTAGTCGTTGACTTTTGTTGTCTTTTGCATTTACCGCACCATCCCATCTTCTCTCGGCTTTTGTCTTTTTTTTTTGTGTGCCACTGACGCCATTTTGTTTTTGTTCCTGGTAGGGGTTGGGCGGTGGAAAATGGCGTGCGAAATGTAGGTGAATGCACCGCCGCAGGCTTCGTTTTTTCCTTTTATTTGTGGTCGTTGACTTTTGTGGTAAACTTTTAAGAGTTACTTTTAAGTAATTAATTTGTGCATTTTCGTTTTACAATGATATCTATCCAAGTCTCTTTGTCATTAAATTATTGCCTCCGGCTTGGCGAACTGTCAAATTAATATTGACACTTGGCGTAGCTAATGAATTGTTAATTTTTTTATAACCAAAGCAATTTGCATGGCTAATCTTTGGCGTTGACAATGAACTGACAAATTTGAATGTTGATTATTATTTGATTGACTTAATAATTATGTCATAAGTAGGCGAAAGACAGCACGAAATAAGCACATAAAAATAATTTATTTTGTTGTTTGTCTCTTAATTTTCAATAAACAATTTTATGTGAACCGAGCGACAGATGAATTCAGGTGGAGATAAAAAGCCTGCCTGGCTGGGCAGCGGGAGACAAATTTTTTAGCTTTTGGTGACCCCGACGCGAGTACCAAAACTTTTTGAAACAAAATTACAAACTGTAGAAAATTCAAAACGCTAAATTTTACTTTAGCTGAAGCATGTGTGAGCACGTTGGATCACCAAATCGCGAATTCAAGATATGTCTGTAAATTAAGAATACTAAGGTATCATCTACGAGTTTTTGAGACAAAGTTCAAAGAAAAGATTGGATTTGAACATCCACGAATCAGTACTGTGGGAATGGTCTGGCAACGCTGCATGGCTTAAACAGCTGATCAACACGAAATAACGACGAGGTGGCAAGCTTGCCACATAAAACAACGAGAGCAGTTCAGAAGTTGCTGGAAAAGCCGAAAGACGTGCAGAGAGACGACGCTCTCAACAAAAACGACGAAATGACGCAACAACGTGAAACTCAGACTATATTTAAACTCGTTCTAATTTAACTTTTAATAATCATATATCTTAACTATAAACACACAGGGGCTGTTGTCTTTTGATTGGAACTACAATTAAAACCCCAGTCCCACAGTACTGTATGGGTATCCAGCTCTATTTAGTGTATCAATTAGGGTTGTCGATATTATATCGATATATCGATAAAGTCGATTTTTTAGTTAGACGATAAGGGTTATTCCGATACGATATTTATCATCGACTATCGATATTTTAAAAAACGATATATCGAAAAAAATTACTTTGGTCACACTGTAATTGGCCGCTCGGAGCATTTTTGTCGTTTCAACAAAAAAAAAATGGATTTAAAAGAGCACTTTGAAAAAAAGACAGTAACTGTTCAACGTGCAAGCTATGAGGCAAGACAGTTAAAACATGTGGTAATTCCACCAACTTAAGATCGCACCTAAGAATACCACCAACTTAAGATCGCACCGTTTCTCGGAAACGCAAGCACGTACTTACATTCATATTCATATACATATATGGTCAATGTTAATAATATGCGGTGCAATCCA
Source organism: Lordiphosa collinella (assembly GCA_018904265.1). Lineage (NCBI taxonomy): Eukaryota > Metazoa > Arthropoda > Insecta > Diptera > Drosophilidae > Lordiphosa > Lordiphosa collinella. Next base: position 107,863 of record JAEIFV010000002.1, on the reverse strand, counting down.
ATATCTATTTTGTAGAATGACATCTGCAATGCTGAATCACTGGCTGCAGTAGAAACCGATAGCGTTAATATAACGGAGTCTGACCAACCAACCATACTGGAGTGCTTTAAATCAAGGGTAAATATAAGCTAGTTGAAGAAGTCAAAGAAGCGACTGAAAATGTAGGCGGGGAAAAATATGTCACCATAAGTTTGGTAATTCCACTGACTACATTAATGCTGCGAAAACTAGCTACAGTTCAAGTGGAAACAGAGTTGGGAGAGACAGCAAAGGAACTTTTTCAGAAAGCTGCAGAAAGACGTCTTTCACTAAGTGAATCCAACCAGATGCTTGCAAAAGCCACGCTATTGGATCCACGCTTTAAAAAGACGTACTTTACGACAAGACTCTCTGCTGCAAATGCAATGCGCGCAATAGCAATAGCAATACCAACCAAATGAGTCAAATGTATGTCCTTCTTTCCGATCTTGGAAACAGATGTTTTCAAATTAAAGGTTTTCTTCAGACTATAACATATGCTGGTGAGGTATCAGTGTGGGAGGGCACTAAAGATGTCTCACTGCCCCACAATTCACCGAATAAACCATCCTCTAAAGAGATGAGGGAGTACTTAGAGAAAGCCAACTTAGCCCAAGCTGTCTCAAATCGCATTTCGATACCTTATTGCGCTTGGAAGTTCTGTACCATCTGAACGGATGGCATCCGCAATCAAACTAGTGGTTTCCGACACCCGCAGCAGAATGACTGGGGAACACATTAAGCAGCGGGTTTTCTTAAAGTCATTGGCCAACCACTATTGGCAAAGAGCAATCAACAATCTATTTGAGAATCAATCTGTCACTTTACAATTTTAGTAAGCTAAGGTCCGATTTCTCATTTTCTAGATAGCTGCTAGTTGTCAGATAAACTCACAATTTACTCCGTTATTTGTTAGTTTATGTGACAGATAGCTCTATATGGAAGTTGCGAAATCGGCTCTATTTTTGTTAGTCTTTAAGGTTTAATGAAAAAAAAACTTCACTACTAAGTTACTTTGAAAATATAGTCTAATTTTACTAAAACTAAGTCATTTTTATCTCATGCCATTGCTATTGGAAGGATCAGATAGAATGGCCATTGGCACTGTTCACTAGTATTCCGATATTATCGATATATCGATATTTTTTAGACTCGATATATCAAATATCGATAATGAAATTTTTGATTTTTGATATTATCAGTATTGATATTTTGAGAAATATCGACAGCCCTAGTATCAATGCATAAGTTGTTGACAATTGTGAACAAACTCAACTTTTTCGAACTCAAGCCAGCTAAACCCATTTCTAGTGAAACAAAAGTTGGGTCTCCAATATAAAGATCTTTAACTAAATTTAACTTTTACTTAAAAAACATATGAAAAGGTTAAAGATAAGAAACGGCCCTTAATAAAACTAACAATTAAAATCTACACTATCACAGTTCTGCAACGTTTTAAAGTACGCACTCCTTGGTAAGGGTATAACGGCATCAACATAGCTCAAGTTAACCTAACCCTCCACTTGCTGCATACACTTAGCCACTTAACTTACAAAAAAAATCTGTGCCACATGCATTTTTTTCGCTGTTGTTTATATCAAACAATACAGAAACTTCCGCATTGTGTAGCGACGACCAGAGTTCTAACCCACCCCAGAAAAGATGCTTCCGCATGCTGAGCAACTGTTGAAGAAGTAACTCAGAGACACATCTCTCAATGCGGTCTACAGTCTATTTATTTATTGAAGCAGCCAAGTAGGGTGGTGGGGGAGGGAAGATGCTGCTGCTATCCACTTTAAAACGAATGAAAAAAAAACTTGAACAAGATTTTGTAATTTTCCAGCTGCTGACATATGTAGTTCATTAGTGTTCCTTTTTGCATACACAAGATTTGAATTAGAGCTGTCAAATCTATGTCATACATCAACTGAAAAGGAGATGGAAGAGAGAGTGTTTCGGTCGGTCTTGTCACTCAATCACAGCTTTAAAACTTTGTTATAGTTTAGTGCCAATTGCCAACTGTTCACCAGAAGAAATACAGAAACAAAAAATTGATTGATTAACACATTTCGCCGTGCAATAAATTCATAAGGGTGGTAAGTGTTCTTACTTCTCTCATTGTGTAGGCATAATTAAAAGTGACTTTTCTCCCCCACGCATACTTCTACTTCCACTAGTTGGATAATGTGTTAAGTTTTTCGTCAATGTCTAAACGCCTGACAGTTGCTGGAAATGATGATGACAGTTTAGATGAATTAGTTTGTGCCCATAATGTGCTTAATTAATGCCTCTTTGGGTCAATCTGTGCCAGACACAAAATTGGTGACCCATTTCTGGTAACAAGATGGCGAAAAAGAAAAATGTTTATTGAAACAGACATAAAAATTATATTACTAGTTTGAACAGCAAACAAACATAAAAATTCACTCCTTTGAAAAGTTTCATTTTTAATGTTAGATGTCATTTGGTTGGTGTTTTTCTTCTAATTCGAATGGACATAAAATGGGGAAAATATTTTTGAATGACATAAGATCTGAAATGAGGGCAAAAGTGTGCATCGTAAATAAAGTTATAAAATTTTTAGTCAGAAAAGAAATTTGATGGCGAAATCATGACTGCAAAAAAAAAAAAAAAACATAAAGTTTATTAGAACACTCCAAGGATGAACTTTTCAAACTTTTGCAAACATTTCAAAGATAAAAGTCGGGGTCACCAAAATGATATTTTAGTTGCAATTTTAAAAAATGCAAGATAAAAAATTTATTTAAAATAGTTGTACAAATTTAATGGATTTCTTGTTATTTTTTTAAGCGCATAGCACTTGAGAAAGTTATTAATTTCTTATTTTGTTTCTAAAAGAACTAACAAAGATCTGTGGAAGTTTTTGACTCTCGATAAAACACTAAAGGAGCGCTCTCCACTAGCGACAGAGACAGGGAGAGTACAAATAATTCTCAAAAGAAACGATTTCATCTTTCAATTCTTCGGAAACATCAGCTTCGTTCTTCTTCGTAAATTCTCCGGAACAGCTGAAGAGTATTTTCATCCAATGTGGTAAATTTCCATAAAAAAGAAAACACTTGATTTAAATTTTTTACTGCTTTGAATCTTTTCGTCATTCCTTCAATGACCGAATCGATGAAGCTGTGGAAAGTGCTGGTCTTGAATTTTTCTTCTTCAGAAATGATGTCGATTACTGGACTTGCGTCATCATCCAAAAATACTATTGCACATTTTCTTTAGCGAATTGTTGGAAAAGTTTCAGGAATGCTCCAACCTCTTGCGACAACCTCGTATGAACTGCAAATCTGAAACGAGAGCCTTCAAATTGAGTTACTTCAGTTCGTATTATAATATTATATTTGCCCAATGTTCCTGGGATCAGCTTCGCCATATCTCGACCAGTATTTTTATTACAATCAGAAAAGGTCAGGAATCTGTCTTTGATTGTAAACGTTCTTTCTTTTTCATCAAAGCGAAGGAAGCGCAGCACAAAAGTTGATTGTTCCACATGCGAAGAATCTGGCGTTGAATCAACAATCAAGGCATAATATTTTGCATCTTCTCGTTCTTTCAAAATTTCTGCCTTAACATGTCGGTCACACAGTTCTATAATTTCGTTTTGGATTTCATGGGACATATAGTGGACTTGCAATCGATGATGACTTTTTGGGAATCGATGACCTTCTGAAAATGATCACGTAACATGGGATCGTAGTGACTAATCATCTCCAAAACTCCTAAAAAGTTCCCGTTGTTCGGATTTCCGATGAAATCACTATCTCCTCTTAAAACCAAGGCGAAAGACGCCCAAAAACAAAATTGTGTCCAGAACTACTATCAAAATTTCTTTCCATTTCCTCGCTTTGTTGGCTACTTGCGTGGACAACAATGCATCAACTGAAGAGCCGTTTTCAAGTCTTGTTTCGAGAGCACGCCACTTGACATTGCATTGAATATGGTCTTGATTATTTCCGTGAGCTGGTAGCCTCTCGTACAGTTTCTTGCACGTTTGGTTTTTGGAGTACCCCTCGGGATTACAATGATGAGAACGAATTGCTGATGTACTCGATCTAAATAGACGACATGGCAAACATAGTTGTACATAGTTTATTTAAGTTTTCGCCAAAAATACGGGCCAATTTCAGAAGTTCGGGCCCGGGGGGAAACAAACTATTCATTAGCACATTAATGTTTTAAAAGCTTAACAAATTTATCTTTTAGAGAAGATAAAGAAAAACTGATTAGAACTTACAAACATTCAAAGAAAGATCGTCGGGGTCACCAGATTCTCAAATTGACAATTTAACTTCAAATTGATAGTTTCGCTTAACAATGCTCCATTAACAACCAACAAGAGTGCTAAGAGTGTCTTAGAAAAATTAAATTGAATTTACAACCAATTCAATAGAGACCGTCGGGGTCACCAAATTGTCAAATTTACATTTGAACTTTAATTTGAAAGTTTCAAATTATTTATTTGCTTAAAAATCCTCTTGTAGGAGGCTAAGAGTGCTTAGAAAATTAAATTGAACTGCAAACATTTAAGGAAAGATCGTCGGGGTCACCAAAAGTAAAAATTTTTGCTGTATCTTTTACTTAATATAATAAACGAGTTCTCTACATAGTTTTGCACGTCGGGGTCACCAACAGCAGGTATTGCAAATATATTATTTTATATTTCAACTTTATATTTCTACGCTTTTTGCCTCAATGCAAACTCAAATAGAACACTTAACTGAAACTTTTTTGAAAAAAACTCTCAGCTTCAACTTTAGCTTCAACTCCCTGGCTCTTCGCCATCAACTTTTGCATATTTTTCCAGTGCTTTGCGGCTTTTGCTACCACATTTTGCTACTTTTTATTTACTAGGAAGGCGAAACAAACCAACAACCAAAAGCAGCCAACTCTTTAGCAATTTTGTAATTTAATTAAAAATATTTTTTCAAGTGGTTGGCGCGCTGTAAATACAACAAACTATACTCCTGCACTTTGTCCGCCCCGCCCCCACTTTTTTACAGTGTTTGTGTGTGTGTGTGTGTGTGTGAGGAAGAATTTGAAAACTCCATTTTTGGGGGCTGTGCCTTGCAAGAGTTTCGAGTGCTGCTGCTGCTGCTGAGCATGTGTGTAAATATTTTTTTGCAATTAATTTTGAGCGGCTTATAATTTACTAATTTAGTAAAAAGTTTTTCCTTGCCACAGAAATGTTTTTGGCAGTGCAAAAGAGAACTTGGTAAATGAAAGCTCTTTATGTAAGAGCAGCAGAAAAAAAGTTTTCTTAGATGTGGGATAAAGTTTCATTTGGGATCACCAGTTGGGAATTTTTAAGGAAATTTTTGGCAAAAATTGAATCTAATTTATCAAATGTGGAAAAGGTAGTTTCACTAGGGCCACAAAACCAAAAACTAATTTGCTTTTTGCTCATTTTTTTCTGTGTGTGCGTATGTTTTTTTTCTATTATTAACAGTCCTGTAAACACAAGAGAGGTGCACCCATCACTTCATGCGTTCGTTTTGGTTTCCAAGCTTGACAGCATTTCAATAGAATTAACTCACACACACACGCACACACAGAGCAAAAAGGACCTCAATGTTGGTTGCCTGCTGACGAAAGAAAATTAAATAAAATTAAATGAAAAGGTTCCCCACATTCAAGGCAAAAAAAAAAAATGCGCATAAATAGTGAACGTTATGTATACGCAGTGTGAGTTTGTGTTTGTGGGGAGGAGTAAGTACTCCTTCAAGTGCGTCTGGTTTTTCGGTGCGGCCCACTTGACAAATTTCTTACAGTTTTGTGAGCAACATTATTTCATACGCTTCCACAATTTTTGCACAGTTTTTGCGCTTGATGAAAGCTAAAAGTGGCTCTTTTTTGGTACGTGTATGAATGAAGTTTTTACGTTTTGGTATGGAAAAACCTAATTAAGCTCTAGGCCTTAAAAGATGAAACACCAAACAAAGTCAGCAAGATAAGGTGAGCACCTTATCTGAGGTAAGTAACGTGAACCCCTTGAGAAAAGAGATGCAGAAGGAGGAGAAGTGGAAAGAGACAAAGCAGGAATACTCTATAAAAATTTTTAAAAATTTATAAAAATTTGTGGACTTAAGAATGAGAAAATTATTGAATTACTCGATTCGGTTAAAAAATCGGTTTATTGGTTTTATGTAGATGAATGGCTTGGTGATTTTCAAACAGAAGCAGGAGAAGTTGAGGACTGTTTCAATCAAATTCCGAATTCTAAACCTAAGACCTTCCGGGAACTTTGCATCAGGGCTCCGTTGTGTATATTTTTTCTATTAAAATCTACCCATTAGATAGTCTCCTATATCCTTCCAGGTGAGTGTATTACCCGCAAAAGCGGTTAAATATCATAAAAGGCTTTAAATAAATTGCTGCCAAAAGAAGCTGGCAACAAACAAGAAGAACGTTGCCCAGACAGCCGACAATCGGCGAATCGAGAAGCAGCAACTTGGGGACTGGGAACTGGTACCAAGAGAGGCCAGGCCAATGACTGACTGACAATCACTTAAGTAGAAACCGATAAAAATCTTCAAAAGGAAGACGTAAGAAGAAACCCAAACACACACACACAACTTGCAACTGGACAACACAACACAACAGGCAAAGCAACCAAATGAAAGATAGAACGTGGAGAGGGCAAGAGAGAGAGTCAAAGTCATGAACACATTGGACATTTATGGATATTGAAGCTTTATAGACAGCCAGGCGCAGCAGCAGACAACAAAACTGGTTTGGCTTTTGCACATTTTTCCTAGGGAAAATGTGCGGCTCTGGTCAAGAGTTCAATTTGAATTTATTTATGGTTGAAATTTTGTTATTTTTAATTAAAATAAATAAATTTATTCTTGGTGACCCCGTTGAGTTCAAGAAAGTAAGAAATGGCTTTCAATTTGTATGGCCAACAATTGTGCGAAAATAAAAACTGCAACCAGCAAATAGCATCACCAACCCGACCCCACCATAAAGCAGTCACAAAGGTACTTTAGGAATTTCTCTGCCTGGTTAACCCTCCAACGTTTCCTCTTGCACTCCTTGGTCATGTGAGAAATGGTATTGTTATGTGTGTGTGTGTGTGTGTGTGTATATATAGAGCAGCAAGTACATACGATGTGTGTCAGGCAAGTTTATATTTATGCTAGCTACTATATTTTTAGTTTTTCTTTAAGCTTCAAAGTTGCCTTTCTTCTTCTTTTAGGGCCACAATTGCGTGCTTTATGGTCTTTGACTTTTGGGAAAAGGCGGCAAGGGAGGTCCTTTGGCCTATAAATAACTGTGAAAGCTATTTGTAGTTGCTGTATTAGGCTTATCTGGGGTATGGTTAGCATTTTACAAAATCGTGACCACGACGTGTTGATTTATAAATGGTAACAAATGGAGTATTTCACACACTTCTGTAACAAATACAAGCAAAACAAAAAGCCACGGCTAGGAAATGGTGACTTCGTAATCTGATAAAATGGTGACCCCGACGCGTAGATATTGAAATGATAACAGAAAGGTAGTGCCTCGTTTTATGCTAATTAATTACAGAAAACAACGTTTCCAGCATTTTAATAAGTACCCAGGCATTTTATAAAACACCTTCTTATTAGGCTACCCTTCCAAAGATGGTGACCCCGACGTAGTAGTTCTTACACTTCTCTTAAGCCCCACCAATTACTTTGCTCTCGCAAGACATCTTCTCTAGCCCATCCCATACGGACAGACCTTGTACAAATTGCGCTAAAACATCTGCAAAATGCATTTCAACTTTAGGAGTCATCGAGGGAATTGATGTCATTACCAATGTAGAATTCCTGCTAGAACATGTGTCCCCGCCACGTACGTGCTTCGCAGACTAAGACAACAACAACGAAAAAAAGCAAAACCTTAATAAATTATTGACATAATATTAAAGGAGGAGTCCCTCTCTCTCTCTCTGTTATGACCACATTGGTAATTGATTTTGAAAACAACACAAGCAAAAAGGCAAACTTTTGAGTCTCTTGTGTCAACTCGAGCAAATAAAATATAATTGTAATTGCAAAAGACAAAAGATCAAAGAAATAGACCCAGACCCAGACAGAACCAGCTGGAGAGACAGAGAGGGAAACACTTGTCTCAAGCAGTCCGAGGAGGCAAAAGTTGCCCATCAAGTTGGAGAGTTGCGACAGCATAATCACCATAATCATAATCATGTTCTGTTCTGCAGTTACAATTGTACTCGTATCTAGTTTTGTATCTCTTCCATCCTATGAGCATCATCTTCTCTCAAGTGTGCGCAAAACACTCGTTAAATGTGCCAAAGTAAGAAATGTGTGCACCTCCGTTGTATTGATTTCAACAGACCAAAAAAAAACAGAGTTCCTTCTGCTTGTGTTTTATGTCGTTCGCCTGTCCCTTTATACACCTTGTGCCTGTCAACGCCGACTCTAGGCTCTCGGGGTTCCAGTCGTTGTCAAGTATTTATGCTAAGAGCTGTCAAACAAGTTGTAGTTACATTGATTACATGCTCTGCCTCTTTTTTCTATCTTTTTGTTTTATTATTTTCTATATATGAAATCCTTTTGCAATATGATTGCATTACTTAGTTGGGCAATTGTTGTATATGGACAGGACAGCTGCTGATTGCAGTGATTCGCGGAATGTCAAAGTGGATGATGGCTGGAATGACATTCATTTGGGAATTGATAAATGTTGAAAATAAAAGGAGTCAAATAGAGTCTGAGATGGAAGTACGAGTATGGGTAAAGCAAATTATGAGCTAATGATTAGAGATCTGATGGGGAGAAAATGGTCGGGAAGTCCAAGTACATCTATCTGAAAAGCTAAGAAAGCACTAATTAAAACTTCTCTTGACCTTTGTTATACCGTCAATTTTATGCTCAATCTGAATTGACTATTCTTTGACGAAATACAGAATTATCAGCCATGTTCCTATTTTCGCATCCGCAAAAGTTTTACAATTTGAAACTGGTTTTTCGAACAAATTTGCTCTCTGAATCGTAAAGCTTTTACAAAAGCGATAATGGGGGCATGGCTGTATATAATTTGTAAAAACAAAAACCTTCTTCTAAAAATGCAAGTTTCAACTTGGAAGTCAATAAAAAAACGAAAGTGTTTTAGGCTGTGCACTTTTAACTACTGTCATAATTAAATAGATAATTAAAATAGCCAGCTGTAGCGTCGGGGTCACCATTCGATGGATTTATATTTTATAGATGAAATGATAAAGAAATTAAAACTTTTGCTTTGTCTGGAAAAATCTCCCATTGGATTTTGGAAAAAATATATCAAAACGAAATATAAGAAGAGAGTTAATTCCAAAACATCGGGGTCACCACAACAAAAATGTTGTTGTACCCTTTGGGAATAGTAATACCATAGCAAGATTAAGCCGGCTTGAGGTACTAAGAATACCGAAACGAGCGGGAATTAATGCAAAAGATGAAATATTACAATTTGTAAAGTTTTATAATCAAACTGTTTCTATTAAATCATCCCTAAAACGTTTTATAAAAAAGTTTTACAGTCCAAAAAAAGGGAAGTCTATATATATAAAACTGTTCAACCTGTCTGATTGACTGACTGACTGACTGGTGACCGTCGCACAGCCTAAAGGGTAAGAGCTTTGGACAGGAGTTTCCTTATGTGGTGACGGGGCTTTGGAAAATTCCAGCCCGAAAAGCCGGAAAAGCGTCGGGAAAGTTTGTATGGGGAAAATTTTATTTGTCATCCGATTGACCTGAAATTCGGTTTGTTAGCATAGTATGCAAAATAATTGGACACGTGTTTTCCCGATTTCGGAAATCCGCCCACAAGGAAAATTCGATATGCAAAAATCTATTTTTTATCCGATTGACCTAAAATTCGGTTTGTGAGGACAGTAAGTGAAATAAATTGAAATGCTATTCTCCGAAGTTAGAAAATTCGACAGTAGGGTCGGAAAATTCCCGGAAAAGCGTCGGAAAAGTTTGTATGGGTAATATTTTTTTATCCGATTGACTTGAAACTGGGTTGGTAAGCGAAGTGTACGAAATATGCCGTTTCTCCCGATTTCAGAAAATCTGCCCGCAAGTAAAATTCTCGGGAAATTCGATAATTGGACACGTATTTTCCCATTTCGGAAAATCCCCGCAAGGAAAATTCTCGGGAAATTCGAAAGAAAAATCTGTTTTTCATCCGATTGACTTGAAATTCGGTTTGTAAGGATAGTAAGTGAAATGAATTGAAATGTAATTTTCTGATGCTGGAAAATTTTCCCTTAGGGTCGGAAACTCATGGAAAACTCAGCAGCCAAAAACCGATTTTCATCCGATTGGCTTTAAACATGGTTTGTAAGATTAGTATAAGAAATAACGATGACGGTAACGGCAACGATAACGATAACAATAATGATAAGATAGCGATAACGATAACGATAACGATAGCGATAGCGATAGCGATAGCGATAGCGATAGCGATAGCGATAGCGATAGCGATAGCGATAGCGATAGCGATAGCGATAGCGATAGCGATAGCGATAGCGATAACGATAACGGTAATGTTACCCAAAGCCACGGTCGGAAAAGAAAAACTATATCGGTTTTATGTGATGTCAGTATAGACTGACGGCGGCGTAGCGAAGCGCGCTGGGATATATGCTAGTAGGGTTATAAATCTACTAATTAATCCAAAAACGTCGGGGTCACCAAATATAAAAGTTCCTAATAAGCTTTAAGTGGTTGCGTCTGCAAGTTAGAGGCAAAGATTTATTAGATAAAATAAAGTTTAAAAAAAATGTGCAATACACGATATTTCTCTTTTTAAATTGTTTGTTTTAAACAATAAACGTCGGGGTCACCATTTCTTAAGATGCACTCATTAATTCTACAAGATCATTTAATGTGCTTATCATTGTACATTGCATTGATTGAATTTACTAAAATAATGAAATGGGAACATTAGTTTCCCTTATTTGGGGAATCTTTGATAAAACTTTCATTCAAGATTCTAGTTATTTTCTATTGGCTTCGAGTCTCCTTCTAGTTTCTTAACTAGTTATCCAATTACTCACTCATGCATTTGTTTCCACTGTACATACCTGTAAATAAAGAAATGAAAATAGCCGTTAGTTTTTGGGAATTACTAAATTTTAGATTAAACCCTTAACAAGTTATCCAATCTGAAACCAATCACGAAACCATTACGCACACCCACTCCGAGGACTTTAACCAGAGAAAGAAAAGCTGCCCAATTTGGTGCGCCAATTATTTTGCACAACAAACAACTTTTCGGGGCGGGAGTCACAACTACATGGCACTACTACTCCAACTCGCCATGTGTGTGTGCAGCAACTTGCATCAAATTGCAAAAAACACACATTAAAACGCCATTAGGAGTGAAGGAGAATTGGAGCTGGTAGTTTGGAGTTGAAGTCAACTTCATTACACGAGAATCGCCCACGCCTTTCCCACATGGATAGATAATGCGAGTTAGATAAACTCCGTGAGTGAAAAAGAGAGGGGTAAGTGTGGCCTAGGTACAGTTTTTCATTTCCAATAGGCTGAGGCACGCAATTTTCAACCGACTGGCTGTAATGAGACGGCGCGGCGTTTGGAGTTGGAGGTGCTTGGTACACGCTGTCGCCAGGGCCAACTTCTCCGACAACCACCTCCACCTAAGGCCATTATATGGGTTTTCATTTTCATAGTTTTTTTGTTGTTGCTTCTTTTGTTTCCTTCTTCTATGTTGTCGACAACACACAATGCGAATATGTTGTTGTTTTTTTTTTTTTTTTGGTATCGGCAATTTGGCTATCGACAAACGACGGCGACGATGGCGGGAGGACCGCAAGAAAAATCCTTTGCACAAAAGCACGCACATGGCACATAGTCTTGGTACCAGTGCTCCTAGCAACACCCACTCACTTGGCTCGTTTATCTACCCAATGGCAAAGTCCATAATGGGGCAAACACGCATACAATATGAGAAGTGGGCGAAAAACGTTAGGGAAAGCCATATGTATAAGGCTATCGGAGAATGTGAGAAAGAGGCGAAGGAGTTGATGGGTATGAGTAGCAGTCAATAAATTGTGCAAAAAAGTCATTAGGAAAGAAGGGAGCAAATGCATTAAATAGATAACATTGGGGTGGATAAAGCAAAGTAGATACAACAAATTTTGTTGAAGAAAAATTCTTGATTTTGGCAAGTCAAACAAATTTATCGCCAACAAAATCGGTTGAGATTTGAGCTTTCCACTACTTCTTAAGAACCACCAGCACTGAAGTTTACAAGCTAAGACATCTCAAGAAAGAGAACCTGTGCTCTGTTACTTCTCAAGAACGACCCATAGTAATATTAATCAACTACTAAGCTTCACTCTCAACCACTCAAAGATTTATGTACATTTTTCACTGCTACCCGTGGTTCCTTCCATCATCCTCTTCGCCACACCTGTGTCTAGGCTAATTAGACTTAATGTACGACATTTAAACGCTGTTGCGTAGTGAGCTACACATGTAAGTGACTTGTCATTAAAATTGAAACTTCAGGTCATTTTATGACACATAAAATGGCTTAACTCATGCATAGATAAACACACTTCTCCAGGCGTGCACATACTCAAAGTTGAACGACATTAAAGCGCCGCGGCAGCAAAATAAGAAGAAAAACTATATAAAAATTAAAATAAATATAGCACTTAAGGCGCAAAAGGCCATAAATGAAATGATTTGTGCTTTTCAAAACTATTAACATCTCCTTGGAGGCGTCACGTCGCTACGTGTACACGTATGTAGGTGGGAGAGAGAATTATGAGACGACAGGCTAATGGGGAAAATTGCCAGAGAGAAATTTGCAAAATTGTTCAAGCCGTTGCACATAGGTGTTTTTCTTCTTCTTTTTCTTTTTGTTTATAATAAATTAAGTGAAATCTATTACAATTTCTTGCTAATATGTGAAGGAGAAGAGCGTGGGCCGCAAAAAGGCTAACGGAGCTACACAATCGATTACAATCTGTTTGCTTGTTAAATTACAAGACCCAACGAACGGACTAACCCGTTTTTGAGTTGCTTGAGGGGTACTGGGAAGAGGAGGGGTCTTTGTCAATTTTCCCCATTTTTGCCATTTGCTAGTTTTGGCAGCAGCAGCAGCAGCCGCGGCAAAGCAGGCTGACTGAAAGGCTAGCGGAGGCCCATACCAAAACCGCAACAACAATAAAAGCTACACAAGCAAGGTGCGGGGGAGAATGTGTGTGGAAGAGGGAGTTACCCTGTATTTTAGAAAGAGGATAGCTGTTAGCTGAATGTTAATGACAAGAGTTCGTTTCATTTTATGTTCCTTCGTTCGTACATGTCGAGTAAAAATATAAAATTCCTGTAGAAATTCTAGTCAAAAATGTATTCGGCTTTGTTCCAATTCCTTTTCGGCTTTCGAGTAAACGTTTGCTTTTCTATTGTAAAATTTACAAATTTATATGGAGGGTGATAAGTTACTAGATTAGTTTTGAGAAAAGTCGGAATTATTCAAGCAGTTGAAATCGATTGCTTTTTACCAAGTTTAATCGTCAAAAAGAGAGGACCTGATCTAGTAACCATAGACATTCCTCTTACTTTTCATATAAATTTGTAAACTTTATTGGAAAACAAAGCTTACACCAAGACCGAAGTGGATTTCGAAACAGGGCCGATTAACTATAATGGTGACCCCGACGATTTTGATAAACCGCTTTAGATGAGTTCGATTCGTTTTTCTGGGTCCTTCGAACCGAAGCTTAAACATAAGCTTATAAGCATCTTTCCTCCCGAAAGTGAGCTCGAACTGTTCGGCTCACCTAGGAACAAACTAATAATTTTCGGTGAATTGTCTGGTGAAGATGTGTGTTAAAGATCATATCCAAATTAGGTAAATTACCAGTTGAAGGATGTTATTAATTGTGCCGGTTCGCTTATACTCCAACTCCAAAAGCAGACAAAACTTTTTAAGTTATAACTATAATCCATCTCGAACTAAACTTCAGGTACGACAAGTTCAGGAACCGGAGCTCGAATTGAACCTTAAAACTTACAAAGGCTTCGAATTTCTAGAACATAGCATTTGCACAATTCTATAGGCCACGATCAATTAAAAAGGCATGTTTTGAAAAGTAAACCGAACGCAATTCCGTTTCGTTTTGGATTTGCTGTTCTCAATGCCGAATGAAAATGATTACGTTTTACTTTTGGCCAAACGAAATCGGCACGAGAGAGTCAAGCGAGACGATCGAAAATGGAACACGCGGAAATGAAAGAGGCTGAGTTTTACGTTTTACTTCTCGTTTTGGCAGCCGCGCCAATTTCTCTGCTTTCAGTTAAGACTAAGCACTTCAAGTTACTTAAATAAGTTCTAAACTGATCACAGAATTAAGGAAATTTTACTTAATGTAAATTTGGCAACTGTACGAGTGCGTAATTTGCCAATTACTTTTCATTTCACCGGCCAACAAGCATAACTTTTAAAACAAAAAACGCATTCGTTTTTGTGTTGCGAGAAACTGAATCAATTCCGTGTTCAAAAAGTTGCAGTGGAAGTGGAATTGAGAACATGCCTAATTGTTCTTTTTAATGATCTTTACCTAAAATCCTGCACTCACATGAGATGAAATTGGAGTTCATATGAATACAATCTCTTTTGAACAAAGCTGAATGATTTCAATAACATCCAATACCCAAAAAGTTATACATTTTTAAGGAGAATTTTCGAAATCAAATAATAAAAGTATCGATACTTTTATTTCTGGGATGTACGAAACTTAAGCTTTCGTTTCTTTTCTGATTTCATTGGGACTCATACTAAAGCGGACTCTTCTTATGAACACAGAGAAAAAAAGCACAGTTGTTGATGATCCATTGGTTGTTTTGGGTATCCATTTGGGCTGGATATTTTATATATTCAAATACCCATTTAGAGTTAAATTGATCTTAGATTTTAATTCAAAGGAGCTCAAAAACCGTCAAAAGCATATTAAAGTCAGACGAAAAACGCATAGTAAAATCTAAAACAAGCCTATTAGATTATACTTTGTCCCTTTTAAACTTAAATTAATTAAAAGCCACTTTGAATTGACTTAAAACATATTTAAGCGAAGAATTTTAGTTACCTCTTTTAAATTCCCAACTCAGGAATTTGCCACTTGAGAATTGCAAGTGGTCATATTTATGCAAAATGCCAGAAATATATTGGTGAATACTTTAAGGCAATTCAATATAAGTAGTAATTTAGCCGTTTAACTACCAGAGTGTGGGATAGCACAACTGGTTAAGACGGCATTCCAATCGTGTTCAAGTCGAAAGGCCCCGAATTCGAGTCCCCCAACAAGTGTGCACACCTAAAATTTGCGAATCTCATATTTAACACTAAGTCAATGGTAAACATTTTAAAATCAAAGTGTAAATATTAAAATATCAAAGCATTTTTCCATGAGTGTATAATATAAAAAAAGGATATTCAATAATATCTAATCGAAATGGATCTTATAGGATTTTTTTGGCTGTTTAGGTAAAATCAGAATCATTAGAGAATTCATGTACAGTTGGACTTATAATGTTAGATTGAGATTGTGATTCATTTTCATACTTTAGGCTTGTCTCAGTTACACTTTTCAATTACCTTAAACATTGACGGAAAAGTCGGCTATGGAATAGCAAATAGCTTAAGTAGTTTCTCAGAGGTGCACAGCAAACCAAACGCTCGCAAACGATAGAGTGTGAGATACCCGAAAAACTCGCTCGAGCGGGGTAGTAAAAGATCAGCGTTCAGTTTGTGGAGTGAAAGTCGTTACGATAGCAAGCAATAAGGTAGGACGTGGCGGTATCTTGCGATTCTTTTTGACATTACTTGAGTCAGTTAAAATATTACGTGATACGTTTGATTTAAAAACAACAAAAAGAAAGTTTGTGAGCCGGTCCCAGGACTCATAATTCCTAAGAGAGTTATATTAATAATTTTTTAATTTACTGACTGGGACACGATTGCGGCATCAACGCACGATACAGCGCGCGACGCGCGGGCTGACAAGGCAAAATGTCGCGCGTTGCTTTGAGTTCGGGAGTGCTCGTATAAAATTACCTCCGCTACAAGCGGGCTTGTTTTTAGCATGCGAGCGGGTGGATTCCTCAAACCAACTTCCACCTATATACCCAAAGTTACACTTGTTTACAGAGTATGAGGCCTATAAGCCTTTGGTTTCGCTGGATTTTCTTGGCTTCGCATTTTTTTTGTTGTCGGCAGGGAAGGAGAGGAAAATTGCGTTACTTTTTTTTTGGTCAGAGTTTTGTTCTTGGTTCTTTGCTTTATGCTAGTTCCTTGTTGTTGTTTGGTATGTGTAGTGCCTGCAGTGCTTTTTTTGATTACGCTGAGGTTAAGAACCCATGTGATTCTGTGAGTGAGTGTGTGTGTGTGTGTGGGCAGAGATGAGTTTTGGCCAAAGGATCATTGATCGATTGCTTTTTTTGTGTCGACCTCAGAGTGTTTATTAAATGTCTTATGATTGCCTCGCCTTCATCCTCAACATCGTCATCAACTCACACCATCTTTTTGAAGCTCATTAAGAGACTGTAAGTTCGTTTTTGATAAAGCCCACGTAAGTGGCCCGATCTTGCAGCATTGCATGTCTCGAGGAGACCCCTTCGGCTAATGAAGTGTTATTTCATTTTTGCTTTTGCTTTTTTCTCATATAAATTGCTTAATACCCAAGCAAACACACCGCACCTCGAAAACGAAAATTGCAGTCGTCGAAGATGTTGGGAGTTTGGAGCTAAAGTTTACGTAAGGCCACATCGAACACCTACGCAACTATGTATATATTTTCAACTCCTTCACTCTCATATGGTCCAGGCAATTAAAGCAAACAAGCAAGAGGACCCCAACCCTTGCCTAGCTAGGCTCATCAGTGCAAACTACAAAACGCCCACGCCTCAAAGCCAAGCAATGCAGCTGGAGAAGAAGAGGCTGCTGCCAGATGAGAAAAAGTGGTCAACATGACAACGTTGACATGCGACATTAAAAGCAAAGGAGAAGAGAATTCTCGTACTGGTACATTCCCTGACATTGCGTGCCTTTTGAAGAGAAATGCCCGCCATACACGCAAAAAATCGCAGCGCATTAAAATCACAGCGTGTGCGTGAGGAATCAAAAGGAGGAGGAGGAGGAGGCGCAAGAAGTGGAGGTAAAGCATGTTATCAAATGTTGTTGGCAAATGTTTCAATGGCCGGCCACAAATTGCCAAGACATTCGCAGGAGCAAGAGCCCAGAGGCAGACAGGCAGGCAGGCAAATGCAGAAAGTCGTCGCTTTGGGGCAATTTAAATAAATAATTAATTTCCCCTCAATTAAAATCCCAGACGAAGACACGGGAATGAGGCCAGGGTGAGTTGGGGAAATATGGGGCCAGTGTGTCAAGTGAAGATTGAACTATAAACACGGGAAATTAAAGAAAAAATTGTTTCAAAAAGTCACCAATTACTTAATACCAAATGTTTTGAAGAATACGCTAAAATATTGAAAATATCCAATCCAATTTCTGGCTTTATTCTAGGTAGAGATCTAGGTTTGATGTAAGCAAATGGATTTTTTATTTGTTAACAACAGCTACTCCATGTAAAATATCTCCATATTTATTATAACTTTTTTTTGGAACGTAGAAAATTAATTTTCTGGAAAGAAAACTTTACTACGAGTAAATTCATCTGCTCGCCTCGAGTTAAATTTGCATTAAATTAGCAAATTATCACCGCATATTCTCGGCCACCAACTCCCCCAGAGCCAGCCTGCCAGTGAACCTCCTTGATTCGCGGCTTTAAAGAAAGTTGCAACCATTAATTCTTTTCATGCAAAGCACATATTTTTGTGTTGTGGCGGCTTAGATTTTTAACGCTTTCTCTGAGATTTCCTTGGCAGAAGAGAACCTCGAACTCTATCAACCTGACAACGCATGTTGTTCTCTGCTCAAGTCTCCTTATTCTGGGCTAATTTTAAATTCAATGCACGCAACAGTCGCCGCCGCCGTTTAGTTTAGATCTTCTTCTCTTTTTTACTTATTCTCCTTGTTCTGGGCTCCTCCATAAATTCTCCAAAAAACTATTTATGCTGCACATAGTTTCTCTTTTCTCTGTTTTTTGCACTAATTATGCAGTCTCTCAATCCCTCTGTCCTGAGGGCTAATGTATGCGTGGGTGGGTTGGTGCCTCATAGCTGATGGCCATAATTCATGCGGCGTCTGTTTTTTTTGAAATTGAAAGAAAATAATTATAAGGCAGCGGAAATTGAATTTCTTATTACAGTCAGCCGACGAAGGAGATGGTCGTGAGCTCTAGGAAGAGGATGAGAACTTGAAGCTGGGAGTTTCGGTTGGCTCTGCAAATTAATTAAAATCCATAAAGTCGCCAGAGAGGAGAAGGCTTTGCTCTGGCACCAGCCTGTGGCCAATTTCACAGCCATTGCCGGGCCAATGGGCTGGTGACGAGCATTAGTGATGGGAACGACACAAGACACGCTACATTGTAAATGGGTCATTCTTTTCCAACCCGAACGGTAAACACAAGCTGAGAAATCAATTTTTTTTAAAACCCTATTCTAAAATAGAGAGAATGTCTAACAAAATGTTCTCATTATAACATTAAAAAAGCATTTGGCGACTCTAATCTGAGAATAAAACATGTGTATAAGTGGTCATTAATAACCGTGTCGTGGTGCATCGGGAGTTCTTACCACTATTTCGTACGGTCAATAACGATTAGATGTTACCTTAAAGTTATAAATAAATAAAAAAAATTTGTTCGGAATTTTGTAAAACCACCTCCCTTTTCGATGCTTACTCGTGATTGTAGGCCCATGAACGAACCGAGATTTGAAACGACTGAGGGCTCAAGGATATACCAAAAATTGTTTTTCAGAAGTGCTTCAACAATAGGAAAATCCCTAAGCACAAGTGTATGATATCTGAGGCGAATACGTTGAAGACAACATGAATATTAATGAATAAATAAAAAGCTAGTTATTTGGAACCTTATCAATAGAAACCATTTTCATGCAGTTGACATGGATTGCCGCTGCAGTGCCGATAAATCAACTAAATACTTAAATACATACTAAGTTCTATGAAATAAAAAACAAACAAGTAAAAAAATTTTTTTAATTTTTTATTATTCTTACACGCCAACAGATTCATATCACGTGTGGACGTGGTGTTTCGTTTTTGAGCCAAGTGCAGTTCTAACAATCCCAAGACACAAGTTAAAACAATTGGAAGCTTTGTAAGATCACTTCAGTGCGTCAAACTATTGTATGAAATCTATATCTTACAATCTATCATCGCTTTATCAAAATAGTCATATCGTTAACTAATCTTCCCTAAATTTCCCTTTCCCGCAATATGACGAAGCTAGCTCTTCTTTCTCGTTTTGATTGTTGCGTTATGAAGTCCTCATAAAACTGTTTATAAACATCACAGCTGAAAATACATCATGAAAATACCACATGTGGATTTTGTATTTTTGGGCCCCGCAATTTAGAAAAAACATAACTTCTACAGAGAAGGTTCGCAGCTTGTGAACATATTTAGGATTCGTAAAGATCGTAAAATCGGTTGTCAAGTTATGAGCAAAAGAATGCTCGCTGCAGCAGCGCGCTGGCAGCGCTGTTTTGAGCTTCTACTCCATACTTCATAATGAGCATACACTTTCGTTGGTACAGACGGGCACGACCGAATATTCGAAACTATTAAGATGATTCCATTAAGAATTTCTTAAACTCTGTATCAGAGGTACACACAGTATAATAAGTTAGTGCAAAAGTATGTAACAGCCAGAAGAATAACAATTGAACATTTTTGCCTTTGCGGTCTGCTCAATAACAAAACCGAAAAAGACCATGCACGCTTGCTCTCGCTCTGAGCAGAACAGTTCGTTTCTCCTTGTTTTTGTTTTCAATTGACTTTTCTCAGTTGAGATTTTCTTGTTTTGCTCATTCAATAACCATTTATAGACAGCGATCCGACTTAGCGCTTGCACATTAAGAGTCAGTAGATGAGCAAAAAGCAGAATGACTCACCTCAAAGGGTCTTTTTTTCTTTTATTTGTTTTGTGTGTGTGTGTGGCTTGTGTGAGTCGCAAGACCAAACAGACACCTCACTCACACATACACACACACAGACGCAAATGACTTTTATCATCTTCGCTCGCGACGATTTGCTCAGTGATTGAGTAGAGCAAAATGGTTGTTCGTTGAACCCTGAGCGATTCGTTCATGAGCCGATGTGAACGGTTCATCTCTGGCTTTTTGCTCAAAGGGTCCGTAAATAATTGTTATTTTTGGACAAAGAAAAACGGTCAATTGTTATTTGCTAGCTCTGATATAGCTCTGATTCTTGTTGATGCTAAACAGCCAATTTGATATAGCCATGTCCGTCTGTCCGTCCCTATGAACAAACAGATCTCAGAGATGGTACCCACCGCTGCAAATTGGAAAAAACGTCATATCTCCCACAGTTTTATAGATAGAAGGTTTGTACCTTCTGGACATAATTAGTAATCAGGATAATTTATCGATCCGCGAAAGGAATGGTAAAGATCGTATGAACGATAGTCGAGTTATAGAAACTAAACAATTTAACGGGCAGCACCGGCCGCAACGACGATGGGCACCACGTCGCACAACTTAACGCAAGCTTTCACAGGTACAGAGTATATTATAGTCGGGCTCGACCGACTTTCTTTCTTGTTTTTAGTTTGCAGCAGCAAAATGTTTTATAGTATGAGCTATGTACTCAGACAAGCTAAAACAATTTAGATGGGGTTGAGTCCAAATGAAAAAAAGATAGCTAAACGCTTGCTTAAACTTTTAGCTGGACTCTTAGCTTGAGCCGTTCTCAGACAAGCTAAATGCTTTAGCTCACACCCAACTAAAAACGCGTGGCGCCGCAACCTTGACTGGCTTCAGTCTGATAGCGTTTAGCTAGGTAGAAGCAAAAGAATGGTTTGCAATTATTTAGCAAGTTACCCTTGCTAAATGAATTCAACAATCGCTGCAGCCTGCAGCAATAAACAAAACACAACCAAGGCATATCAAACGCATATCATCCAAACACTCTTGCATTTTCACTTTAATTAATTAAATTATTATAATTGTAATCAAATCACACAAGGTGCACAGTAAGACAGATTGACGTTTGGTGCTATTTTACTGTAGAAGGGAATTTTGGCGTTGAGCAGTCACACTGTACCCTTAGCTAAGACCCCAGCGAAAAAAGTCGTCTTTTTAGCAAGGTCTAGACTTAGTTTGTCTGAGTACTAAGCTTTAGCTTATAAAAATTTCGAAACTCGTGGAAAAAGTGTCTGAGTACTTAGCTATAGCTTATCAAAATTTCGAAACTCGTGGAAAAAAGTGGCATCCTATTTAAAATACAGATTAGTCCGCTTTTTACAATTTCCCTTGTCTAAGTATGAATATCTTGATATGTTTTCTGAATGATAAATACCCAAATCTACCTAAGTTATTAGCAATCCCGAACGACTACTTTTTACTACAAGTACTTTTTACTTTATTTTAACGATAAATCTGGTCGTCTATATAAACCCGGAGAAGTTCATTGAAACAAATTCTTTCAAATAACGTATCGGTACCGAAACCTGAAAAAATATACATTTTTATTTAACCCAAAAACCGCTAACTACTGTTGCCGAATATTTAAAAAATATCTAAAACGATTTTTCTTTTGATATTGTAAAAGTGTCATTTCGATTTAGAAAATATCGATATTATCGATATTTTTAAACAAAAGCTATTTCATTTGAATAGCCAGTTCTACTAAGGTAATTTAGATGTGATTTGACAATTCCGAAACGGTAATACCAATATCGTTTCCCGTTTTTTTTTTAAACTTATTTACTAATTTTGACTTTTACAAATAGAAAATTGTATATCAACGCCTAATATCAATATTTACACTATCAAACTAAACTATTTACTCAAAAACATATAAGCCCGATCATATTGTCTTGATATTATTTGCAGATGAAGCCCTTTTCGATACTGAAATACCCGTATCCAAATTTTTTTCTGTTTAGGAGGAATAAAAATCTAGATATCAACATTTTTGAAAAAGCGCTTTTTTAAGCGTTCACGTTCACATCTCTAAATTAGTTTCAGTTTTGTACTCATTTAATCGTCCTGGTCGTAGGTCAAGGCTGTTAAACGTTTCACTAGCTTGTCTGTTGTCTCCGCTCCTCGATTTCTTGGCACTTAATATGTATATTGTATTTTGATTTATCGAGAAGGGGCGTGCCATTTTCTGGTAGAGACACCATTATCATCATCATCATCATGCATATTTCATTAGGCACTAAGCATTTGTTTTTTTTTTTTTTTTTTTGGTTTCTTCAGGCATTTTATGCTAAAGGTTTTTTGGTTTTGTTTTTGTTGTATTGATTCGACATACTAGTCATAGGTTAATGGTTTTTTAAGTAATTTTGATTGGAAATTAGGGTCTTTCCTGTTTGAACTTTGGTTGAAGTTTCAAAAGCTACCTCAACTTGAAATCTCTTTTGTCGAAGTTGCAGTGCAACAGTTAATCATCTGGAAACCTCAATCTATTTACGTCATGTTAGAAGTGCCGCCATTCTGTGTCTCCCTCCGCTCTGGTCTCAGTGCACTTAACGACGCTAAACTCATTAGTATTTTCCATTTTTCAATTTTGCTAAAATAAGTAGAAGACAAAAACCTCAGAAACCAAGGCAGCCAAAATAGCACTAGCCCTTCACACCTAGCCACGGCTTACTCCCCGTCCAGCCCCCGCCCTTTTTAGCAGGCACAGCCACAGAGCCACAAATTACAAATTGAAAGTAGTTTGTATCTGCTCCCGACGGCAGTGAACAAAAAAATGTTTAAGTGCATAAGCAAAGTAGCTGCGGTAGAAGACCATGTTATGCACTTTTTCCTGCGGCTACCGAAAAATGTATACACAAAACACAGGGAGAAACGAAAAAAAAACATCTTCTAAGTGGCCGGTCGACCAAAAGACCCGAAGGAACGAAAGCCAAACTGGGCACTTGAAACGCGGATGAACCAACCTTAGCGCAAAAGGGAGATATTACTCGTACATACGTGGGGAAGGCGGCGCAGGCAGTCATTGTCTTCGACGTTCGTCTGGGCTATTGTTTCATTCATGAAGTTGTTTTTGTATTTTTCGAAAGATTTTTCGTGTCTCTGGCCTAGAGCCAAGACTAACCCATAATTTGTGTGGTGGCTGTACAAGAACGAAATGAGGAAGCATACATACATATGTACAAGTGATTATTGGGAGGAGGAGAAGCCCCTTTCCTTGCGTCTGTCACACAAAAATTAATGCCACTACTTTGCCTAAGCTAATCGCTGATAGTTTATCTTCAAGCCGACTTCCGTCTTATATATTTAGGGTAATTTATTTCCTTGTGTTGCTAATCCTTAAATACAGAAATAGAGTTGTGAGTGGAGGAAGAAAACCTCAAGTCTGGTCGGCGGGATTATTTTGTTGACTGACAACAGCAAAAGTTGTATAAATGATTATTAATTGCAATGCTCGCTCCTTCCCAACAGACAGAGACCCCACGCATATGTGCCCCGAACTACGTGTCATAAATGACTAATTCATGGGCTGCCATTGTAGTCCTCATAATGAATCCCCTCCTCTAGTCTTGGATTTGGATTTTCTATTGTCTATTTTTAGTAGCCGACACTTTTGTTTGAATATTGTCATTTTTCCCATTCATTTCATCAGAGAGGCCACGCACTCCTGATGTCTGCAGGCGATAACTATCGACTGGAGACGATCTGTTGAGAAGGGGAATTCCTGACTGAGCTCGGGGTGTAAATATTTTGACAATTTATAGACATTTGTTTTGGGAATTGAAATAAATTTTACATGTATGTATTTAATATGTGAGAAAAAATGTTGGGGAGGAATTATTGTGGTAAATAGGAACAATTATGTGCAATATGTAGATATAAATCAATCGAAAATGCTCGATCATCTTAATTCAAGAAGTATCGTTCTAATTTCTTTTCCTGCGATGGTTTTGATACTTTAAAATTATTTAAAACGGGAATGAATCCATTTTAAGATAAAAGTCTAATAGTGTTCTAGTTGAAAATGTACGGCTGGTGGGTGTCCGTTTTATGGTGACTGGAGGAGGGTAAGTTAGAGAGGTTGTTGTTGAAACTTCCTCAGGCCGCTCGGTCAGGTCTGGGGGGGGAACAGTGGGGCTGGAGTGGGTTGTTTGCCTGGGCCTCGACTGCGTTTGTGCTTCAATGTTTGTGTGCGCGTCCTTTTCTCTGTTGTTGGCTTCACTGAATATTCTTCTTTCTAAAAAGCTTACCCTAACCCGTCTGGCACTAGAACTTAGGACTTTCGGGGTACTGAACACGAACGGCATGGCAACTTAACTCGCTGCACCATTGACCACACTCGTGGCATTGCGGCGAATTATATTAAAAGCTCTCAGCATGCAAAAAAACCGGATATCGTGACGATTCACAATATCGACATTGTTGGGGCAAAATCTTTCAAAATATAACTATAGATAGCAAGCATAAGATTTGTTAGCTGAAGCTTTACAGAGAACTGCAGGAGTCGATAAGTTGAGAAGAGATAAATCTTGTTTTAAGATTTTTCTTCAATCAATACTCGACCTTGAGCCGGCTAACAACTGCTTTGACTAAAATCAAAGCAGGTCGCTAAAATCCATATTCAGACTTTTAATCTCAATTCAAGGTATATATGTACGTTCTTCATTTACCCAGATTGCAAACTTCTTGTAAAAAAGATTTTCAATCTAGATTGAAACGCAAAAGTGGACTGAGGCTTGGAACGCCACGGAGGTGAAAAACTATTTTATAGCTGAGCCCGTTCCATGCCTGAATGGAGAGTACTTTGAGTAAAGTACATTCCATATACTGCTTACTATATCTTTTTTAAAATATATTTTTAAAATTTAGAATCTCTAACAAGCAGGCATGGTTTCAATTCCACTTCTAATTTTCAAAATCGGAATTGATTTTGTCTATTTCATTTCCGACTGTTCCATTTTCGCTCGTTTTGCTTGGAAATGTGGCCTCTCTCCGATTCGTTTGGCCCGTGGCTTGCAGAGAACGGAATTGAGAACAGCAATCCAAACCAAAGCGAAACTGTGCTCGTGATTTACTCTTCAAAAAGTAGTAGTAGTACTCACAATATACACCGGAATTTTCAAGTTTTGAATGTTACATACCTGAAAGTAAAAGAAAAGAAGAATAAATTAAAAATTTCATATTTCAAAAGTCAACCTACTTAAGTATTTATGTAAGTACAATTCCCGCTGCTCCATAAACCAAAATACCATTAAACTTCCACTTTTTTTCTTTGAAGATTTCAACATGCTGCAAAATTACCTCAACAACTGTCATTTTGACAGCCCGCTCAGCTGTCAGCACTGAAGAAAAAGCAGAAGAACAAAACAATAACAACAACAACAAGAAGAGAAGACGAAAACAGCGTCAGCCTCAGCAATAAAGCCAATAACAATACAGGGACAATGTAACGACGTTTTTGTTAAATTAAAAGTTTATGAGGCATTAAATGGTCAACAACAAAGCAAAGTTGCCAAAAAGAAGGAAAAAATATACAACCATAGGAGGAGGAGCAGGGCAAAAGTGCGTTGGTAGCAAGTAAAAAGTCATTAAGCCACGATGACGACAACAATATTAAACTGTCATGCGAAGCTGGCACAGGTCATTAGACCCACGGGCGTCTAAATTGCATTATCAACGCCAATAACGGTACACACAGAACTACTCATCCCTCCCCCAGAAACCATGTGCAACCATCATAAAAACAGCATTATTTGTCAACGCCATAAACAGTTGAGAGAAGTGCAACAACACTATTTCTAGCTAGGGTTGTTTAGCTGCACTTCATCTTGGGGTGCAACATATGGCTGGGCTGGGTCAGACCGAAAATCTTTGATGCCAAAAAGTGCAATTAATTATTTTTTATTGAGTGTTCGCTTGATGAAGTTGGTCGCATTCGTTGCTGGGGGTGGGTATGCCCGGGTGGTGTTAGCGGTGGTGGCTGGGCTACCGAACTATAATCGCTGAATTTGTTAAGTATTATCGTCTTGCATTTGTTTAATTATAAAGACATGTGGCGTTGACAGTTGTGGCTAATGACATTTACGAACCAGTTGAACAGAATTCCAAAACCGGAAGCCCAACCTAATCCGCAGCATTTGCGGCGAGCATTAGATTCGTATTTGTTTTTTGGTTTTTTTTTTTCGCTGAGCCCAAACGCAAAACCCTTCTGTTTTTATTATACTCCCCGGGGGGGTGTTGCGGTTTTTTCGGTATGTGTGGAAATTTAATACCTAGAGAAGAACAAAAAATTGATATGCAACAGCGAAATATTTAAAAATATTTTTCGGGGTAATTTTTCAATGGCTGTCAGTGAAGGGAAATTAAATCTACAGACAACTGTTAAAAGTTCTTAGATTTAATTTGTATCAAATACCAAAATTATTCTAATCAAATTGCCTGCCAATCGAATTATTTCTAGTGAATATTTTGTTGTATATTTTGGTTGTTAAATGAAAAATTACGAATGTATTGTATGACAGAAAAACGAATTTAGTGCTGTGGACGATGACCGTGGAGAAAAACCATACAAAACCAACTAGCGGACTTGTTCATTGTTTGATCTTTTAAAAGTGTAAAAGAAGAAATAAAGTTATATATTCTTTGTCGTAAAGTAGCAAAATTTTATAAAGAAAATCAGTATTAATTTTAAACAGCAATTGGATGTGCGGTAATCTTTTTTCAGTCCGTCTTTAGCCAACATATATAAGCTAGATTGCTTGCCCACGCGAGAACATGCCACGTATAAACAGAATATGTCCGTGTGGAAGTCATGGTGTGACCAAATGTGAGCCGCAAACGGGCATGACTTGGCCTTGCGACTTTTTGATTGTCATTGCGAATGCCAATGTAATAGGAAATTGAACTCGATCGTATGTGAGAATCATTGGATTTCGTGGAAATTGGCATCAAAAATGTACTTCGTATACCAAGTTAATTGGCAAGGACTGCTGTATCTTGAAGTTAAAATCCTCGAAGTCCACATTTTTTGCTGGTAAAATGTCTCCTTTTGCCAGTCACGCGTTATTTGTGTATTGTGGGTGTGCATTGGGAATTACGCTGAGCATTTTGAGAAACAATGTTTGTACAGAAATCAGTGATAGATTTTATGCATCCAGTAATTTGATTAACAGGAACTTTTCCATCGCCGATATGTAACAATTGGTTGGAGAATGTGTCAGCAGTGGATCTTGTAGTATTTGTACCCGCATGTTTATGTTAAACTGGAGTTTTTCAACACTACTCCACAGTGGAGATGATTTCTGAAATCACCAGAAATCACAGTCGATTTCTTACAATTTTGACAGCGTTCGATAAAAGTTACTTCCCACAACAGGACATCTAAAGCGGCCATGCTAGATCGATATACCGAATTACACCTTTAAATCATCGAACCAAGGGCGACTGAGAATATCGAAGTTGCGCAGTGCGCTACCTTCTTATTATTGTATCATGGTGCCATAGTGCATTCATCCCAGAAACTCAAAAAGAAGCTCAAGAACACTTTTCCAGCTGCTTTAGAAAAGTTTTATTTAATAAAATCAATATTTTTTATCAAAAAAGTTTTTGAAGTGGTTGAATTTTGAACAAAAAGTAACTAAAATTTACTATTTTGTGAGTACTGTATACAGTTTTTAAGGATTTTGCGTAGCCAGTTGAGGCATCAAATAACAAGTAACAATAACACTCACGAACTGTTGTTTAACTGAAATACAATGTTTTAGTCTTCGCTTATTCTTCACTTAGCTTGACACAGCTTCTCAAGTTCATCATTATAACCTTTTTTTAACAATCGACTCAAATATATTATCGACGAGAAGTTATTTTAGTTTTGAAAAAGGTCGAATCTGACCAACAACGGGTACATTTTTACAAAATTTTGTCATTAAGTTCTGCTGTTTTGACCCATTTTAAAGACTGTCATCATATATGTAATGGGTGACACTATTTCTATATAGAAATAGAACATGTCTAAAAAGTTCACATATTTTCATTTCTCTACTCCTTTTGAATACTTAAAAAAAAAAATCTCATAGCGTGTTCAGTAAAGATTTCTAAACTCACTCGTTTGCGAAATCTCACAAAAAATACAACATTAACCCCAAACCGCAACAAGCAATCACACGCATCTATTTTAGGCAAAGTCAAGTAAACTTTCAAAACGAAAATTGCATCTAACAACGACGACATCGAACAACAAAACACAACC
Organism: Lordiphosa collinella; assembly: GCA_018904265.1. NCBI lineage: Eukaryota > Metazoa > Arthropoda > Insecta > Diptera > Drosophilidae > Lordiphosa > Lordiphosa collinella. Next base: position 79,480 of record JAEIFV010000002.1, on the reverse strand, counting down.
CAGACAAAAGAGGCAGATAAAACAGTAGCCGGTTTTGGCCAGTAGAAAAGAAAAACAAGAAAAAAAGGAGGTTGGCTGGCGTGTAAAAAGTGCAAATATTATGCTGCCTAATGCGACGGCGCAAACAACGACAACAAACAGGCAACTTAATTAGGCATTCAAGTTGGGGGCTGTTGCTGCGCAGGCGCCACACTTGTGTGCATCGCACAAGAAATGTTAATTTTCCTTTGGCTAAGTTGTGCAAAATGTTTAGCTGACTACTGACTGACAGACAGTCCGAGTTGAGTGACAGTTGTTGATGCTTAAGAAAAGACGAGGGAGTGGGAGAGAACGACGCACACATGGCTTGTATTAAAAGCAGCAGGAAAAGTGGGAGGAATGGAAAAACTACATACATTTAAGACATAGATCAGCAATCTAGAAAAAGTTTTAGGGTACAAAAAGGCAACCAAGCAGAAAGTAAGCACATGCAAAGTCAAAACAGATGATGAATTGGCAAATGAGATTTTTTTTTTATTTTTAAGGCGGGGTGGAATGGAAATGTAAATGAATGTATATGAAATTCGAAATCCTTAACAAAACAAAGAAGTACAGTGAGGTCTAGGAATGTATAAAAGTTAGAGAACATTTCATATTTAAATCAAGTACAAGCTGTATCAGTAGTACGGTAAATTTTGTGGGTCTCGAAATAGTTGTTCTTAGACTAATTCCTGAAATAATTCGGACTATAAGATTTATGATTAAGTCGAAATTATCCTACCCACTTCCGATTACATAATTAAAAAAAAGGGGCTAAAATAAGTAAATACTAAAGTGATGAATAATTTAGTAAGCGTCTTTGAAAAAAATGTATTCATTCTTGTATTGAAACACCCTTGCATTTCTTTAATTTCAAGAAAGCCAGTTTCAAGTCAATCGGATGAAAAAAATTTGAGCCCATACAAACTTTTCCGACGCTTTTTTTTGGGAGAGGGTGGTGTGGGAAAACTTGAACCCTACGGTCGAATATTCCAGCATCGGAAAGTCGCATTTCAATTTATTTCACTTAATGTCCTTACAAACCGAATTTCAAGTCCATTGGATGAAAAATAGATTTTTGCATATCGAATTTCCCGATCTTGTAGATTTTCCTTGTGGGCGGATTTTCCAAAATGTAAATCGGGGAAATACAATGCCCAAAAAAAATTTCAAAGTCAATCGACGCTTTTCCGGCTTTTCCAAAACACCATCTTAATAAGCACTTTCACCACATAAGGAAACTCCTGTCCAAATTTTCTGCGCTTTAGCTTTTACCGTTTAGGCTGTGCGTTGCCAATCAGTGAATCAGTCAGTCAGTCAGTCTGAGGACAAACTATTTTATATTTGTAGAGATTATTCGAGCAGCAAAGGGTATATGAACTTTTGAAGTCTTCTATTTTTCTTGCTTGAAACTCCTACGGGTAAAACTACCGAAACAGAATTGTAAAAGAAACAAAACCGGATATTTAGTTTTCAAAAAGATAAGTTCGATTACACGTAGAGGAACGACTAGCATTTTAATTTTTCGTGATCAATACTATCCTAATAACATATGGCTTGTTCAGGTTTGGAAGCTCGAAGTATATTGGAATAGGTTAAGTGGTGCGAAATCTCATTAAAGGCTACCGTTCGTTTAAACATTTGCCAGTATGATAAAAGCCATTTGGTAAGTGAGTCGTAAAGAAATTGTTCTTAAATTATTATATATGGTACTTAACTAAAGCTTTGAGTATTTTCATTATAAAAAATCATAACATTAAGAGTGTACTAGTAGAAATTAAAACCCAATCACCATTGCGACCGGTGCTGCCCATAATTGTTTGTTTTCCTTACAACTCGACAACCGTTTCCTGATAACTAAATATGTCCAGATGAAACGAACCTTATATCTATAAAACTGTGGGATATATGACTTTTTTACAATTTGCGGGGACTGGAGGGGGCGTGGCAAAAATTGACACAACGGCATGGCTCGATCGAAACAGCTGTTCGATACCGACAAGAATATATGGTCGGTGATTCTAATCCTTCTGCCTGTTACATACTTTTGTCAACTAAAGCTTTAACTAATTCATATGATGACTAATTCGAGGTACCACAAAAAGCAACTCTTAAACGCACAATAAAACGCCTACAAGCAGAAGACCAAGACCACCAAGACTCCTTCTCCTGCTTGTTGCCTTCTCATAGATTTTCTGTGCCCAACCCAAACGAACGAAGAAACGAACCTAATGTCATGTTGCAAATTCTCAAACGTCAGCGGCATAACTCATTATTTAATGTCAAATCTGGTCGATAGTTTTGCGGGGGCACATATCGTGCGTGCCCAAAGAGTGGTGGAAGTCGTTGGCAAATGTCAACAGTTTTGCAGTTTGAAAGTCAAAGACAGCAAATCGATGCAGAGCAGAAAAAAAAGTTGTTGTTTTTCGCTACTATTCTTTCGCTTATTTTCTTCTCTACTTCCATCATCCTCACCCTCTTAATGACATTTACACGCATGCAAACACACATAAATCATTTGCGTTTGTCAGTTCTGACAGGCACGAAAAAACGAAGAGTATTTTCATATATGAACACCAAATACAATATATAATTTTTTTGAGGAATTTACTTTCGTAGCAGGGAGGACAAGGATAATCTCTGCCAGCCTTGACGCTATATGTAGATTGAGTGTAGACAATCAATTTGCATTGGTTAATCAGTCATATTCATCTGTTTCTGACTTGAGGCCGGTTGGTCATGTTCGAGTTTCCATGGAAATGCATTCGATATGGAAGCGGGCATTCCTTTTGAAAGTGGGAGCTACCTTTAATTGTCTTTTCAATTGTATTTCTCACACGCCATCAGCAATCATAAAAAAAAACACAATGATATTTCTAATAGAAACGAGCCAGCTGGTGCGAGGGTTCTGTCTCCTCATAAACTGGGTCATGTGCCAAAAAAAAAAAAATATTACATTTTTGTTGGAACAAAATACCATTTGGGGGATGGGGTTGGGAAAAGACTGATTTCGTGTCTGTTTTTTATTTTTTTGGGTCATGTGCTACTTATACTTAGCAGAAGTTGTTTCTGCATACTTAGATTCATAATATGGAGACCACAATGGAGACTCACATCGGAAAAACCAAAACAGAGTTTTTGATCAAAATCGAAAGAAATATGAAAATAGTTTGCAATATGGTATACTTGCAATGGACGAGATTTAAAACTTTTTGCATAGATTTATAGACAGAAACAAATTTGGAAAGTAACAAGTAAGTTATGCGAAATATGGGTGCCGCGATTACTTACTATAAATCAAAAGCAAAGAGCTTTAAGTCAAGCTTCTTTCCAGGGATAAAATATAAGAAACGTCTAGGATGATGTGGGTGACATAGGGGCAACCATTACATGACCAGTATAACAATATGAAGAAAGCAAGAACCCTGTGCGAAAGATGGGAATGCTTAGATCAGGAGTCCCCAAGAAGAAAGGCTCTCTGTCTCTCTCTGACACTTACTGATGCATTACTTCGGCAAGCATTCTGGTGTTTTGAAACACTGGTTTAGATCTACAGTTTCGAATTTCTGATTATAGTTTTTGCATCGATTCATTGCTAGAAAGACTCCTATTTCATTGTCAGAAATTTAACATAAAAGGATCAAGAAATCCATGCTCAAGATGGGTGCCGCGTTTTCTCAGAATGAAACATTCGTTTCATTCGAATGTTTAACAAAGTTTTGAATCAATATGCCAGAGCCTTGGCTCCGATTTATAGTTAAGAATGAGCCGAAAATGAGAGCCAAATTTAATTGTAAAGAAGCTATATTAAGCGTATCAAGAAACACATTTAAATTGTTAAAATAAAACTCATTCTTAATTAATAGTTTAGAACATTTTTGGTAAACATTTCCGTCATTGATTTATGAGCTAAAGCACAAACCCTCACAAAAGTCAAAAAAATTAACTCTTTATTATTGTTATTTGCCAGCATTTAGCATTCAAAAATGTCAAAAGTATCCCCCGCACACATAAACAAACAAAACACTGAACTTCAAGTATGTAAAAAATGGAATAATTTTTTATGATTGATCGTTGCTTAAAAGAGTCTGTGCCTTTTAGGGTGGGGTTTTAGGGTTAAACTGTAACACATGGAACAGGGTGGTGGTCCAATACAATGTCAAAAAAATAAGAATTATTAATACTTCAGAAGAAGAGCGCTTTTATAATTGCCGTACAACAACAAAAGGGAAATACTGACAGGCCCTATAGCACACCATGTGTAGTAGTGATCGATGTTCAACTCTTCCATGAGATTGCAGTTTATGGGCTGAAAAAGATGACACATGAACTGCAGTATTAAGCTTGACTGAAGATTGCGTAAAAAAAAGAAACACATAATTTTTGATTTATGTTTTGCGACTGAAGTTAATTAACACCCCACATCAAAAGAGCAAAAAAAAAGCACATTGTAAGCTGTCAGAAAATGACAGATCGTTTTGTAACCTTGTCCATTCCCAATGAAGTGTTCAAAAATTTGTTGACAGCTTGGAAGAAAGTTTTCTCAAAATGTTCACAAAATTTAATTATAAAAATTCTTCTGCTGTGCATAAATTTTGTCTTTTGTTTTCAGAGAGCTAGCAATAAAAATGTCATCATGGCATTGCGCAATGTCCTTCGTCCTTACACACACACACAAACCACAAATACGCACACTCACACATTTACTATTATTTTTATCATAATAATGGAACGCAGCAAAAGGCAGAAGAAATGACAAAAGAAATTGTAAATTAAATTTAACCGCTTTTCTTTATTTCGTTTCTTCAACTCTTCGTCTTATGCATTGTCATGCTTAATTGCTTTGTTAATTAAATGTGTTAAGGCTGCAAACGAGAGGAAAAAGGATGTTTAACTGCAAAGGACATTAAGTTGACAACAGCACCAACAACTGTGGGTACTAATATGAAATACATTTGTGGGTGTGTGTGTGTGTGTGTCTGCCGTAAATTATGGTCTAATGGCTCAAAAGGAGGGTAAAAGAAATATACCAAATTGGTTGTTAAGTTTTTTCCTACTGCCAAGCAAATGAGCAAATGATAAAGGGAGAATGCAAGCAGATGAAATGGAACCATTAAGCAGATGTTACGCTTTAAAAAGTCAAAAGCATGTTCAATTAGAAAATGTATTATTGAGACATGTTTAATTAAGACAGGGATGCAAACCGGTTCTGAGCCGAACCGGGTTTGAATCGAACCGAACCGCAAACCAAACCGGGGTCCTTCCAGAAATGCTGAACCGAGCCGAAAACCACAAAGAAAACGGTTCGGTTCGGTTCAGTTCTCTGACGAAATTTAAGACGTAAATCGCTTTCCTCTTGGCTATGATAGGTACTTAATTTGAGAATTTTAATCGTTTCCCTAAGAGAATTTTGTTACGACATTCCGTTCGACCCTCTACAAGGGAGATTACTGATAGACCGAATTGATCCTTATCGATGCAGGATCGATATAACCTTTAAGGATGACTTGACACAAATTTTACAACATGTAATCCTGTAAGTCGATCTCTTAATATACCTGTCATCAATCTGCATTCTTTTCTTGAAAGTTGATTTGTCGTCCTCTAGTGGAGAATGTTTTCAATTTTCTGTAGTTCTTCTTTACCATAATTCAATCTTAGCCAGGACAGTTTTTTCTCATATAAACCGATAAACAGGGTGGAAAAGATGCATGGTACATATTCTTTTCTAGGGGAGATTCTGTGTTTTGTTCCTCTAGAAACATATAGACGAATTATGCAAATCCAACTTAATAAATTTTGGAAATTCTTCTAAGGATTTTAGAGATATTCAAATGGCTTGCAGTTTTTACTGGCTCGAGGAATTGTTATGCTATTGGCATAACTTTAAACAGAGGCACACAACACAACAAAGGAGGCGGTCAGGCTGATTGGACGCGTTTCATGGCGGCCGATGGCTTCTCACTGAGTGCAAAGTCCAATGGAGGCCACACCTTACAGGGGAAGGCTGTTTAGGCTGTCTTGGTGTTCTTGCTTTGGATAGACATTTCAGGCTCAAGATCGCAGTGCCCGCGTCCGGCGGGGTGTTGACCTGAGCCAGTTAAAGCTGTCATTAAAACAGTCATCAAAGATATTCAAATGGTATATGGGAATTTAACTTTCAAAGTTGGCGAAAAGTCACATTACGACAGAAATCATAATATTTCATAATGTGCCTTTATGAACCACTGAACCGAACCGAAACCGCGGTTCAGTTCGCTTCAAAAACCATGTATTGAACCGAACCGGCGGTTCAGAAACTGTGTGAACCACGGAACCGAACCAGTACTTATTATCGAGTGGTTTGCATCCCTGAATTGAGTTTTTTTTGGAATTTTTTGAATAATTAACGAGTAATTGCTGCACCCATCTTTCGCCATATCTTCGGTGTTTGATGTTTTCATGTCTGATTTACTGCTACAAAACTTTACCAAACACTGAAATATCTTATTGTTTTTTTCTACTGTGAGTAAATTCGAGGCACCCAAATGGTACTAAGCTATCTAGATTTTTGTATTGTTATATCATGCAGTGGAGTTAATGCAAAATTGTTCCTTTATTGCTATAAAAGCAAATATGTGTCCCATTGTGAGTAATTGCGGCACCCATTTGGTGTACGAATTTCTTGTTCCTTTCGTGTTTTAAATTAGGCAATTCTAAAATTCACTTAGAACTGAATTATTTTGTACGAAACTTTGTCAAAAATTTTATTAAAACATCGTAAACAAGTGGTTTGTATTATAATGTAAGCAAACACGGCACCCGTCTTGTTCTCTGCCTACATATCTGTCTCTAAACTTATGCAAAAAGAAAGCATTAATTCTATTCTACTGTAATATCGTTATATCGTTTCATTTATTTCATAGTGAGTAAGCGCAGTTCCCATCAGCCATCTAGCATCTTCATTCAATGAATTCCGTTTTCTTTCTACAAATATTCTTCAATTACTCGATTGAATCAGCTCGAAAACTCTAATTTAATCCTACCGCTAACAGCTGCGGCACCCATTCTAAGCTTTTTTTTTTTTTTTCCAACACTTTTCGTCTTATTTCATCTTAATGACCACATCCTGAGCACTTATTTAACACAGAATAGTTGTTGATATGAAGCAAGCATTTAGGCATGCTTCAGATTTAGAAAGATTTAGACAACATATAAGCAAGGCTCTTCTTAAACGGTTTGGTTAAACTTATCTTCGTTTAATAAACAAAACTATTCGTACCATTTAATCCATGTGGTAAATCATCAATTCCAAACAGAAATTGCTTCTGTCGGCCTCTACTTACTCAACTAACCATCTTAGCTCTTAGCATTTCTCCCAAAAAAAAAAAACCCAACCCCACTTAACCTTCTGCTTTAACTCATACATCAGGGAATCCAATTTCTATCTGCAAGACTCCGACATAGATGCATTACACAAAAGCTTAACCAGCAGCAGATTTGCTCCTCGGTGCTAATGATTTAAAGTTGCTGTCGCTGCTAGAGCTGCTGATGCTCAAGACTAATGTTCTAATTAACCATATGCTACATCATTAACTGCAAAACACCGAACCGTTGCGGAACCCACGTTCCTTTTAGCGAAAATTGCGAATCATTCTTCATGGCTGTCAAAATGTCTGACAGCTAATCAGCAATAACTGTCATTTAGCAAATAGTTGCTCATATTTGCACTTAAGCAAATAACCCAGAAGACCGAGACCGAGAGAGGAACGCACTTCAGTCGGGGACTGACACTGACAGCGGGATGGTAATGGGACCCTGGACAACTTAACTGGCAGGCCAGACTCTCCAACTCCTCCAGCTCCGCCACCTCCTCCTTCGTCTCTTGTAATGTCTCATTGTAGCACTTCCGTTAAAATCGAGTCGCCGTCGATGTCCATCGTCATCGTCTAACTGTGACTCATGTCCATAACAGTCAATAAAGCATAAACATGGCCAACTGAATGATGGACATCGAGTGGCTTTTGGTTCTGAAGCGCATCATTAGCCCAAAAATAGCCATCGTCCCCGGGCTGAAGCTGTGTGCCCATTTCGTTGATTTCCTAGGAAATGAGCTGCTTAAATGTTTAGCCAAAACGGTGTACATTTCCTACTAGCTTCAAGTTCTCTCCTTTCGAGCCATTAACCTTGATGAAAGAAAAAAAAAAAAAAAACCAACTGCACATGGGATCAGGAGCCTTCGCCGTCGTCATCATGCAGCTCACGAATAACCGCAAGCTCAGGGAAGCTGGTTGGTAGTTGTGATGTATGCGACGCATGCCAAGCAAAATTGCAGCGAAAAAAATGAAGAAGCAAAAGTGGAACAAAAAAGAGCAAGTAGTGTTGGGGAATAGCGCGGCAGCCAAAAAAAAAAAATACACATATGCTGGGCAAAATGTGGTGGGATGTTGCGCTACCACAGTGATTTGAAAGAATTAAGGTCGTTTAGGAAGTAGACAAAGAGATGGTTAAAAAAGTTATACAACACTGGTTGCAAAAAACAAGGCAAATTAATACAATTTTAGAGCGGGATTATCTTTAGAATATGATACTTTTTTATACTCTGTACCAGAGGTACACAGAGTATAGTAAGTTTGTGCAAAAGTATGTACTGTCTGTACTTATGAACGCACAGATATCAGAGATGGTAAAAGATAGAAGTTTGACGCGTATTGGACAAAAACTTCTTATACTTGCAGGCAGATCAAGTTTATTTTCAATTTTTGCCACGCCCCCTCCCGCCCCCGCAAATTGGAAAAAACTTCATATCTCCCACAGTTTTATAGATAGAAGGTTCGTTCCTTTTGGACACATTTAGTAATCAAGAAGGGTAACGATCGGATGAACGATAGTCGAGATATAAGAAAAACAAACAATTATGGGCAGCACCGGTCGCAACGGTGATGGGCAGCACTTCACAGGCACAAAGTATGCTATAGTCGGGCTTGACCGACTTTCTTTCTTGTTTTTTTTTACCAATATATAAAGTTTCAAGATCAAAACAGTCAACCTTTCAACTAATCCTTAGCAGATTTAGTTCTAGTTTAAACGTTATACATCACTGCTTATAGAAAAGTATAGTAAAGTATAGAAAACATTTGGATACACAGCACTGCATCACCATGAATATTGGTTAAAAAATGCGAAGCAAAATGAAAAGCAACAAGTCCAATGTTACGAATACAGAAGGAAAAATGGTTCGTTATACAACACTATTAAAATAATAATTTTTCTGTTTTAATAAAATCACTCCTAATTGTTGGTAATTCAACACTATTAATAAGAAAGTATTTGCTAAGATATTTCCTTTCATGGTAAAGAAATCAAATTAATAGAAATATGCGTATGTTTCCGAACCCTACTGGACTATTGAGTATCATTTTCTCTTCAATACTCCATAATGGTACCGCCTTGAAATTTGCCATGAATTAATTTTATATGCATTCACCTAACTCTACAAAGTTTTGTCAAAATCGGATGACTATATCAAGTAGCAGCCATAAAACCGATCGGCCGGAAAATGGTTTTAAGTAACAAAAATTTGGTTTTTCAATGCTAGTGCTCTTTAGCTTGGACATTATTAATAATATACGTTTTCAAACAGATTTTGATCTCAGTATATCAAAACGAGCACTTGCAACAGTATTGAAACTTCGGCACAGACAAAGTTAGTTAAGCCAAAGCTAATAAAACACCAAGATGAATTTAAGACTAACATTTTAACTACAAAAGTCAGATGCTGTTATGGTGTCGTGGATGAAGTGCTTGTCTCATAGACTGGGTGTTGTGCGTTCGAGTCCGGGAGCAGTTTTTTTTTATTATCGATTGTGTAAAGAAAGAGCCTTTGCTTTTAATTTTCATTTCTGAATTCGGCTATTGTCTTCGTCTTTGGAACATTTGATTTTGCCGTGGCACAATTGTGCGGCAATGCGACTTTGAAGTAAAGAAAATGCTCAGATTTTTGAACGCTCGTTCGCTGAGCCGTTGAGTCAAAATGGAAAAAAAAGTAAAATTGTCCTCCACTGGGATTTGAACCGGCAAATCAAAACTGTAAGGCGGCAATCCTAACCACTCAGCCATCGTGAAGTTTATTAGCTAAATATCAATATATGGAAACTCGTTGAAGGAGAATTCAAAGCATCAGCAAAAATTGGTAAATCAGATTGCCGTTCTGCTCTCTTGATTCGTCGCTCTCAGCGAGTCGAACGATTGACGCACACATATGCACGTGTGTATTTGAATACGCTTGCTGCGCGGCAAAAAGTTGTCTGCCTTGTGGCATTTGAACATACTACGTTATTTATCTTTGTAGTTATATGGTCTTTGGTTAAATCTTCTCGATTTTATTAATTTCTTAGTATCATTTTGATACTAGCTCTTATCAATTTGATATTGTCAAACTTTTTAGTATTATTTTGTATGATTTGATCAATTTTAAATGGTTTCTATTGAAAATTTTCTTATAAAATTTCCCTTAAAAGACATAAAATCCTTGAATTTGTATATATTTATTTTGAACTATCACAAAATTCTTTGTATTTACAACTTAACAATACATGTGAATTTGTCTGGTGTTTGTTACTTGCCCTTGACTATGGGAAACATTGCTCTTTATCACTGCATGATTTGTGTGGTAGCTGATTTCTAGTTGCACTTCTAACCACTCCAGATAGGACCAAACAAGAGTAACTCATTTTCTACCATAGCTTTTACTGTTCGAGGTACTGATGTGTTCAGACTACAATCACAACGCCAAATGCTATACGCCAAGCGTTTACGCGCATGATATTTCGAATTTTCAAACTAACATTTGAAGACATTGGATATGAATCGTTTCTAGTTAATACTATTTTGTATCAAATTGAAAGGGTAAGGATCAAATTAATACCCAAAATATCAATTTGACAATTTCTAGTATTATTTTGTTACCAAGAAAGTGATACTCTTTTAAGTTTCCGTTTGAGACAATGCGTATCAAATTGATAATGATACAAACTTTTTTGGGTCATTATACTGGTGCAAGAACGGTTTCGGATCAATTTTAATTATAAACTGACTGATAATGGTATCGAAAACATTTTGGAACTTCGTGAAACTAACACATATATTTTCAATAAGTAGTAAGTTACTTAATAATCAACGATCGACATCAACCTATAATGCTATAGACAAGTGCACATAATGAATATAACTAGAACAGGTTTAATCAAAAGATTTTGAATTGACACCATGTTAACTTTTTAAATACATATATTTAAACACATAGAAACTAAGATTGGTCTTGGTAAACCATAGATTAGTTAGATTATTCCATTCCTGATATTTAGACTTTAAGACACAGCCGGAGTAATTTTCAATTTATTTTGTACATAAGTCAACTACATACCACACTACATTGTAAACAAAATCATTCACCTATCTTTTGCCCATCTTGATTTAGCCAAAAGTGTAGGGCATCTATCCTTCAGAATCACAAACATAAAACTCCAACTCTTTTATCTCAAGTCATACATCAGACTTTTTGGTTTTTGGAGCTGGCAGCTCCAGGGAGCAACGAGTTAGATTCAAAGTCAGACGGAGGCGAGAGAGAGAGAGTCCATTGATGGCACACGATGTGGAGTTGAGTTTTGAGGCTGCCCGGGCAAACGCTTAAGCTGCACCGCATGTGATTACCCAGCAGTTAGTCTTGCAACAGCAATGCCGGGCCAAGTGCATCAGCATGCCAAGCTGTTTGTTGTCCCGACTACTCCTTCTACTCCAACTGTAAGCTGGTAAATTGCTGCTGTGCGCCAAATAGAATTTTAAACGTGGTACTCTCCATACTCCTCACTGAACGTACAGAGGAAGTCTGTATGTTTTGATTGACCTTAAAGCTTGAACTATGCGCGCAGGTAACTGTACTCCGACACTTGACTGGGGCGCTACGGCCAAAAGGAGTCTGGAGTGTTGCCGCGATGCTTTAATTCACTTATAATTTGCACTAGGATTTGCGTGTGGGAAAATAATATGGAATTTTATTGGCGGGGGGAAAGTGGAAAGTGAAGAGAACTGAGAGTAGTGTAAGCTGGTTGGACAAGTTTAAGCAATTGACATGATTTTGTAGCTAGATCAGGTTTTTAATTAATTGGTGAGAATTTTTTTTATTTTTTGATATTGAAATTTGAAGCATTTAAATTTGCACTACAATAGTTTATTGATTAACTTTCCTACTTTCGTCTTCTTCAAATTGAACCTTGAATGCAAAACTAACCCATTAAAACTGAGAACTAAAACTGGAGCCAGAAACAAAAGCAATGGCAGAGGCCACATTTAGAACTCATTGAGCGCGTTTGTTGATGTAGCTTTGGAATATATTTTTAGCTTTCCATCTTGCTCTGTCGCTTAAAAGAAGCCTCGCGAATTTCCTCACGTACCAAGTGCCCGAATAGATTCATACGATACCCTTTTTAAATCCCCAATATAGAACCAAACATCTTCCATCAACTTTCCTACATTTGTCACTTTCCCAACATGGCACAACCAGCACCATTAAAGTTCTCCCTACACTTTACTCACACGATCAGGCAATAAAGCAACAAAAACCATTAACAATTGTATTACCCATTGCAACATCCGTTTGGACGTTCCGCTTCCCCAAAAAAGGGTTGTGTTTTCCAACGACTATAACAATCAATGCCAACAAATACAAAGCTCCCAAAACAGAACCAAAAATTACGCATACCTAAAACAGTGAACAAAAATTATGAGGCAAAAGAACAGAGCAATAAAAAGCAATCGCTTTGTAACCAAAAACGTTTGCTCGCCCAAAGGTGCGCGCCAAAGACGAGGTCTACCTGTGTGTACCTGAGTAAAAATTGAATATGGCCAAAAGCGGCACAGGAGAGAGGAGGAGGTGGGGCTAAAGCAGTTGGCTCCTTAGCTATTTCGCCTTATAAGGTCGCGCACATAAATAAGCCCAACAAAATATATTGCAAGTAGGCTGGAGAGTCTAAGACCAAGTCCACATCTTGGGCATCGGCATGCGGCATCTCGACAAAAGCAGCTGCTGCTGCGGCGGCGGCGGCTGCTGTGGGCAATCGTCGTGCTCCAACAACAGCAGCAGCAGCAACAACAACAATTTCAACAATCAACTGATGAGAAAAGGAAATGAAAAGTCAACATAGGGCACACAATACGAATACTATGCACCGGCAGAGGAGATGTTGGGAGATGAGTCTACATAGAACCAAAAGTCAAACATACAAAAGCCGTGGAAAAGTGCGCAGAAGAGGCCTTTGGCTCAATTTAAGCTCATCGAGCGGTAGTTGAAAATGAAAATTACTTTAAAGATTAGAAAACTTTTGTGCATCGAGATAACAGTCTCAAATTGGTGGAAGATAAATGAGCTATTGAAATGTTGAATTGAATGGAAGAAAGTTGAGTTAGATCTCACTGAAGATGTTTTGAAAAAACAAAGGCAGGGAAAATGTTGAAACAAAAACTCACTCTTTTTGGCGGTAATCAAAGTTAGATTTTGAACGGGGAAAGCTTACCTGAAAAGAAAAGAAAACAAATACAAATATTAATTTAGTTGCTTAGCACTTAAAAATTAAATTCTACATTAGTTGAGAAATTTAAGATAAATTGTAAAAGTTTCCAAGTATAAATGGCTTTTCTGTATAGCTATTTCAAATGCTTTTCAGTTCTGTCGTAAGCGGACTACTCGATCTGTTCCAGGTTCTATCCACAAATAAAAGCAAACAGTCAATTACTGGTCCAAAATCGAGTCTCGAAAACGACTCCTGAATCAAACAAGCTAACTTAATGGATCCGAACCGGACCTCTTTTGTTTGAAATAAGGCTTATAGAGTTGTCTTACACTTTTTAAGCCTGGTTATTGCCAGGCTTTAAGAGTGAGCTCAATTGTGTGCCGTCACTGAAAGAAATACCAAGAAATCTTCATACTGAAATTGAGAATTTTCACTCTCAAAAATTCCTTAAGCAATTAAATTCTTGATTTTTGTGCAAAATTTGTTATTCAAGCATGGTTGAGGATTGTATTAAGAACTTATAGAACTCAATATTAGTTTATCTGGGACTAAATTAAGTCCTTTATGTGCTTATTTTAAGATCGAATTATTCTTTGAGAAAGAGCTTTGATACTAAATACGTGGGGTACTATTTATACCCGTTACGTAGAGTGGAGGGTTACTAAAGCGTGCAAAGTTGTAACAGGCAGAAGGAAGCATCCGACCCATAAGTATATACATGCCTTTTGCTCACATAAGTTGAAAGGTCACATTATGTAATGCTCTGTTAATTACATGGGAAAGGCTATTAAACACTAATTGCCCTGAGCAACGGGTATATCGAAGTCGGGCAGGACCGACTTTAACTTACGCTCTCGTTTTATTTAGGAAACTGGTAAAACTAACGTCAATAGTCTCACAACGTTTTCATGTACTAGCGCTTTTGTGTTGATTACAGTGAGTTGAAAAAATCAAATTGGCTTTAAAATGGAAATTTCCAGAGAAGATTTTCGTTGGATTTTTATTTATAACTTTCGACGTGGATTATCTCAGCAAGAGTGTGTTGATGAACTCAGTTCTTTGTATGGCCATAAAGCACCATCAAAAACCATTGTAAATCGCTGGTACAGTGAATTCAATCGTGGTCATACTTCGCTCAGCGACGACTTCCGTGAAGGCCGTCCAAAATCGGTAGTTGTGCCAGAAAACATCGATGCTGTGTATGAACTGATAGTGCAAGATCGTTATGTGACATACCGTGAGATTAAGGCAAGCTTAAACCAGGCCTGGCCAAATAGAGAGGACAGAGAACTATGTCCGTGCCCCTCTAACACTTAGTAATGATTGACTTAGGCAAGCATTCGGTGTGAATCGGCGAGTGACTTCGGGCCCCAGGGGCTATGGCTGACCAGACGTGTCTTAAACATTAGCTCCACCAGCATATGTAAGATTTTGCATGAACTCTTTGCCGTGAAAAAGATTTGTTCGCGTTTGATTCCGCATAATTTGACAATCGTTCAAAAAATGTCTCGTCTGGATTGGTGCAAAGAAATGGTGCTTCAAAAGATGTTATAAGATCGTCACAAGAGACGAATCATGCGTATGAGCCGGAAACAAAACAGCAATCGACCGTGAGGGCGAGCGAAGCACATGGTCGCCTGTTTCTACGGACGAAAGGGATATGTGGCCACTGTTCCGCCTCAGCAACGTAGGTCTGTAAATTCTGAGTGGTACAGGACCATTTGTTTGCCGGAAGTCTTCGCAGAAATTCGCAAAACCAACCGCCGAAAGACGAATCATTCAGCATCATGACAATGCGATCTCTCACGCATCACGTCACACAAGCGACTTTTTGACCCGCCAAAACGTCAAATTGATGGGCCATCCGCCATATATCCATGATTTAGCACCCAATGATTTCTTTTTATTTCCAAACATCAAAAAACACTACGTCAGGAACGTTTTTCCACTTCGTTCGAAGTTGTTGATGCGTTTTAAATCCATGTTTTAGATGTACTTCAATCGGCGTGGATAAAGCGCTTCGAAAATTGGTTTGAGCGATTCTCACGGAGAATATTTGGCAAAACCATAAAGCAATTTTCATTTAAAAATGTTTCTTATTCGGCCCTGTTCTGAATTCCGAGTCGATTTTCGTGTAAGCGTTGCTTTTTCTAATGCAATGTTCACAATTTTATATCAAAAGTAAGCAGAATGTCTATGGCTACTAGATCAGGTCTTTTCTTTTTGACGAATTGTGGATTCACTTGGCATTGAGCAATCGGTTTCAGCTGCTTAAGCAATTCCGATTGTCGTCACCGTTGGAATGCTTGTCACCTTCCTTATAACATTGTTAAGCTTAAACTCTAAATGCAAACGTTTTCACGAAAACCGACTCGGATTTCGGAACAGGGCCGATTATTTGCTATTCCCGAAAAATAAATAGTACCCCTAGTAAGAACCAAAAATGGTAAATACTTTCTTGATCTGAAACCAGTATCGTGCCTAGATCTCGATTTTTTCTTGAATCTATCTCTCTATCTTAAATCTATAAGTT
This sequence comes from Lordiphosa collinella, assembly GCA_018904265.1. Lineage (NCBI taxonomy): Eukaryota > Metazoa > Arthropoda > Insecta > Diptera > Drosophilidae > Lordiphosa > Lordiphosa collinella. The sequence goes on along the minus strand of JAEIFV010000002.1, from coordinate 63,382 downwards.
CCGATCTCAGAGAAAGTACTCTGTCATGTTGAGAACGATTTGTACTAATATAAAAGTAAACTTTTTTTTTTAAATTTAAGAATGAAATGATCTAGTTTTTTTATTTTTTTGATCTTTTTTTTATTTTTTAATTTTTTTGATATTTATGAACGATTTGTCCAGAAAATAAGGATACCCAAAAGCGAATCAATCTTACAAAATTCTAGAACGAATCGGGGTAAATTCTAGAGCGTTTTTTTATATCTAAGTCTACGAAAGAACCCTTCTGTTCAACACGTGTGGTGCACCAAGGGCATAAGATGTGGGCATTCGCGCATTATAGTATATGTATATCCAAGAATCAAGTTTTTACAAAGTCAAAAATCTTTGAAAACTTAAATTCGAGTTGGCTTAAGCTTTACCAAAACCAAGAAGGGGAGACGAATTTATATTTTCTTTTCTCTAATCTCAATTATCAACCTTGAAATGTCTCCAGTTTCGTTTTCGACTGAGAGCAGATCTTACGATTTTCTATACCCAAGCCCCTGTAAACACACACGCACACAATCAGCTCTGCATGGTAGTTGCATCTTCGTTTCAGGTTTTATTTTTTGTGCCCCATCTTCCTCTTCTTCATCGCCTTCGATCTTCAATGTATTGCTTCGATCGTTCGATTTTGTGGCCGAGCTATTAAATTGTAAATTGGTTGAGCAGCGCTGCCGTCGCCACAAACGTGTCTGAATGCCACATTGAGTGAGATCCCCCGCCATCCACCGCCTTCTCCTCCTTGATACGTCGTGAGTTGTGTGTAATTTTCTGGGCCCAGCCCGTGACTTGGCCAGCGGAGGCTGCGCATGCTTCTTTTCTCTCTGTCTCTCTGCCCTGCTGGCTGCATCAGGCTAATCAATTTTTCCTTTTCATTGCTGGTATCTCTGCTGGTTGTTCCTTTGGCCATTGCGGTTTATCAACGCTTTATTACACTGACGTTTTGTCAATTTGATTGCTTTTGATTTGACTGGTTTTTTGTTTTGTTTTGTTTCTTTTTTTAAATGCATTTCCATTGGCAAGACCTTGAAATGTCTCTTTGCTGTCATTGTTTACTGTGAAGTTTAATGGTTTTGTCTGCTTTTGTTGTTTTAATTGCTTTCCATGTAACGATTCATGGATTCACTTTGCCTCACCTTACTATAAATGGGCAAACACTTTCAGTTTTTGGTTTGTTTGTGTTTCTGTTCAGTTGTTTTGACTTGATTTTTATGCAATCAAGCCATTGGCACAATTGTTATTTCCATATTTTTTTTTTTTAATCAAATATGTTTTCTAGCTGCAGTTTGAAATTGATTTTTGGATTTGTGGGTGTTGGCCCCGACTGTGGGAAATTGAAAATTGGTGATTGTTTGCCTGAAGTCAGAAAGTGGCGAATGACAATTTCCGTATTGATAGAAATAAAACTCATATAAGGAGAAATTAAACAAAAAGAGTTATTGTGGAAACTGGTTCATGTGTGAATGCAATTATTGGTTTTTATTTTCGGCTATAAGTCTGCTTAAGTCAAGGCCTTAATATGAATTGAATAAAAAGTATCCAAATTAGTTACTCAAAAGTAGTTCCAAAATATTTTCGAATTAGTTCTTATGTGTTGCAAGATTTCAATAAAGAAAAGGATTTTGAATTTCAGTTCGTAATAGGTTATGGAATATATTTAAAAACTATTCAATACTATCCCCTTAATTTATAGCTGTTCCAATTCTGAATCGGTTTGATCTTGGGTTTTTCTCATTCCTTGCGCTTCAATTCACTTCTCTATTCTTTCATATCTTATCCATCTTTCACACGCTTTTTTTAGCTGACCACATAAAACTGATTTCTGTTTCTTTCAAACTATGCAAATCGGATCTTTCAACTGTGATAACCCTAGAAGTGACAACTTCATTTCCTAACCCATTTGATGTGTAATTCCTTTTATTGGCCCTACTCACATTTCATGTCGTTGATTCGAATGCTTGTCATGCTTTACACACAAAAAAAAACCATGTCAACTACCTGACTGACTTCTCAGCCTCACTTCCACTCTACAAAAAGTGCTTGGCCTTTCACATTGGCCCAAGCACATTGACAACTTTATTGCCACTAAATATGGTTAATGACTGCCCCGAGAAACAAAAGAGACAAACCGAATTTGTTGTCAACATCTATCGACAACCATTAACAAAATATGATGTCAAATGTGTTTTAATTGTTTCCAAGTGGTTTGGCTCATAGCCCCAGCAAACATAAGACAACTGCGTGGGCTTTTTTTTTGAACAAACGCCTCTGCTTGATTTATTTAAATTATAAACAAAAAGGCCGAGCCACAGTCTAGAGTTGGGGGAGTCGGAAGGGAGGTGCTTCGTTTGAAATGCGCCGCCATCAAATTATTGCTCTTGGCATGGACAGTTTCCACATGTGTGCGCCCGCGACCGCCCCTCTTGCTGATTAATATCTCACAAATTTTGGCTCTTTGATGAATTATTTCTCAACACACACAAGATTTGTTCCACAAAGAAAAAAAAAAGATTGAGAAAAAAATAAATAAGAATTTAGCACATTTTCATAGATGTTTTTTGTTTATTATTTTTTGGTGTTGTTGCGGTTCTGGGTGCTGTTTTTTATGGCTTGTTTAAATGCTTGGCTTTGGCTGGCTTTTTTCCTGCTTCTTTATGGCTTTTTGTGTAGATTTTTAAGTAAGCTGATTGATTGAGTTATGTATTTGCAGACACTCTGAGAACTTCAAGAGTCGCGTGTATGTAAACACCCAAGCGAGAAGATGTAGATTTCTTATTTGTTTATTTCGTTCTGGGAATCAAATGCGAACACCTGCTGTAATTTATGCAGAAATAAGAAAATAATGTCAAAGAACTTTGGGAGTGCACTACTTATTTTTGAAGTCAAATTTAGCGTAAGAGATGCGCAGAATGCGGCACTGGGCGTGCCGGTATCTGGACGTTCGTGATCGAAAAGTTATGTACGGGTCTAGAAGTTTCTATTAAAGACCTTACGGACATTAAATACTGTTGGAAAGACGTCCTAAGTAAATGCTATACTAAGTAAACCAGCAGTTTTTAGCCGGTTGGAGATCATGGTAAGCTTTCGCTTAACTTTAAACAGAGACATACAACACCAAAAAGGCTTCTTTCGGTATCAAGCTATCTTTTGAGTTTTTGCGCGAATGCTGCTTTGGAATTCCCAAACAGGTATATCAACGCAGGCATGGTAAGACTGCTTTTGGGCTGTTCAGAAGAAGGCAAATGGTAGCTAATGATTGAGGGTGGTTCCTCATGAAACAGCTGTACCATCTACCAGCTAACTTTTTGGTGTTGTGAGTCTCTGATTAAAGTTATGCGAAAGAATAACATCAAGTTTTCTATAGTATTCTACAAAAAACCATTTCAAGCATACAATTTTGTACCTTTAAAGCCTTCCCAAAAACGGAGCTCAAAAGCATGGATTGAATGAGCGGCTCGGTGTAGTGTTCCTAGTAGGCCCCAAGTACTCGTTCCGTGGGCAGTTGTTATGAACGGAACATGCAAAACAACTTAAAAGTCTGCTGATCAGAGGATCAGTAGACCCTTGAAACACTTCTGTACAGACAACCTATGCTATCTATATAATATAATCATAAATCAATGTTGATTTTTCTTGACCATTGAAGTATAACAAACCGTCGAACTTGTGAAGGAGAACAATTAAATTTGAGGTGATAAAGAAAGTAAGGCGTTACTGTAAGACGCAGGTTTAAGGATAGTTAAGGTTATGCAGTTTTGGTGGCGTGTTGGTCAAAAGAAACAAAAATTGATAAGGAGAGTACGGAGTGAAAAATAGAGTGTTGAAAGGTTTAGACGTGGTGAAAAGTGTATATTATTCGTGGGTTGTGGCTGGTTGCAAGGATCAAAAAGTAAACAAAGGTGATCGAAAAATAGGTGGTCTGCATTGAAACGCAAGGGTATTAAATTATTCATTGGGGTTTGGGATTGATATCGAGGAACGAGAATTGTAAAGAAATGAGGACTTCACTCAAAATACTTTTATAACAGCCGGATGAGGCAATTGCCGCTTGCGTCACCACAGCGATGCTTTTAACGTAAACTGGCGCCACGGCGCCAGTCGTGTAGGCGGCGGATTGACCTCTGCAAAAACCAATATATGGAGAGTGAGTCTGGCTTGTGAACTTGAGCATCGGTAATAGAGGTTGATTTTTCGGTTGTTGTTATTGGACTGCTCCCAAAATCAAATTTCGTGCTCACCGCTAATCTATACAATCGAAATATCAATAAAGCGGATCAAAGCATCTCGATCTTTTCAAATACAATAAAGTTGTTAACAAGTTTAGAAAGTGTATCGCGGATGTTCTTATTTACTGCTACCTAAAATGGTAAAAAAAATTGTTCTTTTACAAGTGTAAGGCAATAGATTAGGGGATCACATCAAACAAAGGTATTAAAAGGTATTCGGGACCGATGTTGCCAATATGATTAACTCTTGGGAACAAAGAAGAAGGAAAACTGGCTTATACTTACTTTACTTTCTAACGGACGTTTTAGTCTTTGAATACAAGAAAGAAAGTCGGTCAAACCCGACTATAACATACTCTCTACCTGTGAAGTGCTGACCATCACCGTTGCGACCGGTGCTGCCCATAATTTTTTGTTTTCCTTATAACTCGACTATCGTTCATCCGATTTTTATAATCGATGAAGAATCCCAATTACTAATATATCCAGAAGGTACAAACCTTCTATGTATATATAAAACTGTGGAAGATATGACGTTTTTTCCAATTTGTTGGGGAGGGAGGGGCGTGGCAAAAATTGAAAATAAACTTGATCTGCCTGCAAATATAAAAAGTTTTTGTCCCATAGACGTAAAATTTCTATCTCTTACCATTTCTGAGATCTCTGCGTTCATACGGACAAACAGACGGACGGACAGAGGGACATGGCTACATCGACTCGGCAGTTGATGCTGATCAAGAATATATATACTTTATGGGGTCGGAGATGCTTCCTTCTGGCTGTTACATACTTTTGCACAAACTGAATATACTCGTACAGAGCATAAAAAGACTTCTATTAGGATTATTCAAGGCCTCTGAATGGAGTTCTTTCGAATCTGTATGAGCCAAAGGCTAAAAAGATAACGGATGGGAAAAAATCCGCATGCGTCAGGGTTTCAAAATATACCAACTGAGTTTATGGCTTGGTGTGGTACACCGGGTAGTGTGCGTGCCTGCTGTGCGAGAGGTCGTTTAGGTCTCTTTCTCTTGTGCGAAAATTAGATGCACACTAGCCCAGAGATTGAGAGAAGCTCGGCTTGACTTTGAGGTGCTGTAAAGTCAATTATACTATTGGATCCAATTTATCATGCGTTGATATTTAAGAACAGCTGTTTTTATTCCGCGAACGTCGGGACTTTCTGGAGCACCAAGAACAAATTCGATCGCAGTCCACCGACAGCAATCTGGATATTTCTTTCAGTCCAGTTTATTTAGTCGATTTTAGAAATTATCTCGCTGGTGTCAGTCTCCCAAGCACTCCTCTTACACCAGTCGTTGGATATGCAGAATTAAGCTAGGCAGGCTCAAGAACAGTGAAGCTTTGCACCACAATAGATGAAAGCAATGAACAAATCAGACTTAAGAGTTAGTTGAAGTTAAGCAGTGAAGCATATAGAATTCAAAGGTACATTTTAAACACAGCATAAGCAAATTAAAAATTGAACCATCAAGTATATATTTTTGGTGGAGTTTGAACCACAAAAACATTCTGGATCTCATGTCGAAACTGATGATATATATATAGTCTACTTTAGCCTGGGTGTTGATGTGAGTTACTTTTCTAAGGGCCAACAATCAATTATTTGTTCATATCAACCGTATGGATACTGTAGTTTGAAATATATACCCTTAATTGCTTGCTGATTTAAATTGCAAGCCTTTCCATTTAGAATTTCAAAATTCCAAGCAAGCGTCTTCCATTAAAACTCTAAAAATTAAGTTCATCCTAGAATATGTTAAAGTTTTATCAAAAGCGATAAGTTCGTCATTTTAATGTAGCTACAAATGAAAAACTTCTTAATTATAACAAAAACCTAAGCTTTTTTGTATGCTCCATTCATTTCTCCCTAATCAAATAGACGTTATCATTTTCTTCTGCATTTTTCTCGGATTTTCTCTAGTTTTGCTTAGCCCTCATTCTTTACTCATCTATCTCCATTTGTGCGTTAATCAAGTTATCTATGCGTTTTGCTCATTTTCATTGAATTCGATTAGAGTCTAGCCTCACATTTATGAGAATTAATGACTCAAGTGGGCATAAATTTGCGACTAGAGTCCAAGAATAACTACATATGCACATATATATATACAAGTAGTATCTCCCATCTCTAACAGGGACAACAGCAGTTGCCACAGCAATTTAATTTCCATTTAAAAGGCCAGCGTCAAGGAGAAGAAGCTCTTCCAAAAACCATCCCACATTCCGCCAAAATGATTAATTAGTCTGTGGTTGGTCCCTCACTCTTTCCCTCTCTCTCTTTCAATGTATGTTGGATGTGGTTTATGCTCTGCTCCCATCTATCTGATGGTTTAATAATAAGACAAAATTGTCTATTGTGCAAAGAGTTTGAAGCTTGTTGATGACCCAAAAAAAAAAATAACCAAAACGAGTTCAAAAAGGCAGAGAAATACTAAATCATATTTTGTACGTTGAACAAAAAATTGGCTAATTGTTTGTCTTTTGTTGAGAGTTTTGTTTTTTTTTCGTAGTACTTTCTAAGTAACATATTTCTGCGATTATTGTTTGGAGCGGCTAATCTGAATCTTATTGAAGCTTAATCTATTGTGCGGTAATTATGTTATATTAAAAGTGAAAGTGCTATGAGGTACTTGAGGTAATGGGTTGTCTGGGTGCGGTTTTGATATAAACTTACGATACTTCAAGTTGGATAGTGTAGGAGGAAAGTTAACAAGTACATACCTGTAAGTAAAGAAGAGGAAAAGGTTGTGAAATTAATGGAAATCGATTTGAGAGATTTTATGTTTAAGATAATGTTGAATAAATGTGAAAATGGGTTAAAGAAACTTTTGTTTATTTTTGCTTCATAATCGAATTTTTATAAAAACCGGAAATAAACAACTTATGGATTTTAAATCCCTTTTCTTTAGCTTTTCTCTTTCAAGGGTTGAACTGATCAGCATTTCGAAATCCCTAAGGAAGTTTTCCCCGCAATTGGCCACTAATCGCTCATATTTCCTGTACCCTTTAGCACGCAAATTTTCATACTTTCACACACTTCCTGTGAGGGGGAGTCTGTTGGAGAGGTTATCTGTCTTCTCTTCGACTTTTTATGACTTTTTTTTTTATTAAAAATAAAAACAATAACGACAACAGTCACACGCCCAAACGCAAACGATGTTACACCTCCTCTTCCTCTTGCTCTTCCTTAGGGAGATAGCCCTTTTTACCCTTAGCTTTCATCTTTATGTCAACGCATCGATTTTCTTCTTGGTGCTCTTCCTGGCTTCCTTCATCAGCCTGCCACTTAAGAGGCAACCCCGTGTGTCTCTACTCATTTTTTATACCCTTGGCTAAAATTGTTTGTTTGGGGATTTGCATGATTTTACACACGCATCTCCTGGTGCTGCTGCCTCTTCTCCTGCTGTCTCTATTATAAGTTAAGGCATATTTATTGTCGGTTTTCGTTCGTTGTTTTTTTTTTTTTGCACCTTGCTGTCTGCTTCTGCTGCTTGGCTTTTCTGCTTCAATGAAAATGTTAATAAACGTTTTTGTGCTGTCTGTTTGTTTATTTGTTCGTCTGTTTGTTGTTGCAGTGCAAAGAAGCTGCACAAAAGCCTTTAGCGCCTAAAATTAGACTTTCATTTTCGGAGTGAAGTGTGTGCGAGCGTGTGTTCCTCCCTCAACAACTCAATCAGCTTGATTAACATTTTACTTTCAGTCCTGGCATTTGCTTTGCATTAGCCGACGTCTCAAGTGTTTGTTTTTGTTCCTTATCCTGGGGAGAAAATGAGTGAAGGAGAACTCAGCCAGAATGGCGATGAAGTGGCTCTCAAGAGATGGAAATGGAGGGGGAGAGAGAGCCTGAATCTGTGAGCCTGATTTTACTTTGGCCACAATGGATTTATTGTTTGCAGGCAAAACAAGTGGGGAGTACTAAAAGGCATTTAGCGTGAATTTTTATTTTTGGAACAGCTTAAAACCAATTTCAATGTGTACGTGACATTTTTTAGCAACAAGAACAAATAACAGCTAAATGATTCACAATGATGGATGGTGGATTCTAAGCTTCCACATCAAAATCAGACAAAAAACTGGAGCAATATGAGAAGTTTGTTGATGACCAAGGTCGGGAATGGCATAAGCTTTAGACGAAAACAAATCATTGGATACAGTCGGGGAAAAAGTTTTGCAAATCTCAAAGTTATGCTTAATTGTTAAGGGAGGTTTGGAATGGAATTTTATATAGATAAACAAACAAATTAGCATATGTAAATAGATCTAGATATTTGAGCTAATGCTTGAGTTTTAGAATTCTAAAGTCTTTATTGAAACATTTAAAACGGTCAGCGATGTACGCTTATAAAACACTCAGAGAAAAAATAGAGAATTTCATATTTAGATCAAGAATTTTTGATGACAAAAGTTCGATAAAAATTAAATTTTTTGATTCAAGAGCCTAATTCTTGATCCAAGTATAAATTTTTGATCCCGTTTTTCTTGATCCAAGAGCTTTAATACTTGAGCACAGTCAAATCAAGTAGTAAAATTCTTGAATCAAGTGCTAAACGTACTCAAATCCGAGATTGCTCATTCTTGAATCAAGAGCATAGTGCATTGCCGAAATCAAAGAATGTTCGTTCTTGTATCAAGAGCTCATCAGGTTCAAGAGATAGATCGTTCACTCTTGAATCAAGAGCTCTACAAATTTAAATGGAAGGCACCCATATTCCAATCTAACATCAATTTAAAACCAGTTGTTTTTCCTTAATCGTTTAAATTCATTACTTAGAAAACTAATTGTCAAATTATGTAGCAAGTTTTAGCCGGCTAGAGAAACACACCACAAGGCGGCAGCAATTTTTGCCTTTGTCTTGTCAACTGTCCAACAGCCCTCTCTCCATGCCAGCAATGCCATAACTGCTTGGAAACACATCCCTATCACATAAACGATACTGTGAGAGCGGACTCAAAGCCATTCTCTCAAATGTGCTTGCACTCCTCTCTCAGTTTCTTTACCTAACTCCCCTCGCCTAAAAACTCTAAACAGAGAACGAATCTAGCTCGATTTCAAAAGCGAAATTAATTAAATTCCAGGACGATTAGATTTTTTCAAGAGCGAATTATATTATTTTCTGCTTTTCTGGGTGAGCGTTCTTACTGATTTCAAATTAGAGAAATTGGCCTCCAATCTAAGGCAATCTACCAACCTGCTGTACCCATTGCATACTTTTGGGCACCAAAATATACTGCGAATTTTTCTAAATTCGAACGCCAGTCCTCAAAATAGAATGGAAGTGTCCCAGAAATCTCTAGAGATTTTCGTATAAACGATTGAGTTTTGAACTAAACTAGGAATTTATATAACAAGTTTCTCAAACAATGTCGCCTACTAGATTATAGGGAAGGAAAACCGCACGCTTTAAGTCTACTTGGCGCTGAGCAGTCGGTTTTAAGTCTCCCAACTTTTGTCATCCAATCTAGTAGCCTTGCATTTTGAACACACTTCAAGCAGTAGTAGTTGGAAAAGAAACCGCTTTTACAAAAGTCTCTAGAGATTTCTGGGGCACCCCCGATTTTCTTTAATTATTGGGAATAGAGGCCTTTGTTTTTTAAACTGTGCTGTTAACACAAGTTTTTCTTAAACCAATATATTTCAAACCCCTTCGTAACTCGTCTTCAGGGAAATCAAATTATAAATAGAATTAGTTTCTCTATTAGAAGTGCTAGAAATAGTTCTTTAAATTGCAGTTCTTAGCTGGCTCGAGGTCTTGTTACATCTTGTTAAACAGAGGCACACACAATACAACAAAGGAGGGTTGGTAGATTCGGACAGCCGTGTCATGAGGGACCAAATTCTCACTCATCAGCGATCTACTACATAAAATGTCTATCAAAAGAGCAGTCTCTTCATGCCGTCAGAATTGTTTGGGAATTCCAAAGCAGCATGCGCGCAAGCACCAGGAAAGACAGCCTAAGCCAGACTTTCGCCTTTGAATGTGCGTGTGGCCTCCTTTGGTCTTTGCATTGCACCCAGTATGCAGGCAAATACGTCCGCCTCGTCTGAAGCTCTGCAATTTAAAAAACATGACGTGGTGGAGCTACTTCTATAAAAAATTCGTGTTTGAAGCCAGAAAACTATCTAGAATCCCCACCATTTACACATAAAATCCTGCTTAGGTGCAAGAAAAAAGCTAGCAGTGATGGGACTTCAGTGGTTTGCGAGACGAGAATCGACAACATGGAGGTCTAAGCGGTTTGTTGATGTAGCTTTCGTATTTCTGCCTCACTCAGCTCACACTTACTTTTCTAAGCGATAATCAAATTTTAGGCTTTCATATAACTTTATCAGGACTAGTGAAGTCACGCAGAGCTATTTAGTATTGAAAAAACACTTGGGAATTCCAAAGAATTTTTAGAATGATAAAAATTTTGTAATTGAAGCTTCTTTTACATTATTTGAGTGCAAATTTACTTTAAAATCAAGCATTTAAATTTTAAGAATATATTAAATAAAACAATTTTTGTATGAAAAGTGAAACAGGAACAGAGTACACGCGTACAACACTCTGAATTTGCTTCTTCTAATATTGAATGCGTCTAAAAATATGCTATACAAACTGTTCAAGTTGTTTACACAAGCATATAATAACACGGGCCAGGGGAGAACCACGTCGCGACGTCTTTTTCTTAAGGCAGCCATATTGGTTTTCCTTCCTCCTCCATCCCAGGTCCTTCCACTTTTCCCTCTCATAACGCAACATTTGTTTTTCTTTGCATAATCTTTGGCGCTTAATAATGTTTCCCAAAAAAACGAAGCGAAGGAACGAACGTCACACGCAAACTTGCGGTTACTTTGTGCTGATTTCATTTTTTTCTTACCTTGTGACGTGTGAGGGAAAGTTTATGTGCAATTTTTTTTTCCATTCTTTTTGGGGGTTGCTAAACGCACCATTAGTCTTTGGAAATAGCTTAGAGCAAAAATTTACATTATTAAGCTGTGGGCCTCTTTGCTTTTTCATTTCCGTTCGCCATTTTGGTTAAGGGTACTCGACTGCTGCTGCCGCTGTTGCTGTTAATGCTCGGTTATTACAACGCAATGTCAATATTTATATATTTTTGGGACAAATGTTTGACGACGGTTTGTGGCTGGGTGGAGGAAATTAGGCGGCGAAACCTTAATGGGGTCGCACGCTTTAAGTTTAGGAAATGTTGGTCAACACTCACCCAAATTAATGTTTCTTTAAGACACAAAAAGAGGACGAAATTTCACAAATTTTTGCGCAAAAACAAACAGTAAAGTTTTGCATACACAATACATATAGGCTGTGAACATTTTAATAAAATAAAGTTCAAAGTTAAACAAAGACAGGTTTTTTTCTAAACGAAAACCTCTTTGCGGAACTGCTGACTACTTACTAAAACTGACGTCGCGCACTTCAAGTCAAATGAGGTTTGTTTTCTTTGGAGAACTTTTGTGGATTTTAAGCTGCTGAAAATTGATATTTTGTGGATGTCGACGGTTTAACAACAGAGAGGCGACAATTTTTTTTTTTTCTTTTTTAATTTTAAGCATCGTCCGGCTACCATTTGTCTGCGTCTTTAAAGGCGGGCTGTAGTGAAGTTTCCCATTGAGATCAGGCATTTAAAAATGTGCCAATTTCTCGAAATAATCCACCCACTTTTTAAAGAAGGCAGATGAACAAACACTCATTTTACTAGCAAAAACTAAGTTCTTCACCTTCACCTTTTTAAGGTTTTGCTAGAACCATTGGTTATTATGCATTTTGTGATTTTTTTTGGCGCTCACCAGAATAGACTCAGTTAAAGTTAAAAGACGAATTTGATTGTGTTTCTCAATTTTGGACTATGTAAACACTTCCCCAAATCATTTTATATAATCCATAAAGCCACTTCCTACATGTTCAAAGCTTAAGGAATGTTTCAAAATGCGAGCGAAGGTGCAACAAAATAGTTCCCAAATTGAACAATTTTTGGTACAGTTTATGCTGAATTCAATTTGTCTACTTACAAATAGCCTACAGTTTTATAATACCCAGAGAACACAAAATTTGCCACACCAAGCGATGCGTAGTGCGCTCTGTTAAATTTCAAACGCTAAATGTAAAAAACAGAAAGTTAAACGTGGCATGTAGATAAATTACATGTAGAAATAATCAAGGTTTTCAAATAACTTCTGCATTTTTTATACAGCAATATAAATACTTTACGAAATTTAGGTTTTCTACATTATCGTGTGGACGAAAATTGTAGCTCAAAATCAGCAGAAAACTTTAGAAAACTGTTATTCACACGTGACACGTAGGTTTTCTAAATAAACGTTAAGGATTTCAAATGCTTAATGCCAAATTTAGAAAATATGCACTAATCGAGTTGTTGATCCCATTCGCTCATCGTCAAATACGTGCAAGTGGTTGATAGTCGTATGGGCTAAGATGCCGGCAGTTGTGTCTAAGGTCAGCAAGTTGTGAGTTCGAGTCCCAGACAAAGTATGTGAAAAAATAAAATTATGTGTTACTTTTTTCAGAAGGAAGACGCTGTCCTCTTTTTATTTATAAATTGGTTAAAAATGATCTGCTAACTTAGGCTAAAATCATATAAACATAATGGGAAAAGTAATTGGATTACAGGTTGAATGATTCAAGGTGATGGTAAATTTCATTTAATATAAACATAAGTGACTTTTCAAATAAAAAAAAGTTAAGTACAGTATAAGATCCGAAAAGGTTCATGTAGGGCGTAGTTGGACCTGCGGAGTGACAAGCGTAGTGGCCGGAATGTGCGAGTAAGCCTCGAGAGAACTATTAAGTTTATTGAAGAGAGAAGCGCTTGAGAATTAACCTATCCCAGAAGAAGCTTGTGCTCAAATAGGACACCATTGCATATTCTGCGGTGATGCAAAGATTGAAGATCGATTAATTTTAACCTTGATCGATGAGAAGGCAAAAGCCTGCTAGAATTCCAATTCAGATTGCGAAGAACGAAAATTAAAACTTGTTTCTGAACAGATTCGATAAGCGATTGCGGTTCTTTGTACCATACACTAGAGCAGTATTCCAAAATAGGTCGTACTAAGGATATCTTCTAAGTTTTCCTTGTATAGGGGTCGTCAAACTCTATAGACCAGCGCTTAATAAATGCCAATACTCCTTTGGCTTTATTTACTGTGGCGGCGATGAGAGTGTTAAACACAATTTCTGGTCAAAAAGTACACAAAGATCCTTTACTTGAGAAATTCGGTCTAAGACGTGATTTCCTACAGAAAATGAAACAATATGGGGAGAGCTACGTTAAAAAGTCATCATTAGGCATTTAGAATTGTTTAGAAAAAGAAGGTTATTTAAACACCAATTCTGAAGTTCAGACTACGATTTATCAGTGATGAAAACTCAAGAAGATTCGTCGTTGTCGATCGACGATTAACAAAGCCATGTTGCGAAGGAGAAATGAGATTGCTGCAAAGAGATGAACTCCTCGAACAATTTTGGAATGGAGGAAAGCTTAGCAATGACTCGATAGTTCTCAACATCCGATCTAGACCCTTTTTTGTGAAGTGGGATAATATATGATTCGTTCCAAATCAGTGGGAGACAAGAGTGTTTTAAAGACAGGTTATAAAGATATGTAATGGGTGAGCATAAAGATTCAGCACAGTTCCTAATAACACAACTTGGGACATTGTCAGGGCCAGCCGAGAAAGATAAATCAGTCGTAGATACGCCAAACATCACTTTCTTCAAAAAAGGAAAGAAAAATATTATAGGGTACGGATATGGAGTAGAAGAGCTGTAAGACTGTGATGAATAGGTCGACTGAAAAAAACGTGGCAAATGATCCTTCCTCCCATTTCTCCCCACACTACTCTCCTTACCACACCTCCTTGTGTAAATAGCATAGTGTAAGTGTCTTTTTTTATGGGCTGGGCCTTAAACGTGGCATGTAGAAAAGCTACCTGCCGCATGCAGAAATAAGAAAATTAAACGCGGCATGTAGAAAAGCTACATAGTTTGTGATAAATGCATTTCAATCGTATAGGAAAACTACATTTTCATGTAGATTTTACATATTTAGTTTTCTCTGTGTAGTTCTAGTATTTTTAGGAAATTTTTACTTAAAAAATAAATTATTATAAATACAAATTTATCACACGCAGCACTCGAGTTCTTTATAATAATCTGGATCAATGGAAAGTTGAGCAAATTTTACGATTTGTTAGACCATTCGATCAAAACCTTCTATTTACCCGTCTACCTTTGTCATCAATTATATCTTCGTCATAATCAAAACTTATTTGAGAATTTTACAAATGTCGAGATTTCCCGGACCATTTTTCTACTTACTTGTTGGTTTTTGCTAAATTTCGTGATTTTTGGGCATTTTGGCATTTTGGGTACAATTGCCATTTATCAATTCTTCGTAATAAACTAAGCGAGATAAAAAGCACCCCCAGTAAGTGCTTGAAGCCGCTGGGCCACCCTTTCAGCACCTGCCTTAACAGCTCTCAGCGGTTCGATGCGATCAGCAAATTGCTGCCGTCGATTGCTAGCCTAATGGAGCGTTCCTGTAGATATAAACCTGCCTTGCCGCGTAGCTTGCTCATAGCGCAGCGCTTGCTATTGTTTTGGAGACCCAGAAGCATGCTGGGATGAAATGTGTTTAGCAAATTAGCCGATTGCTCGTCTGCTCTGACGTTTGGGCAGCTCTCCGATCCGCCTGACGTCTTACCTCTTGCATTCTCCTGAGCTCCGCTTGCGAAGAAGTTTCCGGACATCTCATTACACTCATCCGTTTTGCTCTTTTTGATAGTACCGTTATTTTAGGGCATTTGCAGTTTATATTTATGAAGTTGTTTGTTATTTTTGAGCCAATACTTTTAAGTATTTACAGACATCGAGTTAATTTTTTGTTATTTCTTAGCAATTTCTGTTAATTAAAAATAATTTTGATATTTCTGGAAAGTTCTTCTGCACTTCTCAGTATATTTAAGTATTTTTTGGATTATTTTAATTTGTTTCTCCCCTAAATGTTTTTTACCGTTAACTAAACAAGCAAAAAAAACAAACACACACAAAAAGCCCAGAAAATAAGAAAACACCCATACCCGCTCCCCTTCAATGTTGCTGCTGCTGCCTCTTCATATTTCTTGTTGTTCCTTAAGGTTACTTCACGTGCGCTGAAATTTTAAGTGAGTTTTTCTTCACCGCCTTTTGGCTTTTAATGACGTCGGCGAATGCTGAAGGAGACGACAACCCCGACGACGATGACGACTCTGGGGCATGCTTATGCACATTTCAGGGAACACACACAGAAATTTAAATTTTAAAATAACAACCTACTCTTCGTCTTCTTCTGGTTCTGCTTCTTCGTGTGCTTTCTTCAGTTGCTTCATTACCTGAAGTCAACTGTCGACCAGCCTGAGCCTGAGGGTCGTCGGTGTACAAGAGAAAAAAAAGTGGGTGGGTCTCCTGTCTGGGTAGCCTGGTAGCAAAATGTCATTTTGTCACGAAGCCAGGGCGAAACTTCATCATTAGGTTTATTAAATTTACCTCACACAGAACCAATTTTCATTTTCATTTTTGGATTCCAAGGTGAATTATTTGCTCTTGCGCTACTTCAATTCTTTCTATAAATATATTCCCCTAAAAACATGCAAATTTGCATAGTCCGTAGGTGTAACAGCAAATCGCATGCTAGACACAGTATAATGAACAAGTCAATTAGTCTGCGAATGCGTTACAATTCCAGTTGGATATTTTTTTATGTATTATTTAGGTATATCAAAGTAATTTTCCAGGTAACTGGAAAAGGCCCATTTTTTTTGTAGCTGTCGCCGTCTACGTGCCAGAGTTAACTGTTTCTAAAGAAATGATTTGTGAAATGGTTGGAGCATGAATTCACCTGCAGAAAAATTGCCTCAAGTCCATTTATGATTTGGACATAAAAAACGGCAGGCATAAGCGACAGATAAAACATATGGAGGCATCCGATTCGTATAGGGGAAAATGGGGTTTTCTGAGCCATGGGGTGTTGTGAGCCTCTTGAATATTGGCTTGTGAAAATATTTCAAAATATTTTTTGGAATCCAAAAAGTAAGTATGACAGAAGTATCTTTGATCAATTGCCTTTTTGACCGAAATATGAATTTTTGAACAAAAAAATTTGTTTTGAGTTTGTGGCGCCAATCAAAAAAAGTGATGTATGGGGTGTTGTGAGCCACCGGAATTTGTCCCTGCAAAAAAGTCGGTTTTGACTTCCGAATTGGATGTTGCAATAAT
Organism: Lordiphosa collinella; assembly: GCA_018904265.1. NCBI lineage: Eukaryota > Metazoa > Arthropoda > Insecta > Diptera > Drosophilidae > Lordiphosa > Lordiphosa collinella. Next base: position 46,836 of record JAEIFV010000002.1, on the reverse strand, counting down.
ATGCTAAAATGCAGAAGCAAAACGCTCCAAAGAAAACAAAATACATTAAAAAAGAAAGCCAAACAAATAAACAGCCACCAGCAAAACGTGCTCGTAAATATAAGAAAACAAGGCGACTGCCATTTTTTCATTGATATTTTTTTATTCAGATTATAAGAAAAATGATTATTTTTTTGGATTTAATAAAGAATAAGTACCAAATAACACGAATTTTTAACTTTTAAACGGGTGGCTCACAATACCCCACCAATTTTTGAAATGTCAAAAAATTACTTTTTTTCGAAATGATATGAAAAAACACACAATTTTTTTTTTTTCAAAAAACTAATGATGAGCAAAGTTACATGCATCTTTTAACTAAAATACAAAATTTACAGAATGAAAAAATATTGATTTTTGGCAAAGTTATGTTCGAAAAACCTTACTATGATCACAACACCCCATCTTCTCCTACCATATCCATATGACATATTCAAAAAAATTCAAAAATAATAATAAAATTTCCAAATTATTTAAACACATAAAAGATATTTTTATAAATGTTTCCAAATGACATTAAAATTTTGAATGAAAATTCAAACAACCTCTAGGGACAGGTGTTGTCACACAAACTGAACCATCCCCTCCTATATCTGAAGCATGTAATACATATGACTTTCTCAATCTCTCTCTCTCTCCCCAATTCAGAATCTGTCAATAATTTTTTTTATAGTCAAAATAAATAAATATTTTTATTTGTATTTTCCTTCACTCGACCATAAAATTTCAAGTCCCCAAGGAGGGGAGCGACTCAGCACATAATTTGCATGTGTCTTCTCCTACTTTCACAGCAAACACCTCTTTTCAGTAGCCAAACAGAAGAAACAGAACAAAGTAAAAAGCTGACAAAAACAAGAAACGAAAATAAGCAAATAAAATGCCGAGCAAAATTTGACAATATCTTTTGGCGTTGTCCTCGTTGTCTACGTTGTCTCATTTCGTTTTTATTTATTTATGTGGCGCTGATTTTCACACACAAACCGTTCCCCCTCGTCTTTTTCCCCGCTCAAACAGCCGGCTATGTTGTCTATGTTAATTTTTATGTATAGCCCTATCTCAATATACATATGTACACTGCACAATATGTGCGAAACACAAGATATTTTCATAATTTTCTTGACATTTTTATGTTGACATTTCTGCTACTTGCTTTAAAAAGGGAGGGGCGGAGTAAGATGTTAACCACATTTGCCACCATGAAACTGAAATCAATCAGCTATATCAACTATAGTTACTTGCATATGTGGGTAGCCAACCAAAAACCGCAAATTTCAATTAGCATTAGAAGCAAGTGCATGGGAAAACCAGCGCGATTTTTTGACATATTAATTGATGTGTCAATATTTGCATAAATCAATAACTGAACCATTGAATGACTGACTGACTGACCACTCTTCTTTCAACAGCGTTTTTCGCTTTCGTCCAATTAGCACTCGTCGTCGCTGCTGTTGAACTCGGAGAGCATCAGACTACACTAATTATAGACCTCACACATTGAATGAGAACGAGAGCTGTAGAACAGTGGAGCTCGAACTGGAAGTAGACAGTTGTCTCTTTTAATTTGTGCACTTAAATGGTGTGTAATTAAATTGAAAGTTGTTTAACAAATTTGCACCATAATAAATTTATTAACAAATAATAACACAACAACACAGTTTAAAAAGTTGCATGTCAAATTTAATTGTTGACTTAGGTTAGTTCGGTTCCAGTTGCAGGTGGTAAAGTGTCAACTCTTTTGGTAAGGCGAAGTTAACTGTCCGGAACTGAGCACGTGCCGCTAGGGTGGGTGTGTCTCTACGGGGGTGTTTATGATTTATATCAAATGGAAGTCGCGTGGCAAAAAAGGGTTTATTGTTCAATATAGAAATTATAATTAGTAAATGTTATGAAAGGTAGATAGAGAGTAAGGGGACTTGAAGGTGGATAAACATCTATTTTTTAATTGAAATTCAAATTAAACAGGGCAAATTTTGAAGTGAAAATTGCTTACTGTTTTTGAAAATCAGTTTTAGGGAATGAAAAAATGTCGGCTTGAAAAGTGAAATATTATTACTTCCTCAACAAGAACTCATTTTTAAAGTGATATTGAATTTAACAGACAATTTGGCACTAACAATGTAACTAGATTTATTCATGGTTATCAAATGCTCCCAAATGATTTTAGATTTTACATGATTGATAGAAATATAAATTTAGTTTTTAGAAGTTTTATTTGCGGGGGTGACACAGAAACCTCATCCAACCACATACCAACCGAATTCCAATTCTTAGCTGCCACAGAAATCTCAATCGGTTGGTTTGCTAGGAGATTTTGAAATACCAACCAAAGCCAATTCGCAAACCAATCAAAGCGAATTCGCAAACCAACGTAACTAGCAAACAAGGTTGCGAAGACAAACCAGGGCTGGCAAGTCTAGCTCAAGTAGAAAACATCAAAATAGCCATGAATAAAAGCCCTGTTTTTTTGTTGTTGGACCATAATCTTATACACATACCTTCCTACTAGACATTCGAAAAAGAAAACGAAATTTCTCGAAGTTCTGTGGCACCGACTGATTTTTTGATAGGTTTGGAAACCAACAGACGGCAAAATCTCTAGAGATTTCTGTGTCACCCCCGATGCTTACCATTTTGATTTGGCGATTTGAAAGTGTAAATTATTTCACAATTTCCAAAAAAAGTCTCTCAAATTAGAATAGAGTACAGTCATCGGCTGTAAAACAAGTAAAAAAAGTCGGTGAAGTACGACTGTGATATGTATACTCTGTTGCAAAGAAATTGAATGATTGGTATGTATTTTGTTGCTGCAGTAGCAGCGAACTTTCTTTTGATTCGATTATCCTATCTTCACCAAACCTTTGGGGAATCGACAAATTATCCTGATTTTTTAAATATGTATGTCTTGAAGGTACGAACTATCTATTTAAAAAACAGTGTGAGATATGACGTTTTTCTAAATTGCGGGATGCAAATATTGAAAACCAAATTGATCTTGAGCACCCCTCTGATGAAGTACTGGGACTTAAGATTAGGAGCTTAGGTTGATCATTGAGATATGTTTGTTTAACCGGACAGACAGACTTAGCTATATCAACTCGGCTGTTGTTGATTCTTTCTGCCTGTTATATACATTTGCAAAAACTTAATTTAAACTGTATTTTTTGGAACGGTGTATAGAAATTATTATGAACATAGAAACTTCAGAGCCCATTCCACCCACCGGGAACTTGAGTTTTCTAGAATCCTAAATTTATGGAAGAAAATGCATCCTTATTCTATACTTATATAACTTATTGTTTTAAACAGAGCTCGTAGATAACCATTCGAAAATATTTTCATCCAAATCAGCACATATCAAAAAGATCAAAAGTAGGAAGCAAAAACGGGTTTTCTCTTTGCACAACAGAATTTGGTCTCACTGAAAGGTGGCTTCTGTTGAGGAACCACAGTCTGACTGTACTTTATTAACAGGAGCGCACATATGTTGAGTGCTTTTAAAAAATCAAAATGAATGAAAGGTAAGGCAAATATGATATTTTTTGTTGTTGATGATTATCGAGAAAGAAATGATGAGTGCTAGTCATTTATTGAATAGATCAGAGATCCTTAAGAAGAGAGGACCGAAACTCAGCGATGCAAGCTTCTGCCGAATGTTGAATGACCCCCAGAAATTTTTAAGATATCGAGCTTATATCTTGCACTATGGGGTACATGTCCAATATGTATAATCTCTAAAATTTTCTTAAAGATTGGATATTAAATGGCAGAGTTATGAAAGTGATAAAATAAGTTGTCTATCATGTTGATATGTATACTCGTACATAAATGTTAATGCTCTGTTAAATAACATTAACTTTAATTTCACTGAGTATCGTTTTTTTGCTGATCGCGAAATTTGCGCGTAAATCCTAAGATTTCTGATTTGAAGTGCGTGTTGATGACCAAGCAGCAAGTCGGTCGATACATATATTTGCTGCAGTATCAATGATCAGTCGAAAAAGAAGTTCTAGTGAGAAAAAACTTTTTTGTTTTAAATGGAATCGCCTCCAAATTTGGTAATTGTAGGTTTGTTATGCTTTTCCATGATTTCACAAGGCTTGGTGGAAATCGGACATCTATATAGTATAGCTCCCTTAGAAAAGTAAGGTCCCAAAAGAAGTCTTAGTTAAAAAAACTTTTTTGTTTTCAATGGATGCTGCAAGGGTATAAACTTTCCTTTATTTTTTTTTTGTCAATTTTTAACATTTCTATTTGATAAGCAACGAGTATAGCGGTATCGAGGTCGAAAAAGTTGCGTTTGTTCACAAAAATAAACAACTTATGCATTGATACACCAAAAAGAGCTGGTTGCCTTTACAGTACCGTTTCATGTATGTCCAAATTTAATCTTCAGTCTGTTTGTTTACTGTGTCTCCATGCAATCACAGCTTTAGGCAGTAGGGAACTGCAAAGGGCAATGGAAGCGAAGTCAGACAAACGATGCAGCATGCCAAAGTTATTGGTTTTCGTGCTTAAGCTTTGAGTCTTAAGTTTCTATAAGACTGGATTAACATGGTGGAGTTTTTTAACAATCTTTCGTTTGTAGGAAAGAGGAGTAGAAGGCTAGCGACACCACTACACCTCTCTCCTACAAACAAAAGCATTTTCAAAAACTTCATGAAGTTTGCATCACCGTGTAAAACCCGTGTAAGTGAGAAAGCTTGAAGCTTTTTAGCGAGCTTAGAACTGCCGTTAAATTTTGGATTTGTAGATATTGTGCGGATCGACTTACCGCATTTCGGAAACGTTTAATATACAAAATTCAATGCCAACATTTTTATGTTATTCTGACTCTTAATTCGATTAAGACTATTTATTGCAGTAATTTAACCAAATTTTAAGAAAATTCTGTAAATAATGTTACTAGATTTGAATATTTTGAAAAAAATAAACCTTATAATTCGATTACCCTTCCTTTTACATGTGCAACACTTTCCATCACTTTCAAATCAGAGCTGATTCAGCTTTGATTCAGCACTGAGCCGATCTAAAAAGGTAGCAACATTTTCTCTCAATTTAGCCGTTTTAAAACTCATTTGTTTAAAACTAAATTAAAATTTTACATCATTTGCCAGAAAAAATCTCAACCCTCTTACACTATTCCCAAAGTTGTAGCGAAACCTTTTCCGTGCCAAACTCGTTGTTTGTTTTCTTCAGTCAAGTGGAAAGGCATAAAAAATATACTTCTACTATATAGAGAAAATCGCATTTGGGCGCAACTTGGGCCATTTGCACGTGTCCTGCCTCAACTTTATGGCCGCACGTCGTGGAAATGTCGCAGGACGTTGGCCGCCTCCTCCTCCCCCTCCTTCTCATCTCTTTTCACACGTAATAAACGATGCCGTAAAGTGACGATGACTTCGTTGCTTTGGCCAAGTGTAAAAGTTTTGCTCGATTTTTATGCCTCCACTTCTTCGTACGCACGATTTGTAGTCGTTCGTGCTGCGCCAAAGTTTTTCTTTATATATACAAAAAAAAATTTCCTTTGCGCCATGAAATATAAATAACATTTTCCAATGTTGAAAAATTTATGAAAGTATCGATTTTCAGTGCCAAGTTTCCAGATATTTTCACACTTTATTAAAGACGAAAAGTTGCAAGTTTCATGACATTTCAAGATGATTTCTTTTACAATTCTTTCTTTCACAATTTGCCAGCTAGCAAAACAATTGCATTTATTTGCCCTTCTGTTCCGACATACCGCAAAATGAAATTGGGGAATTTACTTTAATTTGTTTTTCGTGCCGCTGGTTTGGCAGCGGGGGTGGAGGGAGCACTCCTTTGGCTTTTTAAAATCAATTCCATCTACTTTCTTTCCACTTTTGTTTTGTAGTTTCGGGCAAATTCAATTTGGCATAGGGAACTAAGGAACTTCCTTGCCTCAATTGCAACCGCAAAAGTTGCAGCATTGTTGCATTTGTTTCATTTGCAAAATTCTATTACATTTTTTCAGCTCATGTGTGTGCTCTCAAAAATAAGCTAAGCAATTTCCCATCTCACGCCGCCCCCTGCTGACTAACTGCCCGTCTGGTCTGATGGGTAGTCGTAAGTCTGTATCGTTCCTGCTCTCGTCAACGCATTCAGGTGCGAAAATATGACCAAAGTCCTACTCCAGCCACCTCAGAACGGAAGTGGCCTCCAACTGTGTGAGTCTCTAGCTACAGCTTCTCCCTCCATCCCCCGTTTGATACAGTGCGTGCTTTGTTACCAGCAAAAAAAATTGCTCTCCAGGTGCCTTGTTTGAGGACACCAACAGTTTTGTTCCTCTTCTGGATGCGTAGCCGTTCTGTTGCCTACACACGAGAGGTGTTTGGAATTTCATTAATATTTTATTACGTTTTTTTTATTTGTTATTTTTGCTGTGGAGAGGAAGAAGATGTTTCTGTGTTTTGTTGAATTTATTAAAACTGGAGCAGACGTTGGTCCACACAGAAAAAAATAGATGGAATAAATTGGGGTACAAAAACTGAAAGGCAGAGAAAACTGTTGCCTAAAAAATGCTAATAAAATGAAAATTGGAGCAGGAAACCATGCTTAAAGAGATGAAATGAAAAGAGAAGAGACTGTCATCCTATTTAAAATTGCATGGAATTTTTGAAACAATTGTTCAATTTTTTTTGTTAGTCCACGATAAATGCACAGCACCCGGCTAAAACTGGGCTTTATCCAAATGTTTTTCGTGTGGTTTTTGTTGTTTGACAAATGATGATGAAATGCAGTGCGTTTGTCTTGCCATGAGCTTGCTGTGGGCACTCCTGATCAAAGACAATAGAGATTTACCAAGTTCTAAATATTTAAAAAATCTTTTCAAGAATCATTTATGACGATATCAGCATTTGGTCAGAAAATGGCAGTTTGAAAAATGAGAAAGCACAGCTAACTTGCAAGAGTAGGCTCCGACTGAACTTACTGATGGGATGCTTATTCTAGCTGAACGCGTCCAAGTTTTCAAAAAAAAGTAGTAAGATTGATTTCTTAGCAGTGCTGAAATTTCAGAACTACAAATAATTCCCTTCCCGTCACATGGATATTCAAATTGCTCCAAAGTGTTAAGTCAATTGAACAGAATTTAAAGGACCAACTTTAAAAAAAACTTTTCCAGTCTCTAAATAAGGCGAGTTGGGCTGTGGGGTGTGGGCATAATCAGTCAGTCGGGTTCGAGATTTGTATATAAGGATTGATGTCAGACTTTGGAAAATTCAGAATTATAAGTTATCTGATTACTGAAACCAGTCTGGACTTACTGCATCCAGCTGTGGGGCACATCCTCAGCGAGCAACATTAAAGTGATCCAGAGGTTCCAGAGTAAGGTACTGAGAATAGTGACTGGAGCACACTACCTAACCACAAATGAGGAACTGGACAGGGAGCTCAAAATCCCTTGGATGGCAGAAGAAATTCAAAGGTTCAGTCAAAAATACACACAGCGGCTGAGTAACCACCCTAACAATTTGGCCATCAATCTCCTAGACAATAGCCTTACGAGAAGACGTCTGAAGAGATTTCACCCACTGGACTTGCCGTTTCGAGTTCCAGGCTAAAGATCACGAGACTTCTCTTGGTCACCCTAACGGCTATGCCCTTTAACATTAACATACTCATAACAATATGGTACATAGTCATCTATTTCTCTCATACCCCTAGATATAAGACTACTCTGTAAAAAGACTGTAACGTCTATACTCAAAGAGACGAGACTAGATCATTCTATTGTACGCCGTTGTAGAGAGTGGAAGTGTAACTTAAATAAAAGAACATCAAAAGAGACTAAACTAAAAGTATAGCCTGATTCGTCTTTCCTGTCACATAAATGATAACAGTTTTGCTCAAAGCAAGTTTTAAGACATGAACTCCCAAAAGTCTACCGCAATTGCCGCCGATGTCTTTCTATACCTGGGTCCATTCTGCATTCGTGATTTGTTCTTCGAATTTGAAATTCACGATTTCTCAATTTTCTTAGTTTTTCCTTTACCTTAATTTAATCTTAGCCAGGGGAGGTTTATATCATACGATTAATAGGGTGTGTTAGATGCTTAGAACGTATTTTTTTTCTAGTCGACATTCTGCGTTTTCGAAGTGCATTCCTAGAACTTAAAGACGAATCCGAACTTAAAAAGTTTTGGACATTCTTAAAAGTACCTTAAAGATACTCAAAGAGTTTATAGGAATTCAAATGTGCGAAAAGTCATATTCGGGGGTGTCCCTGAAATCTCTAGAGATTTTCGTATAAACGGTTTCATTTCCAACTACAACTGCTTGCCTTTACTTGTGAAGTGTAACCAAAATGTAAGGCAACTAGATTAGAAGATTTAAGTTGAGAGATTTAAAACCCACTTTAGGTCTTTGCAGCACCAAAATAGATTTGAAGCCGTTCGGTGGTTTCTTTCTCTATAATCTATTAGACGACATTGATATTGATTCGACACTTACATATGTATAAAGTCCTTATAGTTAAGTTCAAAATCCAAACGTTTATACGAAAATCTCTAGAGATTTCTGGGACACCCCACATTACGACAGAAATCATTATACAGTCGAACTTCTCTATTACGAACATCTGTACAACAAAGTTTCCTTTAAGGCGAATTAATTTCCAGAAAGCTGCAAATTCGTTCAGTGTTCAAACAATTCAATATTACAAATTTTCTATATAACGAGGTTTATTTTTGTCCCCTTGAGATTCGCTATATAAAAGTTCGATTGTATTTCATAATATGCCTTTTAGAACCACTCAACCAAACCGAAACCGCGGTTCAGTTAGCTCCGAAAACTAAGTAATGAACCGGTGGTTCCGAAACTGTGTGAACCACTGAACCAAACCAGTACCTACTTATTTTCGAGTGGTTTGCATCCCTGGTTTATGCACACACTTTCGGGCCCAATTCATGAAATGATTTTGCAAAATGAGCGAAAGAGAAGAAATGGTAAGTGTATGGTTTTGGGCCCGGGGTGTTTGTGGGGCGTTGCAGCGAGAAGTAAAATATAAATTTTAGTTGTTGGAAGGAAAACAGAGATTAATTTATCTCAATATTTTTGTATGCAAATTTTACTTTACTTCTCGTTCCTTCGAAACTGGATACGCACCCTAACAAGTGAAAAGTAGCACGTTAAAGTACGATGCAGAATTCATTTTCTGATTTAAAAAATAATACGCAAACAAAGGACATGGCTTAAAATCAATCTTCAATTTAAAATATTAAGAGTTTTATTTTGTCCATTTCCAAAGAATTTCTGTGCTTTTGCGAATTCCTTACATCTGCCTTCAATTTGTACATTTTAAGCTTCAATATGCCCAATTTGTTCTACTTACACGCCAACTGACAGGAGCAGAGCACTCATGTCAAAAAACGCCTACAATTTGTGCTGCTACACATTCAACTGAAAGTGAAAATTTCGTTTCATTTACATGAAAGCCCACCACGCCTCCATTACTCTGCTGGTTTAATTGTGTCAAAAAAGAAAAGTGAAAATCCCATGCATTGTAGTATTTTAAGCCATTGTATCCTACATTCTGCTCCTTCAGCCTGTTCAACACTCTTTCTCTATCTGCCTACTTTCTGCTTTATTGCACCTGCAATTTATTTGATGTATTTCTACTATGTACGAGCTCATGTGCCAGACAAAAGCCAACAAAAGAAAGAAATCTTCATCAGGTGCAAGAACAAAACAGGATGATGGAGTAGGCAAAACTTTTTGCTGAAAGTCTCCGTATAATAAAGCGTAAGCAAATAAAATTTCATTCTTCATGGCCCTTAACTCGTTTTTGTACGTTTGTGTCTGTTCTTGGTTTTTTTTTTTTCTTGAAAAAGTTTTCTTTTGCTCGAGTGGGTAGGAGGAAGGAAAACTAGAGAAATATTTCTGTTCTGACAGTTGTCATTTTGATTGTTTTCATTTCATTTTTTGGTCATCAATAAGTGAAAATATAATAACTTTTTTCCCCTACTCAAAGCCAACTGAAAGAAGGAAACTGTCAAGTGTGTGTGCGTGTGTGTTTTTGCGAGTGTGTTTGTGATAGTAATCATGTTTGCTTGAAGCTTGAGGATGTTAACTTTGGACAAAAGACTTCATTATCAAGAATGCAGCAGGCAATGAATTGTTAAGGAGGGAAATTGATTTTGAAAGGTATTAAAGTGCTTAAGAAAATTCCATTTTATTTCCTATTCAATTAAACTGGTACTGCGAGGGTTGCCTTTGCTGTTTTATTGTAATGTTTATCTTAAAAAGTTTCGAATTGATTAGCATAAACCTTTTCAGTTTTTTTCAGTACAAGTTTAAGGCAACCCTCTTAAGAACTTACCACAAAATTGTTCAAGTATGCATAATTAGCAATTAACATTTCATCAACGATTTACATACCTGCAAAAGAAACAAAAAAATTGATTAGTAAACATTTGCCTTATTATACAAAGAGACGAAAAAAGCTCTTAAAAGCAAATCTCAAACAAATTAGCCCCAAAGTCCAAGGGCAGAAGAAGAGAAATTCCTTCAACACGCTCAAAAAACATTATTTCCACGAAATTAAAAAATTTACGCTCACACAATTAATCTTCGCAGCAGCCCAAGGAAAATGGAAGGAGCGAGAAAAAAACGAAAAGAAATCTTCAAGCAGGGTCAAGAAAAATTCCTAGAAAAATGCGTTCAAAATGCGGCACGTAGCAAACGCTAATCAAATAAAAACATTAGACAACATTTACACGTTGATAGCCCAGGGAAATGCGAGAGAGCGAGAGATAGAGAAGGAGAGGGAACCTGAACCTGTTTGACTGGATAACACTATTATTCTTTTATGACGCTTTGCACCCGCATTTTTGTATTTTTGTATTTTATTTTCTTTCGCTTTACAGGACACTAACGGCCTTTCATTAGGCATTTCGTCTCGACGAGGGTGGGCAACGACCAAGAGCTGCGGCTCAGGTCATTGGATATGCCCAAAAAAAACAACAAGAACAAAAAGGACCCTGTAACCTGACGCATCCTGCTGTAAGTTGATAGGCTGAAAATGTGCTAAAATTGTGCGGTCGTTGTTCCAACACTCTCGTAGTACTCGCTCGCTTTCAATGCAGGCGCCTGCCCGCTAATGCATGACGAGAGTAAAAGATACTGTTTTTTGTGTGTGAGTGTTTGTTTTTGTCTTGTTTTTTTAGGTTGCATAAAAACTGTCATTGCGTGGCACTGGTCGTCATCATGTGTAACTATCATAAAACTTCCATTAGCGTAAATTTTTGGGAATTGTCTATGTGTGTGTGTGTGTGTGCATAAAGTGAATTTGGTGATGTTTGTCTCCGGTTTCTCTATTGTCTTAGACTGATACGTACGACACTTTGTATGTTTTATAAGCCTGTGATGCTCTTACAATGAGTCTTATCATTTCTGTCTGTGTCCTTTTGTTTTATCCCGTGGTGATGCCAGATTTTGTTTCAGTACTTTAAAATTGATCGTGTCCGCTGATCATTGCGCTTTGATGTAACTCTTTAGGCCAGCGATGTTCAAGAAGAGCGAGGCCAAAATGTGAGAGTGTATTGGTGTGCGATATTAAAGCGACACAGCCCAGCTGTGAACTGCCCTCAACGACGGCTGGACAGCGAATGAAGGCAAAGAGAGCTCTGCTTACGCTCACATGCCCGACTTCGGCATGCGTTCGGCTCGTGTGCGTGTAAATAGCCGATTGCGCTCGGCCCCGGGGGGCTATGGAGGAACATCGCTGCTTTAGGCATTTACGTAAAAAGAAAGCCGAAGTACTTTCATTGAAATTTATTTTTGAATTTACACCAATTCTGGAATTTTCCCGAATTTGTAACGTATTGTTGTTAGAATCATTCTAAGCAACTTTTTTAACAAAGCGAATTGTAACAATCATAGAGTTTCTTTAACTGTATAAAGTAGCACCGGTTATACTAGAGGAATTTCTTATTAACTTTTAAAATATTGATATACTGCCCTGTTTCGAATTCCGAGTAGGGTTTCGTCTGTTACAACAGGCGTATTCAGCAAATAAACACGATTTACGATAACTGATTCACGACTTGCAATTTCTGATGATTCTCTGTTGAATAACATTTAATGCTTAGTTTAGGTAATTCTCTGACTTATTACATTTGGTCAAAAATACATTGTCACAATATTTGAGGGCTTTCAACGCTGTAAGTTCGGCAGTTCATTTTCAATTTTGGCGTTAACAGTTGGCCGTACAGTCGATACACTGACTCACCAATCATCATTACCAAATTTATCAGTCGAAATCGGCAATCACTGTATTCACCGCTTAAAATTGGCGTTCATAAATCAGTAATCGAAAATCGGATTTATCTGCTGAATACGCCCATAGTTATATGGAAGGTTACAATCAAATTAACGGTTACTAGATCCGGTTTGAGGAAAATCTGAATTGCTCAAGCAGTTGAAATCGATAGCACTATGCATGTGGAATCAATTCATCAAAAAAGACGATCTGATCTAGTAACCATAGACTTTCTTCTTACTTTTCATCAGAGACTAATACCGAAACGATTTTCGGTTCTGGTACAGGTACCGGTACGACCCGAAATGAATGTTTCGGTAAAAGGTTATATTTCGGTTTTTAATTTATTTCGGATTTCGGTTTCGATACGGTACCCAGTTTTTCATTTCGGTATACCGGTACGTACCGGTAAAGGTAAATTTTTTTTTAAATTCTAAAAAGTAAATTCCCTGTAGTTCTGCTGGTGTCAAGGCACTACCAGTTCTATCGGCCTGTTGCATCACTGAGCGTCAATCGCGTCGTTAACGACAGGTAATGCATCATAGCGGTAGTCTAGTACGTGAACTATAGTGTGCACTCATCATCACACTAACGACTGGTAATGCAGGGTCCTACCGATCGGTACGTTACAAAAGTCGTTAGGCAAATACATGGCTGGTGGTTGGTCTGGTAGCTAGTGCTCTCTACGAAGAGTTAGGGAATTCGTTAATACCGCACTGGTGCAACTGAACCACAGGGTTCCGAGTTAAGTCCTAGTCATTTTATACTTTTGAAAACACAATATTCAACATAAAAGTTTCAGTCTTTTGCCATTTAAAGTAAAACTATAATCGCTCACATTTCGTATTATTTTCAGAGCTCGCTAAAAACTCAACACTTTCAACGTGTCGGCAAAAAAACAGTTTAGTTACGGACACAACGAAAACAGGGAGCGAAAGACAGTTTCAGTTCTGGTTTTGCTCAATTCTGTTACTCTCAGAGCAAAGACCGCATTTTTCGTTCCTGTTTCTCTCCACTCTTTTACTGACACTTTTTCCGAGGGCATACTTCCGAAGTGGTTTTTGCGTATGTGTATTTGTATAACGAGCTCAAAACAGTTATCGGATGACCGACTTGTTTGTTTTGCTCAACCGAAAACACGTAACAGAAAACACATGAGGTGCGAGAAAAAGTGTTCCGCTCAGTGAAAGACAGCTTGTGCTGCGCTTGTTTCTGTTTTTCCCAGAGGCTGCTCGCATTGAAAAAAGTGTTAACAGCTTTTTGTGAGCTATGATTATTTTAAGAAGTTAACATGTTAGAACTAATGATTATACAGTATATGAAATACTGTTTTTCGAATTTAATTTTGACTTTTATAAGTTTATGTGTTTTCGCAGTAACAAGATTTCATTCAATGTGTTTGGGTTCAAACGACTTCTAAGCGGATGCATTAAAAAATTTCACGCCAGAGAACAGAAAGCACAACTTTTGAAATCTCATACAATTCTGAGAACTTTTTGGAGGACTCTGACCACCACTTTAGAATTTTATCATGGTTTCAAATACGTTTCTCTGCAAGAAAAATGTTAATCAGTTCCAGCAGCATATTTTTTGAAAAAAACTGATGTGTTTTTATTATCAAACTTATTTTCTTGCAACATCACATATGCATCAACTTCGTCGGCGCTTTCAGATAAGCTATAATGAAAACGGCATTCATTATTAAGCAGTGGTTGATCAGCAACCGATTAAATTTGAGCATAAATAATGGTTAAAAGCGAAAGACAAGATGTTTTTCTCAGGACTTAGCATTACGTTATACATTGGGTACAAAAATATGCCACATAGAAAGGCGTTGTTATCAAAAATGGGTTTCTCACGCTTTTCTTTTTCCTAAGCTAGCGATTTTGCCAGAGATATTTAGATATTTCCAATTTGCAGTGAATCCAAATGGAATAAAAATCACACAAAACTAGATTTTCGACTTAAAGTTTAGTATTGATCACCTCAGCTGGTTCTAATAAGCGTACCATTTCGCGAACTGAGTCCTACATCCGATGTAGAAGAATGTCGTTATCTGCGTTCGCAAAATTGAAGAAATGTTGAATATGTCTTATGATTCCTTCTTTGCGTTACAAACATCTGAACAAAATCTTGATGCTCTGCAAAGGTAAAAAAACCGAAACCGAACGTTCGGTTTTGTTTCAGTTCTATCGATTCCTATAATAACGGTAAAAGGAATTCGGTTCTCAAACTGAAGTCGATCCACTCGTAGAATACCTACATAATTAAATGTTAAGCAATTTAAAACAAAACAAAATTGTTGAAGAACTCCCAAAATTGTAAGATGTCTATCTTTAATTTAACACTCGATATCTTTAATCTCTCAATTTGGCATAAACATCGGATAATAATTGGCGGAGTTTTAAGAATATAACCTTCTGTCATATATGTATTTAGGGTCTGCTTACATAATGTTAATAAAGAACAATTAATGTTAATGATCTGTTAATTACTATACTTGCCCTAAGTAACGGGTATATCGAAGTTGAGCAGAGCCGATTTTAACTTTTGTTTTGTTTAAGTTTCGGAAAATTCTCTACTTTAAGTTAGTTTAGAAACATTTCTGTGTAATCTTACAAAGAAATCATATGAGGAATGTTAAGTAATGACATTTAGCTAACGGCATTCCACATTATTTCAGTTTGATTGCACTTTCTATTTGTACAGAAACTTCGGGGTAAAATTACATTTTTAACAAAATAATGTACACAATGTACAACCAACCATTGCCGCACATCTTTACTTCATTTCAGTGTATCCTTATCTTGTGTTTAGATCACTCCCTACTCTTGATACAAAAGCCACTTCCTGGGCTGTCGCAACTAACAAACTATTATTATGCCCTTTTCATCTGCCCTCAAGTGCCCATATAAAGCATCTTTTTGTGTGTTCCCCTCATATAATTTTCGCATGTAGCTCACAACATGAAAACTACTTTAAGTGTTGGCTGGCCATAAAAGTGCCCATACACCGAACTAACTGAGAAAAATAAAAAGGAAAACTCGTACCCAAACAGTTAGATATCCTCGCACTCCAGCTGCTCACACAATTTTCCATTTTTGTATCTTTCGCTGCCTATTTGTTTTGGTCTCCAATGTATCCTAAATTTTATTTTATTGTTTTCTTTCGTCGTGTTTTGCCTTGCCTGGGCATAAAAACGAAAATGATTTTCAGTGATTTCGCTTCTTCCTTTTAAGTCTCCTCTTTCATCCTCCTTCGTTTGATAAGCCGCATGTTGCTTGGCTATTTTTATCGCTTCTAATGATGAAATGTCTCCAATTTTGTTTGTCCTGGCAAAAATTTTTATTACTGTTTGTTGACCTTTTTTAGTGGTCCACCAGCTGTCGTTTTCATCTCCGTCGTTTCTTATCTGTTTTTTTTTTGTTTTTGTAGCCTAATTTCTGTGTGTAAGCCGCTTTAAGGTGCCTGATTTGTGAGGTTTATTATAGAATACGCCATTTGGACTTGTCTACATATCGGTCAACAGTTCTAGAAGCTGCTCTGCCATTGAGCATTTCCATTTCCGTCAGATAATGAATGAAATCTTCTGAGAGGCCTGCGATGAGTGTACTTTGAGTTTCATTCAAGTGGCATACATTATTATGGTTAAAGTATTTATAGAGGTCTGATATTTTATTAGCGATAACCACAGCTGGCTGGCAAATGCCAGAGACATAAACGGAAGCCCTGAAAGCAAATGCCTAGCCAAATGAGAAATTTAATGCAAAATTTAAAGTGTGAACCAAATTGAGATGAGGGATAGGAATTGCTATGACAACATAAGGCAAGAAGCACAAGGAAAAAGGGACTACTATTCATCTATTGGCTCTGTGCTTCAATTAACTATTTGGGCTTTACTTTAAGCTCCTTTTGTACCATACTTTTGTACTCTTATATATTCTCTTATACTTGAATCAAGTAATAGGCACTCAATGGTACTTGGCCTGAAATTTCTTTTAAAACGCAACTAAATGTGAACAACAACAAAATATTAGCACTGCGACTGTGCGGCGCAATAGATGACGAGTTAAAAAATGAAGATATATAATTGATTTTTGTGTTAATGATCTTTTATTGGATTTTGGAACCCAACGCCGCTGTTTACATACCGTTCATACAATATGTGGTTTTCTTTGACGAATGCATTTTGCTTTGTATTGATTTGAGTTTATTTCCTGTAGTTTTGCTGGTGTCAAGACACTAGCACACCAAACCTAACGACCCGATGCATCTCTGAGCGTTAATCTATCGTTAAAAAACAAGTTTAAGTTTTTACATGAACTATAGTGTGCACACATCTCCACACTAACGACTGACAATGCAAGTTCTTCCCATCCGTTTTTTTCAGACATTTCCATACGAAAGTCGTTAGGTGCTGATGCTCTAAGGCAGCGATGTTCCTCCATAGCCCCCCAGGGTCCGAGCGCCAATCGGCTACAAGCACCATATGCAGACGTAAGCAGCGGATCTCTTTGTAGTCATTGTGTTACGACTGAGGGGTTTTTGGTGTTTTTTTCCCCCACCAATACCCCCCCATAATCTTTTAAATAATAACCATTATTTGTTACAATGGAAAAAGATACTCAAGCCTTCAAAACTCAACTTCTACCGAAAATTATATTCTATTATACCTGTTCTTCTAAATAACATTCATTCATGCTCTCCACTTATCCTAAACAATCCCTTAGACCTTAAAGCGGCTTACCTGGACGTAGACGACGCCAGCTTAATCCTCACATTTACTGGGCTAAGCTGCTCACCGTCTAATCCTTAAAATCAACCTGGGAAAAGTGCAAACAAAAAAACCAATCTTAATGATACTTTTTTACCACAAAAAGCCTCAGCTGTCGCATTTAGTACCTTGTTAGAGAGGAATCACTTTTTTTTGTATAATTTTTATGCATAATTCCCCGCAGGACATTCAAACCACATTTGTAAAGTGTCTGCTAGATTTTTGCTTTACCTCCACCCCGCCCTGCTCTATGGCAACTGTCAATGTCAGGACTAGACTAGGCAAAAATTCCAACTTATTACTTCCTGACAGCTGTCAAAAAATATGCAAACACCCCCACACACAATAACAACAAAAACAGCAAAAAAAAAAAAAAACTATGCGTCGAAATGTGCGCAGAATTATGTAAATCAAAGCGATTTGTACACCAACAAAAAAAAAGGAGTTGAAAAAAGGTAGAAAAAACGTATAAGAGAATTGACAGCGCCATTGGACAACGGGAAATTCAAACTGTCAAAAGCAAAAGAGCGAGAATGCTGGGAAAATTACATGTAAACAGCAGGAGGCCAGCAACGAATGCCAGTTTTTCCTTTTGCGAAAACCCACGCACAGACAAAGGGACAGAGAAAAGGGACCTCAGAGAAAGAAGGAAAGAGAATAGCTAAGCGATAATGACAACCGCAAATGAGCAAACGCTTCACCTGAGAGAGATAAATTAGCTACGAAAATTTGTTGACCTGACCTGCTGCTGCGGTGAGCTGCATACGTGCCCTGAGAATGCAGTTAAAGCATCCAACCCAAACCAGCTGATGCGGATTAAATGCACTCGAAAAAAAGACAAAAATATTTTATTAAGTGGAATTCTATGATTCGATTCGTACTGGTTTGACTTTTCTAGATTTTCTAAGTGTAGTAAGGTGGCACATTTCTTCCGTTTTTCCCCTTTTTTTTTGGGTGAAATTCATTCAAGTATTTTTGAGCTCTCTACCAAAAAAAAAGGATGGCATTCATATTATAATTTGATTTCCATAGCAAGGCAAAGCCGCTTAGGGACTTCGATTTCCATATACCAAAATTAATGCTGATTTAGTCTTTGATATTTCTAGAAAAATTGAATTGGTGTTGCCCCCACGACCGCATTACTCATCACAAGAAACAATGTTGTGTTGTTGCCTTTTCTTTTATGACTTTGACTCTCATATGGCACGTCCTGGACTCCTACTCTACTTGAATGATTGTTTAACTGTAATTGCAGCAATTGCTTGGCAGGATCCCCAGCAAATATTCACGCAAAAGTCATAAAAATTGTGAGTGTGTTTCTTGCTTTTTTTTATTGTTGAGCATAAAATTTATTATTTTTTATAGAATGTTTCACAACTGAATGCAAATTTGTATGACCCCCCCGACGACCCTCCGGACTTTATGAGCGTTTCAAGCATTTCATATTTTTTTAATTGCATTAACCGAATGACTTTTTCTTTGCTCTTTTTCGAGTGTTGAAAGGTCCAGAGTCAGGTCATAAAAAATTTGCTTCTGTTTTTTCCAGAAGTTGTAAAAACTAAACGTAATGACAAATTTTCTAGTGGGTTTTATGGGGTTTATGTTGAAGTTGCAGTCTGGAGGCTGTAAACTGTCTGGGTACGTGCTTAGGGTTTGTATATTATTATGGACCAGTGCATGGGATGCAATGTTTATTATGGATTATGTGTTGACTAGTTGGTGGTGCTGGAAATGATGAGGATTGTGAAATTAACAGAGTTTGAAGTGAAATACAGTGCTTTGGCTGAAAGATATAAATATGTATACCGAGAGATATTTTAGTTAATACTCCAATAACTATAACTACACGGAAAGAAAAAGATCCAAAAATTTTTTGTTTGGATATTAAAATCATCCTTTGGATTTTCAGTTCCGTTATCTCCATGGCATGCATATCCAATGGATATTTTTTAATGTCCTTTTTTCTGTGTAGGTTTTAAAGAAAATTCACGACTTAAGCACCAGGAATTATGAAGTAACACGGGGTACACAATTCTAACAAAAAAATCCAAATGCCATATTTGCTTGGGAATTCTAAAGCAACATGAGTGCAAAAATCGATGGTGCTCTCCGCTCTCAATGTGTTTGCTCTGCTCTCTAAGTTCCTTTACCTCTCTCTTCTTTCTTCTTCTTCTTTGGCCATCACAACCGTTTTGCGGTCTCGGCCGCTGCCACTAATGCCCGCCACTCGCTTCTGTCTGACGCGAATTGCCGCCTCATCCTCTTTTGTCATTGTCCATGCTTCTGCGCCGTATAGCAGGACTGGGATGATAAGCTACTTGTATAGCGCAATTTTCGTTTTCCGAGAGAGGGCTCTGCTCTTGAACTCCTTATTGAGCCCGTAGTAACATCGGTTTGCAAGAGTAATTCTTCTTCGGATTTCCAGACTGGTGTTGTTGTCGCCGTTCCGAGGTTGGTTATCGTCGTTCCGAGGTAGACAAATTCCTTTACCTCTCTCTCTCTTCGCCCAAAAACACCAAACTGAAAACGAATTTATCTCGATTTCAAAAGCAAAATTCGTGAAAATACGAAAATGAATCGATTCGTTCTACATCTTCGTTCTACTTCTTTCTAAGTTTTGTGACAGTTTTAAGAAAAACCCAATTAGTTTTAAAAAATTGGTGCAAAATGATATTCTTTAAAGTTCACTAAACACGAAACTTAGCCCCAATATATTCTTGAAATAAAATTAATACAAAATGTTAACGGCCCATAAAATTTGAAAAGTTAGTCCCAATTTGTTCTTAAAACGAGATCTCTGGACTAAATAAAGCTGTGAATATCCAAAGGGCTTGAACTAACGAAAGATCACGTTGTTATTACTATAGGTCGAAAATCACCCATCACTCCATAAGCACAGTGCTAGAACTAGTTGGGAATTTAAGGACAGACTCGCACTTGCCTTTGCATTTTTTTAGAGTTAGGGCTTTAATTATTTTTTGCATTCAATATAAAGAACCTTGTTCTCAATTCCACTTCCGCAAAAGTCTTGTGATTTAGAGACCAAAACTGGTCCAAAAACCGGTTTGAAATCACAAAATTTTTGTGGTGGAATTTGAAGTGGAAATGAGAACATGGCAGATAATCTTTTTTTCTTGAAATAAAAATATTTCGCGTGACTTTGACTTTGAAAGAGTCTTGATATAAGACCGTTTTTCACATTGTATAACATTGGAATAAGAATGTTTCGGTCTTAATTTAATTACACCCAAGAATAAAACATACTTGAAAATATCAGTACTTCATTTTATGTATTCCGAACTATCTAGAAACCTGTCAGTTTTCGAGTTACCATATTTAGTTTGAAGGCTAATTCTACTGTGAGCTGCTTAGAGGTAAGTCCCTAACATTATGTTTAAGTTTTGGAGAAATCATCTAGTAGAAACTACTATAGTTAGTTGAAGGAGGCAAATTGTACCGAGGGTTGCCTGAAAGTCTTTGCTAAAAAAATATGTTTAAGTTTTCGTACAAGCTGGGTTATCAAAGTCTGTTCAAAAATAATTTCAGAATGCATAAACATGATTTGAGTAAAAAAACTCCGCAAAGATTGTATATATATATTTGATGTTTTAAACAAATTTGAGCAAAGGTTGTGAGTTAGTTAAAGCCTCATTTGGAAACTATCTTATCTGTTTCATATTTTCAAGTTTTCAGAATACGTCCCAGCCTAGAACCTGAGCTAAAACAGTTACTTAAAAATTCATTATAACAAACTTGCTTAAAAAGTAGCTTGTACACAAAATAGCTAAATCACGCACGAGTTATTCTATGACGCAGAAGGAAAACATATACTCAAGTATAATATTGCCCCCTGCTACACACAAAACTCTCGCAGGCCGAAAATAGATACGATTTTGGTGGAATCAAGTGGGGAAACCACAGCAGCATAACACTACATCAAGCACAAAATTATTGAAACATGCCCATGCCGAGAGAGGAGCTGGCTAGTCCACTCCAAGTAACGACCGCACCCGCCAATATAATTACACCACACCAATCTAAACAATAAAACAGCAACAACAAAAATACGGCCCCAAGTGTTAAATGCATAAGCTGCTTTATTTTTAATGTTTGCAAAATCGAAAGGAGAATACTAAAATAAACAAAATTGGCCTCATTAGCTGCTCTCTTACTTGGGGAGGATTGGAGGCCATAAACTAATCAGGCGCGGCACAAACAAATAATTCTTTTTTCAATCAGTGTGAGAAAATCGAATCCGTATCGGATTCGACCTTGTTCGGAGTCTTTGGGCACTTTTCGAAATTAGTTGCGTGTTTCTGATGGATTGACTTCTGGGCAAGGCCATCTGTGGTTTAATAATGCAAAGTGGCAAAAAAAAACATAATTTGGCTAATTGCCTAAATTTCTAATCATATGCTCCAGCATTTGGTTTTTTTTTTGCACACCAACAAACTGAAGGAATTTTTGCGCCCTGCAAAAATTGTGTTTCTGTTTCTTTTATTGTTGGCATTTTTATGATACACCGAGTGAGTGGGGTTGAGGTTGAGAGTGCCTGGTGAAGTGTTGAAAATTTACGAGCCTCCCACTTTATTGAATTTTCGGGACGGGTCTTAGGAATTTATTGTTTGCAGTTACCAAATTTATTTGTTGTTGGAAATTTACAATTTTTTTTTCTTCTACCTGGTATATTCAGCCACACATTTCCCTATTTTTCTTCTTTTGTTAGAATTTTCAAAGCTTTCAATTGTTCAGGCAATTGTTTTTATAACACCGCCACATACGACCACAGAATATAAAGGGAAGGGCAATAAGGAAAAGAAGACGAAGACAAGTAAGCGCACAAAGAGGAAATGCCAGAAATAAAGTTATGTAAATTCCCTTTTATGTATGTGTCTGAGTGTGTGTGTGTGTGTAAGCGTGGCCAAAAAGTTCAAATGCCAAGAAGCAAAGTCGGAAATAATAAAAATTGAAGCATGTTGTATTTGTGGTTTTTATGTGAGCGTCTGTGTGAGTGTGTAGAGGGAGGATAGGTCTGGAAATTGGTTAAAAGAGCACAAAGAACACAATTGTAACCAAATTTAACAAGCTATTTTAAGCAAATTTAAAGACTTTTCTCCGAACAGATATGCAAATATCGATGTATAAATAGACGAAGGCTAAATAGTTTAGCTTGGTTTGTTAAAGCATGTTTTAATAGTCGAAAATTTAGTCATTAACTTAATCTTTTGAGTATACATTTTTTCAAAAGTTTTCGAGTTTCGAGTTGATGTATGAAATTTATAGGTATAACTAGAATCTAATTCAATATAATATCTTTTCATTGGGAAATCTGATTCACTTTTAAATAAAGTATATACTTCACATTTTCATCTCATCTAACTATCGGTAAAACCACTAAACTAACTATCGGAACTCGAATTTACTCGAAACTATCGTGAAATAATAGGCCTTTTTAACTTTGGTTGAGATTTTTTAAAATTTACTCTCGTAAATTGGATTTCCTCGCAGTTTATAATTGCTTTTTGATGGTTCAGTTCAAGTAAAAGATCTTTTAGGAATCAAAGTCAAAATGCTTAGAGATAAGAGATTAAATTCTGAATCAACCTGATTATTTAGCTAAAGGATATTTATATTTAAAAGTTTAAATTTAAAACTACTCTCCCTACAAATAATTCTTCTTTAATCAGTAGTTTCTTCAAACCAATTTCCGTAAATGGCCTTTAATTCGCGAAATTCTCTAAAAAGTGATACATGTTTAGTGATATATGAAGTACCGTTTCAGACGCTAGTTTCTTTTAGATTATACTCCAGCAAAATCTCTTAAAATTTAAACAATTGTTAAGGGGGTTCCTGCCTTTGGGATTTCTTTTTCAATTTTTTTATTGCATAGTTTATTAGCTTATATACTCAAAAATATTTTCCCAAAATGATTTTTCAAAATTCGAAATAGTTTAGGATATATAGCCCTTTTAGTGAGCATGGTTTTGGTGAAATAAAAGCCAAACGACGCAAAATTAACAGCGCTATCATGTGAAACATCTCCGGAAAAAATTT
The DNA here is from genome assembly GCA_018904265.1 of Lordiphosa collinella. Lineage (NCBI taxonomy): Eukaryota > Metazoa > Arthropoda > Insecta > Diptera > Drosophilidae > Lordiphosa > Lordiphosa collinella. Next base: position 23,692 of record JAEIFV010000002.1, on the reverse strand, counting down.
TACTATTTTTTTGTAGACTGAACTACAAAAAATGAGAGAGCAAAGCAAACTTCGTCTGTGCCGAAGCTTAAATACACTTGAAACATTTGTGACCAATGACTAAATTTTGTGACCACTGATTTATTTATAAGCTTAATGTCTTGTGTCATTGGAATATTAAATAAAATAAACTAAAAAAAAATTGTATGGCAGCTACAAGAAGTGACCATCCGATTTTCGCGGTTCCGACATATGTACAGTTTGCAGCTAAAAGATTACTCTGTGCCAAATTTCAGCTTGATAGCTTCAAAACTGAGAGACTAGTTTGCGTAGAAACAGACAGATGGACAGACGGACGGACAAAGCTCAATAGACTCAACTCGTCATGCTGATCAAGAATATATGAGATGATGATAGAGCTTTGCGATTTTTTTAAGTGTTCAGGTTTCAAAAGCCCTTCTGAAAATAGTTTTGAAAAATTTTTTTCCAACATTTCTTTGAAAAAAAATTGATTCCTCCATAAAACTTAGCCTAGCAAAAAAGACCCATCCTTCAAAAATTTTGAAAAAAAATATATGTAATTTATTTATTTATGTGAAGGTTTTGCAATGTTCAGTCAAACAAAATTTCAAAGTGTACAATGAGAATCTAGAAATAACGATCTCCGACCCGGTGGGACCAATTTATTGGCCAAAGCCAGCTATGGTCAAACTTCTGGAGATTTTTTAGCTAAGAGATGACATTAAGGCGTTTTTTACTTTTAAAGTAGAGTAATCGATAGAAAACAGGTCATAGAACTCATTATAAGCAAGACATAGGCAACGGAGGGTGTCTTTATGATCATAATTGGTTAGGCGAGGCGGGAGGTAGATTGGAGTATAGTGTCGAGTTAATCTAGGTGGTACTGTCAATTTAATAAGGCTTAAGAGAACCATGAAGTCAATCTCAACCGCCAAGAGCTTGTGATTTGAGCCGGGATTTGGGTGAAGATCTATTAAACTTAGTATTTGCTCGCATGAAGGTTAATGCCTGTTACTGTCCCAGTTTAGATCACAAAGGGCTAAAATTAGACACTGCTTCTGAACTGATTCAATTCGATCTTGGTATGTCAGATATTGCGGAGACCAAAGACAGGAGCAATATTCCTGATTTGGTCGGACCAGCGAGGTGTAAAGATCATTAAATTCTTTGGACCATCTCTTGATAAATCCAAGTACATTTTTAGCCTTATTCCACATCACTGAAATGTGGCAGTTAAAGCTAAAATTGGGTTCAAACAGAATACCCAAATCATCGACTTTATAAATACGGTTTAACGAATCCCTATCAATAGTGTATTCGTATAGATACGGCTTGGTTTTATGAAAGGTCATAATATTAGACTTGGTAATATTAAAGGGGAGGCGATTCAGTAGGAACCAGGCACTCAGAAAATTTACATCACTTTGCAATAGAAGTGGAGAAGCTGGATCGTTGAATGAGGCACATAGCTTGAGATCGTCAGCGTACATAAGGGCAGTTAAAAATGAAAGCACTTGAGGAATATCATTAATGAACAGGTTAGGTAACGTGAACAGTTTCAGATACAGCAGACTGAAGATGCACCCTCTGGGACCGATTGGTGAGGTAAGATCTAACCCAGCCGAGAAAGTTGGTTGGAAGACCTATTATTTTGAAGGTTAAACCTCACCTTGAATATACATTTACATGCTAAATACAAGACTAAGGAAGAAGGGACTAAAGAAACATTTTGTTAAATGCCCCCTTGAAAAGAACCCTCATACGCCACTGACAGTCTCAGGGTACAAAAATGCTTACTAATTCCACGTTTTTTGGATTTTTTTGAGATGCAGTTTACTACCACAATGGAGTGAACATTAGACATGCTTTTTTTTGAAGGCACTATCTTTGGAGGCCGAGAACTTCCCCCCCATCTTTTTTTTTTAAGTTTTGTATTTTTTCAATCAATTGCCCTTACAAAAACAAGAAACAGATTGAAAAAATCTTCACTTGTTTTCTTTCCAGGATTAAAAAAAAACAGGTAAAATTCGGCACTGAAAGGCGAAAGATCCCCTAAGTAAAGGCATTTGATAAGATTAACTTACATTTTGAACTTTTTTTGTTATTATTTAGCTGCAATAAACTAATGTAAATCAATGTCAAGATGTAAGATAAAATGGAGTATAAGAATTTTTTGTATTTTTTTTTTAACTTTTTCTTATCCAAAGATCTTCAAAAAGTAATTTACTTTAACAACTATCTATCACTAGTTTTCCACCAGATAATACGATTTAGTTAGTTGAGCATAAATACAAATAAATTTAAGTAAAACTGCACAACTTTTCCACTTTGCTGAAAAAATAGCTTAAAATTTAATTTAAAATATATCAAACATTTAAAATAAAGAAAAATATAACATCAAACGGTAAAGGATTAAGCCAAAAATAGCTGCCTAACAAAGACCCATCCCATCTAGACATATACATATGTATCTACTCTTATTTATGTGCAGAAACTTGTCAAAGAAAAGAAAAGGACCAGGCGGTGCCAGGATTTATGTGACAAACAGCGGCTTAAATTTAATTTTGCCTCACTGACCGACCATGTAAAAGAATAAAAAAAAAGGGCACAAAAAGTACGACTACGAGTAGAAAGCAGAGACAGAGAACCAACTCTCTGAAATGCAGGCAGAAAACAAACAAACCCAAAAACAGAACCCGGCAATTGTAACCGAACTCCACACCAAACTCGAAGAAGACAGAAAAAAAAATCAAAATCCGCTGAAGAGTTCTTCTTTTTGTTTGTCGCCGCCAGCCGCAGGCATCGTATTCGGGATTCCCTTAATTTGGTATCCTGTTTTTCTTTTCGTCCTCTATTTTTCTATTGTTGTAACTCTTATCGCACAGACGCATTTTTATTTTATTAATAAGACAAATAATGGAACGAAAGAAAAAAACGCACTCAGCCGGAAAAATCATCAACCCCGTCGATTTTCGGCCGAGGATATTTTCACTTTTCCAAATCCGCGTCTTTGCTTTAACCATTTGTGCTGCTTAATTTATGCAAAATGTTTGTTGTGTATTTTCGGCGCGATAAGCACGCTAATTTGTTCAAAGTTGTCGCAAGTTTTTCTCTACCATTGGCATGAATGAATGAACGTAAATGAATATTCATTTACCGGCTCAGTGGGCTTAGGAAAAGTTCTTCTCGCAACTCGGTTCAAGAAATAAGCATAGAGATTAGAGGGCTTAAAGTGGGTGAGCTGATTATATTGAATTTTAATCGAAATAGATTGGGGGGAATTAGGCAATGTGGGCGTAATTAATTTACAATTTCCTGATTGTTTGTAGTTGAGAAAGTATTGTTAAATAGTGCATTAGTAAGACAATTTTTTGTAACAAAGGAAACGTTTACAGAAGCTAATTGGGGGATTAATTCTGAGGAAGTGCATAAACTAAAAGCGTGCTTCATTAATTAATTACATTAAATTTCTTTGAAAATGTTGCTTATAGGCTATTCACACTGAGCACATCTAACATCCGAAATCATGGGTCAAAAAAAATGTTCGTTTTTATAATGCATCTACTTAATATGGGATGTTAGATGTCTACAGAGTGAACAGCCTATTAGGGTTTGTTCGGATTTCAAAAAACCAGTTTAAAGAAGCGATTAATCAGTTTTAAAACTAAGTGCTTAATGTTTCTGTGAAAAAACTATTTTCAAAATATTTGTTAGGCTTAATATTACTACCAGTTTATGTTTGGAAAATAAATTTTATATATTCTTTTTCGATTCTTTGTTTTATTTACACAAAATAAATAAGTTGTTGGGTTTAGTTTGCGGAAACTGAAACAGAACTGCTTTTAAATATTTAAATAGTTTTTCCAACAAAACAGTAAAATTTTGGATTTTCAGTGGCCACTCTAATCAAAACAAAGGTCGCTATTTTGTTGTATTCGCTTCTTTGGATTCATGAGCTTTAACATAAAATTAACCAATGGAAATAATAATACTTTACCGTCTTTGATTCTGGCACTGTCTTATAAGTCATAATATCAAAACAATAAATCTAATAAATGAGTTTTCCAATTCTTTTTTGTAATAACATTAATTTTTATTCTTAGAAATGTTATGATGACAAAATTAGAAACGATTGAATATAATGCGATCAACTTTTTGTCAGCATAAGTAAAAGATTTGTTAACATCAATTTTGTTTTAGTTATTTCTATGCTATGATTAAATCTTAGCTTAAGCCTCTTCGCTGAATAAGTGAAAAAAGGTATGCAAACTGGTTTTGAACCGAACTGGTTCAAAAATTGTGCGACAGACTCCAAGAATGCCAAAAATATTACAAAGAGTTGTTACTATAAGGTTTTTTAGTGATTTTTAGTTGAATGATTTGGCAAAGTAGCTAAAAGAAACCTTAATAATTTTCCTAAAATTATATAGAGTGTTGAAGTTGCAAACTTGCCTTTGTTAATATCAGTTTCAGAATATGACACTGAAATATTTGAAAAGCTAAAACGATTAATCCCAACATAAGATTCTTCGCAATGGGGTTTTCCACCTTGAAGTGGTATACTTATTATAAATTTTTTATAAAAAAAAAATAGGTATATTATTTTGTCAATAATTCAAATTAGTTAAGCCTTACCAAGATTCTCCGAGAAGAAGGCCTCAACCCTCATTGGTAAATTTGCGATCGAACCACCGTACCTGAGACAAGAATATTTCTTTTCAGTTCGCAGCCTCTGCTTAAAAGCACCCTTTTTCTCGCATGAATTTTACTCAAAACCTGAGCTACACACCGGCTTTAAGCCAACCGGAACCGGAATTTCGACATATATTTTGTACTGCAATCCAAACCTTAATCCGAACCAAGTATGACAAAATAATGTAATTTTAACCTGTTCCGATCCTAACATGTAAGGCTCAGCCACAACTATTCCTTCCTCAGTTTTGTAGTAGAGTGCTAGAAAACCCAATTCCACCTTTTTACAAACTCCAAAAAGAGGCACAGTATTGGAGTTAAAATTCTCATTCATAATAGCCTATGTTTGAAGATCCTCGAAGACAAGTAAGCCAGTATCCAGCCACGACGCATGGGAAATATTAATCACAGCTTAACTATGCGTTTAATGTCATTTTCCTAGGATGACGACGCACAAAGTTACCTCCGAAATGTTCGAAACGATTAACTTTATCGCTAGAATACTTTAACACATGCATAACTCAAAATAATCCATTTTGTAAACATCGCGTTTAAGGTTCTTAAGGGGGGAGCCTGCTTTAGAGGCTTCAAAAAATTTAATTTTTTTTTTTTCATAAATGTCTACCCAAAGTATCCAAGAATGTGTCCCTAAAATTTCAGAAGCAAATTCAAAATATTTTTTAAGTTACAGGAGAAATAGTGAGCAAGCGTTGAGCAGGTTGTTGAGCGGCCGAAAACTTTGACGTGAGATTTCTCGGTTTTTCATTTTTACGATTTTTCCTAATTGGCGGGAAAGATAGGGAAAAAATTTAACTTCCTATCGAAACGAGACAAAATTTATTGAATTCTGGATTAAATTCTCTTCTAGTTGAACGTAAAAAACCTTAAGAATGTTATGATTAACCCACTTTTTAAACAATCTGAAGTGAATTTAAAAAAAAAAAAAATTTTTTTTTTGCGAACAATTTTTTGATTTTTTCATTTTTTGTTCAATTTTCTTGGTTTAACTAGAAGCTATACTATTGAAAATAGAAAATTTTTTGGGTTTTTTTTTGTTTCAAATGGAAATGGCGACCTGCATCTTTCCCGGCGCACGACACATGCACACTCGAGGCGCCTCGGCGAAATGCTTGTACCAGTCATAATATGACATATATTTTTTTATGGAAAAATTTGAAAAGACTATTGAAATATATAACAATAAAACCTGGAAGTTTCGTTTCAATGGAATATTATCTTTCCCCCAAAAAAGTCCTCGGAAAAAACGATTTTTTAAGCTTCTAAAGCAGGCTCCCCCCTTAATGGATTTTACCCAGCGAAAATAGTTCTTTTAGTTTTGATTTAATCTAGTAAAATGTTTCATATTTGAAATGCTCATTAAAGAAGTTCGAAAATATGATGTTTTAACACAAATCCAAAGGATGTTTGCATATAATCTGCTGCAGAATAACTGAGAAATGTTGCTTTTGCAGGAACATGGAAACAAACCTGTAGAATAATAGCAAAATGAGAAGTTTACATTGGCTGTTGTCACAAAGCAGGTATCAGAAACAAAAGTATACTTCAACAATGAATATGAAGAAACACAACATATAATTTTGGCAGCATCACAACAAAGTTTACGGAGCTCCGGTTTGCGGGTTGAAACCAAAATTTACCAATGGTTAAGGTTCAGAAATTTGATGTTTAAAGTTTTTGGACAAAGGTTTTGGTTCTGCCCATATTTAAAGCCCTCTTCTGGTCTAGAAAATTGTTTGTTTTGTAAATTTTCGTTTATTTTATAGCTTAGATATTCAAAAATATTATCCCAAACGGATCTTTCAAAGTTCGGAATACTTTCGGTGATATAGCCATTTTATTGACCCAAGGTGGTCCAAATTTCGTTTTTCTCAAAACCACGTTTTTTCAAATGGTTCACACCTTTTCTCAAGTTCTACTGGACCGATTTTGATGATTTATGGCTCAATGAGTGCAGAATTGGCGCGACTATCTCGCGAGCCTTAATCATTAAAAAAAGAGTTTTTTACTATTTTTTTGTTCACTGGACTGCAAAAAAAACTCTCTAAAACCGATTTCACAATTTTTAATGGTCACATCTTTTACAAATTCAATTTTTTCATGACTGATTCGGGCCATAAAGGCAGTTTACCTGTTTTCCGTGTTCTTTCTGATAATGGGGACTCCCGGAAAGTTGTGAACTACCAATACGCCTTTTTTTAAAGGACGCTGTTTTGGAGGCCGAAAACTTTGTGAGCATTTACAAATTTTTAATTTTGTATTGTTTTTTATGAATTGAGCAAACGAATACAAAAAACAGACTTACAAAATCTTTTTCCGATTTCTTTTCACAACTAAAAAGAACAGGTAAAACTCAGTCAGTCCTTATCACAATATCAATAACAAAAAAAATCAATAAATTAATTTAGGAACCAATTTAATCTCCTGTGTTCTACCAATCGCTTTCGAGCAAAAAACTATACAGATCGTATGGGACTTGGGTTCTTTTTTGGATCAGAAGCGATTTGTAGAATACATGGAAATATTCAAAGTATAATTTACTGTGAAGTGAAATTCCATTTCGTAGTTTACATAAGAAAAATACTTCCAATGTTTTCTTAACCTCTTGTTTTGCGAATCATTTAATAAGCTTTGGAGTCAAGGATTTTTAAAAACAGAGGCAATTATGGGAGGATATTCCATAAGTTATTCTGAACGTTTTTCTAGATGTTTAATTGAACTTCCTGCCGATTGCAAGAGTTTAGACGCCCAAACCCGATCTTATACCAGAAGAAATTGCTAAGCCTTAGGTCAATTTTATACATGTCTATAATTTTTGTTGAACCGAACCGAAATTTTAGGCTCGAAACAGGTTCAAGTTCGGCTTTTATTTTGAAAGAGGTTCGGCTTAAGGTTCTGTTTACAGCAAAATAAAAGTCGGAATTCCGGGTCCTTTAAACCTCTTTAAATAATGCAGACACTTTTTGTCTGGGCTTACTTTTACCTAAATGTTTATCCCTAATCGGTTTCTATGAACTTCCATAAGCCAATTTGTTTTCAAATTCCTTTAAACTATAAAAAAAATCATTGAAAACCAGTTAGAAAAATTTCAAAACAAATTTTTAATCAAAAATAAGTACTGGCATAACAGCAGCTGAAATTTCTTCTAACTATACAGAGAAAAAAGGATATTAAAAAATATTCAATTGATGATTTTCGTATCCATTTGGAATGGATATGTCTGCAATTTCCTTCTTTTTTTTCTGTGAAGCTATAAATTTTAATAGGAGAATTCGTATTCTTGCTAGTTTTTTGTCTACATTCACGGAATTTACTAATTTTTGATGAAAACTTAACTTTAATCTGGCCTTTTATTATTCGCTGCTGTGTCGAAAATGCCAGCCTGCCTAATTGAAGTTTTGTATATTTCAAAAAATATTTCTTTTATTATATTCTCATTAAAAATTTCACATTTTCCTGTAGAAATTTGTCAGGCATTTGCTGGCTTTCACTTTGGGCTTGATTTCGTGGAGTCAGTTAAATATCAAAACTTGGTCTAAAGACCACAACTCTTCAAATTTTGGTAAATATTTAAAAAAATTTTACATCCCCTTAAGTAACAAAGTGAAACTTCCTCAATGGAAGGTTACTTAGGAATTCTTTGATCACTTTTTAAAAGAATTTTAACATTTCCATTTTCTTTTCTCATATAAAAACACACAGAGTTTCAAATGATTTTAATTTGAATGCCAGTTTTAAGAAAAAGTGTACTGAGCTTGAATTGAACCCAGCTGAACTGCTTTTCTCCGCAGCATTTCCTTTATTGCGGCACCAATTCCACGAGTCAGGACTGAGTCCGTTTTTAATCACTTAGTTTCTATTGAATTGCTGGATGATTTTAGAATGTGGCAACAATGATTTCATTCTTTCTTAAAGAAAATTCGCGAACCTTAATATTTCAATTAAAAAGAAAATATGAAAAAAAATTCGCGTATTTTCTCATAGAAACGCTTCACAAATCGCAGTCCATTAGGGAAAATTAATTTTATAATTTTAGGGGGACGCTCGGACATTGTAAATATTTACGCACTCAGCACTACACAGTCATTTTTAGTAAATTCGTAATTCCTCAGCGAACGTCATAAAAAAGTATTCCAAAAACTCTGTGAAACCGTTTTTCTGTCACACACACACAAAGAAATCCCAAAGACTTTAATACCCAAAACTCATTTCAGGCACACAAATTAAAGCCAGTTTTTCTGCTGCCTGATTTCCACACAGTTTCAGGGTCGCGGGGGTCACAGGACAGGTCATTCTACCTGACTCTTCCACTCACCTTGTCTGCCGTGTGTGCGCTGCGCCGTGGCTGTTGAATCCGGTGGACGATGTGGCAAATGTTGATACTCATAATCGTAGTGTGAAGACTGCGCGGCTGCCGCAGCAGCTTGCAAATTCTGTTGGTTCTGATGCTGCAGCGTTTGACTGCTGTGCAAGGTGGAGGCCCCCGATGGACCGCCTCCTCCTCCGCCACCTCCGGCCAAATGGCGACCTGTCATGGGTAATGTTCCTGGTCCTGGACCGCCGCCGCCCGCGTCACGGCAATCCAGAGTGGATTCATATTCATAGGGATTCATTGTGGTGGACTCCAATGGACATTCGTCGTCGTCGGTATCGGTGCCACCGTCGTAGAGGTTGTCCGTGTGACGGTAAGCGTGATGCGGATTTTGCTTTGAGAACTTAATTTTGGCGGCTTTTTATGGGCCTCGAGCAGCCGGGACCAGACAGAAGATGAAATAGTGGTAGAGTAGAAAGGGGGCGGGGAAGAACGAGGGGAGTGAAAAGTAAGCTGAATTCCCTTATCCTCCAAAGACACGGAACAAACACTGTTAATTTTCTCAACCACACTTTTCACACATTTTGCTGGACATTTTGCTTTCTTTGGTTAGATTTTTTTGGATTTTGCCATTTCTTCTGATTTTTCCTCTTTTCTTTTGGAGATTTTCTTGAAACACACACAAACACGGAAAAGCGGTAAAATTTTGCAATTTTCGTTTGTTTTGTTTTCGCGACGACTGCGGTGCCGAGTGCGAGACGTTTTGTACTTTGCCTCGGATGTCGAGTGCAAACCGTTTTTGAAATTTGGCTCGGCACCGAACGAGACGACGTGAACTGAACGAGCGGCGATTTCGAACTGAATCTGCCTTCGCTTGGCGCTGCCTGTGTCGTGTGTTTCGTTCAGTTGAGAGAGCAAGAGAGTGCGCGAGAGCGCAAGTGTCGTGGGAGGCGATGCTGCGAAAGCTGCACTGCTTTGCTATGCGCATGTACTTTTCGTGTGAAGCTGGCAGCGCTGCTTGCGGCTGGCGCCCCCGCTAAGCAGAGAGAGCAAGAATGAGAGGCATGCCAGAGAGCTGCAGAGAGCGAGTGGCGGAGAGAGAACTTGACGAAGGTAGCTCCTGATGATGAGTTTTTGAAGGTTAAAAAGTGCGTTCACTGGCAAGGGGAAATGTTACTTTGGCTGCTGTGTTACGCTTTGCAGAAGTAGTTTCGTTCAAATTTATCTACCCTTGGCTCGTGTGGTAATAACAGCGGTCCAATAAGTGTTTACATTATGGCCAGCGGGCATTTACATTGACACTGTTAATGGGGAAATTACATGCTTTACATGGGATGCCCGCTGATAGATAATTTGCGGTTTGCATTGGCAGAACTCTCAGAGGAACTTTTGAAAAACTGCTAACTTAACAGAGGGTATATTTCATCACTTTGGAAATATACATGTCTACATAGTTAGTAAGCCGATGGAGTTGATTTGTACCGTGAAACTAATCATGATTTCTGTTGCTTAAAAGTTCTCAATTTCAGTTTTGAAAATTAGACTGGTTTCTTTTTGGCTGAGAAACACTTGCATTATGTTTCAGAAAAGCTTTTCATAATAAATAGAAATTTTGTAATTTGTCGAATATTTGGGATTAGTCGCCTTAGGACGGATTCTATAGCCGAATTTCTAATTTTCAGGGCGTGTTTGAAGATATTTAAGGGGGTATTCTCGTAGAGAGGGACCAATTTTAGTCGTTTTTGAAAATTTAATAAAAAAAAGGTGTGAGTGTGGCTAACACTCACGGGGCCTTGATGTGAAACATGTTTTATACGATATGCTCCGCCTTTCACATTCTTGCGGTTGTGTGTTACTTTATACTCCATATTCAAAACTCGATGCTCAGTAATCGATAATAGTACTCGATTCTAAGTATTCGAAACTAAGTTCTCGATATTAAGTACTCGATACTCAGTATTTGATACTCAGTATTAAGTACTCGATACCAAGATCTCGATACTCAGTACTCGATTCTAAGTATTTGATATTAAGTATTCTTTTTTAAGTACTCGATACTCAATTCTTGATTCTAAGTATTCGATACTTATTACTCAATATCAAGCACTCGATACTCAGTACTCGATTCTAAGTACTCGATACTTAGTACTCGATACTTATTATTCGATACCAAGTACTCGATACTCCGTACTGGATTCTAGGTATTCGATACTAAGTATTAGAATGGAAAAGAATGGAAACCAGATTCTTGATGGGTAAGCATACCGCTATAGCCCCAACTAGGATAAAAAAATATTTCTTTTCCCAAAATTGTGACGGTTTGAGAAAAAAAAATACAGGCCTTTTCCCCTTTCCGACTTCTGATGATCATGCGGAATCGGAATTGGTAGCTGTTCCCGTTTCCGAAAAACGATCAAGTTACTCGGTTTCAAAAGTTTTGCCTAAGAGTCAGAGTAATGAAAAGTAAATGACAATTTTCTTGGCAAGGTGATTCTTTTTATCTTTCAAATATTTATATTGTAACATGTCTAATATTGTAGAGATTTTGAAGTATTCATTGATATATCGTGCGTACAATTTTATTTAAAATCATTTTTTTTGTGCTAGTACCTCGGCAACGAAAACGAAAGCGAACGAAAGATCGATCGAAATGAAACTTAGCTGTTTGCAATTCCGCATCTGCACATGCGCAGTGCTGATCGAAATTGTTAGGGCTGTCTAATGGCTGAATTAAAATCCTAAAACGATTCGAGCATTCATTCGGAAAGACAATCGATTACAATTTCACTCGGAAACGGGAACACCGAAATGAAAAGTATTCGGAATTACGATCGTTTTACTTTTTAGTTCCACTCGGAAACGGGAACAGTCCTGATAATATTTTTTTCCATTTATTTTTAATCAGAGTGCTAGTTTAGCCGTTTTTTAAATTTTTAATCTTTTTCAAATACTAAGAATCTAAATTTTTTAATAATCCTAGGAGAATGTATAAGAAAGGACCACACAAAATTTTAAGTAATTCGGTCCATAGGAAGATAAAACATGTCAAACGTGAAGGAAAAAGTAGTATCGAGAAAAACGCGATTGTAGTTTTAGCAGCACCGTAAATTTACTTGAAGCGTCTTTACAAAATAGTGTATATCTTCGAAAATAATTGCCGGATTGACTTGAAATTTTCTGTATATGTACTTAAATATATGTAGATCTATACATCTATATAAAAGTGAAAGTATGTTTGTATGTCTGTATGTTTGTATGTTTGTCCCTTATGGGCGTCTAAACCGCTGAACCGATCTTCACGAATTTTTCACAGTACGTTCATGTCGATCAGGAAAGCGTCATGTCTCTGAAATGGTCCAAAAACCGAAAAATTTGCAAAATTATGCCGTTCATCCGATTGCAATGAAAATTTGGGAATGGATGAACGCTTGCCCGAGAAGGTTTCTAAGTAGAAAAAGTTTGCGGAAAACGGTCCAAAAACCGCGAAAATTGGAAAATTTAAGTTTTCGCAAAAACTTTGGGAAATTGATCGACGCTTGCCCAGGAAGGTTTCCAAGTAGAAGAAACCGCAAAATTTGCAAAATGTTCTTTTGTTATAAAACTTTGGAGGATTCTGATTTCAAGAAATGGGCGGGAAATAGTCCAAAAACCGCGATAATTCAAAAACTGTACCGTTCATCCGATTGCGATGAAATTTTGGTCAATGGTTAGACGCTTGGCCGCGAAAGTTTCTAAGGTCCAAAAATCGCGAAATTCGAAAATTATACCGTTCATCCGATTGCAATCAAACTTTGGGGAATGAATTAAACGCTTGCTCGAGAGGGTTTCTATGTTGAAGATAATTGCAGAAAATTGTCCAAAACCCGCGAAAATTAAAAAATTTGCGGTTTCGGTAAATCTTTGGATAGTGGTTCGACGCTTTCCCGGAAAGGTTTCCAAGTAGAAGATATGGGAGGAAAATGGTTCAAGAACCGCGAACATTGCAAAATGTTCGATTTTGACGAAGCTTTGAGGAATGGTTGTACGCTTGCCCGCGAAGGAATCTAAATTGAAGAAATGGGCCGGAAATAGTCATAGAACCATAAATAGTAAATGGCGATGGTAAATGGAAGCTGTAGATTACACGGTCCAAAATATTGCGAAATTTGCTAATTTTTGATTTGAGTCTGCATTATTGTGAAGATTTGATTGACGGCAATTGTAGACGGGTAAATAGGAAGTATTAACCAAACGGACAAAAATGTCACGAAATTTGCAAAATATTCATGATCTTAGATTATCATGAAGACGAGTATATAGAGAAAAAGATCGAACGGTCCAAAATGTTTATACCGACATGCAGCCTGCACTAGATTGAATATAATCGATCTCTTAAGAATCATAAGAACCCGGGCGACGCCGGGCATTCAGCTAGTTACTAAAATAAAATACAAAACGAGAAAACAAAGCTAACTTCGTCTGTGACGAAGTTTAAATACACTTGAAACTTTTGTGACCACTGACTTAATTTTGTGATCAATGACTTAATTTATAAGCTTTATGTCTTGTGTCATCGGGATATTAAATAAAAAAACTAAACAAAAAAAATTTGTATGGCAGCTACAAGAAGTGACCACTGATTTTCGCAGTTCCGACATATGTACAGTGTGCAGCTAAAAGATGACTCTGTGCAAAATTTCAGCACGATAGTTTCAAAACTGAGGGACTAGTTTGCGTAGAAACAGACGGACGGACAAAGCTCAATGGACTCAGCTCGTCATGCTGATCAAGAATATATAGTATATACTTTATGTGGTCAAGGTGTTCAAAAAAGTATCGCGAATTTTCAAGTGTTTTTTCAAAAAATTATTTATTTATTCATGAATATCTATTTTGTCATTAAAGTAATCCCCAATATTATATAGTTTTCGAAGGTCACTTCAAAAAATCATTTTATTTATCTTGTTCATGCTCCTTCGATGTTAATATGTCGTCTTTCATGGGCCTTTCAGTTTAGGGAACAAGAAAAAGTCACAGGGGGCCAGATCGAAAACGTGTGCGGCATCATAATCGCGCACAAGCAACGATGTTGCTCAGCAGGGGCGTTATCGTGGTGCAAAAGCCAATTTTTGTGGCGTTTCTAGCGGATTGCTTCGCGCAAATTTGCGCATAACTTGCGGTAATATTCTTATTGACCGTTCTTCCCTGTGGCAAGAACTCATGATGCACCACGCCCCTGCAATCAAAAAACTGTCAGCAAACCTTTCTCATTCGACCGAACTTGGCGCACTTTTTCGGTTCTTGACATCGTAACGGCAGCTTCCATAATGAAAATGATTGAGCTTTGGTTTTACGTCATAACTATAAACCCACATTCGTCAACATTTAAAACCCTCTGAAAGAAATTTTCTGTTTGCGGAAGAATTTAAAATCTCATTAGCAATGTTCATGCGATGTGTTTTTGATCGGAATTACAATTTTTGGTCCTTCTTCCGCGAAAAGGGCATCTCTATTAAATTATTTAAAAATCGAATGTTCTCGAGTCCAATCGATATGTTTAGGTCATAGAGCGAACTTAGACCTTGGATGGTGATATTCTGGTTGTTGGTCAAGACCATATTTGTCACACAGTTTATGTAATTTTTTAGTACTTGGGTGACTCGAAATTGCTCTTTGTCTTTCACATCTTCTCGGCATCTACATAAAAGTAAAAGTATGTAAGTTTGTTCCTTATAGCGTCCAAAACGCTGAAGCGATCTTTACGAAATTTTCATTCCACTCGGAAACGGGAACAGGCCTGATAGGGTTTTTGGTTGGAAATTCCATAAGTACAGAGTAAATTTTGGTCAGGATTGACCGACTTTCTAACTTGTTTTACAATAATTTAAAAAGTATGTTACTAAGTGATTGCCAAGGCTTGCTTTAAGCTTTAGGATTACTTTCGTCTATGTGTTTTTTAAAACTAGTAAATAAGTTCGAAATAATTTAGCTTTGTTGAAGTTGGGTTATATTCCTTAGAAAAGATGTATGTATTTGTCCTAGCTATGCTTTTTAGCAAGGCTTATTGACTAGTTCTTACCGCACTGCAATACACCAATGGCCAAATCTGTTCAAAAACATACCTGAAAATAGAAAAAATACATTGAAAAATTAGCATTTGTACGTTTCAAAATCGCAATTTCCATTTACTAATTACATCTAAAAATGCTCGTATAGAAAAACTGTCACACCAAAACTAAAAAAAAAATAGAAAATATCCTTCAACTTCATTAACGTGGCCGTAAAGTTTGGTTTCACCCCGAATAAAAACTTTGCTTACCACCCGAAAAATGAACCAACGCGAAAGTTGAAAACGCTGACAGTGAAGTTGTCATTTAGCGCCCAAGTCCAGCAGCACCCAGAGAAGAACAGAACAGTGTGTCCAAAACTCTACGGCTAACGAAGCAACAGACAATGGACAGGCCAACACCAAAAAAAGAAGCAGAAAATTGCGTTATAAGCAAAGTAAAGGACATTTCGCTAATGGCTTAACTTTTGAGCTGGGCGCAACCAATCCCGGACTGGGCTGGCATGGCTGGCTACACCATGTAACGGAAGTTGTTGCTGAAGCTTTTTTGACAGCTTTCCCAACCGTAGCAAATATTGTCATGGAATTTTTTTTTTAAACCAATGTGGCAACGCCGCATGAGGCAAGTACTCAGCAAGTATTTGCATAGGACTTCTGCTGCTGCTTCTTCTTCGACTTGAAATTGCTGTCGATGAAAAGTCAATTTCCTGTTGTGCGCAAAAATGTTTGAGCGAATATTCTCCACTTGCAACTGACACATTGCAAATTATGATGCAAGAAAATAAAAATTGGCGAATGAAAATAGACATTGAAATTTGGTAGAAACGGAAAGGGTCTTAACATTGGAGCAGGCAATTTGTGGCTAAAATATTTGTACACTTTGTCAGGGCTTTGAGGTTATGCTGAAATTAAATTAGATAGCGAAACTTGTACGTAAACTTTACAGTTGTCAGTCGAAAAGAAATATTTTTGGCAAATATTTTCTTTCAATTTTTCAGTCTTGTAATGTAGATGCTGCGGTAGTGTGTGATCTTATTTAGGGAACCGCTTTATTAGTTATTTACGTGAAACGTCTTCTTGGGTGAATCAAAAGGCATCGAACCCGACCTAGTATATAGCATAAATCAAATTGCAAAATGGCAAATATATCTGAAATTCTGCAGGAGGTTCGGTCCGGGGGTTCGAACCCGTTGTAAAGTCTAAGGTTCGGTTCGCGGACCGGTTCTCGGAAACCCTGAACCAAAGGTTCTGGTTCGAGCCCTTGCTTCGCATGAACATAAAAAAAGTTTTACTTTCGATTTACTAATTCGTGATAAATGAAATTATATAACTTTCGGTCCATATGTTTAAACATAATATTGATTACTTAAGCTAATCTATACTAGCTCTTAAATCAGAAAGAATAAACTTAAGTGTTGAAAATGCTCGTTCAACTGATACCTAAGTTGCTGGAAAGGCAAGTATGTTTAAGGCATTTTGTAAATTGAGTTCCATCGCGTCACACAGTCTAGCACTGGTTTATTTAGTTTTTCTAAATGCAATAGATTGAACATCGTCTGAGTACGGAGTTTTTTAAAAACATTCTTGAAGAAAAAATGTAACCACTAAATTTAAAGTGTGTGCAGCACAACGAACTATTATAATAGAGTCCTCCAGGGAATCTACTGAGGCAACTTCGTCATCGTCCAAGTCTTCATCGATGCATTCCTTTTCTCGTAGGTACCCCTGTCATTTATTAAACAATTTTCGTAATTCTAGAGAATTTATCAGCTGCTTGTAAAAAAACGAGTTGGCAGAGCCATGCTTATGTTCTGAGAATGAACTCTGCGAATATTCTAAGTGCATTCTCTAAGTTAGTAGAGGTGCGCGCGTGACGTTAATTTGAACGTGTCACACACATCGTGAGCAAACACAGAGGTTCGTGCGTGAGTATCCATTATCCAAAGCATTCTTGAGGTTTCTAAAACATTTTGATTGAAATGAATCTCATAATTAAGATAGCAAAGATTGACTTTGATTTTTTTAAGTGATTTCATAGCATATTTGCCATTCAAGGAATTCTCAGCGTGGTTAAGTTCTGATACAAAACCAGTCATACAAGTGTTGCAAAAATATGTGTCTCGATCTCCACAGACTATTTAATAATGAAATTGATAAAAAAAAAAAGTTACTCAAAAATCATTGTATTTCTTTTAACTGTTTTTATATCCCAAGTACTAATATCTTTGAATTCTTGCTTATAAGCAGAACGATATTTTGTTAAATAGGACAAGCACTTGTGGCTCAACATTCTCAACAAATTATTTTAAACAAAAAATTTAAATTTTTTTTGCTGTATTGCACAGAGAAAAAATTGAGAATTTCATGCATGTGTCTAAAATTTTCGATGTCAAAAGTCAAAATTTTGGGAAGATTAAATTTAAAAAAATTTCTTCTTTACCATTCACGATTTAGAACTTCAACATAGCTTAAAAATATATTTAAGGATAATGAAGTACTCTTGCCCCTCCGAAGATTTGCGTTTATCAATACAACTCTTCTCTGTCCTTGTCCCAATCTCATCCTTTTACTTCTTTCAACTCCTTTTAGCCCCAACTTCATTTGCTGTTTACAAATTGCATTGGCCAGTTCAAAGCGGAAACGCTTTGAATCTACTTAGGCCGATTTCTCAAAGGTTCCGGTTGGCCAACCGTCGGTAAAATTTTTTCCTCCAGTTAACAGTTGACGGTCAAGTCATTTGGCTTTCTCAAGAGCAGTTTCTCTGATATCGATAAATTCCTATCGCTGCATAAGGGTGACCAGACACGGTCAACCAATTAGGTATTTTTATTATGGATTTTTTAATGCTATTAAATGCCCTGGTGATATTTTTCCGAAAAATTGATTGCGATGAATCAAAATCTATAGCTGGGGACACTTGTTTACCTGCACGGCCTATCAAAGGGACGCTGACTACACAGAAGTCAGCCGCAGTGATAAGGAAGTTGCCACATGCATAAGAACGCAGCGCCGCCGAGTTCTGCTAACAATCCTAGTCACAACAAATTGAATCGCAACTGAAGTCAAGCTTTAACTTAATCTCTGATCCTAGCATAAATTTTTTACATGTAGATCTGTAGATTTTATGGACCTGGATCATTGAACAAATGGGGCATCATCCAGCTAAGTTAAGTGGTCAATTAGGCCTCTTCCTGTACACTCTTGCATTATTTGTTCGTTGCTCTGCCTCTTTAAATTCCATATCCATTGCGTGGAGTTGAAAAATTCGTTTATTCATAACACTTTGTGGCGCAAATAATAAAATAAACAACTCAAATTTCGGAGCCAGCTGTTTGTTTAACGATAAAATATATCGATAATTCCATCGGCACTGAACTCGCGGTCAACTTTGACCAATGCGCGGGCAGCGGTTAAGTCTGTTCTCCGGTTGAGCTACACATAGCATGATACACGCAAATTCGGTTAAACTGCCAGTCAAGTTGACTAACCGCACATTGAGAAATCGGGCCTAGCCGATTTTAAGACAATGTGAAAGCATTTGTTATTATTTGATATGTGCTCAAAAAATTTCAAAAAAAATCCTTCGGTGGTCCGCGAATTATGAAGACTGTCATGTAAAAAGTTCGCTGCGGTCTTACATGGTTCTTTTTTAAATGAATTTTGAAATTTGCGTTTCTTGCACCATATTTATGCATGTGTTGTTCGTCAAATGTCAAAACAAACATACAAAATTACAAGTTTTGAGCGATTTACTCTCATAATCAAAGGGAGCTATCTAGTATAGGACCGCGAATTATGAAGATTCTTCATTATGGTTAAGCACAAATGATTTTTTCCCTCTAAAAATGTTTAGTGGTCGTGCAAGTGGTTTTTGTTTGTTTTAATTTTTGGTGACTAAACCCCAAAAAGATTTAACGAACTGTGCGGTTACTCCCACACACACAAAGGATAAAAAAGGACGAATTGACACATTATGGCCTTAAAATAAATACTTTCGAATATATATATATATTATTTCGATTCCACAGGTGAATCCCGATGCACAGAGCGTATACATTAGAGGCCAGCACGTCCCTATGTTGTGTGCATACGAAAATACAAGCAGCGCTGCTTTACGTACGGTGCCCGCGACGCAGTGTTCTACTGAAATTGAGAGCAATTTTTTGGTTACAAGTGTTCAACGTATTGGTCAAAACGTGAAGAAAGCGGAAAATATTTTTTGCGATTTAAAAAAAAAATTGGTTTACGGCGGGTGTGGAAATGGGTTTAAAAGTATGAATCCACAATCCACTCAAGTGCCAATTTCACCGTGTTGGCTTCAACTGCAACATAATTTCAAATCGAAAGTCATCTTCCATGTCTGTTTTATGAACATCGAAACGCCTTTGCAAGTAAATTATTGGGGTAAGTCGTTCAAAACTTAAATTTGGTGCAAGAAAAGCAAATTTCGAAATTCATTTAAAAAGAAACCATGGAAGACCGCCGCAATTTGTTTTACATGATAATTCTTCATAATTTGCGTCCCTTCGAAAGCAAATCTTCTTTGCAAATCTCGAAATAATTTCCAGTATTTTCTACAATTCTTGAATACAGCACGTATGCCTATTGCGCTTTGTATTTATTTGGTGAACTAATAATTGGGCATTAAGATAAATCCGCTACTAAAGAAATGTGTAGCAATCTTAAGTTCAACAATACAAATCAAGTACACGATATGTTGAGTTTTCAGATTCATCCTACAAGAAACCGAAATCAAATTCAAAATTATATTAAATTTCCTGTAGAAAATGAATCTGGATTTTTGGAAAAATATATCGTGCTAAACATTCCTTTTTATCGTTGTGACTCCGGTGCATTCAACAAGAACCAAGGTATGGGATAATTAGAAGGGCCCTGGGAGATGTCCTCAGCGTCTGGGTACCTATCTGTAATCGACTATTTATATTCATTTTAATGTGCTTTTGACGCTTTTCTAATGCCAAACCATTATATAATAATGGCCGATTTCTTATCTCCTTGATAACTGCTATGCAACAGGTAAACTTAGAATTCACTGTTATTTGTTAGTTTATGCGGTCCTAAATATGTCGTATTGAGACTCGTCAGAATTGGAGACTAATTAAAATTCAAGACAAGAGGTCATTTAGTTGAGTTTTTGGTCAAGTTCCAGGAATCGCGTCACAAATCAAGCGCATATTCTTTTCATCTGAAAAATATTCTTGTAATGTGTGATCTGGTCAATCGAAGCGTGATTTCTTGTGGGCAGAGTCTGCATAGTATTTATTCGTTGATAATTTTTTGAAGCAAAATATAACACAGGGTGGGTCAAAAAAGTCATCCGATGTGGTTTGGCTTTCATTTTTTTTCTAAATAAAAAACGTATATTCGGTTTTTTGATTATATTTATTTGAACCTTTAGAATTTTATTAGTCATTTCGAGAAGATGATATCGGCCAAATGGGCGCCGTTACAATTGATTGCCATACGGGGTCGTTTTATGTCCTTTTTCATCACTTCGGCAAGAACTTCGGGCTGCAGATTCTCGCACTTGTGTCGAATATTGGTTACATAAACACGGGATTTCAAAAAACCCCATAAAAAAGTCTGGAACGGTTAAATCGGGCGGAAATGAGGTGGAAATGAGCCTCATCGCTCATTATGATTTTGGTCGAAAAATCGATTATTCACGATTATTCCGCGTTCTAGGGGAGTTTATCGATCCATGGCTTGTTCACTTGTATTCTACATCTGTCTTGTCCACAAATGTCAAAACAGATCTGACTTTGTTTTTAAAAAAAAAAACCTTCTAAATATTATTCCCCCCCCCTTTTAAAACCAAAATACTTTTAATTCATTATCGATAAAATTTCAATGGCACAGTTTATGATTCCTTTAGTCATGGCCCAATTCTTTTTATAGTTTTTTCATTTGATAATAACAGTAAGTGAAGGTATCAAATATCCTTGCACATGTCCTCAGCAAAAACATATGTTATTAGGTCTTCTTTTCTTATACTGTGGCTTCAAATGAACTTCCTTCATTTTTTGGGCTGCATCTCGTATTTCTATTACAGCACAAAAAAAAAAGACAACTTCCTTCCGCCTCTGGGGTCACATTTGTTGCATATTCAGCTTCAATTTTTGCAATTACTTTTGCAATTTTTGTTGTTTTTGTTCCAGGCTTCTTCGTATGCCTTCGAGTATCCTGTTAAGGGACAAACAGCTGCACATTGTCTTGCACTTAAAGCTTCAATCAAGAAATTTGATCGGCACTTAAAAGCCAGAGCATAAAAAGGCAAGCAAACGAGGAGCAACAGCACCACCAACAACAACAACAAGTGGCTCAACTCTTGACCTGAAAATCATCGCAGCTTTGAACTCTCGAGCGACACATTGCGGCATTTCCTGCGTCAATTTACACACGAAAAAAAGAAGACTGAATGGAATGCAGGTCATTTGGCTGGTTGAGAGCTTGACCCACCGCCAACGCCGCCGCATATCGAATGCATATATGTATGCTATATATACAAAAAGTATATATAAAAGTTTTATATAGAAATCCATCGATCGAAGTGCACGCAAAAAATTTCGCGCCGCATTTTCAACTTTTTTTTTTGCCCTGTACTCTATGGACATAAAAATTGAACAGGACACTGGAGTCCGACAATGACTGGCAGCACTTTGTGCCCCATCCCCCCAATACGGAGCCGCTGCCCAGACCTTCTGCTGCTTGTAAGGGAAATAAAATTACGCGAGATATTGAATTACGCGTTTTAAATTAAAAATATTTTCGCGATTGCATTAAACGAAAGGCGAACTAATTAAAGAGGATTTCTCTCTTTCTCTTGGCGATTCTCTACATTATGTTTCTCTTGTAGTCAGCGTCTCCGCTTTGAACTGGCCAATGCAATTTGTAAACTGCAAATGAAGTTGGGTCTAAAAGGAGTTGAAAAAAGTAAAAGAATGAGATTGGGGCAAGGACAGAGAAGAGTTGTATTGATGAATGTAAATTTTCGGAGTGGTAAGAGAACATCATTCATTATCCTTACATATATATTTTGAAGCTATGTTGAATTTTGAAATCGTGAGTCCACAACAAAGTTTACTGAATTTTTATCTTAACAAACCCAGGAACATTTCTTGTCTGTAGTCTTGAAAGATAATGCTGTTCTTAATATATTTATAAGCAAAAAGTACTATCACGTAGTAAAACATCTTCCAAATGGCGTTTAATTTGCATTGCACTTCCCCACTTCTAACTAATTTCCCCAATCTCAATATACCAACCACCCCGCTTGGCTCAGTGGAATCTTCATCCTTGCCTCAAAATACAACTCGCCACAAAATTGCTAAAATGCAGCCAGACATTAATGTGTTTCAAATTTTACGCATGCAACCCAAAAATGAAGCGACACATTGCAAGTTCTATAGCTTCAGTTGCTGCCTCCTTGGAAAAGCCACACATGTGTGTAATTTTCTTCACGAGAAGGAGACAGCGAGCGAAGGAAGTACAGGGAGAGAGAGTGAAAGACAGCCCGAAAGTGTGTGGTCTGATAAACGATGTCTGTTGGCTCAATTGTCCTACTCCGTGCGTTGACATCGAAATAGAAAATTCAAATTTGAAAATATGGAAATGCAATGACAACGTCGACGACATTGGGAATGAAGCAGAAGGCAGCTGAGCCCGCCTCCCCCGCTTCATGCGCCATTGAAAGTGCAACAGTGCAGCCGCAGACGCAGCCGCAATCGAAGGCCGGAGATGCTAAGGGTCGTAATTCGATTAACACCTTTTCTGGTGAAGGCATCGCTGGCAACTATTGGCGTTTAATTGGTTAGCAGCGTCAATGGATGGCCCGGGCTTTCCCCCTGCTCTGCGGCTTATTAGGTGCGGAAATCTTTATTGATTGATGCATTGTTTGTTTGGCTTGCGGACGCCGTTTGAGACCGCCCGCATTGTCTGG
The DNA here is from genome assembly GCA_018904265.1 of Lordiphosa collinella. NCBI lineage: Eukaryota > Metazoa > Arthropoda > Insecta > Diptera > Drosophilidae > Lordiphosa > Lordiphosa collinella. The sequence goes on along the minus strand of JAEIFV010000002.1, from coordinate 664 downwards.
GGCAAAGGAGAAGCGCTAAAGTACTTAGCTCGACTGTAACTCTTTCAAGCAAACATCGTCCTTTGTCTAAGTGGCAGCTGCTGCCGCCTGTATAGAGGTTTGTGGGGGGAGGGACACGTGTTTACATGATGATTTTTAATTGCTACTCAAAACCGCTGCACCACGAGCTGATATTTTTATGACTTCTAGGCGAGAGATAACTATTTATAGTTCTAAGATTGAAAAAAATGCATTTCCTTTTGCGTGTTGAGTAGTTCATGACCTAGCCAAGATGTTTTTGCTTAAACAGAATTCAATGCAAGGCTTCCTTCTTAAAATAAGTTTCATGTCTGGGGTCTAAGATCTGATTTTTTGAACTACGGATCAAATTTTAACCGCTTCAGAGGATTCAACTCGCTAACGAAAATACCTGTTTCGTAACCTTAGAGATTATCGTCACCTGAAACGTAATGGAACATGTTTTCGTATGGTTTTCACAATCGGCAGTGCCCTGGAAATCTCTTGAGATATTCGCTTATAAGCGATTGGATTTAGAACCAAACTTGAAGAACTTTATTTGTATGTAGATAGGTATAAAGTGACAAAAATATTTTCGGCTACTAGATTATAGGGAAGTAAGCCCGTACGCACTAAATCTCAGTACTTGGCTTTAAGCAGTGGGTAT